>JAVTVJ010000198.1:0-600346 GCA_034509425.1 Eopsaltria australis
GGAGTGTGGATGGACAACTGTGAGCCCAGAAATACCTGTACCAAGTGTGAGAGAGAGGGATGGCACAACTGGGAGCAGGGCACAAGGGCAGCCTCAGCTGCGAGCACCCTGATGTGTGTGCTGACTCGAACTTTTTGGGAGTCACTTTGGTTCAACTAAGATGTGTTTAAGTAAGTGGAAACAGGTTCTGGAAAATGACTTGCAATAGAAAATGTGTTCTAAATAGTGTCCTGTTTGGGACAACTTAGATAATTATCTGTACCATACTGCTTTTTCCATTTTTCCCTGCTCAGCACAGACAATCTCAGTCTTTGCAGTCCATGGATAGATTCTTGTTCCCAGTCTGTGCCTACAGGATTGATGCATTCTGGGCTTGGTGGGTTTGTTCTCTTTCTGATTGCTCCACATTACCAGAAGCAATGGGTGTTTCCTACTGGTGATTTCACCTTTATATGAGGGTTGATATTGAACACATACCAGATGCCTTGGCCCAAGAGTCAGTTCCTTTGTGTACCTTTTTTAATTTTCCTTTAACCCTTACAATTTTATTCCTCCCCCTCTGCTCCTCCTCTTCCTGCCCCTGTTTGCCTCCCCTCCCTGTGCTTCCCTGGCGGCATTGCCAGCTCTGCACAGGCCCAGTTTCTCTAATCAGATGAAGCTGCAGGATTATCTCTCTCCCTCCCTCCTAGGCTTCATTTTATTTCCTTTCCAGCCAAGGGGGGAGCCAGGAACAGGCGCCACGTCAAGGCAGAGGGAACCCCATCTCCCAGTTTCCTGCCTCTGGTGCTCTCTAACAATCCCACCTCCTTCCCCTTATCATATGCTCACCTTAGTGTCAACAGCATCAGGCGGAGCAAGGAGAGGAAATCTGAACTCTTTGGGCTTTTGTTCTCTTCAGATTTCTGAGCATCTGTTTTTAAATACCCTCCAAGTAACTTGTGCAGGGAAGCTGGATGTGCCATCTCTGAGTAGGGGGAAGGTAAGGACCACAGAAGTCGTGTACTGCCCGTTCTCTCGTCTCCCGTAAGGACACCGAGTCCTCTCCGCTCTGCCAGGAGAGCAACAAAGCAGATGAGGGGAAGGGAAGGGAGAGGAGCTGCACAGAGACAGAGCCAGGCTTCTGTAAGTGCTGTGTTGGCAGCAGGGGGTTGATAGCTGGACTGAAAATCCCAGGAAATGGTAGCTTTCTCTTTTTCTGAAATGATGGGAACTGAGTTTTAATTGAATTTAATGTAGTTCTGTAAAAGGTGGGGTTTTTGTGCTGATGTCTTTCACTTATATGTGGATGTGTTTGTCTTATAGTAAATGTTTCCAGAATAAAACTGTCACTGTTTCTTTGGGGGAGAAAAACCCCCATAAGCTTGTTCATCTTGTTCCTCTGCACATCTGTGAGTTTATGAAGACGCTTTTTGATTATCTCTTTTGTATATGCTAGGATTTGGATACTAAAAAAAAGATAAAAGAGTAAAAAGTATTGCTTTAAATTTCTGCCTTTCAGTACTAGTGTGCCAGGGAATGGTTTACCTTGTTGTTTTCCACCATGTGTACCACGTGTTTTTTAAATTCCTAAGAATATCCAACGCTAGAAAATATCTGAGTAATATTTCAGTGCTTTCTGCATATCAGCTTTGTTTTACACTTTTCCTTCCTAGATAAATGATCAATTGCTATTTTAAATGGAAAATAATTTTTTTCTCTTAAACCAAAACATGTCTTTTCCAAAGTCACAAATTTGATTTGTTTTGGCTGTTTGTTGTCACTAGATTAAATATTTTATATCAGAATCCTTTGAGACTATTTTGTGTGTATGTTGTGATTAAAAGCAAGAGCCTGTGCTGATGCACTCCTGGATTTTAGGGGATGAGGGAAAAGGGAAGGGGAGCGAGCAGTTATTTCCATTTAGAGAACTCTAAGCATGAAAGGTGATAGGAAAGGCAGCCATGAGATAAATATATTTTGCAAGACGTTGATCTTGTACATAAATGAGATGGATGTTATCTAGATCAAAATCTACCTCTCTTCCATTGACTCATGCTTCAAAGTAATCATCTTGTAGAAAAATATAAAATGAAATACTTTATTGACAGTAAACAATTAGTGGAAAAATTAATTCTTTGTTTATATGGGAAATCTTTATTTTAGCACTTTATAATATTTAATAATTGATAATTTAATAAATTCAATAATTATTTAAATTAATTCAGTATTTAATAAGAAAGTGTATGCTGGGTTTAGTCAAATCTGAAGCAAAATGCAATTTTTCACTGAAACAAAATATAATATTTAAATTCAAATTGGGTTAAGAAAATATTCATAGGCAATTTTCTTTAGTTCATTGCTGATTTAGTTATTGTTTGTGTCCTTTTCTCCCTTATCAGCCCCACTCCCTGAAGCACTAGATTCTGCATTATGTAGTGTGTTTTTTCTCTGCCCAAGCTCTGCATCGTGAATCATAAGAATCACATCACTGATGATACATTTCAAGAGGGACAATTTCACCATATAGTCTGGCCCTGTAGGCCTTGTAGGACACCCATAAAAGGGTGTTGTTCTATCAGAAATATGGCTAATGCTGTCCTTGTTTAGGACTAACTTGCTTGTAGAAATTCTGAATTGAATTTAATTTTGAAACTTCCACCCTTTAAATGTATTTGTATTCCAAAATGTGGTCACAATTTGGGAGAGTCAAGCTGTTGATGTGGCTCAGCTTTCTTTGCAACAGAGTCAGTTGTAAATGATCAGAATATACCATAAAAATTTTGTGTTAGTTATCCCTTCAGATCTAATACTGAGCAGCAGGAATGAACAATTCCCACATTAGAGCTTTTTTTTTGGTCTCTTTGCTCTGATCATTAATTAATACTGCTAACACTAAATTTCATCTTTCATTTTTATCACTCAGCCATTCTACAACATGCTTTAATTTTGCATGACCTAAATACACTACTGTGCTGGGTTGGTCCTTGATAGAAACCAAACCCCTACTCAGTCACTCACTCACTCTGCCCCACTTACTGGGGAGGGGATGGTAAGGATGGGAGAAAACAGTAAAAAAAAAGCCAGAAGCAAGATAAAGAAGCAACATAAAGGGTTAAAGACCTGACTTGGGGGAAGTTAATTGACAATTAATATAAGTATTTGATTCCTAATTTTAGCAGTGGAAGAAAAAGAAAAGACAGACATGAAACTGATATTGTTCTACCTTTCCCAAACTCAAGTCCACTCTTTTGCTCCAGACTCCTCTCCTTCACCCTCTCTGCCACTGCAGGTCACATTCAGCCCTTTCAGTGAGGTGAGGAGCAGCACTGCTTGGTGGTCTATCAGGACATGGTTGTTTCTCTCTGATGCTCCTCCCTCCTTACACATTCCTTCTGCTCCAGAGCAGGCTCTCCAAGGGCTGCAAAGAGTGCCTGCTCCACCATGTGAGGCATGACCCCATGCTCCCACTTCATGTACTGTAAGGATAACTCACACTTGGGTTTAGCTGGAAGTGAACTCTTTTGTAGCCAGTACAGTACTACCTCTGATGCATTCTGCATCAGAAAATTGTGTTGGCTCAACTGACAATATTTAGTGCAATTTTTAAAAAGAGTATCAAATTTTATAAAATTAACCATTAGACTGTCTTGTGAATTTAAATTTAGCAGATGTATCTGTAGATCTGTAAGTACATGTAATATATTTGTTACAAGAAAATATCCTTTAGGATCCTCAGGGGTATTGAGACCAGCTCTGTTCAGCATCTTTGTTGTTGACATGGACATGGAGTGGGATGTAGTGTCCCCTCAGCAAGACTGACTACAGCAGCAAGCTGTGTGGTGTGGTTGTGACACCGGAGGGAAGGGACGGCAGCCAGAGGGACCTTGGGAGGTGGGTCTGTGCCAACCTCAGGAAATTCAACAGGACCAAGTGCAAGGTCCTGCACCTGGGTTGGGGCAATCCCAAGCACAAATATGGGCTGGGTGGAGAATGGATGTAGCCCTGCCTAGAAGGACTTGGGGTGTTGAATTGACAAGAGGCTCAACATGTTTCAGCAATGCACACTCACAGCCCAGAAAGCCAACTAGGAGGCATCAAAAGAAGTGTGAGCAAAGGAGGTGATTCTGCCCATCTTCTCTGCTCTTGTGAGACCTCACCTGGAGCACAGGCATCCAGCTCTGGGGTCTACAATATTAGGAAGATGTGGACCTGTTGGAATGAGTCTAGAGAGGGGCCGCAAAGATATTCAAAGGATTGAAACACTTCTGCAGTATGGACAGGCAGAGGGAGTTGGGGCTGTTCAGTCTGGAGAAGGATTCAGGGAGACCTTACAGCAGCCTTCCAGTACCTGAAAGGGGCCTTCAGGAACCTGGAAAGGGACTTTTTGAAAAGACACGTAGTGATAGGGCAATGGGAGATGGCCTTAAGCTTAAGGAGGGTAGGTTTAGATTAGATATTAGGAAGAAATTCTTTGCTGTGAGGGTTATGAGACACTGGTTGCCTAGAGAAGCTGGGGATGCCCCACCTGTGGGAGTGTTCAAGACCAGGTTGGATGGGGCTTTGAACAATGTGGTCTAGTGGAAGGTGTCCCCACTCACAGAGAGCCCTTAAAGACCTGAACTTTGAGGTCCCTTTCAACCCAAACCATTCTATGATTCTATGACCCTTCATGCAGACTGCCTTTGAATTCAGTGCTGCAGCTCTGTCGGAAATCCCGTAGGGTGATTCTTTGCTCAGTACTTTTGAATGTGCTTCACAAATAATATGAAGCCACAAGCAATGTCTCTTTAACCATCAACAGGTCCTAGTTAGCAGCCATGAGCTGAGTCTTGCTTATACTGTGGAAAGTAGTTAATACAACATGAAAAACGTGTGCAAAAAAATCTCACACAGAAGAAAGGATACATAGGGACAAAGGAAAAAATTGCATTGAAGACTGGTAGGCCTGGATGGTCTGAGTCAGAGAGCACAGAAAAAAAATTAGAACTAGAATGAGTCATGGAAAAGAAGAATGAAATAATTTCATTAAAAAGGAAAAATTCTTTGTCCTTATCTGAGGAGATTCAAACCCAGAACAAAGCATGAAAAAAAAAAGTTTCAGGAAAGTTCCATCATTTTAGAAAACTGTGTGACTGAGCCTTCTCTTCTTCAAGGCTTGATACAGGCCTCAACTGCACAAGAAAAAAATAGCGCGCCAGAGCAGGTGATGTTACATACTGTGTTAAAAAATGGATGTTAAACTTTATTGTTACCTTATTTTCTTAATATTTGGATTGTTTCTACTATTATACCATTGGGTTGAATGAAGACAAAACTCTGCATTTAGTTGCTTTTGTCCTCAAGGGGGACAGAGACTTTGAAACAACTCTTGATACCAGAGCAAGGGCCAATGAATGCTAATGCTCCACGCTCTTTGTTCCTTGCAGAATACATATTTCCATAACATTTCCACCAAATTATATCCACATATTTCGGTGGATGGAGTCTGGAAATCAATTCTAATTTGAAGTAAGCAAATTAGTAATGGGTTGTCCTGTGGCTGTATTTAATCAGCTGCTCTCTTCGGGATGATTTGCCACCTCGGAAATAAAATTGGAAAGATTTTATTTTCGCCTTGACTTTGTTTTGTTTTATTCTTCCAGATACATTTTGCTCTTGCCTGTGATACAGCCTGAATAAAAAGTAAGCACATGAGTTAGGTCATTTTGCAGAAGTCTGGATTTTTTATTTTTTCTTTGTAGTTTTGCATTTGTTTATACAATTTGTAGGACTCAGCTCTGACCAAGGAAGTGTTCTGAACGCTGATCAGACAATCAAATCTATAACTTTTATTTTACAGTTGCAATTAGAAATCAGTATTACCAATCAATTAAAGAATAAATAGAGATGTGCTGAGTCATTTGGAAAATTAATGGTGTTGGCAGTAAAGGAGAGTGGACAGAGCAGGTGTTTGATGTCTGCCCTTGAGTAACTAAACTGCTAAAGCTAGGACTGGATTCAAGACCAGGTATAATGTTTGAAACAAAAACATTTTCTGGTACACTGGCTCACATCAGTCATATTCCATCATTCACTTGGTTTTAAGCCACAGTACCATAACAATATTTTTCCAGATGGGGAATGCCTGAGCTGATTATGTTGGAAAGCAATGTGCCTGAGGATATTTTCTCGTTGCTTGCATGCAACGAAGAACATTACATATGATTTATGTAATAAAAAAATATATTTGCCCAGAGATAAATAGATATTGAAAAAGAGAACAGTTCTCTTCAGCAATATTTTTCTCTTTTCTGAATATCAAAATAGTGATTTATTTCTGACAAAAGGCTAAATTCGCAGGCCAGGCTTTGGTTAATACTTCTGGAAGTCAACTCAGTAAGACTTGACATGACCCAAGTGGGAAATGACTGTTCCATAAAACATAAGAAACCGAAATAACAGCATCCTCCCAACAAAACAAACATGCACCCTCCAACAGTCCTGAATTGGGATAATTTCTACAAAAGAAGTAGGAACCAGAAATATTTCACTATGCTCCCAAAGAGCCTGAAGGTGAAAACAGTCAAGGAGATCTGAAATAAAGGTCCAGATCCAGCAGTTATTTTAGTTATACATACAAAGTTAAATATCTGTAAGGCTATATAATTGTTGCAGAGCAGAGGTAAGGATATTTGCCTGTCATGTCCTCGGAAGTGTCCACAGCAACTCCTTCTCCCTGGCCCAGCAGCTCAAATGTGGGGGATTTGAATTATCCCCTCTGTGCAGCCAAACTGCTGCTGGATACTGCCTCACCTGGGCCACGAGAGAGGGAGGCTCAAGTTCAGTCATTAATTCAGGGAAGCAGACAGTGACTATGTGCTCCCCACATTTTGTAGGTGCTTGGCCACTAGGTTTCAATGTGGTGATTAAGTGCATGGCTTTGTGGTGGACTTGGTGGTATCAGTTTAATGGTTGGACTCAATGATTTTAAGGGTTTAAAAAAAAATAAAATTATTCTATTATTCTATTTTCTATTCTATGCCAGTGTATTGTGGAGAAGAACAAGCTGTCCTAAAAGAAGGGTTGTGAAAACTGATGCCACAAAAATAATTCTTTTAGGGATCACATTCTGTGATGAAATCCCACAAGGTCAGAAATTTCACAAATGGGCATAGGTGGTGTCCTTGGAGTACAGAACTCAAAACATAATAGAATTAATGTAATTTAAATGTCTTTATAGCTTAAATCCATTCCTAGTGCAGCACAGAATTTTGGAATTGCAAACATTTGTCAAAGTTTTTAGTAGGGATATTTGCTGAGACACATCTTCAGGTAAATTGGTAAGTAGCAAGGACTCATTATGCAGATACACTGGTGATGAGCGTCCTATAGATGCACTGAGTTGGTGATGTTCTCCCTCCTAAAAAACCCGATACTCCCGGGCAGTGAGCATGCTGAATTCCTGCATGCTGAATGATTCCCTTTTACAAAATAAGGAGAAAGAAGTCCTCATATATGCTGTGCTGAAACATCACTGCTGTTCTTCTATATTTGGAGTCTTTTGCACGTGCTGAAGTGAAGATAAGATTTGCCTTTTAGCAGCACATCCTGGTGGCTTGCACACAGGGAAATGAGAGAGAGAGAAGTGGCAAGAGGAGCAGGTGAGGTTCATAGATTCACTTCAAAGAACTTAGGATTTGTTCACCACGCTGTGAAACAATGATGATAACCTTGGAAGGAAAACACATCTGCAAGACCATAACAGAGAACAAAAGAAAATAAAAGATACAGTATGGGTGTACATACTCAGTGCAACACTGATATTCCAAGTGCTCTTCAAATAACTCTTATAATCAACCCACTCATGCTTTTTAATAAAAGGATGTTTATATATTTTAGCAGCTAATAATAGAGATGTAGAAGAACATTAGTAGCTTGATTTTATTTTTAATTTGTTAAGTTTGTGAAGTGAATGGTATTGGCATCCATTAGCAAATCTCTCAAGAGGGACTGCATACTTAACCTATGCATCCTCATACCTATACATCCTCATTATGAGATGGTTTTTAGTACTCCTAGATCTGATATGTGTGGCACAGGCATTCAGATAAGAGAGGATCCATATCCCAGAGGAAATAAATATATTTTTGAAAAAAAATCCTGTTTAAATCTAGAACTATACTTTAGGAAATAGCAATTCATGGCTCTTTCTCATTTCTTTCCCTAAGTTATACAGTGGGCTTCATCCTTGGTGAGCCATCAAAATACTTAGTCAGAGCTCCAGTTACAATGTCTCATGAGAAAAGTACTCTGATTGAGAGGTTGGATGAACACAAAGAAAGAGGGAATGTGAGCGTCTAAGCAGCATTTGTGATGAAATACTGCATCAACATTTTCCAAATTTTGACGGTAGGGATAATTTTTCTAGCCACTGAGAAACATGTTTTCTTAAGCAGAAACACGTTTTCCTGTCAAATTCTAGTTACAAACAAATAAATTTTGTCAGCTGTAACTGCAGAACAGTTTGGCAGAGCACCCTGCTTGTTGCCTGACACTTTACATGTCTGTATTACTTTCATTCCACAGAGCTAAATGTTTCATTTGGGCAGAGACTTCCAACTAAAAAGGTTAATCAAATATAGGGAACAGATTGCAGGAAAACAGAATGGATGCATCAGCCATACATGATTAAATTCTGTTTTAGACTCTGCTAGGATTACTGACAGCAGTGTCCCATTCTTATTCAGTGTACTTTAGCGGACATTGGCTATGGTGACTTCAGTGATACAGATGCCTTCAGTGAAACAGATGCTTGTATAAAAACTTCATTAAATTTAGGATGTTTAGGGTGACTTTTTGCTGTATAGAAACACTTCCTATAATGGATTCCAAAGGGATGCTGAGTTTATTGTATTTTGAAAAAAGACACCTCAGAAATGGAGGTAAGTTATGAACATACGATCCAAAAATTATAGGACTTGCTTGCTCTTAAAATAAAGAAACCTCATTTTTTCATACTGAATTTAAAACAAGACATCATTCTACAGTGCCTTGAGTCTAGTTTGCAAATAAAAGAAAATTATTTCCCTTGGTGCATATATTTAATAAACCAAACTGTATAAACAGAATTGCTAATGGAGATCCCCAGGCCTGAAGAATTCACAATGATCTGAATAGAGAACAATGTTTGAAAGTGACTTTATTTTCTCTTGAAAAAGGTTAGCTGAAGAACTCTAACATCACTCTCCATTAATCAGTAGTTCTAAACACCATGGGGAAATGACAGCTGCCTTCCAAACTCCTGTCTTTATGGTTTTCCTGGCATCCTGTGGATTCCTGCTGCTGCCATCACCCACACAGCTTTGCTCAGCTCATGCAATTTCAGTGTTTTATTCTAGTTTATCATATTCACTTTTGCCCACTGTTAGCATTGTACAAATGAACTAGGTGGTCCCTCAGGAGAGTGTGCATGCTGGGTTACTAAAAATATATAATATATTTACACATTAAAACCCCAAATTATGCTTTTGTTGTTGTTGTTGTTGTTGTTGGTTTTGTTTTTGGTCTTTTTTGGCTATTTTATTTTATTTTATTTTATTTTGTTTTATTTTCAAGTGCAATTTTACTATGCAGCCCACCATGTGGTTTCCTGAGTTAAGATTGTATATTTTATCTCTCCAGCATCTCTTTTTGTCTTGGCAAAGGCAACCTTTCTCAATCAGGTAGGTTAATTTATTTTCTTAGCCAAAGTAAAACATCATCTAACTTTTCAGACAAAAACTACTGCAACTTAGGACTGCAAAAGGTCATTTAATCAGGCCAATCTCACAAAGAACATGGATGCCAGCTGATGGGGAAACATGCCATGGAGCTTCTGACACACTCTCCTTCACATAAGAACCTAAAGACTTTTTTTTGCTATTGTGTCTGCATTTACCCTGTCACATAAAACCAGAGGCAAGAGACAAAATTTTTTGGGGATTTTTTGTTGTGGGTTTGTTTTTGTTTGTTTGTTGGGTTATTAATGATTTATTAGTATTGATGATTTTGTAATATAAATCTGTTTTTACTTGGCCTTTATATATGGAAGGATGTGAGAAGTGACAAATGTAATTGCCTGCCACAGTACAAGCGCTGTCCTCAGTAAGGTCAGGAAACTACTGGTTTTCCACATGTCCAGGGACATCTGTTAACAGAAAGAGTCCTCTGCCTGCTTATGAAACTCTGTTGCCTGATATTTTGGTCTTAACAATAACACAGGTGCCGCTGATCCTTCTTTTCCTGTCTGAAAGTTACTGGGGATCTATTCCCAAGCTGATGTTTAAGCCCATGCAGGCAGTAAGACAGTTATTTTAAGGCTGTAAAGTGTTGCTAGGAGTTGTACCTGGCTCTAAAGGACAGCAGACAGCCTTTGCAGGTTCCACACTGTGAGCCATATGCCAAAACTGTAGATTAGACTTTTTTAGAGATGCCCAACCCTTGCTCTGTGAGCAAAAAGAGGTTCAATGTTTATGATACAAGGACATCAAGGTTAAAATGCAATTACAATACTAAAGGGATTTGAAAAGAAGAAATCTTAAAGACTGAATACAGATTTATAATTACTTCTGCCTTTGCTTGCATTACAAAGTATTTTAAAGAGATGCTGAGGCATCATTCTCTTAATATGTGACTGACAATGGTGGCCCATTCTTTGTCCTTTTTCTTACATCTTGGCTCAAATTTCTTAGGAGAAAGAGCTGAAGATATTGCACGTGTTAAACTAAAGCAAGAGTTTTAAAATGGAAAGTCTACAATGTCTTTGGAGAAGTTTTTGTCAGCATCTTCTATTTTAATCTGAAAGCAGTTGAGCCTGCTGCTCAGGAAGGGAGATGAACTTCTCAGGATGCAAGAGGAAATTCTTAATACTCCTATATGGGTTTCTGCATTCTTCATGTGATTCTATCGTATCTACATCTTTCAATATCAAATTCAGCCAGAACCTGATGAGCACAGCAATGAATGGAATAAAATCCAGCACTTTTTAAAGGAGCTGAAGAAGTTAGGTTATTCCTGAGGATTTTTAAGCAGATTCTTAACTGTCTTTTTGCATTTTATTGGACTTCAAATTCTATGGATAAATTAACTTAGGGGTATTTTTTATATTTACTTATGAAAGCAGGTAACAGTCTGTCACTTTGTATAGTATTTAAAAGGTATGTAATTGACCCTAATGAAAGTATCTATTTTTTAGTCCCACTGTTTTCATATCTTTGTCACTTCTCTTAAACAGATCATAAACGTAAGTCCTGGACTTAAGCAATGAAATTAGAAGGGGAAAAAATCCATTATAAATAGCTTAGAATTGAGAATTCTAAAGTTGTACATGAATTAGAAAAATAAAAATATTATAGAGAGGGAAGGAGACTCACTAAGTTTTGAAAAACATGCGTATGTGAAAAATAACCATGACATAGTATGGCTGCAGGCAGTTCAGAAAGTGCTGAGTGTGGTTGAATGAGACAAATTATTCATAAATATAATTATGAGGAGGTTTATGTTTAATTTTCTTGGAAGAAAAGAAAAGCATGGATTTATTAGGTGTTATTTTCCAATTAAATTCTGCCAAATGTGTGCCATCGCTATTTTATGTTGGTTTCTCATTTCTGATTGCATCTTACTTGATGATCTTGATATTATCATTTTGAACATCATGTTGAACTCTTATGTCACTTTTTCCTGATTATGAGGTAGAAGACATCTTTTATGAAAGAAACATTTTTTTCTGTTCAACTGTAGGGAGATTTTAAAAATGATACTTTCTTCTCAGTTTGAGCTTTTGTTAAAGAGGTCTATCAATAAAGCAATTTTCCAGTGATTCCTACTGGCTTATTGCTGCAGATGGTTTGTGCTCTCGCAATATTTTCAGTCTGGTTTCATCTACTCAAACCTTGCGAAATGCCAAAATGAAACTTTTATCATCCAACTTTTCTATCCCTTAAAACTTGAATGTGCTATTGATTCTTTTACAGTTAGGTATCTATTACAATTATCCTAATAAAGTAATATACTAAAAAAAAAAAGGTCAATCACTTTTTCACCAATTATTTTCACATACCAAAATTCTGAGGAGAAAAAGAAGAAATAAATCCAACCAAATCTTGATGTACAGACAAGGAGGAAAAAACCCAAGCAAACCCTGTCATAGTTTAACCAACAAACTCCAAACCAAATATCATCATATTCCATGCTGTTTGATGAAAATAATATTATCTACTAAACTGAGCTCTTCTGAGAATTAATGGATAGATTTTTATCGAATAATCCAGAATATTTTCTGTCAAGATGTGGCAGTCACTTATTTCTGAATAGATCATTAACCTATTAGAGAGAATGAATGCTATGGAAGGGAAAGAGAGAGGTCTCTGCATATTGTCACCTCCCTGGAATATTTGAGTCCATATATTATGGATTATCTGTAAAAATCTTTCCCACTTACATCTGCCTTGTGTGCAGGTCACACACAGCCTCTCTGGGAATCCATACAGAACACAGCAGGAAGGATCTTGGCATCTTTTGTAAAGCAGTGGAAGTTTGAATTCTTTGGACTGAGAGTTTTGGCCACTTGGACACAGCCACCACTTCTAAGCCTGCTGTGAATGAAGAAAAGCTTCCAAATACCCAAAGGAGGATGTTCTACAAGGACTGCAGGCAGACAGCCCTGCTCCTGTACTTTTCATCTCTATTTCAGCCTTTCTGTTTTTCCTGGTTTCACATACTGGAAAAAACTACACACATTTCCTCGAGATTTTTGTGGATTCCCTTTGAAATGAAAAGATTAAAAAAACCTACAGTTCCAGCCTTAAAAAGATGTATTTTGTTATAGACACTTTTAATGCATGTAATAATGAAATGTTACTAATTTCCTGATTTCTATCAACTGTCAACGATGAATGTTACATGGTGCCAGTTATCAGTACTTTTAAAACCAATGTCATAGAATGTTTTGGGTTGGAAAGGATCTTAGATATCATCTAGTTCCAGCCCCCTGTGCATTGGACAGGGATATCTTCCACTCAGAGTTCCATCCAACCTGGCCTTAAACATTTCCAAGGAAAGGGAATCCACAACTTCTCTGAGCAGCCTGTTCACTTTACCTCCAAGTGTATGGAGTGGAGCCGGTTTTACTTGCACCCTGTCTGGTAATTATTCTGGCCATCCAAAAAAGGTATTTTGGCATGCTTTGAAGCATTGGTGAAGGAAAGTTAATGTTGCTCAGCTGTTTGTTGTTTGCTTTTGTTTCTATTTACAAACATGGAAACAAAAAAACAACTAGGAATAATTTACAACATCTACATCTAGAAATAATTATTGAAGAAAAATCACTTAAAAACCTAGGGCATATGGTTTGAAACTCATTAGCATTTTCATTAATGTTTATATTTTCCTAGAAATGGTCTTTATAATTTTTTCTCCAGTTCCTTGCTACAAATAAATATCATAAAGCCACAGGACTGCCACAGTGTTCTACTTAGGCTACTTCTCAGCATTTTAGTGATCTCTAGAGAAAGAAGATCCACATGTGCTAGCTGATCAGATGATTGCTATGAGCCCTCAATGCACGACAGCTGTGAGAAAAGGAAATGTTATCCTATACTACAACAGCTGAGGTATCTCAGCAGAAATAAGAGAGATATTAAAGTAGTATGTGACTGTGCAAACCTCATTCACTTCAACAGATTTTGGTTGTCTACAGACAGTAAAGGACAGAGGGAACTTTCAGAGGCCGCAGAAAATGATGATATAATCCTGAAAATAAACAGAGCCTCAGTCCGTGAGGAACAAAAGTAGAAAGAGATTACTCCCTTTAAATAACTGGGAGCAATAAATCATGGGTGGGGGGTAGGGGGGTGGGTGGGACATGGCTATTAGACTTTTTTACATTAGACTAAATGGTTTAAACTGGTGTAAAACAGACTAGAAATTCAAAGATGGGTGTAAATGAGCTTTTGGAACAGACCTCCAGTAGGAGCAGAGACAGGGGTCCAATCCCTCAAAATCAGATATTGGCTTAGTCACGAATTGATTCCATTCCTTCTAATATGCCTTTATGCTTTTATGTCTCCCTTATTCTCATGAATTGTCAAGATCTTCTAACTTTTTCTAAGTAAAATGACATTTATTGACAGCACCTAAACACTTTTTAGTAAGAAGAGCAACATTGTTCATGTCATTAATCAGACTGGTCTCAAAACAATTACTGAAGTGCTCCACTGCTAACGTCCTGCCTCACCTATTCCAGCATTGGTGCCTGATGTTTCCCCTTTTACCAGTTGCTTAACTCATCTTTTCTCAAGACTGCACAGGCCCAGCTACCTCAGCCTTTCCTCATAAGAGAGATATTCCTGTCCCTTAGACATCCCTGTTGCTTTCTGTTGGACCTGCTCCAGGAGCTCAATGTCTCTTTTGTCCTGAGGGGCCCAGAAGGGGACACAGCACCCCTGATGCACCTGACCAGGGCTGAGTAGAGGGGCAGGATCCCCTCCCTCAACCTGCTGGCAATGCCCTTCCTAATGCACCCAGGATACTGTTGGCGTTCTTGGCCACAAGGACACACTGCTGGCTCATGGACATCTTGTTCTCCTGGACCCCCAGGTCCTCCTCCACAGAGCTGCTTCCCAGCAAGTCAACCCCCAGCCTGTGCTGGTGCATGGGGTATTCCTCCTCAGGTGTAGGACCCTGCACTTGCCCTTGTTGAATTTCAGATAGTTCTCCTCTGCCATCTCATTATATTGATAATTTAACCCTCATTGTAGTCTGGTAATCACTCAGTGTTCTGAAGTTTAGTTGGAATATAGTTCAATTTGCTCTTGCTCATGAAATGTACTTTTAATGGCATTTGGAATAACATAAAGGGAGAAGCATAAAAATGTGTAGAAAGTTCATAAACTTGCTTGCATGGATTTAATTTGATCTATGCTGAGATCAAAATAAGGGGCAACTTAGAAGAAAGATTTGCCTGTTTTTCACAGACAATGGAATAAAGAACAGTTGTGAAAAAAGATCCAATTTTAGAATACACTTTAACAAGAACACGTTAAATTACATTCATTCTTTTTAGGTGACAGTAGGTTAACATTTGACAGTGAAGCTCAGATCTATATCCCTGCTTTAATATGTCCCAGAGCATCATGCTTCAAAGAAGAATACCATCGTTTAAACGGCAAAACTAAGTACAGACCAAGGACCATTGGAACAAAAAAAAATAAAGAGAAAAACTTAAGCAGAAACCAAGAAAATACAAGGAAAAATGAAAGGAATAAATTCTGTGAATATAAAAATAAAGAAATCAAATTAATATAAATAATCCACTACTGTAATTTACTTTCCATGCATTCAAGAAAACAGCAAGTTTATCTGTTCACTTTGAAATACAAGATTAGCTCCCACTGCTTGGCTTTTTAATAATTACAATTCTCCTTTCTTTGTGGTAAAGTATTGAAATAATACTCTTTCAAAGCTGAAAAAACATGCCAATCATGAGCCATCAACTTAGCAATCATAATTTTTTGTCTGAAATATATTTTTCTCATCCATGCCACACCACTCGTAACATTACCAGTCTATTATTTCCCTTTGTTCAGTTATGCAATCGACTGAACAATCTAATGCCATCAATTTCTCTCTTACATATGTGGTCTGTCAGTCAATATTCTGCCTTGCTTACTAGAGTTTTTCACAAAGCTTCAGGAATGAGGAGAACATTTAAAACCAAGAAAATGCCACAAAAGCACATAATAATAAATAATAATACTAGAAAAATCAGCAATACTAGAAAAATACAGCCCCTCAAAATACTTAAGAATAGTTTTCTTAAATTGACTGTATTTTAGTTTGGTATCATCCAATTTATTGTGTAGTATATCTGTTTTCAATTTCTTGATTGAGTGTGAAATTCCAAGTATAATATCCGTCAGACAAATGAGCAGTAAGATACTAATTTTTTTAAAGGTTATCCTACAGGAGAAATGAGGTCTGTAAATTTCTTGTACTTTTTTCTCAAAATCCTAAGCTATTATTCTTATTTCAGGTAAAGAAAAGACATGATTTGGAGTGATTTTACACAGCTTGAGAAAGACAGAATAAATAATGCTGTGTTTGGTGAGGCTGCAATGATGCTGTGTGAAAGAAATAGGTAAGATTCTTAGACAAATGGTCCCTACTTAAGTTATGTATTAGTACTTAAATTATGTAAACACACTATTTAACAGTCCTTGATTAGCAGCATTTACATAGCAGATATTTACATTGCAGATGTATATGTACATTTTTCAACCCAATAAAACCTATTGCTTTTCTCAGTGCAATCAACATAGCCACGTTGCTTGAGAAATTTTACAGTTAAGTGGAAGGGTCATCCTAGAATAATGGAGCTGGGCATTTAGCCTGCCTTATTAAAGGCTTTCATTCTGAATCATCTCCCACCTGTAAATGCATGCCAATATACAGGAGCAGGGACAGAGCATGTCACAGAACATGGTCTGGCTGCTAATTCACCCCATGAAGATTCTTCTTTTTACATACCCCCAATGAATCCTTGGTATAAAAGGTATCAATTCTTGAAGCTGCTCTCTCTTAATTGCCAAGGTTGCAATAGTGACTTCAGTGACACTGAATACAGGACTTTGGCTCACCGTCCAGCTAGAGGTACAGCATTCAAGCCCCTCTGGTATTTTAAGAAAACACGGCTATAAACCATTCAGCTCCTTTTCTTCACTGGTGAATCTGACAGAGTGCTTCTTCTCCAGGAAACTCATGAGTAGCTGAGGTGTGAGCAGTGTGCTCCTGCTCCTAAACCTTCAAACCATAGGAATATTGCACCTAAAAAGTGTCAGCAATAACTATTGATAATAACCTGCTTTTTGTAGCAGAATTTCATGCACTTGGACCACTGTCAGGTTTTAGTGTTTTTTTTCCTTCGCAGTGAAAATTAGCTCAATTTCTATAGCTAATTAAGTGTAGCAACCTCTTCAATTTCTAATTTGTCCTGCTGAGAGATCAACTGCTCTGGTGGTTAGTTCTAAGCATATACTGCCTCTATGAAAGCACAGGCTATAGACTAGTCTGAAGTGTTAACTTTAAATATGATGAAATGTCTGTGCTGTTACAGTACTTTCCATGGTAAAAGAAAAAAAAAAAGGAAAATAATCTACTTCCAGAAAAAGAGATGGTGTTATGATCTGCCCCTGATGGCAGGGTAATGGAGGTTCTTGTTAGTAATAGATCCCTTGGAACAGATTAGAGTGAAGTGACACTAAATGATTGGTGTTTATAAAGATATATATGACAGGTTTATTTCAGAACAATTTGGTTGCAATGGAAAGGGGGTTATTATCTCTATAAATATAGCCAGCCATATAAAAGCATAAAAATTAAAAAATATATAAGGAAAAGAAAGGAAGGTAAAGAAAGAATGGAAATGAAAGGATAACAGTAGAATGGCATCACCACCTGTGGATCCAGCAATGAGACTTGTTTGCTGCAATTTCAATGTCCATTGGTCAAAGTGATGGCCACTGTCTTGATCTGTCAGGGGTGGAAGAAGCCCATGGAATATACAGTGCAATGGATATGTTTAGGTTCAGCTGGGAATGCCCAGGTGCCTCTGCTGAGGGGTGAGGAAGTTTTACAATGTCTGATGCAACACAGTGGATCATGCCTAGTCCTTCCAGAAATGAGTCTGGGGACATTTCAGGTGTCTCTGATGGTTGATGACGTGTTCTAAGACATGACAGCGGCCTCTCACATCAGCATAGTTGAACCAATTATGTTTCATCATAAGGGATGAATATCTTCAGTTGTCTGTCTAAATGTCCTGGTACTTCCTGGGGAGGAGTTGTAGGAGTTTTACACCCAAGCATAAAACTTTTTTGTTTGAAGTTGAGTAAGGGGAGATATTGACTTATAAAAAGCATTATCTTACCTAGCAGATTCTTCATCTTATGAGCCTTTTCTTTTGTCTGGCTCAAACTCCAGCTTGCAGCCTCTGGTGGTGAGTGTGCAACCCTCTGCACCTGGGCTGGTACCATGCACATTGTCAGCAAAGCAAACATTGCTTTTCCAAATAGCCAGTTGTTTGAGTCATTAAATTTCAGTCTTGCACAGATAGAAAAAAAAAATTTAAAGACATTCAATCCAAGGCATTTGAAATTCTCAAGCCACCTCAATATTTTTTTCTTTCATATTATATGGAAAGAAGAAAATAAGGAAGTACTTTGTATTTGTTCCATACCAGATTACTTCTAGAAAAGACAGACCTGACTGAATGAAGTTCTCTGCAGTAGTCTTCCAATGTTCACTTTCCATCCTACAACTTCCCACTACTTTTCTAAAGACAGGCCTGACCCCATGAATGGAAGATACCTGGCCAGGTTGCCCAGGGTCAGTGTCACCTCAAACCAATGACAGCTGCTGGGGGGCTTGCCCTTTTTCTTCTCACCCAGAAAATCTGATGGTTTTTAACCCTCTGCTGTTGAGAAACAGTCTCTGCCTCTAGACTGACAACCCATTGACAACACCAGGTGCTATTTGGAGAAAGTGGCAATTGCTTTAGAACACAATGTTTGCATCTCTGTGGGGCCTGGAAGATATCCATGTCTTCTTTTATTGTCCAAGTTAACACTGCACTTTTGCCAGATCCAGATTTATGCTTTACTTCAGCTCTTTCAAATCCTTGCTGAATGTCTTGACTTATTAGTTCAACCTTTCTTCTGTACATTCTCCTTGCAGTATCAGCCTATGGAAATTGTTACTACCCTATGGAAAAAAAAAGGCAGGAAAAATACTACCAGACTCATTTGTAGTATGTACACACTAAATATTCTCTGGAAACTTCAAAATGAAAAGGAATTAATTTATGCCAAAAAAGCAATTATAATAAGGATTCAACATGAATGTTCTGTGCTATCAATAACATGTTTTGTTCTTCATTTGAATGCAAAACTCACCTATCCCCTATAAAATGCAGAATTTCATTCCAGACTGACACATGCAGTTTCCATGACTGCACGTCTGCTGCACACATTTCTATTGTGGATAAACTGGTAATTCTCAAGCAAGTAAAATACTGCTTGCATTCTTTATGCAGACCAGTCAAAACTCCTATTTAGAAAAATAAGTCTTTCCTCACAAATAAACTTTCCTCTTCATAAGCACCATGAAAAAGAACTCTAAAATTTTTTCTTTCAATGCTTTGGTTTAACGGGCAAATTAAAATCCCATGATGCTTGAAATCTTTTGCTGTCTTTGATACTGAGTGTACAATATAGCTCTGTTTTACTAACCTTTTTTCCCCCTGCCCCCTGCCCAAGGTAGTATATTTTTCACGGTAGTCTGAAAAGTATAAAAAACTCCAACAAATAGCAAGTAGTCACCAAGGACACACAAACCTCAACTAAACAAAATTCCCATTTCCCCGCAAACTCACAAAACACAAAATAAAAAAAAATGGAAAAAAAAAAATCACTTTGTAGCATTGTAAGGTCATTCAGTATTCTGACCACTGTTCTTTTCTATCTTATTGTTTATTATGTACTCCTATAATTTTTACCTATGCAGTAGAAAGTAGGATATGCAAATGTATCAAAAGGTCTTTAAAATGTCACTATGTCATTTTGTATCTAGGCACTCAAGTGTTCATTAAAAAATTATTAACTCTAAAGCAGCAAAATGCATGATGCAAAATTATTTTGTGATAACATATAATATCTCCAGATAACACCTGCCATGTGAATTAAGGCTTTTCTGCCAAAATACTGTGCTTTGAGTTTCAAAGTGTAAGAGTTGTCACTGTATTTTCATTGCACACTTAACTTGAGACACAATATTACACAATTCTTTGGGGAAACTTCTCTCTCCAGCGAACTTGTAATCATACATTGGAATCTGATAGTCCTCTGCAAAACAACATGGCAATTGATTGCTGGAAACAAACACATTATCCATATATATGGTGTAGAGTTTTTTCTTTTGACTGGAAACAAGCTATTATCTACTCTAATTATACTGGTTTCTAATGCCTTTCTCTCTTTGTATTCTATTAAGCTCTTGGCCCAAACACCTGAACAAATGCTAATGAAGGGGATTTACATGCATTTAGCATGCATTGACACATAACCTGTAATTTATGTTGGTACTTTCTTCTTTTTTTATTCTGTAAATTCACGGTTCTTTTATACAGGACCCACAAAGACTATGAGAATGATGAACTTCATTAAGTCTCTCAGTTTGGATTCTAGAGTATTGTTTAAGCTGACTGAATACTGCAAACAACAGAGATTAAAAAATTATCAACAGCTAAGCTATATTTGTATAGGTCTGCACATTCAACACTTAAATCACATTCTCAGCAGAAGATTGCCAAATGGCTTCTTTATCCAAGTATCAAGGTCAAGGAAACATCCCATGATTCCTCCATCTACTCCAAAGCAAGCCCATAATCACACACATCACCTAATTTCTATTCCAGAAAAGGCTGAAACACACCAGCTAACTCAGCAACCTCAGATAGAGGGTCTTCACAGCCCTTGCTTCTTTGTAAGTCATTGCACAGTCTGCTCTTCTTCCTGTTCCCAAAATCTTCATGAACATCCTACTCTTCCTTGCATCAAAACTGACTTCTGTGTTGTCAACTGTTCATTTTAAGCCTTCCACCTTTCCCCCCATCTGGTGGGCTCCTGGAAATTCTGCTGCAGACAATACTTCATAGCATGGTTGAATGGAAGTGTTTCAGTTCTTTTATTGTAGAAACAGAAATATGCTCTATTTTTTAACAGAAGCTATGTATAGAGAATGTCATCTGTCCCTATGCATCCTACAGATTGTCACCTATTGAACAACTATGCAGCTCATGTGTTTCTAGCTGAACTGTAAACTTGTACCTTTTTAGCATGCATTGCATTATTCTAAAAAAAGGCCAATCCACGCTGTCGTCACCAAGAGGCAGGTGATGTTATTACACTGTCAGCTTCCATAAAGACTTCAGACAACCTCTTGTGACAGCTTTTAAACTGCATTTGCTTCTCTTTTCCTATGTACAGGACTCTTTCAGAGATTACTGGTTACTGTGTCCTGTGTCTCCCACAGACAACCTTGGAAGTTTCGGGGAAATGCACTGTTTTTTTTTCCTCTGATAATTCTGAGCAGTTCATTATAACAAGTGCACATAAATTGTTGTGGATGATCTGAAATCCTATAGATTTCTGTTCACACAGGACAAATTTGGAGGCAGACAGTTCTGCTTTGAATAGATAACCATGGAGAAAATGGCAATTGATACTAGAGTCAACCAGAGTAAAAAAAAAATCAGAAACAAAATTGAAAGTTTTAGTTATATCACCAGACAAAGCTCCAGAAACAACACTGGAAGTTTTAGTTATGTGCTTGTGCTTGTACACAAAAGGATTTGGTGCAATGATCAGTTCACATACCCCAATGTAGACTGTTTTATAAATGTTTTGTGATCAGTTATTCTTAAATGAGATACAGTCTTGAATATTTTTAAATGCTTACTGCAGTGCTAAAAGCTAAGAATGAAAAACCCAAACTTGGTCTTATAATTTTGCTAGACGACAACTAATGATGTAACACCTGTCTGTAATGTAGGAGTCAGGAAGGAACAAAACCAAGGAATTGTCTAAATTATGTAATAAAACAAAATATTACTTTTTAATTGAAGATTTTATTCTGTCATTGCAAAAACTATTAGATTGATTTTTAATTATTGTGAAAAGAGCCTCTGAAACACACACAGAAACTCTTGACCAACCTGTAGCAAACCAATCCTACAGTGAAGTCCATAGACAGGTAAAAATGCCATAATTTTTACTGTACTGTAGTTTATATCACTCTGCATTATTATCTCTGCAGATTTACCTAATCCTGTCACAATAAGCAATGCTCTAGCTTTGATCCAGACAAACTCCAAAAAAGAGTACTAGTGTATTTCAAGAAGCACACTTTGTATCACAGAAAATCTGCTGAATGAGCTTGGTCTCAGCTAGTAAAAATCAGAAAGCCTAGAATTAGAAACAGTTTATAGAGGTAATTTACACAAGAAAGAAAAAATCCTTTTGTGTTTCAAACTATTACAATAAAGAAAACTTCTATCCTGTTCATAGACAGAGCATTCTGTAGACTTCATAATCGCTATGCCTCAGTTATATCATGCAGTAGATGTCCAGAACTAAAAAAATTCTCAAAACACTTGAAATCCCCACACTCACTCCCCAAAATTGCCACTAAATAAACCCCCTCTTTCCCCAAAACCTCCGTATTCAAGGCGGTATAGGTTCTCTGAAGACACTATAGCAAGAAAAATTCATGTCTGTAGCCAAATTGGCCTTAAACAGACCTTATTAACTGCCTGTAGTACCAAGCAAACTTTAGAAAGATGGCAAAGAAAGCCAAACAGCTCAGATATTTATGTTAGCCAAGTTCAACTACACTTTGCAGAAATATAACAGCAACATGTCAGAATATAGCTCTGAAATAACTTAGCAACATGTCAGAATACAGCTCTGAATTAACCTTCCAGCATAACTTTCCTTGTGACATTCAGGTTAGCAGTCAGTAGCAATGTCATAACATTCAAGCAATGAAAAGCCCCCAGAATCAACTCAACAGGGTGCTGATTTCTGAGAAGTCAGTCAGCTACCTCTGCTGAAGGCTTTATTGCCTACAGCCCTGTGTGGGGGTCAGTGGGATTTGTTAGGAGCAGAAGCAATGAAGCACGTGTCAAAGGTATACGATCAAACATGTTCTTCCACTTGAATTAATGGCAAAACTGTGCCACATGAGAACACTTCATCCTAAAGGAAAAAGTTTCAATAGGCTTAATTTTAAATAGTAAGATGTCACTACTACTGTGTCTTGCCTCTTTGGTTTAAGCTTTGCTTTTCAAATTCAAAAGAAGTTGAAAGACGTGAGCACGTGTGGTTTGAAAAGACAAAAGAAAATTTCTGAGGTACCAGCATCCTAAGGATTCATTTGCCTCATTTCATTACTAAAACATATTTTCAATCCAAAAACTAGGAAACGCTTATGCTTTTTCTGGTAGTGTAAAAAACCTTACTCTCTGACTAATGTAAATAAATGTTTTCACTGTAACTCTTTCAGTGGAATCTAGTGTGGTTATTGAAGTATTAGTTAAATTTCTCTTCATATTGGCAGGTATGAGATATACCTTTCTTTCTTTCTTTCTTTCTTTCTTTCTTTCTTTCTTTCTTTCTTTCTTTCTTTCTTTCTTTCTTTCTTTCTTTCTTTCTTTCTTTCCTGTGAGAATCCTTAAAGAGAAAAAAACATTTTGTAAACCAAATTTCTGTAAGACTTGTAAAAACAAAATCCAAAACCACTACAGACAAACCCAGTCCTGAAACCCATCCCTTCCTATATATGTGAGTATTTATAATAAAAAAATTAATATATATATGAGTCCTACACACACATACACAAATTCTAAAGCTCTTACCTGATGCTATTTTGCTCTATTTTAAATATTTTGCTTACCTACAGTGCTAATAGGGTTTTTCTGTCATAAAATGCTGGCATTTCCTCTGCTGCATGCATTTGCAAACAAATTATATGTGTAAATTCTCCATGGCTTGCCAGTTATTAAAGTGGAAATAGCTTAACTATAGAGACAGAAAATCCTCTCTTGATGGGTTTTTAGGACCACCTGGGAGTGCTCTGATCTGAAGCACAGAGCTCCATTGCAATTTCAGTGTGAGCGCTGGCCCTGGTCACAAATACTCACTTATTGATTCAGGGGTTTCTGGGACACTCAAAGCCATTTTCTCCCCCTTCCATCTTGTGAATACTTCCATCTTCAAAGGGAATTTTTCCAGTAGAAGGAAAAATGTAGCTAGTTTGCAAAACTACTATTGCTCCTCCAATATGCTCTATCTTACCTCTATAGTTCCTAAGTGCTCTAACAGCTGCCAAGTCTTCCATCTTGGGGTCAATGCCACAATAACCAACTCTCTTCACATACTGGAGTCTACTAAGAAATTGTGTGAACAAGTAAACTAAATATTTGAAATGCAAAAGAGAAAACTTTTCATTCCCTATGAAAGTTATCCTGAGGAGAGGTAGAAAAGTTTTTGAATACAACAAGATTTGGATTAGAAGATAATGAAATACACACTCCATATTTGTTGCTCATGCAGGGCTTTAGTAGAAGTTTGTTGAAATCAAAAGAAAGTTAATTTTTCTGTTGAGAGTTGTTTTATGAGTGCTCAGGATACTGAATCATCACTTTTATAAATCTAGACGAATACCCTTTTCCTTCCTCTCCTCTTCTTCTGATGGATAAATCATCATAAAAATCTTCAGGTCATTGAAGAGAACAGTTTTCTCTGAGGAAAGACATGATTTTGCTTAGTTGGAAACCAACAACTTTGAAGTCCAACAATAACAACATTTTAATGGAAGAAGAAAGGAGAAAGAGAAAGCAGAGAAGATAAAATATTGTGGGAGTGAATTACTGCTGTTCCTTTAAAAGTGATTGCTTTTGCTCTTTGCTCAGTTCAGTAACAACATAAAACATAGAAATAAGAATTTCTGTGACTAGTTACTGTGTAATAAAATGTTAAGATGGTGATCAGATGGATTTCTTATGAAGAGATGAACCCAAAGGCAAAGAACTGTTATGCATTATCTTTCCCAAGGGTACTGTATTCTCACCTGCTCTAATAGGAATTAATTCCCCAAAATTCTTTGGCACTTTTAAAAGGCATTATTTCCAGGCATTAAAATTCCAAATGGTCTGAGCATATTGTGATAGAAAAAGTTCAGAATGTTGAAGAAAATTAGTTTATTAAAGTCTTTCCTCCTATCACCACTTCAGTTCAGGAACTATATGGGAAAGTATAGCTTTACACTATTTTTTTTGTTAATAGCCAAAGGTTTAATGTTATATTTGAAAGTAGACTAGCTCAGCTTAGACTTACATTGGTGAAAGGCAGCCTTGTCTCTCTCCATGCTGACTCTAGAGATTTTTCATTAGCAGTCTACGGTTTCCTTTATGAAATAGTCTTCAGTTTCAGTTCTATTCAAGCCATCAGTATGTCATAAAAATTTACATAAACCTCAATTACCTCCAGACAACATTAAATTTTATAGAGAGGTTATGGCTATGAAATTTCTAATTAAACAAGGAGAAGAAATAAATAGAGGAAGAAATTCCACTAAGTCACTCAGCTGCAATCACTGCAAATGTCCCTGTGGGTCTAGGACTGAGGGGCCAAGCACATTTTTTGTACCCACTCTCAAGTTACTGTCACCATCTTAGAGGTAATTTCTTTCATGGACTTAGATTGTGAGGGGAAACTAGACACTTGCCACTGAATGAAAATTAGTATCTCCCACTCCAAAGGAAAAGTCCTAAATCTCTGGTGTGTGAATGGTGTCACAGTCACCCTGTTGTGGTGAAAAAGGATAATGGCAAAGTCTTGGAGCCCTTTGGGATATGTGGCTCAGGAGCATCGATCAGCCCTAGAAGTGAGATTCTGCCATCTGCTCATCAGCTGTACCTTGCAGCTGTGACAGACTGTGGCTGCATGGCCAGTTTGGCTCAGGTTGTCTCAAGAATATAAACAGAGCAGCATGCTCCCATTTGTGTTGGAGACAATTTGAATGGAGCCCTTTCCTACATTCCCTGGTTAATGTGATTTGGTACAGCATGAAACGTGAAGCATCCTGACATCAAGCAGCTTGTGATAACACTTCAGTCTTTGTTTTATTGACTTAGCAAAGCACAAATGATGATTCCTGGTGTATGCTCTGAAAACATATGATAATTTAATGAAAGACTTAAAATAAGGTATCTGGAAATATTCTGATAAGGAGACATACACGACATTTTGGAGATATTTAGGCTTGCAAAACAGCTCACAACACCTCCCTTTACAAAATAAGAAAAGCAGCTCTGCTTTCTTATTGTCTCTATAAAAGCATTACACAATCACACAATAAAAATAAAATTAGCCTTTTTAAAGCACTGATAAATAGCTGCAAAGTGGGCTTCAAGTGCTTCAAGCTACGAGTAACTCTGGCACTTTTGAAAGATAGGTTACTCTGGACTGTTCAAAATCATTACCAGTATACATAAAACAATTTTTTAACTGCAGTTGTTGGGGATTGTCATGAAGGAGAGCGCAGAAATACTGAAAGTGACTGCAGGGCAGAGAAAGAGTCAAATGATGAAGAAAATGAGACTTATTTCTTAAACTGCATACAAGTGAGGCCACATGGATCAACACCGGTGTGTTTTTCATATGTTGGTCTGTAGGAAGTCAGGAAAGATGGTAAGTATCCCTGAAACAGTATTTACACTAGTTCTCCTTGGTTCTTAGGTATTGCAGATTATTCTTTTTTTCCTCCCTTCTATCCACAATTTGTACTTTGACTTTCCTCTGTCTTTCAAGGTTAGCTTCCTGTCGTCAAGTTACAGAGGCAGATTCTGAAAAAGATATTTAACAGGACAGTTAAAACTGCCACAGAGGTAAGAAGTCTCAAAAGGAGTAAGATTGGTTCTACTTTACATTGATCAGAGTAGTATACCCAGGACACTGTAAAGCAGAAAAGAACCTAGCTATTTCCACACTTCATTTAAATGCAGAGATATTTTTTGCACAGGGGATACTTTAGCTGTAGCAGGATGCAATTGCTATGCAAATTCATCTAAGCATTTTTCTAGTCTTCTCAGTCATCATTTTCCCTGTCATTTATTGATGTTTCCTATTAAAATGCACCCATATAACATGTGCAGCATCCATCCTTCTCTTGCAAAACACATTGTGTTGGGTTTTAAATATTGGGGAATCAGGCATGAAAGTATGGAATAACTGACTGCATTCACAGGCTTTTCAAAACCCTTGGATTTTTTTCACAAGATTCACCTGGAATGATGAAGGTAAAAAAACAACTCCTCAGACAAAAAGGAATAGTGATAAAGATTTGCTTGTTGAGCTTTCATTCCCCATCTACTTCAATCAGCAAATATTATTTAGCTGACATGCACAATTCACTGATTTGGTTTGTTTGGGATTTTCTGCTTATGCTCTTCTGTGGTACCAAGGAAAAAACCCTGGCACTGCAAATAACTGTTATATGGCTTTTGTATATATTTTGTATACTTACTGACACAAACAACCATCAAAAATGAGAGTTTCATGTTCACGAGTACAGACAAAGAAAAGTGCTGAGACCTTGAAGTGGGTCAGTTCATCATTACATGAGTCAGTGTGCATTCACTTGGTTTGCTGTTTTGCAGGAGAATGAAAACAGCAGCAAAACTACAGAGGTATTATGCTGTTTATAGAATCTCACGGAAAGGATAGTGGAGAGTGGCTTTTCTGGGTACTGAACAAAGCTCCGTGGCCTTTTTTTTTCCACGGGTGAAATCCCTCAGCCCATATCTGTTGCTTCATACCATGGGAATGTAAAATTTCCAACCAGACCAGTTCTTTTGGGTCTGAAGTCCTAATTCTCTTTTTCTCCAACTTTTTGTGAAACAACCATATCCTCAGTTTGCTTAATGACACCTAGAGGTACCTGCTCTGAGGCCCCATCAGCAAAAGAAAACCTCAGCTCTTCCTGAGTTTTGTCTCCTGCGGCCAATGACACACATTAGAGTCTCAAAGTTTGATTTTGTCTATGGAGAGTTTCCTGTCAATAAGCCATCACAGACATTTCATTGCCACTATAATGGTCTCACTATTACCATTCATAAATCAGCAGCAGACAGAGAAATAGGCATATTTTACTTAGATGAAAAAGAGTCTTAAAGTTTTATGTTGCTTTCTCTCAGTGCATAAAACAGCTATTTTGAAAGCCTTCATGGCAGGAGCTCTTATGGACCCAAAATAATATTTTTCTTTTCTGCTTTGCATTGCCCTTCAAGAAAGGGCACATTAGCTGAGGAAAAAGGAATGAAAACTTCTTGAGGAAGCACAAAGCATACTTTTAGAGTGTAGTTTTGCAATGAAAATGGTGTTGATTGTAACCAATATCTTTCATCTACAAGAATGAGTGATGATAAGGAAACTATTACAGCTCTATGATAAAGTGCCAAGCCAGAGATCTGCACTTTTTTTTCCTAGGACAACATACATGCATAAAATCTATAGTCTGTAGGCATTCCACATTATCCACATCACTCATTGTCCCAAGAAAAGCAACTGGCAGAACTGTTTTAGCCCATCCTCCAAACAGCAAATGTATGAAGTCACAGAGGCACCTCCCATTAAACACAATCTTAGAGCCATCGAAAATGTATTTACCACAAGTTAGGGGACATCCAGACTCCACTTTACTTTTTGGCACTCCTACAACTTTCCATTCAGGGTTCCTTCAATATGCATTTTTTATTTGACTGTTGTCATTCGCAGATCTGGGAAATAAGACAGTGTTTGATCTGTCTAGAGTGGAGTTGTTACAGAAAGCATAAAGACATTAAACTCTTCCATTTTTTTTTTCATCATTTAGTACTGTAAAATAATTCTAACAAGTTGAATGTGCTAGATCCTAATGGATAAAGCATATATATTTTGCAAAGTGTCCTTGTGTGCAGATTTTCAGTTTTTTTACTGTACGTTTCCAGACTATGTGTTAAGAATGTAAATTTGCTTTCACTAGTCATTGGTATAAAGGTATGTTATTGGATTGTGCCATTATGGGCTTAAAGAGAATTTTGGTTAATCAGAAGAGGGACTGTCAGGACTCTTTTCTTGGTCATTCCATATCTTTGTTCTATTCCTTCATCACTTTTACCCCTCAAATCTCTGGATATCAAGAACATTGTAAAGAAAAGCTAAGGTTATTGGAAAAATGAGTCTTCTCATACTACTCAGCGTTGTGTAAGTGACATCCTGATAGTGAGTGCCTTCTAAGCTCAATTTAAATTGAAAACATATTGAAAGTATAAGTAATTAGATAATTAAGTATCCTATAATGTCAAGAGACAAATTGGTGGTAATTAATTGGTGTATTTTCTCTTTTCTTTCCTTTACAATTTTTGTAATCCCTTAATAAATACTTCCATTATCCTTTATAGGTCTTTTCTTCTATTTCTTCATAGAATCACAGAATGGCCTGGGTTGGAAGGGACACTATAGATAATCTACTTCCAAACCCCCCTGTCATGTGCAGGGACAACTTTCATTAGACAAGGTTGCTCAGAGCCCCATCCAACCTGGCCTTGAACACTCCCAGGGATGGGGCATCTTTCTGCTTTTTCCTTTTTATGTGAATGGCATTTATGTGTAGCCTAACACGAACCTGCTGTGATAGTCAAGAGGTCATGGACATTTGCACAATGAAGCTGAACACACATTGGGAATGAAAAGCCACAATCACCTTGCAGGTGAAGGACAAGTCCTGGTAGGGAATGCAGTGGAAGTAAGGTGTTAACCTCCAGACTCTGTAGTGAATAGGTACCTTCTGCTGATAAAATAATCTCCTGCCACTCAGAAACAAGATCTTTTATCACTTTCCTCCTGCTCTGCAGTTTCTCCTTTTGCATTGTGGTGCAATCTGCAACAGAGATTGCAATGAATCCACACAGATTATGCTGAATACCTCTTCATTTTAGTGAGCAGAATTCAGAGCTTTGAAGAAAGTTTCAGCTGCAAAGGTAATAAGGCATAGGAGCAGTAAAAGTTTCAGACTTTAAAAAATAAGTAGCTTGCTGCAAACCAATAAAATTAACTGAAGTATTGATTTGAGTGGACTTGCTCAGTAAACTCAGATTTAGCCATGAAAGCCTTTGCAGTGTGAGAAAATGCTTAGCATATTTAGGATTTCAAATTTTTAATAAGTGATTTATCTTGAATGTTATAATCAATGTTTTTGTAAAAAAATTGATTTTCAGTTAAGGAATTGAAGGGACATAATTTTGTGCTGTTTCAGTTTCTGTTAACTCATTATTACATACACACTGGTCCCTGTAAGAGAGTTTTAGTTTTTCAATAAAATTTTACATGGTCATCTGGGATCAGATTATTCTTACTAAGCAATTTTGACTGAATGCAGACGGAAGCCATCAGAAGAGATTTTAGGAGTAGGGCTGATAGTTCATCTTCGCCAACCTACTACTCAGCTAAACACTCCACATATGCCACGAGGAGTGTAAACATGAGAGAAAAAATAAAAGCTCAGTGAAAGATAAAGATCAATAGGAGATTCACACAGAGTTGAAGATATTTTGAATCATAGATCTGTCTGTAGATTGATGTCTGATAATTTACCTTTTGCATTTTATATGACTCAAAGACACTTTTTGAGTCTCAGAACTCAGATGAAAATTTACAGCATGATTGTGCATTCCAAAAAGAATTAAAAATAATTGCAGAATTTCACAAATTTTCCCCTACTTTTCTTTTAGCTGTTGTAGAATTTTGAACTTAGAAACCTCTTTAAACATCAAAAATTTTGCTTGAACTCTTGTGTTAAGGTGAAAAAGGATATAGGATCACATAATAAATATTGAAATAACTAAGCTAACAATGTATTTAAATGTTCTTTTTGTGGAAATGCATTTTCTCCTGTATTCATATTCATATCTGTATGAACTTATGAATTTTACTGGGAAGTTTTCTCAAATCTGAAAAGAAATTTTTTGTGCACAGCCCAGTCAGTGCTGTTAGCTACCAGAGTGGCATTTTCAGTTCTACTTCATGTGACTTATAGTAAGATCTTGAAGATGAGCTCAAAGACCTCTTTCCAGACTTTAAGGGCGTGCTTTCTCTACAGACAGCTCCAATGAGAGAAGGCACATCCTCTAGTGTTTACTATTAAGTCAAAAGTGTATCTTTGAGTTTCTCTGTCATAACTCCCACGTTGTGTGTTCTCAGAGTAACCCACCACACCCAGCCTGCCCTTCTTGGACAATAACAAGGAAAACTAATCTGTTGATATTCTGTTCCTTAGGAAGTGAAAGAGTCTAAAATGGTGTCACTGTCTTTTTACAGCATTTAACAAGGTAAAATAGGAAAATATCACATTTATAATCCAATACACTAAAAGACATGATAAATGGTGGCAGCAGTTTGAATAGCCATAGCAGATTAAGACAGAAAGAGGCGTGTGCCTACCCAAAAGTGATGTGCTTGAATAATCTGAACAGCAAGTTATACACCCATCAGAGTCTATATTTCTTTTGAAAGGTTCTCCATGTATCATGTGTGTGCAAACTCTTCTCAGGTTTACTGAGAACAGCTAATCAATGTTGATCTGCTATAGTTTAAGTCTGCAGTCAAAACCAGCATCATTAATTGCTCAGATGACAGATGCTCAAGTACATCTATTCACATGTCACTCCATAGCTCTGTATGTAAAGAAACATTTGCAATATTCTGCTAATGGGGTGATCTTCAAATACAATTTCAGAGAAGGTCCTACTACGTGCTGGACTTTTTCCATCCCAGGGGATAGAGCTGCAAATAAACAGGGTTTATAGCTTACCAGGAACTCTTTCCCATAGAGTAGCAGATAGTTACTAAAAACTCTGGGAGATGTAAAAGCAAAAAGTGAAAGTTATGACAAAAATTAAGAGTAATAATATTATAAAATAAATTGAAATCTTAAGTTTCTGTTTGCATTCTTCAGCTTTCATTTAATAGTTTATTTTTTAGTTGCATTTCCCTGGGAATGCTCCTATTAAAATAAATGTTGTCCAGGGTCTGTCTTTACTTTTGAAGAATAATTATGAGAATAATACATTTATTTAAGATATCAGCTTGAAGAGGAAAAGCAACATAGGAGATACAAGTCCTAAAATTGAAAAAAGTCAAATGTGTGATTGTTTACTATAGCACAGTTGGAAAGAAATGTGTCAAAAGGAGGTAACACAGAAGTCTCATTGCACTTAATGGAATTTTTAAGGAGAAGAGTTGAGTACCAGTTCATGGCCCTATTTTTCCTTGTTTTTTTCTGAGCTCCTTGTATACAAAATTTCACAACATGTGAACAGTAAAAAAATAAAAGTCAAAGCTGCTTTTCAGGACATAACTGAAGTGTAAACCAGAATTAATTGAATAAATGAGATTCATTAATTTACTATTTCAAGTGAAGGCAATGCATGCAGGGGTCCATCAAGGTTAATCAATTTATCTGTCTGAAGGGACCACAACAGAATGGTGAATACCATTATGTATGTATACCATTCTGTGTTGAAATCTGTTTCTTAATGGTGAGTCAATAGAAGTCAAGGGAATTGTAAATAATTTAGATCTCATTTTTGTAATAAAATGACAACATTATTGACATGTGTCAAGACACCCTATCTTCACAATTTTAGTAGTCTAGGAAATTTGTTAAGCATAATTATCACAAATAACTGATTTATGACTAATAATGTAATTTTCAGAATTACAGCACAGCTCATTATTTACCTGACTCTGTCAATTATAACTTTGTTTTCAGTTGATTTTCCTATTAGAAATTTAAAAGATGTTCATGCTGGGTGTATCTTCCAGAGTGCATCAATGACACTTGTTGAGCTTGTAGCCTGGATTGAAAACTTGCATCGAAATAGTTTCTTCTCTTCAGAGAAAGTTATGTTTAGCAATGCCACAAATAAAGCTGATCAATTTTGATTTAAAACATTTGAGCCTCCCATTTACAGCAGAAACTTTTATAGGGCTTGATCTGGGAGGTAGGCTGGTGCCAGTTTTTCTTCTATATAATAATGGTCCAAATCCACTGAGGGCTCCTCCCATGCCAGTAACTTAAACTGTACCAGGAGACATCCTCAAGTACTGGAATTCAATCCCTTAAAACAAAAAGTCTGTCATGACTTTGGCTTGTGTCAAATAGCACAGATCAGGGACCATGACCAAGGGCATTTCGTTTGCTGCAGCCCTGCTCTGGGGGCTAATACAATTTAACAGCTTGGACACCTTCCATTCCAGTCTGGCCTCTGTATCACAATGTTCTCCATCAAGTTTAAAATGTTTTTAGCCTTTATAAATTATACTTTATGAATGCTTGTACAATTAAGCAGCCAACAAATCAGATCTCACAAAGAAAGCCTGAGCTCTTAAGACCACAAGTAATGAAAAATGTTTATGCATGTGGCTGGATTCAAACATTGTCAGGGGGTAGATTAGACAAGTATTGCAAGTCATTTGAAAAATAAAGGGTTTACATTCAGTACAGTGACTTGCCCAGAAACTATGGTTTCCTTAGGCAATGTTCTGTCACCCTAATCATGATGTTATAAGGTTTTGTTTTTTGTTTTTTTTTCTTGTCCTTTCAGGGCTTTTCCTTTCTCATTCCCTCTTGAAAATCTGCAAGAAAGGAGTCTGACATCAGTGTTCTGCTCTGCACACTGACTGCTTTCCAGAGAGCAGCTTGTCATTCTATGAGGCAGGGTACAGAACTGCATGACACAGACACATTACTGAAAAACAAATGTTAAACTCCCCAAAGCCGTGCAACTTTTGTCTACAGGACAGCATCTTAAAATGGGGCCTATATTCAAAAATATTTTAAAACTGTGCATACCAAAGGAGATCACACCCTAAACAAAAACCTCCCCTTTTGGACCACCTTTAACTCACAGCCTTAGGCTACCCCCCTAGATTAGTTCTTCATTTTATATATTCCTTAGATTTACAAGAATTAGATGTACAGAGATGTTTAAGTATAAGCATTAACATGAGAAATACATGCAATAATTTCTGTGGATGTGCCATAAGTTTATACAGCACGTCTAGTCAGTGGTAAGAAAGACGTAACATGGAGTTTTTGGAACTATAACAAGGACTTTTTGGAGCTACCTAAACCTTTATGTTTCTTCCTTTTTTTTTCTCCGTACACAATGAACTGAATGATGTTTCTCCTGAATTTGGAACTTCAATACTAAGAAAATAAGCAAGTGGTTAAACAGATTTTAGAAGGGAGAGATGTAACTGTTTAATTTTATCTTGCTGAACACATATATATGGAAAAAAAGAGATTATTGTCAGTGATATATAACTTTTTTAAGAAAATGGTGCTTTATTATGGAAACTTCAAGCAAAGTCCATGGTATTAAAGTGTAAATTCCCATCTTCTAGTTCTGAGATGTGCTTGCATTTTTTAAACTGTCCCAATTCTCCCTCTGCTGCAGAGAAAGGAGGTGGAAAATTTAGACTCAAAGTCAGCCACCTGTTTTGTGCTGATTTACATTGAGTGAGTTACTCTTTACATGAGCAAGATGCTTTTAATTAGTCTTTGCATACAGTTAAATTGTTACTGTAGGTTTGTTCTTACTGCAGGATAAAAGATCTGTTTGTATAGAATATATTGTATTTACTTTCACTCTGGAAATGTCATGTATTTCCATGTAACAGCATTCCTCCTAACAGTAACATAAAACACCGCCTGCACTTGGCATAAATTAGTTTTCCTTTGGGCATCCTGGGTGTTTTCTGAGTATTGGGATTAAATATGTTCTTTTTTCAGAACACACTAATGAACTAACATTTTCTTACTCTCCTTCAAAGATTTATCTCATGTTCAAGAGTTGTTACATATGGTCTTATTCAGTTCACAAGCAGAGCTGTATTTTTGTGGAGAGGTTTTGAAATTTCTCAAATGAAGGCTCTTAATTTACTGGAAGTAAAATCTAAAATTAAAATTTTAAAAAATGCCTGAGATACTATGAAGTTAAACGTATTTTCACAGGTTGTAAACAAACTGCAGCTGAGTTAGACCTGCAGTTAAGTTTAATTTCTCTTTTAAGAGAGATTACTAAAAATATTTTATATTGGAAAAGCCAAATCAGGGTGTACTGTGAAAATGAATAATGGCCAGACATCTAATGACAGTTTGCAAAAAGATATTAGGGAATGGTCATATCGTTGGAAAGGACCAAGGAACCAGGATAAACTGACAGTAACTGACAGTGTACATACTTTTTCCAACTCAGGATTAAACAGAACTAGCGCAGAATGCTGCAGAGGTGCCTAAGCCAGACCAGTTTTGTTGCCTTCAGCTGTATGTGAACTTTCACATGAGAAAGGGGCAAATTGTCAAACCATATGACTGCTGAGTCTGGAAAGTTCACTCCTGACTGACCATCTTGTCATTCTCTTTTTCTTTTTCATGCTTGATTTGGTATTGCTAGCAACAGTTGCAATATCTGAGCATCAGATCACCAACAAAGCAGTCCTTAGATGACTTGATGGAGTCTCTGATATCAGATGTGAGGAGATCAAAAGTGTCAGAACTTTGACTAACTGCAAGAAATGCTGAGAAAATCAGGGCAGCCTATGAAGGCTTTGGTGGCTGTTCACTGAAAGTCTCCTAAGTCTGAACAGAAAGACAATTTGTGGATTGGACTTGAAAATTATTTGTGCTATGTATTAGATTGTAGCAAAACTCTGGGGATCTGCATACATATCTCTGTTAAAGCTGAACCAGAAAATTCTAGACTTCCATTGGGCACCTTGCTGAAGCATCACTGTGACTCACTGGCAGAAAGAGAAAGAATTAAGACAAATTTAATGACTGATTACCTGTCTGGAGGCACATAAAAAATGGCTGCTTGCCAGCCGGATTCACTGCTTTTTCACCTGACTGTGGATTATTATCTTCCTTCTGCATTATTCCTAGTTTAAAGCTCTCCTCACTAGGTTGGGCAGCTGATTGGCAGAGATGCTTTTGTCCCATGCAGTTGGGTGAATGCTGTCCCTCCCTCTCAGGGCTTGATCCTCAGAGGTCATAAAAAACAAATCCCTGCTGTTGACACTAAGTACACAGCCAGGTGTTGACCCAAGGGATCTCCCTGTACTATAAATATTCCTAAATGCTCTTGTACTTTTCTTTTGCTAATAGGAAACAACAACTGCTCTGAAATCAAGAAATATGTCTCAAAAGACTTACTCAGCTTCGATGAGTTTTTAAGAAAGTAATTATGGTGCTGTTAAAATTTTGTTCTACCATTTCTGGGACTTGGGAGTGTGGCTGGACTACATTTAGAAGTTTTCTTAAGCCTTGAATACTCAATACTTCCAAGACACTTTGAACAATGCAAACTGTAGCACACAGCTTTCATATCTCTGATGTCTTGATGAAGAAGACAAGGAATCCTCAGTCAAAAAGTCTGTCAACCAGCCTTTGATTTGCAGCATGCTACATTGCTATACCATCAGTAATGAGCATAAGAGCTGTATTTTCCCCAAATCCAAGAGTGTTATGAGGAGAGTTGTTTTCTTGATGTCAGGGCTTTGATACTTTTCAGTGAAACAGTTGTCCAGACTGAGGATACTTTCATTGTTGTCAGGTATTCTGCAAGTTTTAAAGTCTTTATGCTGTTGAGTGATGGAGTCATGTCACCCTTTCACTTAGTTTGTGTCATGAATTCTTTCTTTTGTTTTGTGAATTCTTCCTGATGTTTAAAATGGTAAACTGCTGTTTCTTTTACTTTGTCCAGTTTTTAAAAAACAATTTGTTGAGTTGGATAAGGCCCATCATTGGGTTCTCCAGTTCCATCACACTTGTGATGGCTACAATCAGGTCTATTGAGGTCAGGCAGTGAACTTTTGGCCTAAAGCAATCATGAAGTACCCAGTATTTTTACAGGTATAATACAATTACATCTTGAATGGCAGCTTCACCAAAAGATCAAGAATTGGAGGACAATAAACATAATCTGTCCAGAGGGTTTTTCCCCACCAAAATGAAATGCTCACATATGTTGGCAGTATGGAGTAAGCTTGAGCTATTCTGCCTGATGCTAATAATAAGAGACATGCATTTCCTTTCTGAAAACAAACTGAATCTTGCAAGGAACTTGGCTACTTGTAGTATGTTAAACATCTTATATGAATTAAAGATAAAATATCTTTGCTTATTTTAACTGAGAGAAGCAGGGTATGGAGACTTAAATTATAATTAGTTTTAAATTATATCAGTTTGTTCAGAAACAGGTGAAAAGAAATCATGGTTTCCTGTTTTAGCCTTTTCTTCTGACATGAGCAGAAAAAAAGGGAAATGAATAGAAATAACTACTATCCCAGAATAATCAGTTTCTGTCTGAGATCTGAGATGGCCATCTGGTTTTGGATAACAGGGGACAAAGGCAGAAAATTTGTGAAGGCAGTAAGGATGAGAATATATTTTAAAAAAAGCAAAACATCAGTACAATACATGCAGACAACATGGAAAATGACAGGATCGCCTGTCTGTATCTGAAATTGCTAAAATTTGAGGAAGATGCTTAAGATTCAAAAAGTACTCTGTCTTTTTATGAGAGAAAATGTTTTTCATCTATATCTGGATTTTCCTTGAAAGTTACTGAAAAGTTAACTTTCCTACAAGAAAAAACATTTTCTCTATTTTTTTTACTCTGTTACCTAAAAACAGTGTATAAAATAGTTTGAGATAAAGTGTTAATGATTTTATCATTAAAAAGGCAGAATATGTCTATATGACCCATTTAGAACAGCAATTTTAAATTTTATACTTGTTTTGCATAACTATAAAAACAAGCCAATGTGTTTCATATTAGATGTTTTGCTAGCAATGGGAGAATAGTCATTCTTCAAAATAAGTGCTTCTTTCTGCTTTACCAAATTGGTCAATAAGCGAAAATATACATGATAGGTGCAGAATTGCTTTTTCCAAAATCCTAAGATTATTCCATATTTGTCAAAAAGATTGTGTAAGAAAAGTGGCTGTTGATAGAAAAATAGCACTAAACGCAATAAAAGATTTGAGGGAAACCATCTCCAGCATTTCAGATACTGACTCAAATTGCTGGAGGCTGAGAAGACAGAAACTGTTGTATTTCAACAGATAAAGACAAAAGCAGAGATGAATAAAACAAAATCTTCTTTTCTCATCTAAATTTTTTCATTTAAGAACATGTGACAGCCACAATTTATCTTGCGTAAAATAATTGGCAGCTGGTAGCAACCGTGCTAACAGATGGAACTTTGGTGTTATGTGTATTATTGTTTATGCATGAGAGTTGGGAAGACTGGATGAAGGATTACCAGAATGTGAAGATGTTACCTGCCTTGCAGCAGAAAAGGGCTTATTCCCACTTCCAGCTCCCTTTCTTTTCTATGTTTGCTCATGAAAAAGATGGAATTTGAGGGTTAGGAGAGAGCAAGGCAAGGCTGCATGTTAAATGTCACAGAGAAGACTTAAAAGCAGTAGCTCAGAGAGTTGCCTAGTGCCTTATCTTCACTCTTATTTTGATTTACAGGTATTGGCATTATGCCTTGATAAAACATGCAGCTGGCTGAATGTATCTTTTTTTTCTGGTGAAAAAACTTTTTAGCTGACCTATGATGACACTAACTGCATTTTTAAAACAATATTACATACTTTTCTATACCACTCAATGTGCTTTTCTATACCCCACAATATAGGCTATACAAATTTTGTTCCTGTCTATACGTATATATCCTTTCCACTACAGCCATCTTTGCAGTTTATCGATATTGGAGGTAAGGGCCACTTCTACCTCTCCTAAAGAGAGTACACTTCAGAGAGTGCTGCTGCCATTATCCATACTCTGTGCCTCTCTTCTCCTCATGACCTGGGTGTTATTAATAACTTTTATCATATAAGACGATATTCTGTCTCTTTTGCTTTATGACTCCCTTTCTCATTCTCACTTAGGATGGATGTATCTGCTCCAGCCTCCATGGATCACAATCTCTCAGGCTCTCTGCTTCAGCTGTGGTAGGGTAACAGAGGGCCTTGTATGAGGAGCTCAGCTGGAAGATATGTCAGTATGAGCTAGCTGTGTTTCACTGAGAAAACCTGGAAGTTGGAACAAACAGGGAGTAACTTTCAAGATTTGCAGTCATCTGCAAATGGAGCTCAGTGTTGTTGTGTATTAGAAAATTAAAGGGGGAAAAGCCCCAGGTAAGTTTACTGGGTGACTCAAAGGGTTTGACCTTCAATTTGCCTTGGCCCATTCAAGATTTATTCAAATTGTATAGAGTCAGATTTAGGATTGCAGCAAAATACCATGTTAGATTGTGAACTCTTTCTCTGGGAGATGCTTTGGGGTCTGCCATGTGTCTACATTCATATAAGAAATTTTAAGGAGAATGAATTCAAGATGGCTGTGGACTTGAGCACAGGATCAGATCCTACTTGGATAACGCGCAGTGCAGAGGGATCACCAATTGACTGGCTTGAATTCCACAAGAAGACAGTTCTCTGTTGGCTGTCTGTTTTCAAGGGCAGTCTAGCTTGCTTTAAAAGCATTAAAGAAGGTAAAGAAATTATCTGCTGTAAGCTTCCTTTACCAATTTCTTCCTGAGAATTTAATACAAGTAGGTCTAGCAGGTTCAAGGCAAGAATTCCTCCATGTGCCAAGTGAAGCTGACAGAAGTTAATATGATTGACTACAGACAGGTACCCTGCCAAAAAAATGAGTGCTCCTTTTCACAACGGTTGTGGACAGTCAGGGGTGCAAGCACGTTCCATGTTTTTAGTATTTCTCTGGCTGTCAATAATATAAAGAAGATACTTGTTATTGAGGCATGTGGTTTCAGGCTCCTAAACAAAAATATGAAGGGTCTTGACAGCACACTTTTGCTTCTAAGATAGTTAATTCATGATATAGATCCATATTTTGTTCAAAGACCTAAAGGAAACTAAAAGTGACCAGTCACTTTGCAGTAATAGCTTTACACTATAAAATGCAGACAAGTATAACTCCCTATTAAAATTTAATGCTGTGCTTTAGATAGATATTTCCCCCTTATGTTCTAATTGCTCTCATTTGAAACTACCTGATAGTGATATAATAGAATTAATGTTAATGTAGGGCCTAATGCCCTCTCTCAACACCATTAGACAGCTATACGTGCTTTTGTAGGGAGGTATGAGATCAGCTCTGCCCCTTCAGGGATGCATGATGGAGCCTGTCCAGCTGTGCAGTACCAGACCATTGGCAGACTGTGCCAGCTTGGGCAGCATTAGGGGAAAGGCAGCTTCCCCTTAATGACCTATTTCTCTTTCCATTCACTCCTATTAAATCTACCCCTTCCATTGTCATAGGTTTTTAGTAACTCACAGCAAGTGCATTAACAGTACGTTTTGGGTTACTGGGGAAGGTTATCCCTGCTTTATAGAGGAAGACCAGGCTTAAATGATACCATGAAGGTCACAGTATGTATGATCAGGAAAAACTGGTGGTTTTGTTTTTGTCTCAACTTTCTCCCTTACATTAAGGGAATAGTTCATGTGGACCTTTTCCTTTCATGGTGATGTGATTGGGGAATATGTGTTTTACTCAGCAGCATTGACCTGAAATCTTGATAAAGAGCTTGTTGCAGAAAACACCTTAAAGTGTAAAAACAGTCTTGAAAGAGCACTTCAGCAGACAGTTCAGAAGTCAGATGAACACCTGTGAGTCTCCCTTATAATCAATACTCCAAAACATTTAGTTAGAGGAGATTATGCCTGTAGTTTCTACATTTGTCTTTCCCTTGCCAGATGCAGGAAGAGGTAGGATTTTTTTACCCCTATATAATCGCTGACCAAAAATAACTTGTTTTTCCTTCATCCTCCTTCTCTGAACTTGGATACCCTGGAAAGAGATATGATCATGGTTTAATTTTCTGTCAAAATTTTGCACGGATGGCAGGAGGAAGGTTGATCTAAGTTTCACCTTTGTTCTCTCTTCCTTTCTTCAGTGGTGCATCTAGTTACAAACTGGGAGAGGATGAAATTTTCACTTTACAGACTTCTGATTTTTTTGATACAAGGTTGGGTTTTTGCTGTGTATTTCTAAGGAATGTAATTTGGAAATTGTGAACATTTATTTCTGCTAAATTCATTTATAACTAAATCAAACAAGATAAGTAATTGACTTAGAAATCCTTAATAGTAGAATACCAAAATACATCCTATTAGCTCTTTGCTATGATGAAATAAAATTTAACTATAGCCTAAACAACTACATTTCTTTATTTGACGTCTGTGTCACATGCCTGAAAATCATTTGCAACAGTTTACAGCCATTATAAGATAGATGGTTTATGTGCTTTTAAAGATATTGCTATTGATTGCTATTTTTATTAATAATCTAGGAGAAAAGAAGAGAAAAACTAGTTAAAACTTTTTTGCCCGTAAAAGCCACTCATTTACAGAATTCTAAAATATCTAGAAAAAATGAATTAAAGATGATATTTATTTTAATGAAGACTATTTATTTAATTGATTTCAGTCCTGTTACCTGAGAAAATTGGCAACAAGACAGTTAATAAATGCTTTTATTGATCAATATACCTCAAGAAAACAGCAAAATGCAGGAGCTTTATTTACACATATAAAATTATAGGATTTGGATTTAACAACTTTACAAATAAAATGAAGTATGTAGTCTGGGCTAACCTGAAATGTTATCATGTTTTATAGAAGTCAACATAAAACTGTTGTTCCACAAGGAAACTAATCTTATCTTTTTCAAGTTAGTTTCATTAGTACGTAGGTTAAAAGCTTGAGCATGTGGTTGACGGTATAATAACCCATCAAGATCATTGTTTGAATTAGCACACAGGAAGAGATACTACCCCTGGTTATTTAGTCCCTCTTTCTGTTGCTGGGGATTTTTTATGTCACCTAACAGTATCTAGCTACATCTTTTTCTATTAATAGATAAAATTCCATTCAAGTCACAGAGATGAGCAGAAATCGAAGCTATAAAACCCACAAAATATATTTAATCTCTGATTTGTTTGAGATACCCTTGAAAAAAAGGTCTCAGAAAGAGAAACTGACCATAATACCTGCTGATGAGAGGCCTCTGACCTTTCATTGAACAATGGCATTAACACATATTTGTGTACTGTCATCCTACTATGTCCACGAATGCTTGTTAGGAAATTCAAATACTAGAAATGCACCCCTATTTGTACTCCTGTTTGGCTTTTTAGCTATTGCAGAGCATATAAATCTTGGCTGGTTTCATCTGTTCATCCTAAGCCACGACATTTCCCCATCTGTGTCGTGCAGTGTACAGAGAACTTCCCTAATGTGATATTGTGTTCAGTGTCTCCATGATGTGCCCCTCAACAACAACCAACACAAGCAGTCCCACACCTGCTGTGTGCCTTATCTGCTCTGCAAACATATAGATCCAGAGTACTGAACAACTACATTCTCTCTAGACAAAGGTGACTTGATATATACTAAGCTGCAAATTGCACTCTCTGACTTTATTGAATTTTTTATTAAGATGTGACACCTAATGAAGTGTTAGGCATTGGACTTTGGTAGGTTTTTTTTCTGTTTCCTTTTTTTATTTCGCATTATGAATATTAATCGTCTAACTTAATTGGCTTTATAGATTTTTACGTTACTTATTTAAAACATTTGTATGAGTAAATAACAAGTATTTTAAATCCTTTGCTTCTGAATAAGGTTTGTAACAAAGAAGCGCACAATGAATAACAGTGCTTAATAAGAGGAAAACAACTCAAGCTCAACAAACTTCTGTTTGTAGAAAATTAAAGTCTGAACAATGGTTGTGTATTTCAGCAAGGTGGGGCATGATCTGCAGACTTAGAAAAGATTGAGTCACCTTGTTTAAAGGCAGTCAAAATGGAATTCTTGTTTTTCTCCAGTCTGACACTTGCTTAAATGTGCTCACTTAATTCCCACCACCATGAATGCAAATATTAGTGCTTAGTTTTTCACTGCAGGCTGATGTCTACCCAACTCTAGTTCCCTTATCGCACAGTTCTGAGATCCATGGGAATATGCATCTTTCTTCTTTACTGGGAACTCAGTGTTAACTCAGCAGTATCATTTCACAGAACGAATCTCTAGGACTAGTAAGAAGGTAGCATTCCAGAATTACTCCTCCATAGGTTAAACTTTTTTTTTAAAACCAAGGGAACAACAAGGCTTTGTACAATTCTTTTTTAATCAATGATTTAATATAAGTTTAATTCATGGTAGACTGTTCAAATTATTTTAATGTGTTTTTTTCCCCTCTAAGCCATTATTTAAACCTTTAAAATGTTCTTCTGTTAGTAAAATTACATACCACATTAATCTGCCCTAAAAATGCTGAAGTTCATTATATTGCAATTATGTAGTTTGGGTAATTAAATATTTTTAATTTCATACAGTCATTCACGGCAGGTGGCTCAGGAAAACAAGAAAGAGTACAGAGACTTCAGATAACTTCTTTCATTAACATGCAAAACCTTCTTGAAAAGGCGCCTTTCTGACTTCCCTGCTGGAATGTTAGCAGAAGGTTATCTTCATGGACAGAAGCAAGCAGGCAGCAGGCACAGGGCAGACAAAATAGCTGCTCCTCAGAAAAAGAGCTGTAAGCTGAAACCTATGCTTACATCCTCCAAAACAATCTAGACAAAGGTCTGTCAAATGCAGACAGTGGGGATCTGGCCAATACCAGCCTTTAGAAATACAAGGAATGAGAAGAGAATGCTACAGGCACAAGTTCATAATGACAGTCTTCACTGTCCTGAATCGTGTCTGCACATAAGCTGGCAATTTTCATCTGAAGTGAGAATCCTCAAAGCCCACAAAAGTGGATTTGAGAATAAAATAATTTACTTCAAAGTAGCAGAGAAACTTCCAAATATAAAGACTGCATTATTATTCTTCCTAAGCACAAAGAAATGTATTGGCAATCAAAAGACAACTTATTTCTTGTGGTGTACTGTCTCATATTTCCTTTAGTAAATACTTAGGTGGAAAGTATTAAGGAGCACCTAAATCTTTTTTCAATATTTTCATTTTTATTCTGAAATTAATAGTAGGATTGTTTACAAAATGCTTTTGCAACAAAATTAATCTCAAAAAGCAGGTGCTTCAAAAGGGGTGTAACATTTCTTATTAACAATGCCTGTGTGCACTTCAGTGTGCTGTTTATTGCTGTATGCTATTTCCCTCATCCTTAATACAATTCACTTATTTCACTCCCAGCAACTGTCCCTCTAGCTCTGACCTTGTAGGCCACATCTGCTCTGCCCCTACTAATCTGTCAACAGGGAGTTTGAAACACACTTGCTCAATACTGGGGAAGTTCTGGCCATGTGTCCAGCCGCAGAAGTGTTTAGAAAAGTTTTTGTAAAATTTCAGAATAGTCTTTTAGTTAAGACAAAAGTCACAAATAAAATAATACTCAAATCAGATCCAGGTCAATTTTATTAGGATGGTTTTCGCTCATTTTCATAACTATGGAACACCTCTTTTTGGTATGATCTCTCAGTTCACGTTAGAAATCACTTTCCTGAAATAAATTCATTAAGATTGACACTCAACCACACGGGGTTTTCTTTTAAACAATGCCAAAATTTTTTTTTCACTATTTTCAGTGTTTTATCCAGATTTTTTGAACTTAAACCAAATTCTTCATAATATAGCAGGAATATAGGATATAAAACTGTAATGCCAAGACCATAAATAATTTTAATAATTTCATCAAACCCCATTTGAAAACCAGTTAGATTTCCTGAACATCCTATTTCTTTTACAAGGTGGTATGGAACCTCTTGCGAAAGTTATTAGAACTTTCCAAACTGAAAAATTTATAACCACATCTATCTGTCTGTTTCAGTCTGCAAAGCTATTCTGAAAAAGAAGTCTAAAAAAAGTGCCACTGTCTTCTTCTAGGAATCTAAACTCAAGTTCTGTTTTTTAAAAATCTTGCCCCGAATATGAATCAAGTATCTTAAAATATAATGAAAGCTTTTCCAGTGAGTTTTCTTGAGGATGCACATAGATATAAGATTTTCATTAACATTAGAAAACAGATTTGATTTCTTTTCTCTCAAACAGAATTCTATCCACAAGGAGTATAAAATTAGTCCCTTTCTGTCAGCTAGCCATGACAGCAGGTTTCCATTCCTGATCAGAGTGATTGTACCAGGTCATGTCCAAAGACCCTTTCCAACCTCAACACTTCTGTGATTATGTAATATAAATGGCTTCACAAAATTGCTGCTGAGTAATCTCCAAATCAAAAACCTAGTGAGTAACTAATCAAGATTTAATTCAGATGAAACACGTTTTTTGAGTCAGACTGTGATCTATACTTTCAAAAATAACCCCCGACTGAGTCTGGTCTGAAAGCCGAAAGAGTTTCCTCTCCAGAGCAGTTTTATTTTTTTCTTTTCCTTTCCTTTCCCTTTTCACTTTATTTGTATTGACCAATTTATCTGCATGTGCATTAACTGATTCAAAGTCCTCATTAATTCTGCCCAAAAAGGTTTTAGAATATCTGTCCTGGGAAATATTCAGAATTTGACTGGATCTCACCCTGAGGAATGTGGTAAAACTTTGAAGCTGAAATGACTTTGGGAATGCATTGGCAAGGGAATTGGACCCACAGGGATTCCTTCCAACTTGAATTTCTAAAACTTTTCTTTCAGTTTTATACTGAAAACTAGTATGACATTAAAAATAATGTGACATTTTTAGGTACATCCCTTTCTCAACCACAATCACTGACAAAAAAGACTGAGATATTTATCTCCTCAGCCAAACCAATCCTCTGACAGTGCCACCATCTTAAAAAAGACATGTATATGTCTAAATTAAGGTATCATACTATTCCTCACTGTTGTTCTACTGTTTATTTCATAACAGAAAACAAAAGGATTAATCAATGCAACTACTGATCATAACAGACTATTATGGTGGAGCTCAAACTAGATAATTTTTAATATCCCTCTCAAACCAAACCATTTTATGATTCTGTGATTCTGTGATTCTATTCAGAGGTGTAGGTATGGACTGTCATTGAGCAATTTCCACTTGTTAGATATGTCCATTTTATTTAAAGTAATTTTTAATTCAAATGAATTGGAAAATGTTCTATTTTATGATAAGGAAAATCAAGGCCACGTGTGCAATTATTGGATCGAGTTATTTTCAAAATCTGTTTGGTTTCAACAAGAAATAATTAGAAACAGATTACTTATTTTTTTTTTCCTTTACAGGAACATATATGCCACATTGACTTAAAACGGTATGAAATAGCCTTGGGATTTCTCAAATTCAGTTTAGCTGCATAAATCTTAGATTAGCCAGGAGTTCTTGGAGTATGTCTGCTTTCTACTCTGTTCTTGTCTTTCTCTTATGTCTGAATAGTAATGAGAAAGACAGCACAATCCTCAGCTCATGCAATCAGCTGAGAATTCTCCTTCTGCATAGGAAAAGGTAGTTGAACAAAAAAATTGACTGGAAAGGCAGAAAAAAACCTTCAAGCTGCTTGATGGCTCCTTATTTATGAGGATGTTGTTTTAAGTCATTCAATAAAGTAGAGTTTAATAATTAAATACATTTTTGCCATTCAGTCACCGAGGTGTAAAAAAATTTTCAGGCAGTCAGTTTATGTCCAGAAATAAGAACATTGCAACAAAATATGCAATATCCACACAGAGTTACTTTTATGCTTGATTCTTCACCACCAAATTGTGAGGAAAGTTTCTGACTGAAACGTTAATTAAAATACTTTTTTAACCACTCTAAAAGACAACCCTGAACAAATTAGAGGATGCACTGATTTGAAAACACAGTAAAAATTCATTTGTGTGCCTGTGTATGCCTGGGAGAGGAAGGGGTCAGACCAATTTAAAATGTGGAGAGCATGAAGTCTAAATTATGTAAGCTTCACAAAGCATAAAAGCTACGTAGTCAGACTGCACACACCTGCTGAAAGCAGGTGGGAAAGAGACAAAAATATTACTTCACTTTTTTTCTTGCAGACTTCTCAATGCTTTTAAAATTCTCCAAGTCCTTTGAGCTATTTCAGAGTTAACAAATGCAGTCTAGAGAAATGGATGAGGAACTCTAATGCCCTGGAGAAGCAAAAAGGATCCTTTTAATATGAATCACAGCTTATTATGTTAGCAGTTCCCATAATTTTTTTACAAGTTTTAATAATTGTCCTATTTTCCTACCAGAAAAATAGTTTCATTCAGATGAGGATGGTCAGGTTTCTAGCAAATGTTATTTCCTTTTTATTTCTATTTCAGACCCTCTCAGAATTTACCAATTTTATTTAATAAAATTATCTTTTACGTATAAGGTGCTGGCAATTTTTCTGTCCCCACTCCCCACAGAAACGATTGTGGTTCATGTGTTTTTATTTACAAACACTCATATTGCAGGACTGCCTGGAGAAACAGACCTAGGAGGTCAGGATAAGAAAGAAGGGATATAACATATTCTGTTGTTTCTCAGTCGGGATTCAGGGCCAAAATAAGTCTGACTCCTTTACCTGTTTACAATTAAAAACACATGTCCAATTTCTAAATCCCTTTTTAAGGACCAAATAAGTAAAAAATATTTTAAAAGACTCATAATCAGGAGAAAGTATAACTGTGCCTCTCCTTCTTCCCAAGGTCTTGTGAAGTGGGGGAAGAAACCATGGGGTGGCTTGTCCTTGTTGCAGCTATATTTTCCAGTTCTGCCACCTAGTTCAAGGTGATGCTTCTTTTGGCTTCAATTTGCCTTGGTTGTGGGATATGTGAAAGCTTTACAATAACATCCCCGGTATGGATGGGTGCCATTCTATCTGTGGTCCAAGCTGGCTGACCACCACGCATGAACCCTGGACGTGTGCTCAACAGTGGCCACACTCACCTCCCTGTTCACTCTCAGAACACCCTCAGAAAGGGTGCCTCTAAATGGAGTCTGCAGTAAGGTCAAAGGACTATAGTCCAAATTTTTATCCTACAAGAGCTTGCCAACATAACAGCAGGTTTTTCTTGTGCTTTTACTGGCTTTTCATTAGGAAGGACTCTGCATATTTGCAAAAACATCTTGTACACTGCAGGTACCAGGGTGGGTCCTTCAGCTGGCAAGAAACCTGCTCCTGGAGATAGGTTCCCAGGTGTTGATTCCTTGGACATGAAATCATACTGAAGAAACAGCAGATGTCATTGCCTAATGATAAATTGGACACTGGCAAGAGGCCTTCATACACTTTGAAGTAAACGTCAGTAAGGAGTGCTTTTGGTGTGAAATAGGTGAGATCTCAAGAATTGAGTGTCTCTTCTTTGATGTAAAAGAAATGCGTGTCTTGCCTGCTGAAGATAGAAATTTGTTAGGCTGCCTTTGGTAGATAAACACTCTCTAAGGATTTTCTAACAGATGAGATAAAGGAACCGAAATATTTCCATAGTATTTGACCTCTGTAAGATTGACTCCTACAAATAACTCAGATTCTTTTCACTCTCTATCAAAACACCATCTTATCTTTTTCAGTTATATTTAAACCTGGCATATACATTTATGTTCTGTAGACAGAACTGTATTTGCATTTGAAGGTGTATCAGGCATTATGTGTGTTTTTAAACCACTACTTTAATGAAAAATATTCCCTGAAGGTGAGAGAGGAATCAACTAGCAAAAAATATAATTTACACTGGAGGAACCAAAACTTAGAAGAAGTAAAAAACTCCTGTGGCTCTTTCATAAATTTCAGGCTTAGGAATTCTGCAGTCTCTGGTGGATGACATGGTTTCAAATATGGAAAATGTTGGCCATATACTTAATACAAATGTAATAAATTTGATTTTTAAATGTTATATCATTATTTCTTGTTAATATATTTTAGGTATTGATTAGGTAATGTTTCAGTTTTGTTCAAGTATAACTTTTTAGACTATGACCTAACATATCTTCTCTGCAACACTGTTAACTGTTAAGATAAGAATTTGAAAACAGGTTTCCTGATGAAATCAAGGATCCCTTTAGATAAATCTGGAAGTGACTTTACATCCTGTCTAGCTGTGACAATTTGTGGATGCTTGGTAAAAAAAAGAACAAGAACAGGACAATCGATACCTTGTCCGTTTCCGTTGTATGTCATTCCAGATTTCAGCAATCGAAAGTCTAGGGATTATGAAAGCCATCAGTGTAGAGGCTTACATCCATTAGTGAACATTTCTTCCATTAATTTGTTTCAAAAATTACTTTCTGAGCCTACTTATAGTCTGACCTCTGCAACATGGTGTAGTGATGAGGTACTTAATTTAATTATAATTTGTATGGTAATTTCACTGTGTACCCTCGGTTCTTTCATCATGAGAAACTGTAAGAGGACTCAGAAAATTGTACTGTTAGCCATCTTTTTAGTAACTTCTATTTTCCAAGCTGAAGTGTCTTAACTTAGTTTTTCTGGATACATAAACTGCTGCATATCTCTGGTCACCCCTGTAGCCTTTATCTACCCACATTTTAGTTCTGGGCTATTTTGCAGATGAGATAAGAAAAGCTGGAAGCACTGAGGCTGTAGGTATAAAACATTTCATCTGACAGCTAACAGAAGAAGGAATTATTCTCAATTCTTTTCTTAATATATTTTACATTTTATTTCCTTGGTGGATTGGCATTGAGACTTGAGTGGATATTTTCAATCGTCCTATAAAGATTTCATATTCTGTTACCTGTGTAGTAATTGTCATTTTAAAATACATCATGGTGTACATGTAGTTCATTTACTCAATGTATTTTTCTCTGCACACAAAAATTTCAAGTCTGCCATTTTTGCCATTTTTATTTTTTCCTTTTCCCTATTTATACAGTGCCATGAGAACATTTTGCAACACTTCTCAAAAACTACATTTTTACACTGTCCTAATTATTTTTGTGTTGCCTGCAAACTTTGTGACCTCTGTAGTCAGTATCTTTTTCAAAAATACGATTTGTTAATCATACCACAGTTCCTATCACAAATCTCTGCAGGGTGTCTCTGGTATTCTCCAGCACTGAGAACATCAGGAGTTCATTCTTCTCCCCACTGACATGGTCATCATGGTCACAAGCTGGCTGATGTGATACAAATCTTATAACTATTTTTAAGGTTTTTTTTATTGAATGGATAAATAATTTAAAAATAATGTATCTTTGCAGAATATATATTTTAAATGATAGTATAAAATTACAAAGAACAAATGACCACAATTGATTTTTAATATATCCTGAATTAGTCTGTGTTGTTGAAGAAAAACCTCAGATTTGATCAGTCATAAAGTAAGTCTGAATTCAGTTTTAAAATATGTCTGCTTTGTTTTGAAACTATGCCTGACAAGCATGAAATATATTTTATTGTTCTCTTTAACTAGACAGAAATCATTACTTGAATCTATAGCATGTAATTTTGTGCAGGAAGCTGAGTTATATTTTGAGATTAATGAGGGAGAAAAGAAGCTGACAGTTTTAGGTCCTAATGTCTGGGGTTTATAAGATATTATGACATGCTTAATTTGGAGAATCACTTTTTTATTTATGTGTGTATGCATGCACATTTTATCTCTTTGAAAGGACAAATATTCCTTTTCCATATCCAACAGACGTTTATCATACCTGTTCTTGCAGCTTCAGACAAACAACACCCCATAAGATCCCTACAGGGCCTGGTCTGGGACTGATGTATCAACCCTTTTGAAAATCCTTTTTGTAAATTCAACCTAACACTGATTTTATGCAAGTAAGCAAATCAGCCATCTTATCTCTAAAATACTTAAGTTAAACTCATAATATTGTCTTTATAAAACCCTTCCCAAATAGAAATATATTTTTGATCCTGTTTCAAGGTTTCCTAATCAAAAAATATCCCTTTTGTTATTCTCTTTGCATTGAATTTTCCAATATTCCATCCCTTTCTTAATACAAATACAGTTCAAATGCAGCTCAAGCTTTTCCTTCTTTTTTTTTTTTATTTTCACAATATTATGTCACAGATCTTAGTCCTGTTTACATGCACATGTCTTCATATCAGCAAAATACCATTTTGACCACAAGCATGAATATCATACTCTGATCAGGGCTGTTAAATGCTCTCTTCACTCTGTGCTATCATGTGACATTCTCATGACAAAGAGGAGAGGTGTCATAACACCATATGAAAGTAAAAACACTCATTTATCATCACAAACTTAGTGTAGATCAAGTGCTAATAATGGAAGAGCCAACAGAAACACACCAGCTGTGCTTTAAAAATTCTTCTCAGTCAGTTCTATACAGAGAAAGAAACCACAGAATTTAATTAACCTTTTCTGCACACCACATTAGTACTATTTATGTTACATAATGTATTTGTTTACTTCCCACTGTTTGCAGCCAATTAGAAACAAAGTACACACTTTTTAATCTTTCTTGGCAACACCAAACTTCTTCGTGTAACTTGATTTTGGAAGAGAAAATATTCTAATGCTAAAGGATTTAATTTTATTTTTTTAATAAGTTTTTCAATTTGATTTCAGAAGATAATGTTGAATAAAACTAGCTACTGAACATGCTGAATCAAATGATTTTCCCAAATCCTTAATTTTATTTCTCCTTGCATATGTTCACTTGCTTTACATCTAAATTCCTTCTGCTTTTTCTTATATTGTTTTTAATAAGCTTAATTGTTGGTACAAGTTGTTTTCTATTATTACAGTTTCTTATAATGGCTTTGTCTGGTAAACATTTTTCATATATTCTAGACTGATAAAAGATATATGTGTACTGATGGGAAACATTCATAACAGTTATTGTAGGTCATGAAAATAAGTTATGGTAGCAAGGAAGACATTTTTATTATCTTAGCTAAACATTTTTGGATTATCATTAGTGCAGGAAGATTTATGACTTCCTGAACTGAAGTTTAGGATGGTTTTTGAAAGTTATTTCCTCTCCCCTTTTTCCTTCTTTCTTATAATTTAAATATTAAATGCTTGAGATAACTTACAATATATTAGGATGTACAAAATGAAATAATTTCCTTACCTCAGTGAGAGACAGAAATATACACCAACTATAATTATGAAATGTCATTCATTAATTAGCACAATGTTTGTGGATCCCTTATTGCCATTCTGGGATCTATATTTTTCTGTATTTTATGATGAAATCACACCCACAATGCTCAATCAGGTGGTAATTCCAATTTAGGAGAAAGAGGTGCCCCAATTAAAGATATTCATGGGAGAACTGGAGATGCTTTGAACAGTGACACAACCTCCCATTTTAGGAGATAAATGTGTGGTTCAGTAGAGTAAAGAATCTCCCAATGAAGACCGTACCTCTGACATTTTTCTGTTGCACTTTTGTTAGCTGACACCATACTTCATGTAATATCAAATCTAATAACAAAATGATTATTTTAGAAATAAAACATCCTCATCATCTTCTATTCTATCATTAGAAAAACTGGAAGAGAAAATGTGTACCAGGAGAATTACAGAAATTATTAGGGATACATAATTTTTCAGTTCTATTTCAAATACTAACACTGATTACTGTTTTCACTCAGGGCAGAAAGACTGAAAAAATACTTTGAAATATTACTATTTTGAAAATAAATTTGAAAAGTTGTTTTGAAATTTTTGAAATAAAAAGAAAGATGTCAGTCTATTTCTGTTTTCCATTATGGAACTATTACGATTAAAATGGCCAGAACACAAAATTGCCTTTCATGCATGCACGCCATTTCCACATGTTCAGTCTGACCAGGACCAATGTTCTGTGATACTTGGGAATGTACAAAAACAGTCAGTAGACAAAGAATCACTGTCAGTAACAATCTGTGTAAAATGATCCATTGTGTATTACTGTGAAATGCTGATTTCTAAATTTAGCTTTTTTTGCTATTCATATTTTATCTGTTGATAGACTCTTGTTGTTACATATGTGTCCATTTCAAAGTATCCAAAATATCTGTTAATAGCATTGTACTCAATTCTATTGCCTCTGAACCTACTGGAAAAAAAAGATCAAAATCCTGGACTGTATTGTACAAGAAGACAGAGAGCAAAAGTTTTTCTCTAAGTCTGTCAAAATATATCTCTACCATATTCATAGACACCCTATGAATATACCTGCACCTGCCCTTGTCTTAACTGTCTTGCTGCCAGCAAGTACTGAGGTCTGGCCAGAGAAGTTCAATACAGCAGCTACTCTGTGTCCCCCCATCTAGTTCTTTAAAGCTCATCCTCTAAAGTAGCTCATAATAATCAGGATCTAGGCTTGTATACTTTAAAGATCTTCAGTTGTACTATTTTCCTTACATGGGGAATGTTTGGGTTAAAAAGAGTTCTAAAAAAGGGTCTTCTTCTTTAGAGAAGGTAATGGTGGCTCTGCATCTGTGAAGCATCTATAAGTACAGCTGTAATCATTAATTTTTTTGTGTGCATGCACATGATATAGCTGAATGTGATGTGAATTCTCTCCGATACGGTAAAGGGCTTTTCACTTTTTCTGACTCTATTCACAGATTTCATTGACCTATGGCAATGTTGAATTGATGTTTTATTTGTTCTGGTATAATTCCTGGTATCACACACATACATGAGTCTATAAGTAATTATAGACCCAGACTTGGTAGCCTGGACATGAACTTCACTACAAGGAATGCCACTATCACTACCCGTAGCAAGAATGCAGCAGTTCTGCCATTGCTGTGGGCTGTCTGAGGGCAGGGAGAAGAGGAGCCCCCTTTGTAAATGACAATGTATAGTTCTGAACAGTGTAGAACAGCCTTGCTGAGGATTTTACTTCTTTTCTCCTGCACTTATGTCCCAATAATTGTCCCCAAGTTATCTAGCCATTGCAACCAAGAAGGCACATTAGGCTGTTCTGTTAGATTCAGCATGAAGCTGAATTCATCAAATTATACAGGCTTTCCCATATGTGAACCTCTACAACACCCTTGAATATAACCTGTAAAAGGGAAGGGTCTGAAACACTGGACACCTTCTACACACTGATCACACAGTCACTGAGACTTCAGGTATGTATGGGAAGTGCCTTTAAAATAAGTTACTGTTTGCAACTGCTTGTCTTCCTTGTCACGGCAGGGTGTCTCACTTCATGGGCTGGAGAAAGCAGAAAGAAAGGAAGGGCAAAGAAGTATAAAAAGAAACATTTGTTGCAGAAAAAGAGTACAGCTTATTCCAGCTCTGTCAAAAGTTTCTGGAAATCAAAGGAAAAATCTATTGCCTTGAGCTGAGTATACATCACTGGGTTTTATGGCCTCTGTGTTATTTCCTGCCCAGTTGTGTCTAATTAATGACAAAGGAAAGTGTTTTATGATTATGATGATGCAAAGGTTCTTTGGTTTGCTCAGACTGGTAATAAAGCTGTGTATGCTGAGAATGGAGAAAATGGATCAAATGACAAATGATCTCATTCAACATAACCTGAATTTGAACGATTTTGAATTAAACATTGGCAGTTAATGTATTTTAGAAAAGGAATACCTATTGTGCACAACCTGCAGTATTTACTGTTATTGGATTTGGTCCTGACTACTGCCAGAGCAGTAAAAGGTACTCTGAGATGATATTATATGGGACAACTCAGAAATTTTGTAGTTGGAACCCCATGGAGTAAGTTAGGGAGGGAACAGAAACAGAAAATATGGCTGGGGAATGAGAAGTACTGCTAGACTGCACTGGCAAGTTCTGCTTCAGACACCTCAGAGGCTGAGGTAATTAGCTCTTGCAATGTGTAACAGTCAAGAAGGGACTAAAATTTGTGACTGAAAGTTAAGGTCTGTGTCCAAAAACTTTTCTTACAATGTTCTTGGAGGTAACTTTAAAGCAATTATCAGCCTCCCTAGAGTACCTGCTTCAGGAAATTCAGGACTCATGCTTTCTTTTTTCTTGCTCAGCTCAGCTTCAGATGCCTCCAGGGTGTACCATTACATGGACTGAACAACATTATCCTCACTGGTTGAGTCAGCACCAGACATCACTGAAGACCACACAGCAGATCTCACATTGCTGCTCTGGCACCGCTTCCCAGCACATCTGTGCTATCAGACGAGGTGTGCTCCTCTGCTGATCAGGTACAAAATTACACAGATTGCAGTATAGCAATTTTTATTCCTGATGGCCCTAGATAGAACAGAGGGAATTTTCCTGGAAATGCTGGGCCACATGGATCTGAGAACAGAGTCCGAACTCCAGTCTCCTGAAAGTGAGATGGCTCTGCATTTTTTTCCATTTGCCGTAGGTGAAAACTTTGCAATAACTAATTAAATGAGTATGCTTAAACATATTTGAGAGAGACTGCTTCAGCTAGATACTGTCTTATTACTTGGTCTGCTTAAGATCAGAAAAAAATTTTTTATTCTATAAAAGTCTCACTCAAAAAAAGATTCCACAGTATACTGAAATTTCCAGTGACTAGAAACTAAGATAATGGCATTCCTCTTTCAAAATAAATATAAGAACATCCTAATTTATCCATAAGGTGAATCAAGGGATTTGATCACATTACTCATCTTCCCAAGAAATGACAAGAGGATATGACAAATCATAAGACATGGCATCTGATAGCCTGTGAGGGAATACACTGAGAAGCAGTCTCTGCACTTTGGACTTCAGCTGAGATTGTAGCATTTTAAATTTAGCAAAAGTAACACAATTTTTGTTATTGGTTCTTCACTTTCAACATTGGAGTCTGATGCAAAATTAAAACCTTCATCATCCTCCATTATTCAGCCATACATAATTAATTAAAAATTCTGTATAACAGAAAAAAGCTCAATGTTTAACTGTATGGCAAATTACCATATGTATTTACAACATTTACAGGCAGTAATAAAGTAAACTTCCTTCATCTGTTAGCACTCAGAAAAGAAAAGCAGTCAGATCAGAAGTTTGTTACCCGAGCCACTTCAGAGACTCATAGTCAGAAGTCTTTGACAGGATTTTAAAATTAACTCAGTGGGAATAACAGAAACAAGGGCTAGAAGGAGAGAAATTAAGGTGTGAAGAGCTCTTTAAAATATTGACTAATTAGAGTGCAGGTTGATTCAATGTTCCTCTTTATTAACTATATAAATAAAGATATTTGGAGTGTTAGCAATTTTAGATGGCAACTTGCTGCTTTGAGTGTTCTGTGGTACCTAGCGAGTAATATTACTGCTCTGGCTTTACATTGTTACAACATTTTCAGTGTCAGATCCAGCCACTTCAAAAGAAGAGAACAAAAAACAACCTTGCTCCCTGAATTTTTGAATTGATTAAAACATTGTTAAACTATAAAGTAAACACAAGAGTCCATTTCACCTGCCCACAAACCATATTTGCAAGCTTTACTCCAAATCTGTGAGCTTTTTCCCCTCTCTGAATATTAATCTGTTTAGCAGTCTAAAAGCAACAGCCAAATAGCTTTTCTAATGATTAGCACTGAGGCAGCTGAGCCTTATCTTAAGGCATGCCCTACATTATATTAAGCACAACTATCTATTAATGGCCAAAATTTTTTTTAATAAATGTTATCCAATACTTTGACTTGTTTAAAATGGTCTTACAGGAGATGTTACCCATGAGATCAGTGGTCTCTCGGGGTGGAATTGGACATCCAGATTCCTGTAGTCCTCTCTGAACTTCTGAACTTCACAAAACAGGGAAATCTGGCATCAGGCACATGTCCCTTGGAATGGTAGCTACCAGGATGAAAAGCACTGTCTTGCTCTAGGCCATTTGATGAATTTATTTGAAGAGGGTTAGTAGAACACTAAGTTCCAACTAAGCTTTCCAAACAGCCCTTTAGGCTGGAAGGCTGCTTTGGCTTTTGAGACCTCCAGAACTGTCTTTCTGAATTAAAATCCTTTCCATGAGTGTACTGCAAACACCTCAATAGACTAAAGGATTGATTTCCAAGGATTTCTCTGTGTCAGACCCATATATCTAGTTACTTCACAGAACAGAACAGTTCACTCAGGGCCCACTACCCATCATGTACATGCAGCAAGACCATGCCCAAACTGGAGGCTCAGCAAGGGCTCCTCCTGGGGGAGGAAACATGGGCTATTGCACTGAGCCTGGCAGCCTGGAGGGTTCAGGCCAGCCTGACCATACTGTGGTGTGCTGCAGGCAGCGATGCCAAGCTTAGCTTTTCCTAAGCACCAGGAGGATGTCTGGAGCCCCAGCTATGACCTGGAAGCAGCATGGAGGGAGGACACACAGACAGAAAATCCCCAAACACACTAAGGTCCTTATTGCTGCTATTTCACTACTGATGGAGAGACAAGCTAAGTTTTCATCTGATAGCACATCTTGTTTTATTTGTGACGAAGTTCATTTCTGCCTCTCTGCTCTTAGAGATGGAGCTCTGTCCATTTCAAGGTGGATTTCTACACTGAGCCAAGAGCCAACTTCCCAGCTCTTATGGCTGCTTGCCAGCCTTTTAACTCCAGCCTGTAATCATGAGAGGTTTGAAATAGGCATTTAGATCCCAGCTGAGGGTGAGACGGTAGATGAGGCTTATTAAGCAGAGATCCATTGCTAACTGTAATCACGCCAAGGATTGATTAGATAGTTCATGTATTTTTGCCATATCAGACTATACCTCAGTTACATCAGAAGAAATCAAGGGCAAAAACTTCACTTCAATACTTGTAGCCTCACGGCCTGAGTACATATTGAGATGTTATCCATCCACAGCTTCTAATGTTGACAAAAGGACTTAAAGTGCTTGTTAACTTTAAATATCAGACCTAAATTATAAAGGTGCTTTTAAAGGGATTTATATGATTGTAGTTCCTATGGAATGACATATTAGCCTTTTCAAAGGCGGGATTAGAAAGATTCCCCTCTTTCCATTGCATATAAACTACTTCAGTTAATAATAGAAGTTGCTGCAAAAAAGAAGTAAGCCTCCCAGGCTAACATCACTAGATTTGTGATGCAGTGTTAGCCATTTGTTCATGGCAAAGATTACAGTAAAAATTTGGCTGAAAAATGAATTGTTTAAAATATTACTCTTGAAATGTATGGCAGAACTTTGCTCTTCTCTGCTGGAAACTGCACTTATCACCAGACAACTACAATTGATATTTGCAGAGATGTACATCTCACTTGACATTTGATGGCCCTATGTTTGAAGCCACATCTGATGTTCCAAGAAACAAATCACTACATCAGACAAGTCCAAAGTTTTCATGTATAGTTTCTTCCACGAGCAGTTCTCTTATTAAATATTCAAGCACAGAGAGTTCATGTTTTATTAAAATATGAGCATGTACAGTTATATTTACAGGACGGAAGCAGAGACAGTTTTTCACTTGTAATTTTTTTGCCTTGCCAGTACCTGTACCTCTGCCTCCAATGGAGGCAGCACCAGCTATTTTTATTTTCCAGTCCTTGGAGCCACTATCATCCTGTCCATTTAAGAATTTCAGTGATTTTCTGTATGAGAGGTGTTATGAGAACAACTGAATTCCTGCAACTATGAGATCTTTTGTTCTGTTGCAAAATGGTTTAGGGTCCATTTGTAGGCTAAAAATCTAGATTTTAATGAGTCTGAGTATTAGCTAATATTGCTAATGCCATGACATAGATGGTGGAATACTACAAAGTACCTATGATGATAATGTTGCTCCTCATCTTTCTAGGCACGAGAGCAGGAAAATATTCCTTTCATATCCACATCTGAGAGTGGAATTCTCATCATTCTTTTCCTCTTTTGGTCTTTGAAGTTTTATTTGTTGTCTGCCTTTTAGTCTTTCAGGTGCCACAGAAGATGCCAAAACATACTTTTTTGGAGAGTCATAAATATCACAGCACCTTCATACAAAGATAACAACACATTTTAGAAGAACCTGTGAAATATTTTGAACAGGTATGCCACCATTAGAATGAAAATAAAGAGCAGAAGGTGGGTGTTTTATCAATAATACAACTTTGCATGTTACATTGATAAAAGTAACGAATATAAATGAAAATAAAATCACTGTGGAAAAAAATGTATACCATATATGCATGTACAACTGTAATTTTGAAGATTGTTTGCCTATTATACATGTACAGTCTTCCTTTTAATATTTTCAAACTCATTGGAAAAACTGGAAAGGTAAAATACATATCCTTGAGTAAAAATGTATTGATCTCATATGTTTCAAAACTACATAAGGAGCATATGACGTTGAAGTGATTATTTGAGCTCTGCAAATATAAAGTAGTTAGGTTCATTTATGTGTGAATTTAGTGTAGTTGTGAGTTCATATAAGTCTTTGTAAAACTCATAAATCATTTGAAGTCATGTTGTCATCAGAGTGAACTTCACAGTGTTATTCCTTGACTCATAAACATAAGAAACTTAAACTGAATTTATGTACTAAATTGCACACAGAACTGTTTGACAGCTGATGCAACAAAATCTCACAACACTATCTAGCTCTCTGTAGCAAAAAGAGTGTAGTATAGAAGTTGAAAGCCTAATGCCATGAATTTCTTTGGTTGCTGTAATGATCATTATTACACAATTGGTGATGAATACTGTCAATGGAAAGTTCTAATTAACTGCTGTCAAGGTGAACATTTATCCTGTTAAAATCTCTATGTCTGGTCAGTTATTCAGTGAGGGTAAATTTCGTAATGTGGCTGGAAAGATATTAAGTATTCTGAACTTCCCTTGAAGAATCTCAGCGTTTTTCAGGGTTGCCTTTTCTGTTTTTGAAAGGTGTGCATTAAAAGGAAACAGCATATTTTAAAGGCAAAGGAAATATATCAGAGAAAGAAAGATACCTTGTAAGCTAGTAATATAATAATATTTGATTTATAGATGAAAAACTGCATTTTGCAATGAAAAACACTTTTAAAGAAATCCTCTTAGAAAATGATATGTGAATTTTGTGATGCATGGAAGTGGCATCAGCCATACAACACGCACTTGATTTGTCATCATTGGGTGACCACAAATACCTGATGCCCTGTGGTCACCTATTTCTTTATTTTATCACCCAGCATGGTGAGAAAGGAAGGTGTGAGGCTGAAGAGGAGCAAATTTTCCTGGATGTGAAGCATGTTCAGCTGTAAATTTTCTGGAATCTTTAATACCTTTATCTGCTCCCTCATCTAGAAATTAAAATAATAAAAAAAATCCAAACAGAAAGAGCCTTTTTTTCCCCCTTCTGGTACATTTTCAGGAATTAATATCTTCTACTCACAAAGCATTTGAATATGTAAGATGCCTAAGTATTACATGAGAGAAGCGTATGAATTTATATTGACCAGAACAGAACTGAATTTGGTAGTCAAATACACTCTGTTTATTAGAATATTTTCTGTGATACGGTTGAGAAACACTGTTGGTGTTCATCGTCTACATCATCATCTACTGATGTTACTATTTTACCTTAGTGTACAAGTTGGTATTATATAGCAAAAAAGGCACAAACTTCCCTTCAAAGAAACTGACATTTGTTTTATTCAGAATAGTCTTCATAATTAAGTGATTTTTAAAAAAAATCAGGATCAGTGTTTTCTTGTGTTTAGCAGGTATGCTACAATACCTTGGTTTTATTTTGCCTGTCAAAAGTAGGTCTTTATTAGTTAGGCTTTTACAATTTTGCTGAAGATTATGCTATACAATTCTGACTGGAGAGTAACATGATTTTCCTCAACATCATGCCAAGTGGGATATCCAAGAGCCAGAAGAGAATATTTATAATTCAACAGACATGTCCTTATCATACAAAGACTATAAAAGAAATTAGCCAGGGTCATTTAAGCCTGTAGCTTCACAGACACACCAATAAACAGCAGGTGATGTTTTGCTGTGTTCCATACAATTTTAGTCATTTAAGACAAGTAGTTAATTAGTAAGTCACAAGTTCAGTAAGATTTGACACTATGGAAAAAGGACTAATAATCATGCCATATGATGAATAAACCAAACACTAAGGGGCAGAGAAACCAACTCCCATGGTAAAATTACATAAAGTAATGTAAAAGTATGCAAGGGACCTCAGTGACAGGCCTTTAATATTTTAATGTAAAGTAATAGAAGAATGAAAAATACCCAAGAAGGCTGCTGAAGAGGTCTCTGGAGCAGGACAGAGTGTATTTTACTGCCCTTACTTCTCTAGTAGAGTCTAGGGAAACAACATGAGGAAAATTATGTCCAACAGTAAAAACAGGGACAAAAAAGAGGCTCTGGGAAACATGACTTCTATTACTGCAAGCAACTTCTAAATTTTTTAGCCTGTAAGTTCAGATCCTTATCCAAGGACAATGATGTCTGTGGTCTTTCTTTCCTGAGTGGGGAAAGGATTTGAATACAGTAGACTAACTGCAGCAGGCACAGGCAATGCACCTATGCAATTCCTTCCTGAGGAAAGACCAGAAATATAAAGCAAAAGAAGTACATATGGACAACTGCTCCCAAGAGGGGCCAGAAGACCTGCAGAGGCAACTAGAAGGGAGGAACAGGTGGACTTTACAGTTGCTAGGGGACCAATACTGCAAAAGAAGCCTCATCCAGTCTCACAAGGGCAGTAACACTTGTGGCAATTGGGAAGCCATAGAAGTGTGGAACTCCTCGGACAGCAGCAGCCAGGATAGCAAATAATGTGCTTTACATTTCTGCCCAGCTTGCTTCCTTGTGGCATTACTTGAGACTGACTTAGTTGGTATGTCTCAAGTAGAAAAACATATCTGATTCATCATTCCCCTGCTTGCTTGTGAGTCTCTTAGAAACAGCTTTATCACAATCAGCTTGATAAAGAAGGTATATTTGTAAATTTAGGAAAACTGCAAAAAGATGATTCTTCTGATCCTTAAAGGACCTCCCTGTGTTACCAGCAACAAGGAAACTTTGGTGCTTCTTACAGGAAAAAAAGTTTAAGCTGGAAAAAGTGAGTTCTTGCCTGTATCTGCATCCTTAATACGTATGCAATGCAGTTTATGTCAAGTCCTGTTCTTTGACACCAGTGGGAGGATTTGATGAAAATTACTTGCTATTTATGTTTGATACATGTTAAGTTTTAAACACTGTCAATTGGACTTGGACTCCATGGAGATTTCCGGGGTAATGGACGTGAAAGCCTTTATTATCAAAAGTATAAATTAACCTGCTCAAGAAATATACATTTATGTAATTGTAAAATAAATTTTAACTATAACACAGTTGCTGCACTGAAATGAATAACATTTTTTACATAGATCATGGTAAGATTAGTTCTCCTATAATTGGTATCACATTGGGATTCTGCTTTAAATATTTACCCATGATGAAAAGATTTCTAATAAAACAAAAAGATTTTCATGTTCATTCTTAACCCTGCAGTGACTGTTGTTTCTTTTCAAGAAATAAAGGATAAGACAGCTGTGGTAATTCTTTAACACTGTGGGATTTTTTTCCATGCTTCAGAATTATTTGTTTGGGGTGTTTTTCAAATTTTCTTTTACTTCCTACATTTGCAAGGCACTTGTTCTCAACAGTGAAAAACATACTATATAGCGTAACTTTTGGTTAACTATTTTATGTCATGCCTGACATCTCAAACTGTGTGTGCATTGTGAGGCTTCTGTTCTAGAAACACACAAACCATGGAGGCAAAAGGATACACTTGCAGGGAAGGTATTGAACTGGAAGAGAGAGGCCCTGAAATAAGAACATTCTGCCTCTGCAAGTCTGCAGTCTTTCCCCTTGTGCTCAGGTGAGAAACGAGCACCTACCTTTTCCAGGCACCTCTAAAGCTTTGTTCTGAAACATAACCAGAACTCAAGCCTAAGAATTCAGGTATTGCTCTAAGAGGGATGTATTAAACACCAGTGAATCTTTCAGTCTACAGATGAATTACCCTTTTTCATCACACTCTCTGACTCTTAAACCTACTAAGCTGAGTTGCTGAAGTCCTGGTGTGATATAATTTGGTTCAGCAGGACGACTTGCTTTCCAAGGTGCTGAATGAGTGATTCATCATCCGTGTTGCTACAAAGTTGAAGTTAAGTATATCGAAATAAGTGATGCACCAGTGCAGCCTAATAGTGGTGCACCAGGAAAACCTTACTCCTTCTCTTTGAAAATATTCTGTGCTATAGCTCTGATGATCTAATAATCTTCTGCTTGCTTGCTTTCTTTTTCCAGTCTATAAAGACAAAACTATCTTTAGAGTGGCAGTGAATCTTATTTACTATGAGATAAGAAAGAACAAAACCACAAAATATTGCAAGGATGAGAATGAAATTTAGATATCTAAGATTTCATTCTTACCCCTTTTTTTTTTTTTCTTTAATCTTGCTATATAAATCTATTGGTATTTTTGTTTATTCTTGGTTTATTCCTTTGTAGATCCTGAATCTGCTTTTCATTCAATTCATGCTCACATGTGTCTGACATTTATAGAAATAGTTCCAACAGCTAGCAGTAGTCCCTTCAAAGTTGTGCTTGTGTCAATAAATGTTCATTGTTCTCTTCTTTTGTAAAACAGAAAGATAACCTCCCCTGTCCTTTACCAAGATAATCTCAAACAACTTAATGAAGTTGACAATTAGCTCATAAGTGTCATTACTATACCATGACATAGTGACTGTTTTTAGTGGTACTTTGCAAGCTGGAGAATAACAGTATTCCAAACAGCTAAAGACACGCATTATTCCTGAAAAATAGCAAATTTTCATTATGGCTACTCTTTTGCAAAGCAATGGCAAGTTAGAATTCAGTGCAATTTATTAGGGATAGGTTCTGTATTAGCTTCATAGCTAATTCTCTAAATTACTTTTATTTTTCTCTGAAATGAATTCTGAGATATTTATCGATAAAAACCAAAGTCATCTGCTGTCACAAATCATTTCATGGATAAAATCACTAAACATGTCAAAACCTTTATGTTTAACCAAGTCAACAAGTACTGCTAGGCACTTTGCCCCTTTGTACTTAGCCTCTCATTTGGTATTTTGATATCAACACAGTCAATGTATGCCACTATGCAAGAAGGATGAGTGACAAGTAAGAAGGGTCACTCGTCTTGTGACTTCTGTACCTTAAATGGAGCTTTCACAGCAAAGTGTCTATTGTTGTACCTTGAGGGGCCCTTCCAGTGGCACCACTTGGTCTGACACAGGCTCTTCACATTATCTGAGAGGCCAAGTAAATTGTAGTTCATTCCTTGATACTGAAATTATTTGTAAGGATACAGTTACTGCTACACAGCTGCAGCAGGAGCCATCCACTCTTTCCACTGAGCCACATCAGTCCGCTTGGACTTCTTTTCATCTCATCTTCCCTGTTTTCCCAATACAATTCTGAGCCCAACACTAACTGCAATTACAGACATTCCTCTGTAGGATACCAAGTACTGCTCATCACAGAACCTACCCAGTTCTGACCTTCTGTCAGCTCTCACTAGAGTCTATTGAGTATTTTACCCTAATAGCAGAAGATCCACAGGAAAAAAGAGGGGTAGAAATTTATCTGTTTAGATGAGAAAAAGTTAAAAATATATTTTGGCTGGAACAAAGACTTTCTGGTCAGAATAAGAAGACCAAATCCCTCATCATCAGACAGATTTTTTCCCAATGCCATGAATTGCTGCAATAATGTAAATTGGCTTCTCCCCTAGCTCCAGCTTTTCAACAGCACCTCATATTTTCAGCCCTTCTTTTGTCTCTGCTTTTCTCTGATTTAATCCAAGTTTTTCTTTAGAAAAACTTCACCAATGTATCTACTGCAGAATGTCTCTGAAGGCAAATCTGTGACCTTTTTTGTGGTGCCTGTCCCTGTTTGACTTTCAGCTCTCAGCTGCTCCCTTTTCTTCGTCCTACTGCTAATTTTTTTACCTACTGTCAGCAGCTATTTCTTTTCTGCATATACTTTATCAAATACAAACCTGCTCTGTTTTCATTATTAAAAATACAGGGTTATTATTTTACAAGGCATGCAAGATGTTACTCTAAAGGTTGTTTTGATATTTTTAACTGGAGAGAGGAATGCTTTTCCTACTGCTCTGGATTACTATGCAAAGAATAATCATGCTGAAATATCACACCTCTGAGGTTAAAAGCATGCCATAAAAAAGAAATGCTGTGGAATACTGAGCATCATAACCACTGGCAATACCAAAAACAACCAAACAAATATATAAATAAGTAAATTAAATAAGCCCTGAGCCTCCCAAAAGGATCTCTTATATTTTAAATCTATCAGAAAATGCCACAATTTTATTCAATACTGCAAGAGGAGCTTCTGTCTTCATTATTCTCTCCTTCTGGTTTCCTTTTATGATTTTCTTTTACTTGGAATTCAACTGCAAAATATCTTTTATTTCTATTACCAAAAAAAGTGGATATCATTTGCTCATCTGCTCTTCTGTTTGTTCAGAATACAGGACTGTAAGCCTATTCTTTGCCTTCTTCCAGCCCTCTTCACTTGCCTGGATCCAGCCCTTCATCACTGGCTCAGTGGCTCTTGCTGGCCCCATTGACTACTGCTTTGGCTTCTTTGCACAACAGCTCCTTGACTTTGCACCTCTCACTGACTCTTTCATCTTGCCTTGCATTTATCTCCTCTACATTCAACTTTGTTCAAATCAGATAGAAAATAATGTAATTTTCTCTTTTGTTCTTTGCATGTGTTTTTTTCAAGTTAAGTTTGATGGTTAGAGTCTCTTTCTCACCTCACTTATCTGATTTTTGCTTTCCTATAATGCTTGCTGCTGTTTCAATCTTCAACCCAGAGAAAACTGAGCAACCTTATTATTAATGTCATGCTAAATTAACATGTAACTAAATGTGGGACTATACTAATTTATATCGCGTTTTGAATTTAAATCCAGATTAGTGTTTGCATTTGCTTTGTGTCTATTGTATCTAGATATAAATCCATTGAAGGCACAGTTTTTAGGTAAATCTCTTAGCAAGTGGGATAGAAACTTTGGACATGTAGCAAAGACCTGGATGTGTACCTCACTGAATTTAGACTGATTTGAGCCATGCAGTCAGTATTTGTGCTGGGTGTCTTTTCAGGGATCTTGTGAAACCTTCACAAAGACCATTGGGATGTTTTCTAGAGAATATTGAAATTACAGGTGATATTTAATTTGTCAGTCTTGAATATAAAGCAAATTTATGACACCACAAAGAACTGTTGAGTTGTTCTGTAATACTGCTGTACACAACAGTCAGGAGAGGTGAGAGAATTCCTGCCCGGTTTCGTTCAGGAATGCCTCCACTGCAGACCCCCTCTACCACAGACCCAGGGGGAAAAATTAAAGCACATGACCAGAGCACAGTGTTATGTCCATAGCCTACAGTATTTTTTGTTTCAGGAACTTTTTGCATGAGATGTAATAAGTTCACATTTAGCAGTCCTCAGTGGACTTTTCTTCCCTGAATGTTCTCTGTTGTTTTTGAGCCTGTGTACATTTACCATAGAAAATGTCCCATGGAGGTTTCATAGCTAGCATCACACTGTATGAGAAAATAGATCCTTGCTTAGCTTTGAAGCTGCTTCTTGCTGGTTTATTTGATGGCCATTAAGTCGGGTATTGGAAAAGACAGTGAGTGGGTCCCTACTCATCTTCTCAATGTCTGTAATGATTCTGTGAAGCTCTGCTGCATTCCTCTCCAGCTGCTCTTTTCAGCCTGAAGTGTTCTGGTCTTGATGAATTCAGTGGCTTCTTACACAAAGTCATTCCACACCTTTAGACATACCTATTTCTTTTTCTGCACTTTCCCAGCTCTGCTGTGGAAATAAAGCAATATTCAATATAAAGACCATCCTGAATTTACACAGGGGTATAACATTTTTTTGGATTTGTTTTGTGTTTTGGTTTTTTTTGTTTGTTTGTTTCTTTGAGTTTTTTTGTTTCATTTTTCTTTTGTTAATAAAATTCTATTTTCTTTTTGTAAGGGACTACCAAGGACTGAAATCATGTTTTCATAGTTCTGTCTATTGTATTTCAAGGTCTTATTTCTTAAATATGCTTTTTTTTCATATGTAACTCCAAAAACTTGGAAACAACTAATAAGTCTGCAGATATCATTGTCCTAAAACAGCACTGAATTGTAATGTGAAATATAGTCATGCTCACAGCTTAGTATTTGTGAATTTGTTTAAACAAATCAAGCTTCAGTTTTTCTTCTTGACGCCTGTTCAAGGAAATGTCATGAAAGGAAAAAATTATGGTCCATCAGTGTCTATGAGTAATTAAGGGTTCTGTACTAGTGAAAAACCTCAGTGAGTAATGAGAGTTTAAAATCTATTTTTCAGAATAACTCCAGCCTGCCAGAAACAAATAGCAGGAGTACCCTTAGGCACTTATCCTCTTGGGATGCAAACATTTTATGTCACATACTTTTACAGATTTAGAGGTAGATAATCATTATTGTATGAACTGTCCATGAAGAACATGGACAGTGACCAAGATCTGAGGGTAAGTGTAATCATTACCTGGTTATTTTCATGGTGATGGGAATGACTGAACTGGTGGCACTCACCAGTAAGTCAAGTCCCTTCTGATTTGGAGCAGACTTTGCACTCTTCAGAACTGAGAGAGATGCTTTTGCAAGTATTAGTGAAATATAGAGCTTGGTGTAGCTTTTAAATAACTTTTCTTATTTACCTTCACTATATGTCATGAATGCTGTTCGTAAACATATTTTTAGAATAGCTTTTTCAAGTAAAACTCCTAAATTTTTTTATTCGCAGTCAATTTGAATATAATCACTAAATATGGCTGATAAAAGGCAAAAATGTGTGATAATATTACTCTCATTTGTTACCTAAGTCACTCAATAATGGCTTTATACCATTATCAGTCAGTTCAAAGTTAATTCTTTGCCTACTTTAGAGAACTCTTAAGAATGCTGAGAAACAGTAATTACTTGAACTTTGGAAGAATATACTTTTTTTTGCTGCTGATGATATATTAGAGGAGATATCAGTCTCTATAGTTTAACAGAGGGCAGAAAATAATGACTATTTGACCAAGTAACATACAGCATGATACCAGAAGACAGACTATAGCTAAATTGTCATTTTCTCTTAAAGATTGCACAGGGGGGTTAAGGTTTCCATATTTATGAAATAATTTTAGAATTACAGGTGATATTTTGTTTGACATTCTTGAAGTCAATGCAAGACTGAAGCATTTCTCCACAAGATATTTATTATTAATAATATAATTATAGTAATTATATAATATATATAAGATCTATTGTGTCAATAAAATCATCTGAAATAGTCTCCTTCGTTATTATCAGTATAATCAATTACAAATTGTATATTACATGCTTGAGTACTTTTATTTTTTTGAAAGATTCTAAAATTAGGACCATTTGAAATTGTAGGCACTGGTGTTTATTAAAAATATGTACCTTGTATGATAAAGTATAACAAATAATTGATCATAAATTATGTGATCATATGCCACCATAAAAACATGTTCCACACAAAGGAAAACAATTCTAATATATTTAATTCTGTGAAATGACCTCATTTTGATTTCAGAATGCTAGATTGCATTAATATAATTCATTCATTCAAAAAACTATTTAATTCTGTAAGTCTGCTGAGCATTTTTGATGAGCTGACATTTGACATAAGACTGAGCAAAGTCAAATTTTAGAGGAAATAGTGTTCTTTAAGATATCTGGTAGAGTGGTTATTATTCAGGAATTCTGTATCAGAAAAACAATAAATTTCTTGGCATTCCCATTATATACTATTTTAATAGAAAAAACCAAAAGCCAAGCTTATGTAGTTTCTTTCTTTATTTGCATTTAAATGCAGCAGTAGAAAAAAATTTTCTTGAGTAAATAAGAACTGGAAGAATTTCAGAAACCTGATAAATATTGATTCTGTTAAGGTAAAGATCCAAATAAATTCCAGTTGTAACTGTAGACTAGTTTATGAATTGATTTAAGGAAAAAAAGTACCAGCTTTATTGAAATAATTATTATCATAGAACTATTTTGATGTTTATGATAACTGAAAGCAGTAGAAATTTTTTACTGAGAGAAAAACACAATCAACATCAAGAAAAATTACATGCAGTTCTCTAAAATGCTCCTTTAAAAAAAATTGTTCCTTACTTTTTTCAGGCAACTTTACCCCTAAATAAAGAAAAAGGAGAGGAATACGTTACCTCTCTAAAAAGTATGTGTCTTTGAGATCATTCCTTCATTAATCTCTGGAGAAATCTATTCAAATTCCTTTGTTTAAGTCATTTTCTTGAGAAGCCCTGTTCTTTCCCATCTCCTATGATGTACAGGCTTTTAGTCAGAGCTTTTAGGCTTAATGATATTGATTTCAGCACCTTGATGGAGTCTGCCCAAGTAATATTTTCTCCACGCTGTTATAAACACATCATTTTGGAGGAGAAATCATAGTTAAATTTTAATAAAGAATTGCCTGAGACAGAAAGAACTGAGTTTAAATTTGAAGGTTTTTTCTTACATGTTGAGCTGTCTAAAGCTGCTATCTCCTTTAATTTTTCACCAAAGACTCACAAATAGCTTTTGTCTCACACACATATTCACACTAGACTAGTTCCTCAGATGGATATAATTTTTTCTGTATGTAGTCAAATTGATTTTTCAGTATTTTATTGCATAACAGAAATAATGGTGAATGAACTCAGATTTAGTGTGGTCCAACAGAATTTTTAAAAAAATCTATTTTTGTTTCAAGAACTATGTTTTCAGAGAGATATTGAGACTTGAATGTATGGTTTTGAAGCCAGCTTGTGGACTTAGAAAACTGGAGAAATAACACATATGAGTATCTTAATGGATCAAATCTTTTTACCTGAGATGTTTTCATGCATTTTGTCTCCAAGAGTGGCCAGATGTGAAAATCTAGGAAGGCAGTTCAAGAAACAATGTCTATACAAGCTGATCTCTTCTCTAATACACCCCTGCAGAAGTTTAAGGACTCCCTGTGCTGGAGTCAATCTTCCAGTAGTTTTCTGAATTTTAACACACAGCATCCTGAAGCTGAGAATTTCAATGCTTAATGTGAATTGTGGGAACAGCTTGTGTCACTTTTCGGTCTGGAGCTTGCTAATTTTACTGGGTACCACCAGGCAGTTGTATCCTAAGAAAGGGATGATTCATATGCCCATTCTCTGTCCCTTCTCTTGGCCCCTTCCCAAGCTGAGGAACTCTAGAGTATTTAGCTTCCTCCTGAAGAGGGACAGGAAGATGTATCATGTATTTTATCACATTTCAGTAGACTTATGGTGCTGCAGCTGGACTGATACTAAACTTCAGGGCTGCTTACCTAAAGCTAGCATGACTTCACTGCAAAGTCAAACCAGAGACTGCGATCTAAATCTTCTCCAGCAAAACAGCTTCCCATACTTCATGATTGTCTGTTGCAATGGAGTTCTTGAGATTGTTCTCCAAAGAATTTATTTCTAAAAGTAAACATTTATTCATGCTAGCTTGAATCCTATTTTTTCTAGCTGTATTAAGCCTGAAAAATTAACTCCTACAAAATGAACTTGAAGCAAAACTCATTCTGCTTCCTAGAACCTACTCCATACATACAGCCATATGATTAGCTCCTGATTGAAACCTCAATTCCAATCAAAAGCTTCAGGCCAAAATTGCACCTTCAAGGTACTTGTGCCAGGAGTTTTAAATTCCAATGGTGTATTAGAATAGTTGGTGCGTGTTTCAAATTAGAGGAAATTAATAAAATCTAGTATTTTTGTGTTGGCACTGAAGAAGGGACTTCAATCTCTGTAGTAGAAATATTGAACTGGGTCTAAATATTCTGAATTCATATAAAAAGGCCACTGTTTGTAGTTTCTAATTTTAATTAATGTATTAATTAGTGTACTAATTTTAATTAATAGAAACCTATAGTGGATTTATTTTGAAAAAGCATTGTAAGTGTAGTTTCTAAAAGACTAGATTTCCTACACCTGACACCAGAAAGCAGTCAGTAAATTGTGAAATTTTAAAATCATAGAGGAAATATATTAATTTCTCTTCTCCTTGTGTCTCCGAAAACTATTTTGGTTTTTTATTTATTTATTTTTAAAATATTCTTTTGAACAGATAGTGAATCCTATAAGACAGCAAAATGTTCCCTGGGTTAAACTGAACAGAATATTGTGAGGGGTGTGCTGGGCAGTCAGCTGAATGCTCTTCCCAGAGACACGAAATCCCTCCTTGATTATTGTATTTGGGCAATGTTTTGCAGACACAGCAAGCTGCCTGTAGAAGAGAGGCTCTCTCCCATGTTGCACGGACTCCAAGGAAAATAGAGACCTGGTGACCTTCAGGAAGACACTGTAAGCCATAATACTAACTGCTTAAAACAGTGGAAAGCCTGAAGGAGTAAAAAGTTGTATGAAACAGACCATAACTTTATGAAGAGCAGAATCCTGTTCAGCAAATGAAAAGTATTTGAAGCCTGACAGGAGGAGACAAATTAACTTCATGGGTTCCTGCTGCTCAAGGGTGCATCTTACGAGTTACTGCATATCACAGACCCTTAACTCGCACTTTACTACTCCTCTGGTGAACACTCCTGAGCTGGACTTAGCTAAAGCCTAACTTGGATAAAACACATTTTCAAGGAAGATGTTGCAGTAAAGCATTTAAGTTTGTTTTGTCCCACTGGTTAGACGCTGAATTTGCAGCAGTGATGGGCCGGGTGGGCTGCACAGCCCTTCAGCTGCTGTTGAGTCTTTATTGCAGGAGCAGATGCTGTGCCTCGGGGTGCTGGCACAGAGGACATTTCCAAGTCTTGTGAAGAAAATGCACTCTTTCCCCTCACTAATAATTGCTACTTTTCAGGCTCTAAGGTAAACAGACTGCAGATGCCATCAGTTAGATAGGAAAATAATTCCTGATCTGTAATACACTTGTTTAGATTTAAGAAATGCTTCACCCATTAACTTGTCAGAATAAAATAAATTAAAAAGTGTGTCTGGAAATGTCTGCCTTTGTTCCCAGACACAGAGGATTCCTAAGTGTACTGAACACATCTGAGTAGCACTGCATGAGTAGGGCCCCACAAGATTGCTAATAGAAATGAGACTGCTTGCATGAGGCCACCCCCAGAGAAAAATGTTTTAATAAATAAATGTGATCTGAAGCAAAACTTTCGAAATTCTTTGTCATCTATTATCTATCTTGCCCAGGATGGTGAGACAAGTAGCAGTTTTTGTCATTTAATGATACATTTATAAAGCACACTCAAATTGCAAAGTTAGAATTTGGAAATTATGACATCTATTGTAGGTACTATAGTAGCAACTTTTCTTGCTTTTTAGGATATAGATTTTCTTTACTTTCAGCTTTCTGAAAAATCAATTGCTGGGAACAAAACTGTCTTTGTTTAGTATCTTGTCATGTTTCCAAGGAAGTTAAGATTGTGATTGTTCAATAGCAGTAGGAACAGTGGCAATTTTACATTTAAAGTGTCAGAAGCTACTTAGAAGAAAGGTTGAGGGGAAATGTTTTCCATTTGTTAAAAAGAATACTCTAACTATCTCTAAAATATCAAGACACAGGAAAATATACAAGGAGAAACTTTTTGGAAATTGTACATGCTCTTTAGTTTTTCATATATGCCCACTTGTGTTATGTTTATAAAATTTTGAAGTAATATAAGAACTTATTTGCTCCTGTCTCTTGGTTTCTGGGAATCCACCAGCTCTTTCAGTACATTTAAAAACAAATCCCTTAAAAAAAGGAGCATCAAAATGAGTAGAAAAGAAAGAAATTAAACATAAAGCAGTGTTGGAATGAGTCAGATATTTGCAAGATTTCTCTAAGATGTGAAGTACACAATAGACTAAATATGCATCTTCTTAAAAACTCTTGGTACCTTAGCAACAACAATATGAGTATTGATTTTTTATGGTAAGATTAACAAAGCAATCAAGGTGTATCCAATATTAAACACAGAGAAAAAGTCGATATTACAATTTCAGAGAAATCATCCCAAAAAGGGACAGTTGTGTGATAGTTAGAATAACAAAAGCAGCATTTAAACCTCTGGAAAATGTTCAAAATGCAGGGAACTGAAAAGGATGTGTAAATGAATGCCATCCTCAGAAATGCAACAGTTGTAGTCTGCCTTTGGTAACTGCTAGAACAGCACCACTAAGGTGCACAGGAAGGCTGAAGGGGGTGGGGTACTTACTAGGATATGAGTAGGACATGTTTCCTGTGTCTAACACAGAAGTTTTGACCTGGAGCTCAATTAAAATGAATACTTGCTGTACAAGAAGCAGAGTAATTCAGCAGAGAATTTGTATGTTTGAACAAATCTCTACCACAAGGAGTGATACTGAAAGATAAATAGCATGTTTCTCAGTTTCCTTTTGTTTTACTTTTTTTTGTTATAGATACTAGTGACCTTAAGACCTCTGTTGCATGGAACTCTAGAATTGCAGGAACCATTTTTTAAAACTATTTTTAAGGAAATAAAAATATGCATGATGTGTATCCCAAGCCCAAGGGATTTAAATTATGCTCTGGATAAGAAGTTGTGAACAGACCAACAAAAGCAGGATTTTTTCTCTGAGGTAAATTGGCTGAAACAGATAAATGGCCATTCTTTCACATCTGTATCAGACAAAAAGCAAACTGGAAATGTATGTTTCTTGAGTCAGCTTAGCTGCAGCTTTTCAAAGTTTTATAAGTAATTAATATATTATAGAAACACGAACAAAACATATTCTTCTTTTACATTTTTTGGTCATCCTAATTTGAATATTCTGATATGAAAGTATAGTAATGATAGCAATTCCTGGGAATTTTTTATACATGCATTAAAATGAGATTTTTTTAATGTCTGAATAATATTGTAATAACAAATATTTAAAAACCAGACTATAGTAAGGTCTTGGTACATTTACTGTGAGTCATTAAGATAACTCAAAGTATTTATCAATTCACCACTCTGTGAAATCTGGGATCAACTGAGGAGTAATCAGTGAACACTTTCTGTACCTGGGTTTTTGAGACCAAGCACATTGTGGTCTTTTGTCTCAGACAGATATTCAAACACATGTATCAAGAAAAGTAAAGGTCCATGGAAGGGACAACAAATAGGAATGTTTCCTGATTTCATGATGCTTTAAAATTTCACTGAGCATGGGCACTGCATGCTTTTACTAATAGAACTTTAGTAGTGTATTAATTATGAAACAGCTGTTCATTATGCTAATTAAAAGAGTAATCATGACTTCTTTTTAAAAATCACCTGTACTTTTTTTCTCTTGATATAAAAGTCATGGGTAAGAAGCAGTGACTTGACTCATTCCTAGCAATCTGACCACGAGTTCAAGACTAAGAAAGCACCTTCAGCTGGCCAGAATGGCAGCTATGCCAGCTATGGCATTTTTTTTACTTGGTTTTGTTTAATTTGAAGAACTATGTCAGTTTAATTATACTTTCTATTAATTATCAGAAAAGTTCTCAGACATCCTATTGGCCTAACTTCTTTTGTAAACTGTAGGATGAATGGAGAAGGGAAGCATAGTTGTATTCCCTGGGAAGATTAGGACCAAATGGATCCATGTTAACGTCCTCACCTTATCAGAAAGAGGAACTGCACTCATGTACTATGAGCACAGGTTTCCTTGGCTGTGCAAAGTAGGAGGCATGGAAATGTTGACAACAGACTAGATATGAGCTTTCTATTACATTCCTCCATTACTGCTTTTCAATCCCGCTCTGGAGACTGTGGAAGATTTCAGGGCATTTTAAGAATTTGATCAATTTATGCAAAACATGGAACGGCAGATACCAGTGGTTTCAGATAATTTTCAGATATATACTGTTCTATTTGTATAACAAATACTTACTGAATACCAAAAATATTTTAAGCAGCTCTCAGGACACTATGAATAAATTTTAAATGAAACTACATGGTTGCATTTCTGGTACTGAATTCCTCATGGTGTACCTGAGACCTGTGAGCACTCTCTTTTACCTTGTGGTTTTGTTCTTGAGAGAGAAAAGAAAAAAAAATTATCTATCTAGGTGTATATTGCAGGTTGTCAGTCAGGGTTATTTAGAAATGTATACTGCTAGAACATAATATGATCATATGTCAAGTGGTCTTTGCTCAACAGAAGACTATGCATCATATACAACAATCATACACAACAGTGGGAATATTTTGGTTGTACACGAGACACAGGGTACAACTCACATGCTCCACCCTTGAAAATCCTTCATGCATAGAACTAACAGTTATTTACATCCTGGCACCCAATACACTGGAATATTATTTTTGAGGATACAGTGATTAAAATACAATACTATATGAAGCATTCAAAATCACAATATCCATAAATCACATAATGCTTAGGGAAATCATAACTTTTCTTTATTAATTATCTCTGTTTATTTGTGCTGTGTCTAAATGGCAAATGGAAGACTTTTTTCTAATGGATTGCATCCAGGACACAGGAAAAGGAAAGCTGTGAGGAGGGTTTTTTTTGTTGTGATTGTTAATTATTTTTTAAAATCTGTTTCCAGGGATAACTGTTTTCTAAGACTTGTAACTCAAAAAATTTTGCTAATAGCACTAATATTTTCTTTGGGTTCATAAAAACAGGAAATTCTAATTATTTCACATTAATGGATTGTAAAATTCCAGACAAGCTTCCTATAAATAAAAGAACAACCTCTATTTTTTTCATGGCTTCATTTATTCTACATGCAGAATCCTATATTTATCTAGTTAATACCACATTTTTTTCTTTTAGAATTAGATATTCAGCTCGCATTCTGGCACTTAGAAATGATCGATAAATCTGTGGTGAGTTTGCATAAGTATTTTTCTCAAATGAATCAAGTCCTTGACTGAGATATTTTAATTGCTATAATTTGAATAACTAATTCCAAGTTCTGAAAATTAGGTGAAGGTAGTATGTGATTAACTGCTGCTAATGAATCCATTACCTGATCAAGTAACATTTCATTCTTGGAACTGATTATCTCTAAATGCAAATGAAATTGATCTGGATTGCCAATTTTTTCTTGGACTTATAGCACATTTATTAAATATTCTGCAACTACTGTTATGCAGCATACTTTGCCATTTTTATTCTTCTGGTAGTTCTGTAAGTTTATATGTCTAACATGAAATCATAAAAATTCTGCTCCAAACAGGAAGACTTTCCATTCACATGCAAAATTTTCTTTGCTCAAAATATTAAGCCAAGGTGAAATTTAAACTAACTTTTAGTGAAATGGGAATTAGTAATTATGTTAACAATTATTCACATTGCTTCACACAGACTATATCAAAATGCAACAAATTGTCTAGTGACAGGATATAAAATTACAGATGAAGGAAATTTATGATGTTGTGGGATTCATTTTTTAAATTTAAACAACTGCTGGTCTATTTAGTTCGAATGTCCAGAATGTTAAGAAATAAAAGTGATGGAGCTGTACACAGAACACTGACAATTTTGGAACTAAAGGGATCTTTACCCTACAAAATACAAAAAATAGTGAACGCTGATTTTATGTTATCTGTTCTTACGTCTACTGCAATATCCCTCACCCAGGTCATCCTGCTGTCACAATGAACTTTCCTCAACCATTTATTGACATACAGATCTGCCTCAAAAAATTCTTAAATTAAATGGACACGACAAAAAAAGTTTGGGAAGAAGAAAGGAAAAATGTATTTGTGGTAGGAGGGGTGGGAAGGATTGCCTGTTGTCACAAGATGCTTAAGGATGTTTAGCAGCAGCTATCAATGCAAAATCTTAAAGCCACTGAATGATTGAAATCTATATTTTTGTCAATTTTCTACCTCTTTGTCTCATCTTCAGCTTTGGCTTTGCATTCTTTCATCTAATTCCCCAGAGTTTTCTGCTCTATACCATTGGTGCCACCACTCGCTTGGCTCTTTCCTGCTGTCATTCTGTTCCCGGGAAGGGAAAAAGGGCTTACAGAGGTCAGTCACCATCCCAGAACACATTATCTCTTACTTGGTAAGTCCAGATAAGTTCTGTTTTCTAAACCACAGTAAAGAAGATCTCATATGCACAACTATTTTCAGTTATGTTTCCTCCCTGCACTGAGAACCAGCAGCTGCAAGGAAAGCTCTATTATACAGTGTGGTACCTTCCCCACCCTTCCTTGGGAATGTAGCAGTTATCATCTGATACATTTAGGTTAATCTAGCTTTAAAAATAATTTTCCTTACACTAATATCTGCTAATAACTTTTGCCTTTCTAAATTTATTTCAAGAGAATAAACTATGATCTTAAATGTATGCCCTGGTTTAAGGGTAAAAAAACTTTCAAAATATAACGCTACTAATTCAAAAGTAAACAAGCTGTATTTGAAATATAAACAACCAGAATGGTAAAACATATACAGTAAAGTAATTTTAGAAAGCAAAAAGAATGTAATAAAGTACTTTACTTTTCTTCTTTCATGGAGATCCAGACTTGGGGGTTACTTGCAAACTCTAATGCTCTCTTTGTACTTCAAACCCACAGCCAACCACCCACCCACATTTGTGCACCTGCACACTCACATGCAATCTACATTCAGTCTACTACCTATGAACCTTTTTGCTTTCTTTTAGAGTGGGAAATAATATTTGCAATAATTCAATGTATATATCCAGATTTCTCCAACAGACTGGGACATTGCTGAGTCATCCAAGATGTCAAACATCACTGAGCATGTTAGGGAGGCCTGCACAACTCAGGATAAAACATTCCGACATTTAAAGTCTGCTCTTGCATTTAGGATTAATCATGTCTTTAGAAAGCCATAGTTGCATATATGTCTAATAACTTGGCATTTATCACTGAATTCTAACACAAGTCAGAAATCAAAGTCCTTAGAATAAAAATAGCAGCTAGAGACACTTGTTGTACAGTTTGGCACAGAACTTTGCAAATGCTGCTCAGTCCTGGTAAATCCAGGAAAACTCACAAGAATGTTAAAAAATATATATTCAGCACTTCTTGCATTTTTTTTTTTCCAGTCCACTTCTAAATGTGAAGAATATATGAATGTATGAAGATGAAATTTGGGATACTAAAATGTCACATCTTGAGAATGGTGGAAGTACAGAAGAAATGCAGACTAAAAAGTGATATTAAGAGAACAGATTTGTTTTATACTAAAAAAAGTGTTAAACACAAAATATACAAGCGTTGCAAAAAGTGTTCTACATAGTGGGAAGGAGTTTTTACTAATCTTACTAGTTTTTAAACATTACATTCCTAACTGAGAAGCATTCAATGGCAATGCTTAAATTAATGCAACAGGAATCCTGGGCAAGTAACTCTGAAAATACCCTTCATTATTTGGTTGGATTTAATCCACATATGGAAAAACAACAAAAAAAACCCCACTCTAATTCCATTCATCAGAAACATTGGAAAGATTGCCTCTTTGTCCATGTGAAATATGTTATTTTTCATAACAAGGCCAAAATTATTCAAAACAGATGTCCTCCCTGTGATAGCTGGGGATGTCTGGCAATAATTTTCCATAATATCATGTTTGACCTATCTACAATGGTGATTCACTTAATTTTTATTTTATGGCTATGTTTTTATCCATATGTACAAAACATAGAAACAGAAAGAGGGAAGGAAACCTAATTTTGTAAAGGAAACTAAATATTTGTGAACACATAGAACTGAAAAGCATCCACAGCAGCAAAATTAATCCTAAGAATGTTAATGACAGAAAAAAGTATGAAGCTTCTATTGTCATCACGCAAATAGAATATCAGTACTAGAACTATTGAAACAATTTATCACATGAGAGTATTTTCATCAGAGGGGAAGAAAATTGTCATGGCATTATGGGGGCTTTGCAAATGAAAAACCTACAGAGATTCTGTGACAATAACAGCACACAGGGACATCGCTAACTGCTCTACACCAACCTGACAGTAATCATGAAAGATTGCTTCAGGAATACAGATAATTGTTCTGGAGAGACCTGTGCTGTCCATAAATAAGGTGGGTAAGCCCATCTCAGGTTCTGAGCTGTACAGATATTCTGTTACATACCAAATATGGATTTTAAAAAATGGATTGGAAATCAGACAATATATCCTGACCATTACATTTATGAAAAGGACTTAATTTTTTCTCCAAGAAAAATTTCTAATTATGTAGCTAAACTGCATAAGTTTCTACATCATACTTCTCTAAATAAGCTGTAAATATGCAAGAAATAAATCAATTACCTTTTGCTTTTATATAATGGTCATTTTACATTCAATCTAGAGTAGGGTTATCACTTTCATTAGAATGATCAAAAGTTTTGCCAAACTGAAGGAAAAAAATTTGCTTTTCTAATAATTTACAGGAGACAAATGGTCTACAAATTATGAACATGCAGGGTATGAGATATATGCAGATTTCTTGGGTAATGGTTTTGCCACTTACCATTGCCATAAAATGACAAAATGAGTAGGTGATGGCTCCGTATACTAAATATCCATCAAGTAAAACGATGCAGAAAAAGTGATAATAAGAATGCAGATAAACGTGGCTTGGTATCACATCTGCATTTCCTTGATGAATCCATATCTCTGTGTTCTTGCTTGCTGTAGACTCAGACATCCCAGAAATGCAAGAGTTCCCTAATACAGGTTCTCCTTCTGGTTATAAAGGATCTATTTCAGATTAAAGTATTATGCAATAAAAATAAAGCTGGAAGAGCTTAGGCAATGCCTCCAAATTAATTCTGAAAATTAGTGAGCTTCCTCCAACATTAGTAAATTCTAAGGAAATATGTCTTTCCTGGATAACAAGAACTCCTCAGGCTAGCTAAGATTAGCCAGCAGCACTGTACACTCGTTTTCAAAGGAGGAAATATACTAGAGACCTTCACAAAGAGCATACTGAAAAGAGAAAATACAAACTTTTCTGAAAGTCTGTGCTAAATAATGTTGATATTTTCTTATCTAATGTATGTGATATCAGTTAGACTATAGTTTCAGGAACTGCAAGCTGCCTGCTTCTTGCAAGACTTTAATGTGAGCTAATCCTTCTCATATAGAGAAAATAGTGAGTATGATGCATAAATGGCTAATAAGCGCAGGAGTAGTACAAGATGAATGTGTTTGTTTAAAGTAGCACTATATCAATCACTAATTCTTGACAAGGTGTAAAATAGTTAATATTTTCCCAAAGCAGATTTTACATGCAAAAATAACATGGCTCTCTAAACCCCAACTTCTCTGGGAACATATCTGGTTCAGCACTAACAATATATAAAAAATAGAGAGGCCAGTTACAGAAATGGAGGTATTTGAGAGCTGAATCACTGGAATGTGTGTGTATGACATCGGTTTCTCCAGGTGTGCATCTTTTGATGTAAAACCAGAGATGACTGGAAAATGACAGATACTGTACCTGTTTGTCCCATCTGTCCCCTTGGGTCATCACTGAATTTCTCATTTAGTGTCATTCTAGAAAATCCATCATTTTATACCAGCGCTGTTCGCATGGTGGATACCCTGCAACTGAAGTGTTATAAATACATAACTGCTTTCACAACATAAACCTTTATAACACTGCACACTGGGTTTTTAGATATCCTTCACTATCAATGCAAGTATTCTCTGAGTCTCACATGGCCAATTATGGAATTATACAACAATGTTACAATGCAACAAGAAGTTCAAATTATACAGTAGAGTTCTCAGGAAATTTTAATAAAATATGCACATCTTTTCTAACTTTCTATACATACTTTCTAACTTTTTCTCTATTTTCTCCCTGTCCTAGGTCCCAACCCTTTTTGAACAGAAAAGTCTTGAAAGCATTCTTATTGTTGTTCCATTTCTCAGATAGTTGCGAAGTAGGGATGTTAACAGTTGCAGCGACTCAAAACAAACAGGCTTTAGGAGTGTTAAACATGAAATTGCATTTTGAAACCTATATGATCTCTGGGTAATGAACATCCACTCAAGTTGCTTCCTTCAGCCTATGATTCTGGGAAATTCAGTGAAAAAATGCTGTAGCTTAATAACTGCAGCAAAATAACAAAATGGAAGGCATTCCTGGTTCTGCTTTACAGTAAGCTCTGTGACCTAGGGCAACTATTTAAACTCTAAGAGTAGGTTTTTTCCTTTCCTCCAATTTTTTTCTTTAAGGACTATAAAAAATTACAAATATATATACATATATATACATATTCACACACTTGTGAATTTCTTTGAGCTCCTAAACTAGCAAATTTTATGGTTTTTTTTTCTTAGAGAAGAGCTGATAGGGTGATGTAATAGTTTTTTCCAGCCTTCACATCTATGAATATATGAATAATTTTGTAATTTACTGACAAAAAAAGGTTTAGTTCATCAAATATTAGTGGGCCCAAATGAGAACACCAGTATAGACAGGGAACAGGAAATACAACCCAGGATCTCAGTCAATGTAAACTGATATTAACTGATTCAGGACAGTGGTCTCTCAGGGACACTGGTGTCAGGTAAGACAGAAGTTAACACAGCCTGGGTATATTTGTGAAATACAATGGATATAATCAATGAGGTAACTCAAGTCCTATGGCAGGAGAAGTGAGAGGAAAGTATGTTCTTTTCTATAAGCAGGAATACAGGTGAATAATTCATAACAAATTCTTTATTTGTTTATTATATTTATCTCTTTTTCTGTGAAATATTTGTCCTTATACAGGCCTGTATTTTCTGCAATGTATTCATTATTCACTGTATTATTTCGATGAGCAATTTTTACTCTGAAGATTGTCTGTTAGAAGTTTATTGCAAGCATTCATTATTCAAAATTTGTGCTGTTCATCCTCAAACTATATCATCTAATATATTTCTGTTTCTTTGCTTGATGATTGGTTAAGCATAATGCTTAGATTTCCAGTGTGAACCATGAATTGGAAACTTGCTTTCCAAGTTTATTATTAATATCATTTATTTATTGCTGTGTCAATAAATTAAAAAGATATTGTAAGACCCATGAATGTCTCAAACAAATGGGTGCAGCACTTTATGTGATATAATTTATCACTGAAGCTATGCATCTATGAAGACATTCTATTTGCACTATGGTGAGCTCTGTGTTAATCAAGTTTACTTAAAGAGATGTTTGCCCAATTCTAACGTTACTTTGTTGGCATTCCTTGGAAGACTGTCAGTAATAAAGGAAATTATATGCATTGCTCATTTGACTTGTTTTACCTCTGATACTGATCAAAACAGGAATTTTCTCAAGGTGAAGAAGGACTTCATTAGCAAGCACATGATGAACAAACCTTTAAACTCTATCCCCTCCTACTGCCTACTACACACTGTTCTGTGCCAAAGCCTGATTTTCCTTACTTATATGAAATTTAGACCGAAACTCTGAGTAAAATTTCTGAAGACAATTCTGAAATTTTAACAACTGGCAGAGAAATAGACTGTAAGTCCTCATGGAAGAAAAGAAAGTAGAAAAGGAGCATCACAGCTACCTGTGCTGGTAGACTTAGTAATAACCAAAATTAAATGATTTGCTTTAATTTTGTCTCATTGTATTATTCTAAAATGCTTCTTGTGGCACAGCTTGATTTCCCTGATTTCTGCCATATCAGCAACATTTTGACAGTTTATTTTAGTTGTATCATGTAGGTGATGTCCCAAATGGAAGTTAACCCAAAGGTTTTGAATTCCAAGTCCTTTTCTGGAGTCTTACCCCCAAACAGCATGTGCCAGGTTATTTGTTCAGCATTTTTTCAGTGCCAGCTCATCAGCACTGTTTGACTTCAACAAGGGGTCAGAAAAAGCTTTGGGCTGGTGGCCTCTTTCCTCTCACTTCTGAGTACTGAGTACTAGGAGTGGGACTGGGATCACTAGAAAAGTATGAAAAATTGTATTATGTTTGTGATAACCTATGTATGTAATTAACCTATGTTTGAGAATCAAACTGGAATAATGGCATCTCCTACGGTATTCTATTTTTATTAGTACACAGCAGGATATAGACATTGATTTCTTGAAGAGTGTAAGGTTCTTTTTGGACAAATGATGAACAAAATGGCTTCTGGCTCGACTATGTTGGTGTATGGCAAATGCTGCTTGAGGGTATCTATTTGATCTTTCCTTTAAGACAATTAAAAATACAACTATATTTTTATATGCACACACATTGAAAACCTAGGAAGGGTGTGTTCTGAGGAAGAAGCTGCCATTAATGGCATTTGCAAATTAGCAAAACTAAAAGATTTTGTCTGTTGAGGTTTATTCTATTACTATGCTTATCATCCCAAACAGCAAAGCAGAATGAGGAAAAATTCCTGTTTTGGTGAAAAAGCAGTCATCATTTCCCTGGGGCTTGATTTTTGAAGATCTTTTTAAAGAGTTTTAAATTCAAAGTCACTGAAGTTCCTTATCATATATACTTATCAGTGCAACCCTGAGTCATCTCGTTGCAAGCAATTGCATAAATTATATACACAGAAGTTTTCCTAGGTAGGTCTAACTAGTTATATTATAACAGGAAGAAATCAGTCACACAGGAACAGTAACACTCATCCTGGAGCAATGCATCAACTTCAGAAAGTCAGCTCAGCATAAATGTCGTTTCTCTGAGTCATCTCAGTTGTGAACACAAGCTGTCAGAAGTGGAAAGAACTGAAAATTTTTCCTCATCTAAAAAATACATTACACATTGAATAAAAGATTTTTTTCTACATTCTTTAAATTCTGTATGAAACCTATACATTCAATGTAAGCATATTATAGAAGCATGCTAATTCTAATTAACCTTGTCAAATAGAATTCATTAAGATTAAAAACCTGGTAAAAGTGTTTTTCAAACAACCCAGGAAACCACTTAATGCAAGGACTGAGGGACCTATCTTAAAAAACCTGAAAAATTGAAGAAATTTGACACACAGAGAGCACTGAAAAGGAAAAAACCTGTATCTTTGTTGAGATTGGAAGAAAAACCAAGAGCTGAAAAAGTAGAGAGCAGGTTTTGTTCCTTCACATCCTCTTTTTTCATCTATACAAACTTTCTACCTCTTTGGGACAACATAATCCTCCTCTCATCTGCTCTGCCCCTCTGATCTTAGGTTTTTTCCTTCATTCTGGTGCTCCCTATGGCTAAGGGCTTGGCCAAGGGGCTGTTGAAGTCTCTGTGAACTGGAGCCAGTCCGGGCTTCCTGATTCTGCTGCAGGAAGCACCCATTGGGTTCAACGCTGCTAGAATCCTCCAGGCACCCACAGAGACTGCTGCTGTAGTGCTGGGCAAGGCAAGTTTATCTCACTGAATTAAGCTTGGTGCTTGATGTTTACTCATCAAGTAAGCATGATGGGTATTCTGGGTATTCTGTGGGGGGGTATTCTGTCCTTTCTGTTGATTCTATTTGGAACTAGGATTACTCTACAGTGTTGAAAATAGCTCTTCATGTACCATATTGTTCAATTCTTTTGTGCATTTTTTTGCCCAAGGAGCAAAGAAAGCACCTTTAACTGTGTGTTACAGAGTTAGTTAAAAGCATTATTACATCAGTGACAAACTTCCAATGAAACCTTTTTAACTTAGGAGCAAAGCATATACAAAATTATTCTAATACCCCAAGTTTTTAAAGTGGTTTGTCTGAGCTGCCATAGGATTTTAAGGGACAGCACCCTTTTTGATAACCCTTTGCATTCAGATCCTTTTTTCCTCTTTACTTCTCAGTTTCAAACACTGCAACTCTTTAGTCTGCTGCTCAGTCTCCCACATCTCATTTTCCACGATTCCTCACATCACTTATGCAGTTTCTGCCTTCACCATTCCTCTATTGTCACTCTGCAGTCATTGGGTCTTTCCTGCTTGCTGGTCATTTCTGTGAAGTCTTTCCCTTTCAACTGTCACTTTTGGAACTCTCCTCCACTAGGAGATAGGTTTTTTTCACTCCAGTGTCTCTTTTGCTCTTAGGGATGTCAGTTCTTTTATCTCTGTTATCAGGGCAGCTCCCCACTTGAAAGAGCAGTCTCAGTTCTCACTCCCAGAAAGTCTTTTGAAGGAACAAGCTCAAACAATGACCTTTCATGCCCTTCTGTTGGGCCAATCTCTTTCCCAAATACCTGGATGCTTTTCTTCTCCCTGTACACTGATTTTATCCAGAGAATATTTCTCTCTTCTTCCACTGACTGATTCAACTGATACCTATCTCCCACCACTCCGACTGTTCAACCTGCCAGTTTCAGGGGCACATAACCACAGTTTCACTGATATAAATCACTTAAATGTTTATGAAAAGATCACAATAACTATAACTTAATGACCTCTGTAGCTTGCTAAACAGCAGAAGATAATTTTTTTTTAAAAAATGTAAAATCATGTTGAGATCACACCAGAAAACAGATGCTCATTTCAAGACTTGTCTCTGAGGCAGAGGTATTGTTTGTTTCAAACTAACTCAGCGTGAAAAAACATCTTATGTATCTCTGGGGAATTCATACAGTATGTTCCCTTAAACTTTTATGCAATACCTAAAGTCTAGAATAAAACCTATGATGATCCTAAGTCAGAAATAGTCTAAGAAGTTTTGTTGCAGTAATGCTATACTTACTTTAGCAAGTGTTTTCAGCTCTGCTTCACAAAAATAATATTTTGGGGGTTTACGTGTTTACAATATGTCTGTGGAATACATACAATATTTAACTTATTTATTTAAAACTCTGTTAGTCACAATTAAAAACCAGCAGATTTTAAATTTATTAATTGTATTTTTTTTTCAATAATGAACAAAGACCTGTGAAAGAAAATGCAAAATAAGAAGTAATCATAATCACACTTCAAGGCTATCAAAAAGTTTCAAAAATTGTCCAGATTACAGAATCACAGAATCATTAGAGTTGAAAGGGACCTCCAGACATGATTTAACCCCTTTGTCAAGACAGGGTCACCTGAAGCACAGGAATGTGTCCAATTAGGTTTGGAATGTCTCCAGAAAGGGAGACTCCATAACTTCCCTGGGAAGCCTGTTCCAGTGTTCTGCTGCCCTCAAAGTAAAGAAGTTCTTCCTCATGTTGAGGTGAAACTTCTTGTGTTTTAGTTTATGGCCATTACTCCTCGTCCTGTTGCTTGGCACCAATGAAAAGAACCTGTCACCATGCTCTTGGCACCCACCTTTGGGATATTTGTATGCATTAATAAAATCCCCTCTCAACCTTCCCAATTAGCAGACCAGTTACCTTGGTCTGGAAACTGTGTTAGCAATCCTACAGCCAAAGATCTTTCTCCTATTCTTCCATTGAATAGGATTGAAAATGTGAGGCTCTTAACTATGAAAAATTATAGGTGGACAGTATACAAACCTTTAAAAAACCTTTACACTGGGATTACAGTTGTTAAGAGTAAGAAAGTTCTGTTGCATATATAAATGAGAGACTTTGACTTTTGTGCTGATCTGAGTTGAATTGGAAATGAGAAATTTGAAATACTTCAGTAAGAAAAGATCTCTTAAACTAATGTTGAGAAAAGTTTTGTTTTAACAGCACTAAATTCTCTAATTCTTTCAGCTTTTCATTTTACACATTCAAAAAAAAAATTGAATTTGTAAGAGATTTTTTAAAATTCCATTAAGCAAATGTAAAAAATAGAGTATCCTGCTAATTCCAGAAATTTATTCTTGTTTAAAAATAAATTTTAGAAAATATACATGTTCGCACAGCACTTTCATTAAAAACTCCTTCTAAAAGTGAATGTGTTATGTTTTTCTTTATTTCAATGTGAAATCTTTCCAGACTTGAAAAGGTACTTAAGCATTCCTTTAGACTACTCAGAAAAGGTAATTTAACATTAAAACCAGCAGGGGCAGCCTAACTTCAATTTATTCCTTGCTAAATTCAAACTAATGTAATCCAGGGCTCTGGATATAATGAAGTGTATGGCAGGGCTAAATCCTAAAGATTAACCCACAGTAGGTGTTGTTCTTCGACAAAAATACCAGTGTTTTTCAAGATCTGCTTACAAACAAACTAATATTTATATATGTATAACTATTAGTTATGTTTATAGCAAATCTTTTTGTATTTTTATTTTATATTCTGAGACTTATGTGCACAGAATTATAATACAGTCATCAGCAGAGGACCCACAAGCATTATATTGAGAAAAAAAAAGATAAATTAATAAACAAAATCTGAAATATTTGAAAAGTGTATTTTTGCATAATTTTTCATTCTCCAGAAGTACAATTTGTTTTTTCATTTACTCAAAGGCTAACAATGCTAAGCTTCCTTCCTTGGGCTAATTCTATCCATATTCAGAACATGTACCCACGTTTCCACAGTCAGAACTTGTTCTGCTAAATAAGAATCCATTTTTCATTAGATTATAAACAGAACTGAAAGTGTAAAACAATCCACTTTCAAATTAAAAGCAACTTAAATTCTCAAAACATATTATGATGTCGTTGTATATTTGATAGAAAATAAATGTCAGCTTGTTTTAGTGTATTGTTTGTGAGATTTCTTTCCATTAAATCTGAATATGTGTTAATTTTTTGGTACAAATCGTAACTAAGTGAATTAACTCAAATGATGCTGATTAAAAGTTTTTGGAGACGTTATTTGTGTTCTTAAATAAACTTGTTAAAAGAATTAAAAATGTATCCTACTTTTTAATAATGAACAAATTTTTAGGACATACACTGGTGCATCTGAATAATTTCCTCTCCAAACCTCTACATTTTCAATTTTATAAAATTAAAGAGTTACAACTTTTTGTATTCATGTTAGCAGACAACTGGGGGGGGGGGGGGGGAGGGGAGAGAGACTAAATTTCATATTTTTACATTGACTTATTACTAAAACAAGTTTAATTTCCTAAGCTTTGATAAGTTCCAGGTTTTCAGAAAATATTAGTGTGAAAATTATGCAGAAGTGATTAGTCCATGGGGTTTTCCCTTCTATAAGGTTCTGTCATTAATTTTATCTACCATTTCCTAATGCAGTATTCAAGGAAATACTTGGCTTATGGCAAAAGAGAGTGGGGATGGTTATATGCATCATGCCCGCACACAGTTTCATGAAGTCTTGAGGAGAAGTCAGGAAAGTCTTTGGCAGAGATGGGAAGAGTTTCTTGGGGCATAATGTATATATCCAATGACATTGTTGAAGTGAGTTTTACCTGCTGTGTGACAAATCTACTTAAAAGAGCTGCCTAGAGCCTGAAACCAGGCTGGATGTGAGGGTCTGGGCAGGGAGGGCTGGAGAGGGGCAGGGCAGGGGTTGAGCAAGGGCTTGAAGTGGGGACATGAGAGAGGACGCTGTCCTGAGAGGAAGTGTGTCGGACAAGCAGGAGTAGGTGCAAGAGGAAGGCAGAATTAACAGTAGAAGAAGTGGAACAAAGAACAAAGTATCCCCCACTGCAGATATTGGGATTATGCCCTGCTCCCTCACTTAGATGAGTTCTTAGGTGAACTCCTTGTGCCAAGGAGCTGATGGAACTGCAAAGGGGAAAGCAAGAAAACCTCCTCTCTTGACTGTAGTCTCCTAAATCCCATCAGTTCCTCCCTTGTTGCTCACTTTCATTTGAACTTCACTTTTCTTTAGTTCACTTTCCCACAATGTCAGAGGTGTTCTCTGGGCTCTCGACAAGTCCATCTGGTAATGGCTGAAAGGAAAGAAGCTTTGTCACATGCACCTGCTCACGACATCAACCTTGTCCTTCTCATGTAGCACTCACTACTTTTTATTTTACAAGTGGTCAATGCAAGACAAACATAGAAGCCAGTTTGATTTTGCTGCTCAGACCCTACAATCACTGCAAGAAACAACACCAAGTCACTGGTGAAAGGTATGGTTCAATGTCCTTGCCCCTTTGCTATGGTACAGCTTTGCAACACACCTTTGTATCTACACAACACCACAAAGACAGCATGATAGTATACAATGGATTTCTATATCACTACAGAAATGGCAACTGAACTGCCAATACCTTACACTAAAAACTATCAATTCATGATCATTGGGCTGGATTTTCTTTTCTTGTCATCTGCTTCATAGGCTCTCAGTAGCGTTGGAATCCTGTGAGTGTCTCAAGAACAGCAAGCAACAGTGAGTAGCCCAGGGAGAGTGTAAACTGAGGATTGATTCCGAGGTCATCAAGAATAACCCCTCTTATTCCAAACACTAAAATAAATGACCTGTGGAGCTGGAAAGAGGCAAGGTCTTATTTTTTCAGGCTGAGATGAATGCCTAACTTAGTTGGATTCTTTCAGGAGCAGCAGAAAGGAATGAGTAAAGTACTTGCGTCATAAGACACCATACCTCTTATTGAACAACTGTATTAGAAATTATGAGAAAATCATTGGCTCTCTGATTTCCATGGTGAAGGGAGGGAGTGTAAGTTTGTGCTGTGTAACAAGGATTTCTGAGGTAGACATGACCTTGTCTCAAAAAATGAAGCATGTTATTAGAGATAACTGTAGGGGGAAAGATAGTTCATATAAAAATTCCAAGCCTTTGATCAGAGCCACACATTGAATGTTAGTTACCTGTACAGTATACTGTAGCTGTCTTGGAGAAGAAGATGCCCCAAAAATTCACAATTTTAATCTCAGACACAAATGGTGGTTGTAGTCTCACATGGATATGCAGTTGGTAGCTGTTTATTAAAACACCTATCTTGGAGTGGCATGCCTGTGCTAAGAAGTCTGAGTCTAATTTTGCATGTCTCTAAAAAGCGGTAAACAGCAATAAAAGCTTGCTCAGATGAGGAAACACAGCAATGAGGTACCCTCACAAAAGAATACTATGAACATTATGAGAGAGAATAATAACAATAAAAAAGCAGACATAATTTGTTTTGTTTTGTTTTGTTTTGTTTTGATTTTTTCTGGAGTCTGGCACAGAACCTCACCCAGAGGGAAAGTTTTCTTTCACCAATAAAACTGGTCATTTCAATGCCATGAAAACACCTTTGCATTACTTGTGCTCATCAGAACTTTTGTAAAGATTTTAGCTCGTTTATTTTGTGACTGCATCTATTCATGGTTTCCTCTTCCCCCCTGCCCTAACTTTTCTATTATAGTGAATAACTTTTCGAATTTACATCAGTAGTGTAGTCTCTATATAGCATGATTTTATACACTCACATTTGTATACATTAAATCTTTATACATTTCTATTTATACATTCAATATCTGTAATGACACAGTGAGAGTTATATTCTGAAGCATGCAATCACTCACCAAAGTTATTTTAGATGGGTTTTATAATAACTGTTCTGTACATTTGATACCACCTTTCATTGTAGAAGTGACTCTGAACATACCATAATTGCAGGTTTCCCTATAATAATACTTTCAAACTGAGTAATTTCATGTTACTTAGTGTCATCCTTTTTCATTCAAAAGAATAAACTTCAAAAGGCATGTTTCATCTCTGCTGAAAACAGCGTGCAGGGAAAAATGTTGATTCCTGCACAGCACATGACTCAATACAACATGATACAGCCTTCAAGGAAAGAGTTAATCCCAGACACCAAGTAAAGAAAGAGCTGAAAATATGCCTATCTTTTGAGAACAGAACAAAAATGAAGGTATGTTTTTCACACAGATGGAGTTGAAAAAAAATCTACTGCTTTTTTCACAGGACAAGAAAACAAACTGTGAAGAAGCAGTTACTTGATGGGCTAGGGGTGCTGTGGCAAAGCCTGCTTAGAGAGGTTATCTTTGTGTAGATGAAAGAAGACTGTTCTCTTCGTCATCCACTTGGCTATCTGCATTGGTACTGTGGCAATAAATCAGACAACGTGCAAGGGACCTTCTGAAGTGATGATCTCTTCCAAAGCAGAGATCAAGGGCCTGGACATGTGACAATATTACTGTAGTAATGAGAAAAGAGGGATCCACTGTCAAAGTAAGTGATATCTTTCTAGCTTAACCAATCACAAATTAAGTGTGGCTATTCTATTTTTTTGTGGAAAAGGCAGTACTTAGTGAGAAAAGGGAGTCAGATCCTCGACCAGTATTCTTGCAGTGATGATATCAGAAGATGAATTTTGAAAATAAAGAATTGTAATCCAATCCTTTCAGGTCTTAATGAATGTTTCAAGTGTGAGATAGGATTTGAGGATGCACCCATGGTCACCAAAGAGTCTCCTACTATTTACCTACTATTTCCTCTTTAGGCAACTCACAGATACAGCTCATGAAGAGGTGATGTCAGAACTAGGATCCATATAAACCCCTTGAAATCCTTAATAACATTTCAATAAATTTAATTCCACTTAAAATGTGCTAACAGCACATTTTTCATGTTGTGTTTGTGCATTTGAGAGATATCACCATGAAATTAGAACACATCTTTTCAGAGCAAAATAGATAAATCAAATCTGCAATATGTTCATGTGCTTTTCAATGTATTGTGTTCCACAGACTATACAATGTGCTCATTTTCATAAAAATATTTCAAGTGCTTTACAGTTAGGTCAATGGTCTTTAGTCTTTAGTTAAACCTTTAACTTTTCTGTGTGTTACCATAACCGTAACTTTGAAACCTTCTTCACAACTGTAGTTTAATTAAAACTGGACAATCCTGATTGTCTATTTTAAGTCCTGAAGATTGTTGCTCCCCAAGTGGAATTATTGTCTGAGCTGCACTAAATATGGTGCCTGACTGAGCTTGGCTGTTTCCATATGGTTTCAAAAATAAGTCTTGTAGCTTCTGTCTTCTTGCATTACAACAATACAAGCAACTGATGTTGATGTTAACAGCTCTGTAACAACTGTAGTTTTGAGTGTTCCCCTATTGCACAATGGCATCACCTTGCCTCAAGCCTTCAAATCATCAAAGCAAATGTGCATTATGCAGAAAAAGTTTTTTTAATGAAATGTGTTGGATTTTTAGAATAAATCAGAATATCAAGGAATAGATGATTTTTAACATACAGGAAGCTATCTAGTGCACAAAACAAACTGAAAAAGAACATATTCCCACTTTAATATATCTTAATTAGATTTCTCTAAGATTTTATAGGTTAGAAGAGATACATCCTTATACATGTGCAACTTTTCCACTGACTGTATTCTTTAGAGTGACTATATTTTTTGGACTGACTGTAAAATAGTCACTTTATGGTGTATTTAAGGGATTACTTGGTTTTGCTGAAAACTGGGGTCGTTTTCAGAAGGCCCTGGTCCCTAAGTCTCATTCAGTATTTTGCCAGTACAATTTGATTGTACATTCATAGAATATACTACTTCAAATTAATCTACCTCTCCTTGATTATTCCACAGCCTCTTCTTCTTTCTGAGGTTCAACACAGATTGCCTATGCGATTGTAATTCTTACCTCTTTAAAGAAAATAAAGAGACCTCACTCCCTGCCATCTGCCTTAAGCAGAGCTGCATGTCTGCTTTCAACTGCACCAAGATTATCTTTGATTTGGGAACTAGCAAATCTGTCACTTATCTTCACATCCAAACTAGTGCCAGGAACGTGCTCCACAAGAAAATAATTATTTGTGTGTGTGTTTGTGCATTTTCTGGTGACCATGTCTTTTACTTGATGAAGGAAGATAAAGTGCTACCTGTGTTTCCAAAAATGTGTTACGACTATCAGCAGAAAGATTTATGTCTTTCTCACAGGAGCTTGAAGGGGTGCAAGGTTCCCAAGGGAAGCATCTGGATTTGTACCAGACACAGAACAATGTCTATTTTTTTTATCAGATCAGTTTCTTGACAGAGCACGGCAGAAATCATCTTTCTGCCATCACTTTACTGTGGCTATGGAGAGGATATGAATTTTGTTGGGTGGTGTCTAACTTAAAATTGTGATATGTCTTGGGCACCTTAAATTATATTGCCGATTTTAATGCATTTAATGATGCTTTGAAAATAATATTTCTACTTTACCTGATGAGGAAATAATTCTGTTTGCTACTGCCAAATTCTCTCTGTGGAGTTTGAGAATGCTCAGTGATCACATGATACAGTATTCAATCTACTGCCTCCTGAAAGCTAATTGTTTCCCGATAAAAACTTGCCTTACAAGAGTCCTACTGTTCTGAAAAGCTCACCCATACTATGCATACAAATAAAACAGGAGGTTTGAATATGAAGCATTTGTAAATTATATTCATGCCCTAGCTACATCGGTTTTGATGTATTTCTTGGAGCTCAGACCCAGAGAAGGGAATTTGCAATGTCTTATCTAAATGATTCCTGGGAGCCTCACCAGCCTCACTATTCTGCACATAAGAAGCTGTCTGAAATTTGGAATTCAAAACACTTATAACAAAAAGTTTTTAGAAAATTGTTGAGGATAAATTTTCACACTTCCCTGCTTCTTTAAGCAGATTTATGGGGGTTTTGTATATCAAGATACACTACTATTATTTGAAGGAAGGGGTTTTCTAGGTGAAACTCTCAACTGTGATTGCCATTAAAAAGCTACTTAGCCTAAAAAACCAAATAAAGTCATCTTTATATATACAGTGGGAATCTACATAGCTTTATTTGGACGAGTTTTAAAAATAGTTTGTACAAAAGCACAAAACAATATCATGCATTTTATGTAATGAATATTTCAGGCTAAATGCATAAACCATCCAAGAAGCAGGGAGCAGAAATTAATACCTTCTTTCCAGTAAGTGCCCTCACTGAGGGGTCACCAGACCTTGTTCTTTCAAGCACTTCTTGATCACATTAAGTCCTGAACAATTTCTAACACAGTGTCTGAATTTCAACAGGAACTTGTAGGTCAGGGTATTGCCCCAGCTGCTGGAAATATAGATCTGTCACTGTGAAGCAACTGAACACAGAGAAGTGCTATAAAAAGGGATGGGAAGAAGTATTGCCATGCTTTCTTGATTCTTACATGATTTAGAAGAAATAGTAATTCACAATTGCCCCTCTGTGGGATTTTGTCTTTCATTTTTGAAGACAATAGTCAGGGGTGCAATTCTGAAGCAAACTTCCTAAACTCCAGAGGATGCTGAAAAGAATGACTTACACCAAACTCAGGGTTCAAGCATACAGCTAAGGCTTTTCACCACTGGGATCAGTTGCAATTTTCATCTTCCCAGGGCAAGTATCTTTTTGCTTTACCTAGCTCAAAGCATTTTGTGTCTAAACAAAATCTCTTCACTGATGGCAGTAAACATTCAATCATTGTTCTGTAGGTTGTACTTCTAAACATGACTCTAAAGGATCTTGGTTAAGTATATGATTATTACTTTCTCAAAATCACAGTGGATTATACAATACTGCCTCTGGAGCACATTATCTATATGCTTGAAGACAGTGACTTCCATAAAAAGTTGTGTTATAACCACACCAGTGTTTATTCACAATGAGAAGAATGTGGCAATTGCCTGACTGGTTGCTATCATCAAGCTCAAGTTCTATGGAGGATGTTGTCTGACAGAGCTTTATATCAGGACTTCCTATAATGATTGGTTCCTGCATCAGGATCATCATATTTGGACATTATTTTCCACATTTTTTGCCTTATTTCCCTTTTCTTAGTCTCCAGCTAAAAAGCTCAATATCCTGAAAGCTGGATCACAGTACCCCACCTGTAACTCTTCAGAAAAAAATTGGAATTGAATCCATGAAAAGCAATGACTTTCACTTTCATGGTTTCAAAACAGCAGCCTAGGTTGTATCAATCTTAGAAAGAAATGGGAAAATAAAATGACTGGCCAAAGCATATTTCTCCCTCTTATTCTCTCTTTCCTCACAATTCTGTTAAAAAAAAGATTTATGATGTAAACTTTTTCACTTGGGAAATTGTTTTAAATTTTTAATACAGGGGCTTAATCCTTGAAAATCATATCTAGATCACACTCTGCTGCCTATTTGATCCTTTCTCCTTATTTTCTTTGTGTTGAAAATCTAGCCCTATTTTAAAGAAGAGATTGGTCATGGTTCAAAGATTGGTGGACACATGGATTATTATTTTTCATAAATGATATGAGAATCAGGAGAATGTGGCAATGCTACTTCTCATCCCTTTTTGTAGTACTTAACCATGTTCAATTTCCTCTCAGTGACTGATCTATACTACAAAGTATGAAGGCTTTATGCCAACATTTCTTGCCCTCCTTTGGTGTTCAGACATTTTAGTTATGCTTCTAGTTTAGTCCCTGTCACTTTGCCTCATGCAAATTGTCTACCTGAAACCCACTTGTATCTTTTTGTTTGTATGCTGTTCTATTCTCTTTCACTATCTCATTTTTTCTTCAACTAAGAAGTTTAAAGGTGTAAGAAAAAGCTGCCTAGAGACTTCTTTCTCCCATTCTTCCATGCCAACAGACTAAGCACCAACTAATAAATACTAATACTAATACTAATAAATACTAATACTAAGACTTATGTCTTCACGTCTCACAGTCTTGACTGCCTCATTTTATGTTATTTTGCAGGAAAGAAAAATTGTTCTACAACTGTATTTGTGCTAAGGATTTTAACCTTTACTAGCTAGCCTGAGAGTGCTGCTCATTTCTAAAAACTGTTTTGCAACACTTTCTCATTAAGCAACTCTTACACTGTGCTGTCAGTACTACTTCTCAACAGTCCCTGACAATTCTCTCTCCAGAGAAAATGGGATAAAGTTTCTTCATTTTCTGGAAAATGTTCTACATCTCTGAATATTGGGATCCCTTTTTAGATCTGCTCTGAAAATGAATATCAGGAAGAGAGCTTGGCTCTTGCTTCAGGCTTGCCACACTAAAGCTTTCTCAGATACTTGGTATCTGAAAAAACTCTGTAATAATCTGGGAGGTTTCTGGCACAAAGGGAAGCCTACCACGAGACCCAGTAGAGTGCTCCCTGGAAGAGGGAAGTTACTCTTCAATTTCATTTGTTCTGCATAGGTTCTTCTTGTAATATTGCAACAGCCTAGCAAATAATTTTTCCATATCTATACAAACAAAATGCACACTATACCGTTCAGTGGTTTATCACGATATTCAATGCAGAATTATAGGGGCAGAACTGTAGGAGAAAATATCAGTCCTTGCTGGTGGCCTAGTACCATCCTGCAAAACATTTGTCGGGCTTTCATTAATCAGAACTGTGCAAATTATAAAAAGTAACATTTTCTTGATAGATTTTATCTTATCTTTCTCCATTTTACTTTGATATTAATATGGATCTGGTCTGTTTCGATAGCAAGTAGTGTTAGAGATGCTAATTGTGGCTATTCATCCAGAGGTTATGGTAGATAATCAGAAAAATGCTGATGAAGCATCTTCTGATATTACTTGAACTTTCATTCAGTAGATTTTATTACTCCTATTCACAGCAGTTACCGAATAAATTATGTTCATGGTTTTAAGAGTGTACTGATGCTGGACTTTAATTAATGCTTATTGTAGGAACTTGTAAAATACCTTCTTGATAAAGTGACCAAAAGAAGGAGTGAGTAGTTTTTGGTTTTGGTGAAGTGTTGATCAAACAAACCATTGATTCTTTTTATAGCAATTTTTTGTGAAAGACAAATTAACAGTGTGAAAAGTTCAGCATATATATCTTTAGGAATAATAAAGAGGAGCTATTCTCCATTACTGTTAATGATCTGATGAGACAAATAAATCTTCTTAGCAGTCATATTTGGGAAATATAGTTCAAAAGAACAGAAGCTGAGGGAAAGGACATGAATCATAGGTATGAGTAAAAATTTTTAATAGGACATTTTTTCTTGTCTTCTAGAATAAAAAGCTGAAATAAATTTTGCTAACACCTCATTATTTGGAAGAATCCTGAGGTGTTAAGAAGAGCAGCTGTGATGCGTTTTTCTCTGCAGCTCTCAGGATCTGGGATGATAACTTAAGTTAGTATCTCTTTATATCAACATACATTATTATTTTTTTCTGGTTCTGAATTTATTTTTTGTCCCCAAAAAAATCTCTTCTTCCGATTTTTAGGTATCTTTAGGTACCTTTTTCTTCAGGCTCATATGAGTCTCAAACTCCATCTTCTATGATATACTCAATCTTTCTTGCAGGAAGTAAGACACTGACCAACATCTAAAAGAATTGAGAGTAAAATGGGTGTAAATGGAATTCTTATTTTTAAAATATTTTGGATTCAGTATTAGAATTTATTAAAGAAGAAAACCCTCCTCTTTATATCTTTCAAGGAAAAACTCAGGGACAGAATTTCATGAAGAACAAACAAAGCCTTTTCCCAAAGCTCGTTCTGCTGTTTGCTCACTCCTGTCTGCCTACAGTTAAAACAACAGTAAAGTGAAAATAAAGATGTTCCTTCTTGGTTGTAGAAAGATCTATTTACACTTGTTTGGCTAGTGCTTTCTTCCTGAATGAAATCAATGCTTCCATTACTGCAAGCCTTTATGTAGTTATGATAAAGCAATGATGGGAATATCAGACTCCTTCTGCCTCCTTTTACCTCCTGCTGCAGACTCAGGGAAATACTATGCATGCTAAGAAATGGAGGGCTCCTTTTTTTTCTACTTTAATGTAATAAAAAGGAAGATTTTTAATGAAGATTTCAGCATTAAATCATATCTCCTTCCAGTGATGGAGATGGTTAAATTCTTACTCTTAGTGAAGCAAATTTAAGCCACCAAATACTTTGGAAAATTGCCTTATAAATCAGTTAAAATTGCCTTATAAATCAGTTGTATTGACCCATTTAATACTGTGAAAATATAGTATCAGTTGTTCAGATCTAAATTTTTTCCATAAAATTTGAAAAAAATTAGATATTTTGAGGATCTACTCATACATTGAAATCCTAATGCAATTTAACAAATATTTTCTTTTGAAAACCTTTCCATACCTGTTTTGCAGTGCTGTTTCCTGACAATGAACAAGGAACAATTTTTTTTTCTGATTTATTGACTGTCAAAATAAATAGACGGACAGGAAATTTCAGTAGCATGTACTTTCATGCTTGTAAATATTGCAGAAAACCTACTATGGAAAATCACTTAACAAAAAGTTGGAAATTAGGAATAAAAATACGGTGGTGCACCTCTAACAACTTCTGCATGGTCTTGAGTTCAGCTAACTTGTGTTCAGAGCTAGGTATTTTTCAGACTACCTGGGTGGCTTTGCCCTGTGGTCTTAACATGATGTGCAAATACCAGATATCTGTGTTTCTGTAAGTTGTTCTTGCTTCTGAAAATCTGGTTTGGATCTGGAGCCCCTTCAGTGTATCACAGAATAGGTCAGGTGGGAAGGGACCACAGTGGTCATCTGATCCAACCCCTGCTCTAGCAGGGCCATCCCAGAGCACAGGGCACAGGAGAGCACTCTAGTAGTTCTTGAATGCCTCAAACGAGGGAGACTCCACAGCCTCTCTGGGCAATCTGTTCCAGTGCTTGGACACCTGCACCATATAGAAGGTCTTCCTCACATTCAAGTGAAACTTTCTGTCCATCAGCTCCTGCCCATTGTCCCTTTTCCTATTGCTTGGCACTGCTGAAAAGAGCCTGGTTCCATCTTCTTGCCACCCTTCCTTCCACATACTTCTAGATATTGATAAGATCCCTTTTCTTGTCTTTTCTTGAGGCTGAACAGCTGATCCAACCTTTGCTTTTAAAAAAGTTCCTGACTCTAGACCACCTTTGCTGCTCTCTGCTCAGCCTGCTCCAGGAGCTCCATGTCTCTCTAGTACTGGACACAGCACTCCAGATGTGGCCTCACCAGGGCTCAGTAGAGGGACAGGATCACCTCCCTCAACCTGCTGACAATGCTCTTCCTAATGCACCCCAGATCTGCAGTGTACCAAAGTAGTACTGTGATTATAAATATATGTATATTAATATGGGAGGAAAAGAAGATTTCCATGTTGAGAATTGTGTTCCCTATGACAGTTTTAACTCCTGAGTAAAGACTGAAATATTTACCTGCTGGTTGAATAAATGAATAATTCAAGATAGCTTTCACCAGCAGATGTTTTTTGAAATATCACTTGCCTAATCCTTTGCAAACATGATTCAAAATTATTCAATTGGTTAAAAAAGAGGCTGATTTCAGGCCAGATTTCAAAAACTGTAAAAACATACTGCAAAAATAAAAGTAGAAAAAATTTTATTCTGTCTAAGAACTCATTCAAGTCCTTTCATTCTGCTTCATCTGCAGACTCCTTAAAAAACTGCAGTGTTGTAATGAAAAATTGACTGTTTAAAGACCAAAGAATAAAGGAAAAGCCTTGCTAGAAATGGAAAAGAGTATGCAATGAGATACTCAAAAATAAAAAAACAAACAAACAAGAAGTTTTCCTTCAGCATGTTCTGCCAACATTTTTATGCTTTTCAACCTGATCTATTGGTATCTCTGAAAATCTGTCAAAATAGCAGTCTGTAAGGAAATAACTCCCTTTCCTTAGTAATTGGTCTGATACTCACAGATACTCACAGATATTTAACGAGCCACACCTAAAGTTTTATTAAGACATCCCAGTTCTCTGATCAGACATTTTTCAAGCATTAGGCTGGTTTGAAACTGTGTTCTGAAACTGTGATCACATGGAGATCCTACCTTTAATGGATCACATAAAAGCTGAAGCTTTAGAGAAGGCATACATAATGTGGATTGTGCAACTTGAATTACTGATATAATTATGAATATCTTATGATGTATAATTATCTGCACAAAGAGCCCATATTATACAATAACTCCGTCCAAGGGGCTCCGGCTTGTCTTTTAATGTGACAATAATGTTTAATACTTTATTTTTATGAAGCTCTTTCTAAACACTAACTAATTAATCCTTACAACACTCCTGTGAAGTGCGTGTGTGAGCCTTGAGCTAAATTTGTGACACCTACAGAGGTCAGCACAAGTCACAGTTCCCCTGGATCACGGTGGGAGGACAGGAAGCTTTGCAGGACTGATCCTATAAAACAGCTGAGGTAGATCTGGTGAATTTAAAATGCTTGCCTTCAAGTTTGGTCCTTGAACAAATGAGTGTAGCCTCAATAGATGGTATTGCTTAAATAAATATTCCGGCCTCAAACACAGGGAATTTTAGCATTAAGGAAGAGGTGAAAAATCAAATTTGTACAATACAAATGAGGGCAATAGAGGGGAAACAGAGAATCCTAAAAGCCTCGGCCAAAGGAAAATGTCATTACAGTAATTTTGAAAAAAAAATTGAAATACAGATTATTGCCCGAGGGTTGTCATTTTTACATCAGGAAGCAACAAATAAAAGCCAATGCAAGCTACATTCCTCGTTTTTGACAGGTGGTGCAAAAAATAGGGGGTCTTTCCATGGCACATGACATCTCCTGAGATCCTAAGTAGCCTGCTTGAGTTCAGGTAAAATAGTTCCAGGTTCTACTTTACCTGGATGCTTGTCTAGGTAAAGGCTGCTGTCCCAGTCAGCTCCTATCCTCCAAGTGGTAGGTAAAACATACTGTAGTGGTTTCAGTTCGCCTATTCAGGTTTGTGGCTAAATGCCAGCATGCTTACCCAAATTACTTGATGTTTGTTGTGAGATGAGGATTAGGAGTAGGCAAAGCAGGTTCAAACTTTATGAAGTATAAATAAACTTTATTAATATACCTAAGACAAAGGGAAAGAGAAAAAAACCAAGAAAAACCAGAACAAACTCCTCAGACCACCCCTCCTTCCCCCACCTCTCCATTTCATTCTCCCTGACAACATACAAAAGACGACACTTAGACCTCCAGTCAGTTTACCACCTCAGAAATAGCTCTTGTTCCAGTTCATTTAGGGAGAGAAGTTTCTTTTGCTTACACCATGGATTTTCTGTAAGAAAAATACAGTTTTTATGGGTCTTCTGCCTCACCATTAGCCGCCACCCGGAGCAAAGTCCAGCTTAACGGTGGATCCCTCCCACACCAGTAGCCTTCTCACAGCCACTATGGTGGGTTATGAACAGTCCACAGGGTACCTGTTTTAAGGATGCACAGTTCAATTGCAGCAACAAAGAAAATCCCTTCTTCTGTGCTCAGCAACACAGGTTCTCCTGACAACTCAGGTTCTCTAGCATTCTCCCCGGGACCAGGGCTCTGGGTCACAGCCTCTCCTCTCTCTTGGTTCTAGTTTCTCATCAGGCTGTACTTTTTCAACACTTACTTGTCTTTACCCAGGTATTTCAGTTCATTGGCTGCAATTAGAACCTCACATCCCCCCTTTGGACTATATCTTCATATATTACAGGGAATTTATTAGCTCAGTCCCCAACCATGGTTCTCCAAAAGAGTTTTCAGCTTCACTCTCGAAGCACTTCTCATGCTCCTCCTTCTAGGTATCAGTTCTGCTTTCCTCACTGACTGTAAAGTCTCTATGCTGCATTTATGTAGATGTCCTCACTCGTTCCTCTCTCTGCGAGGAAGGATGGGTGTCTGTGAGTTTAGTCCAGGCATGGAGGGAGTTAATCTCTCTCTCTCTCTCTGGCAGTGTGATGATCTCTGCTCCCTGCCGGGCTGTTTGAACAGGTCCGAGCTGGATGGCAGAAGCTCTCAGGGTCTCTGTGCCTGGCTCTGCGGAGCTGGCTCGGCCTGCTGGGGCCATCTGGGCCCGGGGTGACAGGGCAGGGCCTGGCCCGAGCTGGATGGAGTCCGGCCCGGTCCTTGCCTGGCCTGGAGCAGGGGCCTGGCCCTGTCTTGTGTAGCTGACACACCGGCTGAGCTGGATCTCCCTACAATTCCAGCTGTTTCCTCCCCCATGCCTGGTTTTAGCAGCACGGCCGCTCCAAACCTCCCTCCCCCCCCCTCCCTCCTTTGGAAGGAGTAGGGGAGGAGGGGGCCGTACCAAGGAGAGAAGCAGGAGCTGCTCCTCTCTACACAGCAGCAGGTCCAAAGAGGAAGAGGCTCAGAGAGTCTCTGCTTATATATGTTTTTTTTTTTTTCCCCAAAGGCGGATCAACTTTTTAATTGGTTCACCTACATATCAATCCTTAAAACTACCTATCTACTGGCTCTCTCTCCCAGGAGGAAGTTATATCCCTTCCTGCAGCATAGGTCACTTCCTAGATTTTGACCCCTCCTGCCTAACCCAGGATGCATACCTAGTATGGGGTCATTTGGGAATAGCTCTTGATTTGCTGCTTAGACTAAGAAATAATTTTTGCTTTCTTACCTAGCTGGTATAATAATATATGTTGGGGAGTGAAGAAGGAGGGATATGGGTTTTAGATAGCTTTTTTTTTTTTTTTTTAGATAGGTTTGAGTTAGGGAGGATAGGGTACAAGCACTCCCGTGAAGAAAGCAACTCAGCTCTATGATAAAGGAAAATACATCTTAATACCATTCAAAAAACCTAAAAAATTCCATATCCTCTCATTTTACTCTTATAAGCAATATTTTAGAGAAGAGATGAACAGAGTTTCTGCAGAGAAATGGGAACCAGCTTAAAAAGCAATTGAATATTGACAGAACCCTAATTAATGTGAAAATAATGAGTGAATGATGACATTTGGCTGAGTTATTGCAGGAAGTTCCAGCCCACCTGCCATGGACAGGAACACCTTCCACTGGACCAGATTGCTTAGAGCTCAATTCAGCCTGGCTTTAAAATGCTTCCATGGATGGGACATCCACAACTTCTTGGGTTAACCTGTTCCAGCACCTCACCACATGCACAGTAAAGAATTTTTTTTATTATCTAATCTAAAACTACTCTCTTTCAGTTTGAAACCATTCCCCCTTTGCTCATTACTTGCTCTTGTCCCTCTCTTATCTTTTTTGCAGGAACACTTCAGTAACTGGAAAGCTGCAAGTAGGTCACCATGGAGCCTTCTCTTTTCCAGGCTGAACAAACGCAATTCTCTCAGCCTTTCCTCACAAGAGAGGTGCTCCACCCCTCCACTCAACTTTGGGGTCCTCCTCTAACAGGTCCCTGTCCTTCCTGTCTGGGGCCCCAGAGCTGGACACAGCCCTGCAGGTGGGGTCTCACCAGAGCAGAGCAGAGGGGCAGAATCCCCTCCCTCCCCTGCTGCCCATGGTGTTTTGGATGCAGCCCAGGACACGATTGGCTGTGAGTGCACATGGCTGGGTCATGTCCAACTTCTCACCCACCAGCATCCAAAATCTTTCTCAGCAGGGATGATCTGGGTCTGTTTATCTCCAGCCTGTGTTGATACAAGGGATTGTCCTGATGGAGGCGCAACATCTCACACTTGGTTTTGTTAAATCTCATGAAATCCCCATGGGACTGCTGTATCTGATACTTGCTTTAGTTTAGAACAAATATTGTACTCATTGATTTTCTGTTTCAGGTGGGAAAATTGCCTGATTGACCCTACCTAAATTTAAAGATAACTATTGATAATAGTTTTCCACTCATAAAAACGGCACATTCAATATTTAGACATAAAAGTATTTTCATATTTTAATAATATTTTAATATTTTAATAATAACTTTAAAGTTTTTAATATTCTACTGCACTATCATTATATTAGGCACATATATGACATCATTTTACAATTAGAGACAAAAATAAATAATTGAAATAATGATTCAATACTCAACTCAGTTATGTCTTTGTAAGTGTTTAGCAGGTCACTCCTAGAAATTATCATTTCTCTGACTACTTTATAGCTCCACTTGGGAATATAATGCAATTTATTCTATCATAATGGAAAGAAGAATGTGAATATTCTTAAATGTAAATGGTAAGTGTATATCAGGTCACATTGCACAATAAGATAGCTGAAGGGTCGTAATCCAAAACATTCTTTTCAAAAGTACATTAATACCACTTTGTTGTCTGTATTTTCTGTTTGGTATACAAAATTATTAGCTTTATTGTAAATAATACTGCAAACAACTTTTAGATAATGGAATGTAAATCCAGGTAAATTAATATTCCTTCTGGGAAATTATAGATAATTTATGGCATGAATTTTGTGAAATTTAAGTAATTTGAATTAGCTACAGACAGTCTGTTTTTATGAAAAGAAGTACCTCTAACTCTTTTCTCTCTAATTGTTTTGTCTGCTTGTCCCATTTTTGTTCCCTACTTAGCTTGTGATAAAATGTTGCCATGGAAGAGAGGAAAAAAAGATCACTGTTTTCAACTGCCTTTTGTGTTTTAAAAGCTTCGGTGAAACAGGATAAAAGAAAACAAAACAAAAAAACTCCATTGTAGAAAACAGTATGAACCAATAGATATGACTTCACATTATAAATATTTCTTAGTAAACTTTGGGTATTCATAGGTTTCATTTGAAAAAAAAAAAAACAACATAGTTTGAAAGTTTCCATTCTCTGTCTCTGCCACTAGTGAAGAAAATAGCAGGTAAGCATCTTTGCTAACATAAAAGCAGTTGAAGAGATTATATAATGTTTTTGACATATGTTGGAATTGGGAATGAAAATGCTTTGCTTTTTTGAGCTTTGTACAAGAATCCACCAAAACTCTACTGGCTCCATGATGAGGTACTAATTATTTTGGTTTTGAGGAGCCAGAGCTTGATTACCCTGGGAAAAACATACACTCACTCATGTCCAGCATTTAACTTGGATGCTTTAAACTGGTCCTATTACCTCCAGGGACTGGAGCACTCTGAGCTGAATGAGCAGGAACGGGGTTCTGTGCATCTCTGGCCCTGTGATGGTGCAGGTGCAGGCTCACTCCAGCTCTCAGTAAGATCTTTGGCATTTCTCTTTTGAATTTCAGTCCCTGACTGAATCAAAATGACATGAATTACTTAAAACCACACTTACCAATACACAAAAAAGGGTGAGATACTTTGTTCAACTCTGTTGCAAGAGACATGTACACTACAAATTCATTATAACATTTAAGTGAAACTACAAAAGGATGAATAATGTTGGAAATTTAATTGAGGATAACAAAATGAGAAGCATCAAACCCAAAACAATTACTGTTCCTATTCATAACTATGCACAACACTTGACAAAACTTGTTAGTCTTCATATATGACTTAGAAGGTAAAAGGTATTAATAAGGAAAGCTATTGATTATGAAAATCTGCTGTATTCTAGATTGCTCCATAATACATAAGAAGGAATGAAAACTTTATTTTATTTTAACAAATAGTCCTGAAGAGAGCAACATTCATACAAAGCAGAGATATTTTTGAAGTGCAATTTTCCCTAACAAGGGAAAAAGAACATGTAATTTTTGCTCTATTTAGAAGGTGGCAACTGATGAAAAGAGGGGGACAAAAATGATCTAATTACTGTGCATATTTGTTAAATTTTTGTAATATTTTCTTACATTTCACAGTGTGTTCTTCAAAGTTTTAATAGGAAAGAACTGTAGCATTTAAAAAAAAAAATTTTCACCATCTCTGAACAGCAAAAGGAAATTCTAAAAGAAAACATTCTGGCCTGAAGTAGCTTGCATTCACTTGTCAGGTTGAAACACTGTAGGAAGATCTTGACTGGCCTTTAACAGAATACTAAATATATTCATGTCAAAATTTAAGGACATTCTTCTGGGCAAAAAATTAGGACATAAAACTACAGGGATTGGCTACCCTGAGGGAGAGAAATTGCACTGAGACTTTTGATGGTTTTGATTTTAAGCTTCAGTAGCAGAAAAGTTGCTTGAGAAAGGAAGGAGACGAGAGTGCCCTGCAACACTGGCTTGCTTTTCATTAAAGGAGGATAAGGGCATATTCTGATTAGCAGGAGAAATAATTAAAGGAATTCTGTGTTCTCAGAGGTCACAAGATCAGACTTTGATATGATCCCAAATGCAATCACTGTACTAACCATTAGACATCTTATTTAAGGAAAATACATGAATGCTATAGCTGGTGATGTAATCATATGGACTATACTCTTAGTTATTTTTATTGTCTTCCTTGGAATTTTGTGGCTTTTATACTTTTTTTTTTTCCAAAAAAGGGGGAAAAAGACCCTAGTATAGTCAACAGCTAATTTAGTGTTCCTTTTGAAGACCTTAGAGGCTTTCTAAAACCTTGCTATGAATCATAGTGAAGAAAAAAAAATTTAATCTGTATGTGGGGGGGGGGGGGTTTAAATGTAATTTTATTTTCCATTGACCCTTTCACTTTCTAGATTCTAGTGCTTTCACCATGAAATAAATTTCATTTAATCTAGGCATGAGGACTCTTAATTATATTGGAGGAGCTCTTAATTATGTCATTTCCAATAATGGTGGAACTTCCTTTTGTCTGAGACTAATCAAAGGTAAAAGATGTCAGAGTGCACTTTGGAATTAAATTGGAATAGATTTGTGCTCTGGTGATTTCACACCAAGCAAATAGTACTCGAAGAACTGATGGTCTTCCCTGACACAATTTTAAGACCTGAAAGTTTCTTTTATACCAGATGGATGTTTATTATGTCTACTTATTAATATCTAATCATACCCATTGTGTTCCTGTACAAACATAGAAGGGTTGAGAAGACATAAATATTAACCATGACCAACCACTCAAATTGCCCCCAAAGTGCTTCCCCTAAAAAGCAGCTACCAAAAATAAATGTTTCTTCAGATAGTTTACCTCTTAACCTTGTTTTTGTCAGGTTTTGTGATGTCCTGAGATGGAGACTGTGCTGGTTTGGGATGGGGTAGGATTTATTTTCTTCATAGTCACTGGTATGGGTCTGTGTTTTAGACTTATGCTAAATCAGTGCTAAAAACACAGGGATGTTTTCATTACTGCTGAGCAGGGCTTACATGGTGTCAAAGCCATTTCTGCTCCTCACACCACCCCACCAGCAAGAAGGTTGGGCATGGATAAGAATTTGGGAGGGGACACAACCAGGACAGGTGACCCCAGCTGACCCAAGGGATATTCCAGACCATATGGAGTCATTCTCAGCACATAGTGCTGAGGGACAAAGAAGGAATGAGGGACGTTTGGAGTGATGGCATTTGTCTTCCCAAGCCAGCGTCACACGTGATGAAGCCCTGCTTTCCTAGAGATAGCTGAGCACCTACCTGCCCATGGGAACTGCTGCAGGTTCTTGGATGTGTGGCTTTTGTTTTCCCCATTAAACTGTCTTAAACTAAACCCATGAGTTTTCTCACTTTTGCCTTTCTGATTCCTTCTGAATATTTGAGTGGGGCTTAGTTGCCAGCTGGGGTTAGATCTGGACAAGGTCAGTGCATGTGATTATAGTAGTTGATGAGATGCAAAAACATTTTCAGAAACAAAAAAAACTTAACATCTTATTAAGCAAACATGCAAAGAAAATAATTTTCTCTTTACTGGAATTTGGTATTAAATATAATACCAGAAGTCAGACTGTACAGACAATTAGGATGAAATGCTCACCCCCCGTAAAACTACCTGCAAAATGGCTCCCAATTTTCTTTAAGGCAAAGATATATGGTAATTATGGTAGCTTTCTTAAATAAACACAAGGGATATTCACACAAAAGTTTGAGATTTCAAGTATAAAATGTGATTTAAAGAAATTTAATTTTCCCTGCAATATTCTAATTTTTCTCTTAGGGGAATGCTTATATTGCCTGCCAATATGCTGTTTGACCTTCGTAAGTTTTTATTATTTAAGAGTGTAAATCAGTTCTTAGATGTTTCAGTAAATCTTGTTCTTATTTCAATTAATAAAAGAATACATGTAAATTAAAATAAATCCGTGGTTCAAGCATAACACATATCTCACCGGGTTCTACAACATTCTGCTTATTTTGCACAGAGAAAATATCATAGCTTCCTTTGAGATAGGGATGGGCATAGCAGATTCATAAAATTTAAAGCTCCCAATAAAACTAGGAATTGAACCAGGAACTACAGAATTCCTGAAGCATCCGTAGCCTTGTCCAAATCCTTTTTATATGGTTTTCCTCTCCCAAAACATGCAGTTATCAATTCTGTTCTCAGGTTTCTATCCTTCTGTAAATGTGTGACTATCCGTAAATTCAATACTTTTTCTGGAAAAGATGGGTGAATTAGGCTAAATTAATACATTTTTCTCTCTGAATGAAAAGGTAATAATAAATGTTTCAGAATTTGTGTATTTCTGGATGCAGTCTCTTTCAATTTGCCATACCAGTCTTTTTTGTGGTCTTATGTCAAAGTTACATTTCTGGGCAAACACTACTAGTGTTTTGATTCAGTATTTGTTTTCAAATAATCCACAACTCAGAAAATTATTAGTTTAATACAAAACCAGATTGCATTCCAACTGGATGACTGTATCATAAAAAGTATTTGCACCTTGTTAAAAAACACAAACAGTACTTGGGCTGGGTAGCTTCTTTTTGCCACCGTGTGAGGATTTTCTCCTTGCAGAAAGGAAATTGGCTTGGCCACTGAGGAATCCTAAACTAACAGGAAAATAATTGTTAAGTGTTGGGAAAGGAGAACCTTGCAAGCTGGGTCATTTGGAAGTAACCTGCAGATTAGAGACTTATCCAGTCTTCAGGATACAGTGATCATTGAGGGTATATGTCTTACTGTTCCTATGAATTTGGGATGAACAAAATTAAATCTCCCCTATAAAGTGGAAACACTGTTGCCCCCCTGAGGATATGGGATTTACATATTCTTATCACTCAACCTACAATAATATTCCCTATATAGGCCATTTAATTAGCTGGGGGAAAACCAATTTCCTCCTCTTCCTGTAATACTTAGAATCATAGAATTATCATTTAGACAAACTGTCTGTAACTGATTTCTGCATTCCTTTTTTTAAAATTTATTTACCTGAGTTAGGACTGTCAGAAAAATGCCTCTGGTAATTTTTGTAATTTACAAAGTCTCAGACATGAAGCCACAGATCTAATTTAGATGTGCAAGGGAATAGAGTTCTAGAAAAAAAAAGATTTTTCTTGAGATCTGCAGTTAGTTTTTACAAAAAGATGAACCCCTTTAAACTAAATTCATCAGCAGAAGAAATTTAATTAATTATTACATTATTTGGTGGTGCTAGACTTGACTATTTGATATAGCTTTTCCATGGTTAATTCCATATATCCATGAAATAAAAGATGTTTATTAAAGCTAGGCTTGAATGGCAATCTTGGTCAGTACTGCTGGAACAGGACAAAGGCATAAAAGACAAAATTGTGTAAAAGGGCTGTTAAATGTTCTTAAATTTGAATAATAGCAGTACAACTGGTACAAAAGAAGGTGAAAATATCCTACAGGAAAAATTGGATGTCCTGTAGGTGAGAATTATATAAATGGAGTATCACAATTAAAAGGTCATATATTCAATGACTGATATGAATTTCTGCAATAAAGTCATGGCTAGCCAGCAGAAAATGTCAAAGGAACATTAAAAGATGACTGTAACAGATTTGTCAGTGGGACTATGACCTATTGCTATGCACAGGCTGTGGAAAAGGCAGATAGAGATATTTCCCCTCATTCTGCCCATGTAGCTATTCTGAGGCATAACACACAATGGGCATCAACCCAAAAAGTGGTGGAAGGAACTTATTGAGAAAACCTTATGAAAATCTGGTAATGACATTTAAAGAAAGACAGAACTCTTAAGGAACTGCTGTTAAAAATACCTAGAATGGTGCTCTGTGGCATGGAGAGACAAAACTGAAAAGGCCCATTTGGCTTACCTTGGTAAAATTAGGGCTGAGTAAGTGTAACAGCATTCTCTTCAATCAATATATCAGGAACCAACTTTAGAACGGTTAAACAAAAAAAAAAAAAAAAATAGGCAACAGAAAATAAGAACAAAGGAGGACTGCAGGACATAGCCTTTGTAAGTTATAATGTTTCCTCCCACAACTAAGATTTGTGATTTTTTCTCTTTTATTCTCATAGAAAATTCTAACTTGCAATGCAATGACCAGATTGTTCTATGATAACATACAGTTATGGATTACAAAATTCATGGATCTCACCAGGAATTGACACAACTCTCAAAAGATCAGTGATTAGCAATTTTACCCTGCTACCTATTGACTCTATGTTTCAAATCAAAGATAGCAGATGATCCAGCTAAATATGGAACATTTAAATACCAAGTAAACATCCTAATAAATTACCTGCCAGCAACCATTTAAAAAATTATTGCACTTGGAAACACTGAAATCACATAAGTTGTCAAGAAAGCAAAATTAATTTATAAATGATTTATCAAATCTTTATCACATCTATTATAGATATTAAATAATTTTTCTGGTTTGTACATATTCATATACACACTTTTAGCTGATGGAATTCCATCATTTCAAAGAGGTGGGAATTACCAAAAATCCACATTAGAGTAGTACTAATATAGAAAAAAATAGGACTTTCTGAGACCAACAATAAATGCATTCCTAACGGAACCAATGGGCAGAAAGCCTGGTATTTCACATTCCTGTAGTAAACACCGTAATGAGGTCCCAGTTCAGGACAAATATTTATAGAGCTGCCTTACACACTTGCTAATCCCTTCCCCCGTAGCAGTCGCAGCACAGCTCTCCATGTATAATGGATGGCTTTGCAAATGTGGATGAAATTCTTATGTCTGCGTGTGAGAGGCAATGGCTTTCAGAAGACTGTTAAATGATAGACGAGACCTGAAATCATCATGAATAAAATAAAAAATTAGTAATGTATTCTGTAGATTTGAATGTTTATTTTGATGGCAGTTTTTATCAGACAAAAATATTACAACCCTTTTTCCCAAAAAATATCTTGAGTAGAGAATACGCTCCTATGCCTTTCTTTACTTACAGAGTTCTCTGTGCAAAATAAGGTGTTTAATAGAAAACAAAAAGTCTATTTTTATCCAACAGCTTTTTAACTATTCTGGCTTGTACCAGAGTGGCTGCTTTTATTTCTTTGCTGTCAATGCATTTTTAATGTTTTTAAATTGCTTTCCTCTTACTGACTTAGGCTGAAATTCTGCTGGCACCATCTGTGAAAGGTTGCCAAATAGTGGGTAATTTGCCACTGCTGATTTCCCAGTGGAAGAGACAAGTGTTCCCAAAGTAACTTTATGCATGTAAAAGCAAGAGGGCAGGAAAATCACCAAAGAGGGCAATTCAACAAAGTGAACTAAGTGGAGTAAAATGAAGAAATAGATATTTTAGATATAGGTGCAATAATTTTCTGCCAAGAAACCAGAGACACTTCCATCTCTTTAGTCTATTTCTATCCCATTTCCAAAGGATGAGACCAATAACTGTGTGTCATTGATGTCTCATATCTGTGGCAATATCTGTTATTAGCTATACACAGCCACAAAACAGCTGATTGTAATTGATTCCAAATCTTTATAATAATTTTTTTTTTAAATTGGAGATAATTCTCCAATCTTCCTCCAAGATTTGATGAAAGAAAATTATTTCTTAGAGCTTAGGGCTGTAAGGGGAGAGAGATCTAGTTAGATCTCATTTGCCATGAGATAATAAATTTCATCCATATAGCCAGTAGGAAGTCTAAATATTTTAGACTAAGTTCCTGAAACAGAACTGTGAATCAGCACCAGGGTATGTGACTTGAAGATCTGTTCCCAGCAGGGAACTGATTAGGCAAGATGCATACAACTAAACAGAAAAAGAAAATCATATCCCACATTGAAACAGGATATTTCACGGTAACAAAAAATATGGCAATTAATACGAATCCAAGTATGCAAATAACTTTAGTTGAGGAGGTAAGGCAAGGATCCTTGCTCCTGCCTTGTTTCATAAAGACTCATATTCTACAACATCAGAATTTTCTCTGAAACTCCTGATGATGCATAGCTTCTTTCAGCCCCCATTGATTCCTGTAAGTTCTGTTTGCATTTAAGAATTCAAAGTGGGTGTGGTGGGTTGACCCAGGTATCAGCCAGACACCGACACAGCCACTCACAAAATCACAGAGAGGCTGAGGATAGAGAAGACCTATGGAGGAAATCTGGTACAAATACTCTGCTCAAGCAGGGCCACCTACAACCTGTTTCCCAAGATGTCTCTAAGAAGGGAGACCCTAGAACCTCTCTGGGCTAACTGTGCTAGTGCTCAGTCACTCTCACAAATAAAGAGTGTTCACTGATGTGTAGAGGGAACCTCCTGTGTTTTAGTTTGTGTCCATTGCAACATGTCCGCAGTGCTTGGGCAACTCTGAAAAGCGCCTGGTTCTCTCTTCTTTACACCTTTCATTCAGGTAATTACATTGATGAGATTCCTCACTTAACCTTATCTTCTTCAGGCTGAGTAGTCCCAGCTGTCTCAGCTTTTCCTCGTATGAGAGATGTTCCGATCTCTTAGCCATCTCAGTGGCCACCTTTGCTGGACTATCTACAGTATCATGAGCTCTCTGAACACTGGATATCCTAAAACTGACTGAGACCACACTCATTCCCATTTGCTCTTGAATGGAGAGAGAAGAGAAAAAAGGCAAGAAAACTCATGGATCAAGATGAAGTGAAGCAAAAGATGTACACTTGAACAAAGAATGCAAACAATACACTTTTCATTACTTCTTATTATTAGGCAGTTGTCCAGCCACATTCCGGAAAGGAAGACCTCAGTATTCACATGGTTACCTGGAAAGAAACAATAACCACACATGTACCCCCCTCCTGTCCTTTCCTTGAGCTTTTATTGTGAGGGATGACATCATAGGAAATGGGATGGGATGGGATGGGATGGGATGGGATGGGATGGGATGGGATGGGATGGGATGGGATGGGATGGGATAACCCTTTGGTCACTTTGGGACCTGGTTTTGTCCCTTCTAGCCTTTCCTACTCCCAGCCGACTCATGGAGTGCAGAGTGGGAGAAAGATAAGACCTCGATGCAGTGCGAGCACAGTTCAGTAACAGCCAAAGCTCTTAACTGGTGTATTTTCAGTACTGTTTTAACCACAAAGCCAAAATACAGCAGCATATGGGCTTCTTTGAAGGACATTAATGCTATCCAGCCAGACACAGGAGCAGTTATAAATGGAGAGACTTTTTACATGAACATTCTTGAAACAAAAGCATGAAATGAGTGAAGATAAACAAGAGAACAGGGGGATATAGCATGTTTATTACATAAATGAATATGCATTTTTCCTTAATATAAATCTGAATTCTGTGGGATTGAGAAGGTTCTGGAATCAGACCTGACTGCAACATGGACAAAGACACAAACTTCCACAAAGGACTTAATAGACCCTGAGAAAACTTAGAAAAAAAAAAAAATCCTTCCTCAGAAGTCCTGCTTTTCATGCTGACCTTCACTTACCTATCTGATCTCAAAATCAAATGAGCTTATTAAAGTACTTGCCTACACAAGACTATTCTGGTGTTTATGCTTGATTAGTTATGACTGGGTGAGCTCACGAATAAAAAAGCTAGGTTCATGTTTACCTGTTGCTGCTGGAAACCTAAAAGTTCCTGACACAAACACAGCTTCTAGAATTAGGCATTTCAGTAGTAATCATAGAGACATTTTGCAAACAGGTCAGCCAATTTTGTCTTTTTCACACAAATTCTGATGGCTAAGGGAAAGCCCATCTAAGTCTCATCAAGAAACAGATGTAGACTGAATCATCAACCCCATACTGATGCCACTGTATTCCCTTTTGCTTTTTTTTTCTCCATTCTTACTCTTCTAAAGTCCTTTCTTCTAAGTTCAAAGTATTTCTTTTACAGAGTACAGTGACATGGCACTCCTAGCAAGTGCACTTGTGATTCTTACCTAAAAAGTGCATTTCTGATTGCAATTTACAATGAATACCTGGTTTAATATCACACTTTATGTAAGAATGATTCAGCAGCACACATTACGACATTTCCTTAAACTAAACTGTTTCAATGTGCGGTTCAGAAATTTAGAACTAATTACAGGCTCTCTATATTAAAATCTGGTGCTCAGTCATTAAATGAAATATTTTGCAGAGTCTGACAGAATTGATGGAATAATCTGTTATGAGCTGTGTATCATTGCATTTGTGACAGACTTATTTTCCACACCAGAAAAGTCTGTCCTGAAGATTATGGAATTCTTAATTCAGGAAACCTGAATGGAGAAGTGTCAAATACACATTTCTGTGTTATGATTAATGAGAGAAAACTAGGTTGAAGAAAATTAACTATCAGTTCTAATGACATAAATATTAGACCATTACAAATACGAAAGCTTGCATTTTGTGAGACTTTCACTGTTATACGTGAAACTGTAAAAATCTAGTGATCCTATAAGTGAAGGCTACACCATAGAGCAAATAAAGAGGCCAGATGATATTGATTTAAATTCTGGAGTTCCTACATTTTAATAACTGTACTTTTAGTACTCATTTATATGTATTTTATATTCATTTATATTTAAGTGTAAAAAATTTTGGTTTTCCATACCTTTTAATTGTCTCAGTACCAATTTATAGCTACAATACTGATCACTTTGGGGACTGTCATACATCCAAAACTGCTAAATCAGGGAAGCTACAATAACATTAATAAAACACATGTAATTGACATTTGTACATTTCCTTTGTTTTCTTTCATTTATACATTTTGTGGGCATGTTTAATCTGAAAAGTCTTAATCTTTTGAAAACCAGATAAATTCAAACCATTTTCCATAGCTTGTTTATCTTTTTCTGGTTGCATAAGGAGTGAAGTTAAACCTTTATCTCTAATATTAGCCATGAACTAAAAATATTTCTTGCAACTACTGGCAAATAGTAAAAGTCAGAACTTCATTAGATGAAAAATATCAGCACCAAAGAGGAAACAATTGTGCAGTCAGTAATTCATAAGGTTGTTATCAATTATGTGTGAGGTAATGTAAGAATAACAGTGGAGTGAGACATTAGAAATTAAAGCAAAGTATAAGATTCCTCAAGTGAAGAGAAAATTTTTTAGTTTCTGCTCAGTGTAGCACCGTTCTTTAGCTAAAAACCTTTAAAGAAACTTCCTCACAATAAATAACTTCCACTGTTAAAAGCACTCTCTGATGTTGGAGATTTGGGTGAAGTAAATGCTCCTCTGACTTAGTACAAAGACAAAAGACACTTGAGTCAAACCTCTCCCTTTAATAATTCAAAGGTGTTCTCTCTTCTTTAGAAACAGCTCTTTTATTTTTTTTTTTAAATTCGTCTTACAGGTAATGTTAAGGCTGTTTCTCTAAATCTTGCAGCTTTCTATGGAAGGTTATTTAACTCTTTTCCTATTCATTCTGTGAAATACTCATAAACAACCATTGCTACATGCAGAATGAAACAATATGTGTTTCCCTTCTTTATTTAGGGGGAATTCAGAATGGTACTTATTGAGACTATTAAAGGTGAATTTGATTTATTCTGTTTTGATTGTAGTCTGCATCAATTCCTTCATGTAGGTCCAATAAATACCTCTGTCTGGAAGCTCTGACACAGTGTAAGGGAGAATAATTAACCACATGTGAGAGCATGAGACAGAGGGATTTAAAAAAAAATTGCTGATGATACCAAGCTAAGTGGTGCAGATGACACTCCTGGAGGACAGGATGCCATCCAGAGGGACCTGGACAAGCTTGAGAAGTAGGCATATGGAAATCTCATGAGATTTAACAAAATCAAGTGTGAGGTGCTGCACCTCCATCAGGACAACCCCTGGCATCAACACAGTCTAGGGATGAACAGATCCAGGGCTGCCCTGCTGAGAAAGATTTGGGAGTCCTGGTGGGTGAGAGGCTGGACATGACCCAGCCATGTGCACTCACAGCCAAACGTGTCCTGGGCTGCATCCAGAACACCATGGGCAGCAGGGGAGGGAGGGGATTCTGCCCCTCCGCTCTGCTCTGGTGAGACCCCACCTGCAGGGCTGTGTCCAGCTCTGGGGCCCAGAACAGGATGGACATGGACCTGTTGGAGAGAGTCCAAAGGAGGCCACCAAGTTGAATAGAGGGATGGAGCACCTCTCTTGTGAGGAAAGGTTGAGAGAACTGTGATTGTTCAGCCTGGAAAAGAGAAGGTTTAGGGGTGACCTAATTGTGACCTTTCAGTATCTGAAGGGAACTTACAGGAAAGATGAGGTAGGACAATTTACAAGAGCATGCAATGACAGGACAAGGGGAATAGTGTCAGATTGAAAGAGGGTAGGTTCAGATTAGATTTCTTCACTGTGACGGTGTGAGAACAGGTTGCCCAGAGAAGCTGTGGATGCCCCATCCCTGGAAGAGTTCAAGGCCAGGTTGGATGGGGCTCTGAGCAACCTGGTCTAGTTGAAAGTGTTGCTGTCCATGGCAGAGGGGTTGGAACAAGATGATCTTCAATGTCGTATTCCAACCCAAACCATTCTATGGTACAATGGTTTGGCAGTCACATAACATTCAAAAAAATGTATCAATGTGAAATGCAATTTCTCTTTGTTTCTTTTGCTACTTGAGACTAGTAGTTCATGCTACAAAAGCAATCAATTAACAAATATAAACATGAAAATGCTCAAGAATGGAGGAGAAATATTAAGTTCAAAGTCTGTACTGCAGCTGAGGTATTGAGATTTCCTTTTAAAACTTCTAAGTTGTTTATATATGAGAAATAAACTCTCCTGCATTCATTTGTAGAATATGAAAAGATGACTTTGAGAATCCGGACTCAACTATCTACATTATTGCTCCTCACATGAGGGTTTTTTCATGCTTGAGCTCCCCTTTTAATTTGGGTTTAGGAAAAGGTACCAAATTAATTAAGAAGCAGCATAGTACATCTCTTAAAGACAGGGGGTAGGTGTAATACTTCCATAGCAGTTATTCCTGGGACAACAATTGGTGCTAATAAACCTTGAGCTAAAGAAACCTGATAAATACCATGGCAGAGTAATTTCTTTCCACTAGGGAATTATTTATACCTCTTGTCTCATCTGTGACCGTTGAAAGAAGTAAAAATGGAAAATATAGATACTGAAATTTCTCACAAGTTTTTTTTACAAGTTTTTATTCTGGAATATAAGCAGCTATTCCAGGATACCCTGGTATATAACCCAGATTGTCACTCACTTCTTATATTAGGTAATGGGAAAAAGTAAGAGTTGTATTTATAATTTGCTCAGATCCTTTCAAGAGCTTCTGAAGTTTAAGAACTCAAATATTAGAGACCATCCTCTGCAAAAGGATAAAATTTCAAAATCTACTACCAGATTATTAATAGTAACAGAATAATTAGAGATATAACGATTAAATAGCCTTTTGTTAGGCCATATTAACTATTAGCATTGAGAAGCCACCAAGTGACAAAATCTTTTGTATTTCTCTGAAGCAATTATTCGATACTTTAAAATTAGTCTGAAGGAGCCTAAGAAGAGTCAGGTTAAACTTGTAAATGAACAGTCTCTTTTTTTGTAGTAAGGATGTTACTAGGCCTTCTATAAAATTACCAGAACTTTTCTGCCCTTAGAATATGCTTAGGTAGCCTATTCTCCAGACTTCAGCTGATTTCAGTTATCACATTCACTGTCATGCTTTCTTACTAGTTTTCACCGAAGCAATTTTCACGTTACATATTTAATTTACTTTGAAGCCTGACTGGGCTAATACAATGTTTGGTATTAATGGTTAGAGGCTCCATCTCCCATTGATTTTATGAATTAATAATTTCAAGTCTTCTGCTCACACTTTAATTCACATGGAAAGGTAAGAATGCTTTTTGAACCACAAATAAGTGTACAGCTGCTGGCCTTTTTGACTGGACTTTATTCAGAGCTAGTGTACCTCTATGGAATATCCCTAGGAACAATGGTAAGTTTTTCCCCTCATTACTCAGAAAATATGTACATGTTCATTTCTGACAGGTTGTACTACATGAACCATACAGTTTCAGATAATCTGACAGGCAATCTAAGAACTACCATAGCAGGACCATGTGCCAGTTCTCAGGAGTACCAATATTTACTGTCTGTTCAAAAATCACTCTTGGTGTGTAGAGAATGAAAAGCAGCATAAAAGCTTTCAATCGCTGTCTGTCCGATGATTTTTCCACTCCACCTTTTTTCCAGTGACAGTGACCTAGTAATAATGAGTGAAGATAATAGACATTATGACAGGCAAAGCTGACAACTTACAGCTTTGAGTTTTACTTTGGAAATAAAAGTAAATAAAATACTTTTTTATATTTTTATACCCTTTTCAAATATCACAGGAAATAAGTCAGCCGTGCCTCAACTAGCTCCCAGAAACTGGCAGGTCCAGTGCTCCATCTCCTTTACCAGGAGTTCCCATGGCAACATCTTTAGCAGAAGTAAAAGGAATTACAAGGAGATTTTTTTTTTTTTTTTCCTCCTGACTCCCCCCTTCCCCTCCTCTCTGTGCCAGTTTAGAAAAAGTGTTGCTCTGTAATCTTTGGGGCTCTGAGAATTGCCACTGAGCCATCCAGCTACATTTGCTCTGATTGTTGCATTTGAAAAGTCTGTCCTACTTCCCCTCTGTCTCTTGGGTATCTGATTTATGACATCAAACAAGAAAAAAGACGTAAGAGAAACTTTTTAGAGTGGAAGTTCTTGTGGGGGGAAGATGTGAGCCCAGAGATGTCTTCAGTTCCAGTGCTTGAAAAACACAGCATGTTCAACTATTTTTTTTTCTCTTTAGTTTGATTACAATTTTCCGAGGAGTGTGGCTATAATCCTTAAAGATAAGACATCACACATTAACTGTGGCATCTAGAACCATGACTGCAGAATATTTGCAGATCCTCATATTTGTGTCAGTGAATTGTGCTCTGATGAGACTGGTGGTTGCTTTGGCCACATTTGGCAACTGACAAAGGCTTATAACTACAGCAATTATCTGTGAGAAAAGAATGTAGAGCTAGGTGATTTTTTTTGAAAATTTTGCAAAAATATCATTAAACTGTCACTCAAGAATTCATTGAATCTTTTTTTTTTTTTTGCAGCATGCAGACCTACCCAAAAGAAAAGCACAGTGACAGGCATATGACACCCAACTCTTGCTCAGGCTGTAGTTTTAGTGAGAGCATGAATGCAGGGTGTTCTGGCACAAAAGTGGAACAGGTCGCTCATGGTGGCCCTGCTACCATCTGTGGTGAAATCAGTGAGCATCCTTCCCAAGCACACTTGTCTTTGAAGAGAACACATATCCAGGAAGAACACATACATGGCCCAGACATCATGGAGAGGACCAATACTGTCTGTGTCTATTGCATGAGAACAGAACATTATCCTCTTTTCCTTATTTAGGCTCAAGGTGGCTTTAGTTGTGCAGTGAACTTACGATTTCTGCTCTGACCCTTGGTCAGGGTTTACTTCAAAGTGACATTTGAAGATGTGAGGACAGATAGCCAAGACTTAGATGTGGGGATACTTAAGACATGATCTGTCCTTTGGAGAGCTGGAATGTGCTCCCAGGTTCCTGCAGTGTAGTCTGGGACAACACCAGGGACCATATTTTTTCTGAATCTACCCTGTGCTAAGAATGAGGATGACTCAGGTTTATGTTTGTGAGAAGTTAATTACTTAGCTGGAAGGAGAGGTTATGGAAGAAGTAGGCGGTGACCCTTATATCAATTCCTGAGACCCACAGTTTCATTTTGAAAATTATAGAACCAATAGGAAAACAGAGGATCATCAGTACTGTAGCACTGCTCTGCAGTGTTTCTCAGTGATGATGTTTCAGGTGGCTGCTTTCATCATCCCATTGGGTGCTGAGATGTAACTCTCATATCCCCCACAGATTGTGTGTAGTATGGGGATGTCAGCAACCACCTTTGCTGACCTCAGCTCAAACTGCAAACAGACATGAATCCACACACATATATTCAGTTTTAAATTGCTGACCCACAAAGCAATTTAAGATTACAGAGCCCTGAAAAGATAAGTGAAGAATTTTGTAATATCTATTATAAAATTACCAAAAGTACATTATCAGGGTGGCAGCATCTACAGGAAAGATTGTATTAATAGTTTTCGTAGAAAGTTTAAAACTTTCAGCCTAAAAGTATTCCTGAAATGGGACTGCAGGAACTCTATGAAATAAACTCATTTGTTGGTTTTGTTTTGTTTGAATTCTTCCTCAAACTTTGGTAAGGCCTGGGATTGCTTTTATCCCTAAAAAAGAACTTTTGCCATAATTTTTTACCTCAATGTATAGTATGCCTCTCCTCTTTACCACTCTAAACCCAGCAAGAACCTGGCTTGAAAACAAGCCTACAGCAAATACCAGAATCCAGAGCCCTAAAATGAATCCTGGAACTTTGTGAGCAGAATTTCTCTGCCACTGTTACAACGAATGAAGAAAATTATTTTGCAGAATAAATGAAAACTACTACTGATTTGAATTTGTTTCAGAAATTCTGAAATAAGTAGGAATATTTGAGATTTTTCTGGCAGCAGAAGCATTCAATAAATCAAACATGTATATCCAGTGCATACCACAGCTTAACTGTTTATGTTCTAACTACATAATTAAGATCACTAATCATATTAAATTCAGAATGTCCCTTTGTTCAAAGGTGTGAAAAAATAGCTCTATTACATAGTCCAAGTTTTTTTCTTGATAAAAAAAAAAAAAGATGCACCTGTCTCCTTGCTCCTACTTTGAGTATCTTAAAAATCTCCCTTCTTTCTTTCATTTCATTTACTTGCTGACCAAAGTAATTGTGCCTTCAAAAATCTGTACAGTTGTTTTTTATTACTGCTCAAGCTTTGTCTTTTAACCCAATTATCAAGTAAAAAAATGGTATAATCTCTCATGGCAAACAGTTTGCTTTTTAATTGTGGAGAAGCCTGTCACCTTACAGTTTTACAGGTGAAGGGTCTTCTCTGATCCTCCACTGACTCAACATTCTGTCTGTTCCCATTTCAGTTAAAGAGAACTCTTGGAAGGATACAGTACATGGAGGATTTCCCCTTCCCTTGACAAATGTTGTGGTAAGAAGATTAAAAAATAATAATATTATGATAAAACAGATGCTAGTAGTGCAATAAAGATCTCAGGTACTCAAAACCACCAATAATAATGATGTATGTCTGTATGATAGGAACATCTCACCATCCTATGTCAAACATTCTGCTTGTCTCGTAGTGCATATAATCGGAATTTTGTTTCCCCCATATAGTTCACTTGAAGTTCTTATATAATTCATGTATGAGCACTAACTGGAATTAATAAAATACTTTCACACAGCAATAAAACTAATGAATCGTGCAGTAAGGTTTAGGTACAAGGGCTTAGGCACACTAACAAGTTATCATGTGTCAGCTGTTTCATGAGAAGTGTCAAAAATACCCAATTGACAGCCTATATAAATTCAACCCTTTTTTACAGATTCCCATAGAATATGTTAATTGAACTTTTTTTCAATAAAAACTACTTGAATTATGTTTTTTCTTAAAAAACATCTTTTCAACTTCTATTTTTGAAGGACCTCTAAAATTAATCTAAAATCTCTTTGAGCATTATTCTGAATTTCCTTAGATAACATTTTAATAGGAATTTCTTTTCTTACTTGTGTTAGTAAACACAGCATTTCCAGAATAAATATATTGCTCCTTCCTACATCTAGCCCCCACTGCTGTGTGTAACATGCTGCGTTCCTATTTCCGTTGGTTTATTTTGAAGAGTATTGCCTTAAACATTTTCTGTTTACAGTAAAGGCAATCCTGCATTTTCACTTACATGGTTATATCAGTTTGTGTTTAAGATCTCTCTATATATATCCTGCAATGTATTTAGAGGCATCAAGTATTGAGGTTTAACTTTCTACAGCATGTCACAGGGAATTTAAATGGTGAATGAATCCAAATGCTTATGAACTGAGTTTATCCATCCCATTATTAAATAGAAACAGTAATTTTAAACCTTAATTGCATGTGCTCCAAATTAATTTTTTTAAAAAACAAAAGAAAGCAGTTTATTATCAAAAGACACTTTATATATCTGCAGAAAATGTGGACATACAGTGGGCATAAAAGAACATCTCACTAACAGATCAAGACAAATATTTCATAGTTGCATTTTTGCTAGGGATGTTTTTATATTTATGTGAAACAACAAATTTCCTACTTCTTTTATTATTTGTAACTTCTTTTTTTTCTACAAAAGAAGAGTTAAATGAGCATTAACTTTTACAGGTCATTTTGATTGCTGGAGAAAATTATAAGTGAAGTGTTTCTTCTCTAAAATTTATGTCTAGGGTATCTTCTATTTGTAGATTTACAATGCTTCATGACTTTTTCAGCTTTACTGGAACAGCTTAATATTTTATGCAGCTGAATCTTGTGTACTGCTACTTTTATTCTTACTCTTTGAAATTATTAAAGGTTTTATCATTATTACATACCTCAGGGCTTCCTCCAAGGCTTGTAGTTACCAGCTGAAATATTCTCTGCCACAAATATATTTTTTCATGCTGTAAATTGATTCTTCAGGCATTAAAAATAATGTGGCTGAAACCAACTAAGCAGATTCTTGAGAACCTTTAAATCCAAAAATAAAACCTAAATAATTTTTGTCTGGTTTGTGCCACACAAAATAGATCAGAAATTCATTTCACAGTGAGAATGTTATAAAACTGATATATGAAGAGATGATAATAAGGCCGTGTTACTGTTAGTGCCCAATTCATTTATTCTACTCATGGATTTTTGGCTAGTTTAATCCTCTTCCTGGCACTGGGTTTGGGTGAGTGAGGGATATGTTTCTTCAGCTGTCTTCCTGCCTTTGTTTTCCCCATACATCTAGAATACACCAAGTGCTTTTTTTTGGCCTTTAGTCAAAGGGTGTCATAAGGCTGCTGATAAAACATTCCTACTATGTTATCTCACAATTTTTCTATAACTTGCAAGTGAACATTGCTCCTCAGTGTCAGAGAAGCATATTTGCTCTTAGGGGCTTGATTCATAGAGGTGGTTTACATTATATACATGGTCTAAACTGTTAATCCTTTAAAGCCAGGGGTGGTCTACTTTATTTTTTGTATGATGTCTAATAGAGTATTGTCTTTGTGTCTTGTGTGTGACTGAAGATGTCAATCGCTTTCATATTAGAAATCACTCATTTTAAATGTAGACTTAAAAGTGTATTGCAAGTCTGCAGTCTTCCATCAAGGGATATAAAGAAAAAAATGGAATCAAGGCTTTTTTATTCTCATATTTATCATGAATTATGCATATTCTATTTCTTTTCTCATCATTTTATAGTAAGATAAAATAATTTTTTAAAAGCACTAAGGAACATTTTTCAAATCTCCAAGTCTCTTCTTACAAAGGGAATGATGAAATGACCTGAAGTGATGTTATGAAGTGTAATTAGGCATTTGCTTGTTAGCTTGAAATCTGAAAATTATGGCTTTCAGAGAAAAAAGGAAAACAGCACATACACTATGTGACCCTTGTTCTCCTCACTGATAGGCAAAGGAAACTTCTAAATCTGGTCACTAAAATGCTATTTGTATCCTAAGGTCTTCTCTACAAAAACGAGTGTGCCTCTGCTACCAATCCATGGCTCAGCATGTCTCTGGTAGCGTAGCAATTTGGAACACAGGATTACTTGGAAAAGGAGATTTTTAAAAGTTGTTAAAAAGACAGTTGTCTCTAGGATTGGCACGAGTCTACCATGTGCAGAGCAAAAAAAGTAAGATATGAGGAGAAAAAAAGTGCTGTGTTAGAAAAAGAATTTAAAAGTCAATATCAGTGAAGGTATATCTTAGGTACTCACAGCACATGGGTAAACAAAGGACTAACATCTACGAGAAAGCTGAAGAGATAGTAGCAATATTCTCTGAGATCTATTTAATAGAATGGTTTTTATTAGAGAGAGATGGGAAAAAATTGAGTAGAAAATACTAACCCTCTCAACAGCATCATGAAAGAATATTCAAGTTATAGTGCTAAAATTTTGAGGAATGATGTTTACTTGCTTGTTGCATGCAGATGAAATTCCCTCAACACTAAAGATAATTAATGATATGAGTTAACAGCAGAACAGGTCCCTGGAAGAATTGTAGATTTCGGTAGTGAAGTGAAAATTACTTAACTCTCGACTCACAGGAGAGAGTGGGTTATGTCAAATGATGTTCATTCATTGTCTCTAATCCCAATTAGTAACTTTTTTAATGGCAAACTTACAAAAGACACTAAATGAATTGCTTTCTTAATGTAGTAATATCTTTCATTAACAATAAACAGCTGATATTTCTGGAGACAGAAGCAATAATTTGTAACAAATGAAAGTATTCTACAGTACTGTGGAATTTTAGCTGTATAATTTAACTTAGGTAAATTATTACCACTATTAAATTTTTAGAAATAAGCCATGTGAGAATGAGTTACAGATTTCTAACATGGATTCATTCAGGCCTGAATGAAAGTACTGAAATGAAGAGCAGTCCTGAACTGTAGGAAAACAAGTTTTGCAGCACTGCACAAATGTTTAATTTGGGATATTTAGCAATGTTTAATTTAAAAAGGGCCTTGAAAACTTGTTGTTTTCTGATTAAAATACTGGATATTGTATGGAGAGAAATTACTCAGACTATGAAGGTCCCATTTCTAATGCTGTCACTAATTGCTCCTAATAAATCTCGTTTGAATTCCTTTCGTTTTGTGACACTCATATACCATTTGTATAACAATGCAGTGATATTAAAACCATTCAAAACCAACAGGGTGTCAGTTGCTGCAAACAGATGAGTCCCAATAAAGATATCCATCAGCTGAGTATGATCTGGGTATACAGAAATCTCTCATTTTGTGAAGAGGATGAGACCCCTATCCTCTCCACAAAAAGTCCAATTGAACGATAAAAGTTATCAATATTTATTAAAACTTTATCTGTAACTTTAAATTACAGCTTTGGCAAAAGATTCTTATGCCCGGGGCTGTTTCCAGAACCAGAGGCCTGTATCAGATGTTACTCAGTGTAGTAAACATATTTATATCTATATATCTATATATCTGTTTATCTATATACATATATCTATATATATATATATATCTACAAATGCATGCACAGCCCCACACGTGTGTACACACACATATGTGGGCCCTGCATTAGTGGTGAAATTCATTGAAATAAATGCTACTGGATGTGTCTGTAACCAAGTAGTCTTTAGCAAGTCAGCCTTCCAATTTGTCATGACCACTTTTTTAATGTGTTTTATTTTACTATTTGGAACAATTATTAATACTTCCCCACCTTTCCTCATCATTATTATCTTTTTCTGACTACTTATTTCAGCTTTAGAAAGACAGTTTCCTAAGACATGTTAATTCATCTGTCTATCCTCAAAGAGGTAATATGGGTAGTAATTGATATTTCTAAGGGCTTCTCTTGTTCTGCATAAGAAGGTGTGTTCCATCTGTGTATATGCACAGAATTTGCTTCTAATGGCCCAGAATTCAGCTTAGCTCTGTATTATGAAAGAAAGATGGTTAGGTGTCTCTTTTTTTGTACAGCCAAGATATGTATCACACGTGCATAGGGAGCAAAAGGTCCCTGTATCATTGCAAAGCAACTCTTAACAGCAGGTTACAACTAAAAATTACCAAGGGTTTTAACAGAGGTCTCAATTTTCTCCTTCAACCAGTTTGTATTCTACCACTCAGCCAGTTTGTGTTAGTGTGTCAGCAGAAGCACTTTAAATTGTGTGGAGCCTAAAATATGTAAAATTGTGTAAACTGAATGAACAGTTCAAAGGAAATATTTTCATTCACTTTTTGATATAAATGCATATTGTACAAGGCTGGTCCCCAACAAATAAATTCTATGTTAATTCAGATGTTGATGTGGTTTCCATGTGTCATTTCAAGAAAGATGATGTCGAAATAAACCAGGTTGAAGTGAAAAAAGCTTGACTAAATTCATTAGAGCGCATAGGTAGAGAAAAAGTATCCACAGCTTCTCAGCCAAATACAGACAAAGCTCATTTCCTTGATGCATTCCTCTATATGTTTTTGCATGCATAATTCAAAATGTGGTAATAAGGGTTCTTTTCTGCTGGACCAGTATCACTATGAAAAACATTTTTTGCCAGCTTTAATGTCAATCTTTCAAAAGCCTGAGATAGCTGATAGCTGCAAATCCTTCTAAAGAGGCATGAAGCTGATGAAGTTTGGAGCTGCTTTGGTTATTAATGTGTTAATATTTCAAGTGTCTATATAGTTTGTAAAATTTAGTCCCAACCATGATGCAAAAAATACATGCCAAAGTTTTGGTGCTTGTCTCCTGTATGTTGCTCAGTGTGTTGGAAAACTATCAGTGAAGTGAAAAAAATACAACTTTTTCTACATAGTGCAAGAAATCTGGAAGCTGATGAAAATTAAGATAGATAAAATAACAATTAGAAAAATTAGCTCATTTTCTAATTTGGAGGTAAGAGCTATACTAATCAGAAGGTGATATGAGAAACACAAACTTTCCCAAAAGACAGTAACTGTTTCATGAAAAGCCAGCCAGTCCAATCCTGTGAAATTCTACATATTCCAGCTTGGTCTGGCATGGGTTATTCAGCCCTGCTTTGTCTCTGAGAGGGAGCTGATAGTTTTGCAGATTAAAACCATAGCCTCCAGTCTACTGGGACCAATCAGCTAATTTATGTTTAAAGTGTTGCAAGAAATTGAATTAAATACCCAGTATCCTAGCAAGCACATTTAATACTGTCAAAGAGCTATTTTTAGTCCTCAAGGCATGTAATTACTAGCTCTAGCCCATAAGGGAATTTCATCCTGAGAGATTTTCATTACATTTCAGAAGGATCCTCTCTGCTAGTGGTGGTGGATACATCCTAAACAACCTTCAGCTTCTTGCCAATGGGATACAGAGGTTTCCAGAGAGTGGAAATTCTTATCAGTGACATGTTGATATGGGACAACCCATTTATACCAGAATACTGTTATACTACTTTTACAGCTACTTGTTTTTTCTGCTTTCCTAATAGTAAGAAAAAGAAATAACTCAGATAAAGCTCTACCAATAATAAGATTCAAGTAATACAATACTCCATCCAGCTCTGTCAGTCATTCTACTCTTCACAGTATCAATATGTCTGGCTTATTAATGAAATGGATTTTTGTTTGAGAATGACTGCTTCCCCATAAAGTTATGTAAATATGCTAAAAACAGCACCATAGACTCCTTTTTACAGAAAACTATTACTATTATTTATTTATTCAACATTAAGGTGAGGAAAGGAGAGATTTTTTTTTTTTTATGCTGTTATTGTGAAGTACTTTCCATATTTTAAAAAACTGGTCTGGTTTAAACATAAATAATTTTCCTCTATTGATTTGTTTTTCAGTTGGGCAACTCATGGATAGCACAACTCTCCAGGTTCAAAATTTACAGCTGACACCTGCTTTAATTTTCTTCCTGCTTCCCTGATCCAAAGTACCATGGCAAAGAAGGTTGATGAAAATACTTATGAGCATTTTAAAAGCAAAATTTCACTGTTAAATGAAATATATTTAACATTTTATACTTAATTATCTGTCTATAAGTTAATCAAGCTAATATTCTGAGCACATATTTTAAGCCACAATTTGTGTAATTAAAAGGAAATATAGAAATAATATTTTTTCTCCCACCAATAATGAATTTTGTCCTCTCATGTAAAATCAATTTGCTTTCCCCCAATAGCACCACAACTTATTTGCCTTCAGTGCCTACACACCTAAATTTTTTCCCTCATTGAGCACTAAAAAGACAGGGAAGCTCAGGAAAAAAAGAGGAAATACGAAGTCCAGTATGATATGACTGAGCACATGGGATCAAATGATTTCAGGTAATATAGATCCAGTCTGGTGTCAATATACAGGACACTGTAATTCAGAGCATAATAAACCTTGGATATCTACACATTTCTGAGTGAGCACTCTTATCATTTACTGATTCTAGTAGTAATAATTTTGCATTAGAGGAACTGCTTTCCACTATACCTTCAGGCAATATTTGTCCTCAGCCACATACAAACACAGAATTTTGAAGAACTGCTTAGGACAGCCATCCTGCTGAGCATCCCCAGTTATCAGAAGGACAAAATGGTCTGGCTTAAGGTAAGCCATCAAGGTAATACTCTTTCACATATTTAGTAACAAAGCATGAAGAATAATCTTAGATCTATTTAAAGTCTAATTCATTTAGTGTCTCTGAAATTCATGCTGAGAAAATATTTTAAAATGGATGTATTAGAGGCACAGAGAAAAAGGTGACAAAATGCCTGACAGTACTCTGAGAGTACTGCATGACATCAGTGGAATTAAGCACCTACAGTCACCAGCTGATAACATGCACAGCTCTTCACATGCATCAGATTCAAGCAGAGGACCTGCTGCTGATGTTAACAAAGCATACTTCCATTACAAAAGACCTTCAAAGTTTTAGATCATTAAATTACCCTATTCTACCTCCTTGTTTTTTAGAAGTAATGAATGCTAGTCAGTTATATGTGTCTGGGAACTATCAGTTTGTTTTTACATGGCAGCGAGGGCCTTGCTGGCAAGAAACTCTATCATCATATGCAAATAGATATGATTGGGTTGGTTTTTTCCAGTCATGTTAGCCATTATTCCTTCTTAATTCTGTCCCTTCTAATTTATTGTTGCATTGAGTGCATGCTATTTCCTTGTCTTAAAAAAAAAAAAATCACAATTAGTGTGTCTGAATGGCAAGATGTCATTTCCTTGCCTGAGAATGACAAATACATTGTTGCTAGGAAACAGTTTTCAAAGACAAATTTTTTGAGGGACAGCAATTATATAGATTTTAAAAATGTCCCAATTGTAATCTCAAAGCAATGCAAAAGCAAAAAGTTCTCTTATGGGATTAGAAGGGGAAGGACAGAGAGGCTCCGTAGGCAGAGACAGCTAGTTAGTAACCTGTTTTACTAGTTAACCCTTTTATTAACAATTAGAGTAATTATATCCTTATTTTACCCTCTTCCTGTACCATGTAAAGCATACCTTTCTGAGACTATAATTCAAGCAGTATTCAAGCATGATTGTAGCTCCCACTTTTCAGGCATATAATCTGTTCTTCAAAACCATTGCCCATAAGAATAAAAATAGCTTAGCTCAGAAATGGGCATAGGATGGCCCTTCCTCAAAAGTATTGGTTTGCATATCTGGCTATATTTTAGTTTATATATATATATAAGTCTGTTTGGAAAGTCTTGGTAATGTGCCATCATATCATGGCAACCTCAGTAAAAACTGGGTGAGGTGACAGCTGCACTGAAATTATTGGCACTACAAATGTTTCTGCATGGCCCAGCTTCCAAATATGTGAGATTTTTATTTCCTAAAGTGTCTTTTAGATGATGCTTATTTGAGAAGACCAAATGCTACTGTGCCTGAACTTGTACCTCTGCAGAATATTCTACATAGTCTTGCTTATTTGGCAAAACTTTAGAGAAGTCACTGTCCTGCCCCTGGTCCCAGAGGCCCTCTTGTCCAGTCAGGGATGTCCCCACACTGAGGGCTCCAGGCAAGGTGAAAGGAGCACATATTCCCTGTGAAAGCAGTCACGCACTCAGCTCACAGCCTTTACACTGAGCAGTGCAGAACAGATCCTTTCTCCCCCCACCGTGTTCTTTTCACAGCAATCCCTTGTACATACCTTCCCTGCCAGGCTGTCCTTTGCTCTGAGACATCTTCTGTAATAACTCCCAGGTTGCATTTCAGAAGTATCTGTAGGAAATAACCCAAACCTACTCCATCTGCTGCCCCTGTTCTGTTTCAGGGACAGTATCTTGCAGCAGCTGTTTTCTGATTAGAGGTTCAGGCACAGCCATGGGACACAAATAGACTCTCGAACACCTGCAATGACCATGACCAGTAGAGGATGTATCCTTCATTACTCTGATGGGAACTTTGAGGACTCAAGAAATTTTGGTGCGGAAAAAGAGAGTGCCTGTGAGCTCAGAAGATAAAATTACATATATGCATAGAATTTGGCAGTAGCATCCTAATTATTGATTGAGATTCTCAATAACATAAATAAATACTTAGTAGTCTGGCCAGTATTCAGGTTCCTCTGATTGCTTCATTTGCCAAAATCCAGATGAGATTTTCCAGTCTGTCCTGTAAAACCCTTTTTTTGCTTTACCAGAGAAAGTTGTTTCCAGAAGATAACTAATTCACACAGGTAGTGAAAATCTATCAGGAGGCAAAAAGAATGAGGTAAGGGTTCTGAAGTCAGAGCTCAAGGGATGCTTGGTTGAACAAGAAAAATGCTGCTGAGAGATTCTAGCTGTGCAGGTGCATGAGATGAGGTATCTATGTAATGATAATTTCTTTTTCACGGAAGAGTAATTCTAACATTCCTTTGGTCCTTACCATGAAAATGAGTTTGGGGTTTTTCAAAACATGAAGCTGGCATTACTTTCTTGATGTAAACTTTCAAATTTAATCTAATTTCCGTTATGATTAGAAGAATTTAGTATTTCTATTATATACTATAAAATACAAAAAAGTGCAAAATAAATGTAGGCAGATAAAACATGTATAGTGTTATAACTAATAAATACAATTTTGCAAATGCATAACTGAATGCAGAATTTCCTTTGCATGAACTGTTTCTCAATTCCGAGTTTTTGATCCAAGGTAACCATCTGTTTCCAAAGAAACAATAGTAACATGAACCTGCCCAGACAATGACTATGGGATTTTTCATTGCTATAAATTAAAATTGAAGTATTGGTCACCATTTAAGACTGATTTAAGTATAGAATCATAGAACCATAGAATCACTGAGGTTAGAAAAGACCTCCAAGATCATCGAGTCCAACCTTTGTCTGAACATCACCGTGTCATGAATCTCACACTATTGGCCTCAGCCCATTTACTCAGCCTCTCCAGATCCCTCTGCAGAGCCTTCCCTGCAGTGGAAAAACGCTTCTGCCCAAAGTAGTGTCATCTGCAAATCTATGAAGGGTGCACTCAATCCCCTCATCCAAATAATTTTTAAATATTAAGTCCTATTGCAAGATATCCTCATTACATAGAGGCAGGAGTTCCTGAACATACAAATTGAGAACCATATTTTTGTGATTTTAAAGTTTTGTATTCTTCCAATAGATAAGGATCACCTGTACTGGAACTGCATTTTTTTCTACAACATACACTGGTGTTAAAACAAAGTGGGCAGGGTGATCAAAATGAAATATTCCTAAATATCTCAGAATGTAATAGTGATTCCTAAGTTATATCTCTTGGTCTCTGAACCAATGGCTAAATAAAAAAACAAACATAAGTATCCAAGTTGACAAGTACAGTCCCAAAAGGCTGCCCTTCACTAGCTGTTTAGTTAGGAAGATTATTAAACTAATAAAATCTAAAAATTTTGCTTTTAGGATCCTCCAGTTTTTCAGTCCCAGAAACTGCTGTATCAGATATTTCAGGTATGTCAGGTATTCAATAGACCTCACTGGAACTCTCAGTCTATGGAGTCCTTAGGGGCTTCTCAAGCCTCTGAGATTTCCAGTCTGTTGGGCATTCAGTGTTGGTATCCAAGTGCCTTTTGGAGGAAAATGCACCAATGCACTTCACCAAAACTTGGCATCTAATAAAAGCCATACAGAACATTAGTGTCAACCATGCCTTACCAGCCACAAGTTGTGCTCTGGATCAAAATATCTGTGGAAGGCAAGATATTCTAGGAGTATTTATTGTATTCAAAATATTTTCTGAGTGTTTTTTTGTCAAGACATGAAAAGAGAATTTCTTGATACCTATTGTGGGATTGCCTTATGCCTTTTCTCTGGGTGTATTAACTAATTATATTTGTTTCCTCATTCCTCTGTGTGTGCATATATATAAGCAAAAGTACATTAAATGTCTTTTGTATAGCAAGAATATTTTCACTTTTTGTGTGATCAAGTGTCACTGCAGGACTGAAGATCAATCTTTCTTGAAGTATAACAACATGTGTCCTTCTAAATTCAGAGGAGCAGGGAAATAAAACTCTCTTCTTTTGCTCCAGTTAACAACTGAACTCCACACAGCTGCTCACTCCTTGCTGGTTAGATGGGAGAGAATCAGAAGGATAAAATTTGTGGGTTGAGATAAGGGCAGTTTAACAGGTAAAGAAAAATCCTTACATACAAGCAACAAAACCCAAGCAATTAATTCACCACTTTTCATGGGCAGGCAGGTGTTCAGATATTCCCAGGAAAGCTGGGGTCTGTCAAGTGTGATGGTGACTTGGGAAGACAAACACCACCACTCTGAAAGTCCTTCCCTTTCTTCTTCATCAGCCAGCTCTCCATGCTGAGCATGACGTCACATGGGTTGGAATATCCCTTGGTTCAGCTGGGATCAGGTATTCCAGGTTTATCTGCTCCTGAAGTTTTTGCCTCCCCAGCCTCATCTGTGGTGAAGTGGGATGAGGAGCAAAGGCCTTGGCTTTGTGTAAGCACTGCTCAGCAGTGAAAAAGCATCCCTGTGTTATCATCACTATTTCCAACACAAATCCAAAGTATATCTTCCTACCAGCTATGCTGAAGAAAATTAACCCTGTCCCAGCCAAAACCAGCACAGCTTGTATTATCTTCCAGTTAATTCAAATTCTCTTGAGTAGCACACAGAAATTACTATCCTCTGATTATTTTATCCTCTGTAATTGATGACATGGTCTTCCTTCTAATCCTCCAACGCTCCTCATTGATTTGATCAAACAGAAACAGTCCTGTCGTGAGGTTATATAAGGATGAAATTATTTAGGTTTGACAAGATTTGGGAAGAAAAAAAAAGACTTTCTAATGGCTGCTGAAATTCAACATGGAGAAATGCAAAGCATTGAATATGAGAGGGACCAATGTAAAACTTCTCACATATACAAAAAGTCCTGAAAAGGGAAATTATAATTTCTTCGAAGTCTCAAAGATCAAGAACTTCCCTAAACGAAAAGATTGAAAGCAGCTGGACTAATTAATTTGAAGGGAGTGGGGAGTAGGTTTATAACAAAACCTTGGTTTATAGCAAAATCTGTTACGGTAAAGATATATATTAAATTAGAAATTATTAAAAGAATGTCAGTCCATGTCCTTCTTATAATATAAATACAGAAAAGCATTCACAGACGGTAAGATTAATGTATTTGAAATGGTTCAGGGGAATACATTTTTGTGCAAAGTGAAATTTATCTGAAAAACTCCCTGTGGAAGATCTCTTTCTTCCATATTGTTCAGAATATTAATTCCACTGACAAGTAAGAGTAATTGTTCCCAAGATATCTGGTATTATTGATTACAATTTCCTCTGAAGCATCAGTTACGGTATATTCTCAGACACACAGTGTTAAAGCAGCTATGTGGCGTTCAGCTGCTCCAACAAGACAAACCATCCACTTCTATACCTGGCAGAGGACCCCAGAAGGGGACAACAGCAAATTCCTAGTTCTCATTGCTGGTGCAGGAGAAATAAGGTTCAGGCAATTGAGCATTTCCCAGCAGTCCACTCCTAAAGGAGTATTTTAAAAATCCCATTGTGCCAAGTGTTGTATACTTTGATTCATGTCCATCAGGGTACTTCAACTCATGCTTAACTTCAGCATTTAAACTGGTTTGCTTTCTGCACAAGTTTTACCCTTTGGATCTAGACATAACTACAGAGAAAGAGAAGAAAGAAAATGGATGTATCTGTATCCATTCACTTCAGAGACAGCAGACCTCAGCATATTCCATTCCCTTGTGACACCTCATAGAAGGAAACTTTTTCTGACTTCCTTCACAATGTGTATAAGAAAGTTAAAACTCAACAAGCAAACCTTATTTTACAACACAGTAGGATGATTTTTTCCCCTTAATGCTTCTCACTTCCTGATGGAACTTGGTAAAATGATCAGCCCTTGCACCTAGGGCCCCTCTGGATTTTCTTCCATGCATCTTTGTCACTCCTTTTTCAAATAAAAATGCTAAATTAATGTCTTTTCTCATTGATGTAATATGGGATTGATATAAACTTGCTGACCATTATAAAGCTGTTTTCAGCTGTGTATCATTTTCACAGAAATCATCTGATTGATTTTATAGATTTTTAAAATTTCCTATGTCACATTCCAGAAATAAAGTACTAGAAAATATTTCTTATAACAACAAAGTCCACTACAAGCCCAGACATTATAAGTTTCATGCACATAGAATAACTTAGTAAAAAGTCAGGGGGTTTAAAGGGGGTTATTATAACGTAATTATAAAGGGGGTTTAAAATAACATCTGATAAGTCTCTTTTTGTAGCAGTTTTCAAAATATTGAGAGTCTCAGAGGTATCCTTCTCTGAAAGGCAACACATGTGTTTTTAGGTTTGGTTTGGGGTTTTTTTAGGGACAAAGATTGAAAATTTGACATGTAATGCAACGTTATCTTTGATCATAATTCGGGTTTAAGGAATTACTGTTTTTCATGGGTATTCAAATCGCAAAGAAAAAGACAAGGAAGCAGATTACATAAATAAAAAGCAGCAGGAATTTTGGATGCAGGGTGACTTTACAAGCCTAGTTAAGCATGGTAGGACAGTTATACAGCCCAGTCAAGTATGGCTGATTGATTTTTATCTGCAAATTGTTATCAACTGTGAAAGCTGGCTGCAGGTTGTTAAAACCAAGAGCCCTGTGCATTCTATTTAGAGAACACTGGTTGCATAATAAATCTGTTTTCCTGTGAAAAGCAAGCAATTAGAATTAATGATTTCATCACAAAGAGCAAGAGAACACTTTAGGTTGTCAGAGATGCTGGGTTGAAAAACACTGTTAAAACAAAGATTATGATGTTACACAGGAAGAGCTGGATGCCCTCAAAGCCTGGAGAAAAAGAGTAAGAGCTCAGAGACATGGTGCAGATAACAACACAATATGCAGTGTACACATGAAGGACTTTTGGACAAAGTGGGTACTCTCCAGATGTAAAAATTAAGAAAAAAAATACAGCCTACTAATACACAGTGGCCATGTGTTGGGCATACCACATGGTACAATTTTAGCCTCATATTTTGGTGAAATACAGAGTTAAGTATGGGAAGAGGCTATAGAGCTTTCTGTGTGACAGAGGACTAAAAAAAGCTTGATTTTTAGCCTAGCAAAAAAGAAAAAAAGCCCATAAGGATTATAATTATTGTCTATAAATGCAGCAAAATACATACATATGGAAAGGAAAGAGCAAACATGAGACAACATATCTAAAACATTTTTATCTGAATTATTTAAAAGATACACTTTGAATATATTTACCTTGTATTATATTGGCTTGTCATGTTGTTTCAGCTTTCTAGAAGACAACCATAAGGAAGTTGAATATGAGTTTATAATGAATGGTAGTTGGTCTAGTTTGAGAAACGTTTCATGGCAGGAGGCAGTTTTGAAGAGAATAGGGGGAAATACGCTTATATATAGGCCACAGGCTCTTCATGAAAAGTCTCTTTTCTGTAGCAGTGTCAAGGAGGTAGCAGATATTTTTAACCATGAGTGATGACAAATTAACAGGTAGGATGTGTTGTGGTTCATTATAGAGCATTGAGTGTAAATCTACAGAAGAGTCAATGATATGGCATTATATGAATTAGGATCTAGAGACTTCCCAATAAGGCTTATCTAAATAACTAGCATATGAGTAATTAATTAGCTCCAAAAGTGCCTCATAGTATGCAATAGTAGATGACAACCAGTAAAAGAATGACAAAATATATGAGAAACTAATTTAAAGTCTGAAGGGGATGTTGTAGCTCAAATTTTCTGCATCTCAACCACTGGCCAGGTGGGTGCTTTGGTGACCACTGTGTTGTAGTAATGTGTACTGGATATGTATTACACTGCTTTGAATTGATGCTATTGGGTGACAGCACAGATGCTGACAAAAGCTTAAAAAGCAGATTAAGCCTAATTTCTGGAAAACCTGGAAGCGGGAAAAATTCTGGACAAAACACCTCCAGGCAATAATTGAGCTTCTCTGCTCCAGGGCATTGAGAGTATTTGTATGGGACAGATGCTGTGAAGAGCATCTGGCTCTGGGCTGCAGGCTTTGGGCTTCTGGAAGAGGAGTTTTGTACAGCAGAAATCAGTTCCTTAAGACAGAGGTGCAATCCTCTGCTTTATTCTGCAGCCAAAGTCATCCACTTCAGTGAGAAAAATTATTTTTGGTACATTTTCCTGAAAAGCTCTTGCTGATATTCTGCAAATAATTCTACTACCATGGGTGAGTGGAGACTAAGCAAAGGTAGGAGGGAAAGGAGGAGTTCATCTTATGAAAAAAGCATTACTAAAGTTAGCACACTACTGGTAAGAGCCATCTCAGATTTGTAATATGTTGTCATAGATTGTACCATAACTTTCTGTAACTGACACAATCACTTACACTGACAAATAATGTGCAATATTTTCATTACCAGTGGACACTTCAGAAGATGTGACTGAAAATGTCCTTGGGTAAAATCAAAGAAAACAGAGGACAGTATCTACAAGATACTGTGAGAAACATCTAGAAATGAGAACAGTTAGCTTAATCTTAGTGTGAATTCTCTAAAACAATTAGACAGCTTTTGTATTCCAGTGAGGCAGCTTCTTGCTTAAATACCAGGGTTCTGACTGAGATACATTTTAAGCCAGGTCATGCTTTCTTTTTTCTGCCAAATATAATTAAAAATGTATTGAAATGTGCAAGCTGTACTATTCATTAAGCATTTGCAGATGTAACACCATGAGGAGCACTGCTGCTGTTCTGCTTTTGGCACTTGACATTACCATGGCAAAAAACATGCTGAGCTAATAGAGTGTCTGCACATTGGAAACTAAAGCTCAGCTGGGGTTGAGAAAAGCAATTCCCTGAACTAAAAATTACCTGTAATGCAAGTTCTTTGAATTCTTCTTTAACGAAACAATTTTGTGGTGAAAATCAAACAAATAAAGACCACGACAGGCTAAAAATATAAACAGTGAGGTTTGTTTTTTTTCTTCCTACATATTCAGCAAATTTGGATTCCTGTTCTTATTTAGAGCTAACCCTCTAATCAAGTTTGAAGTCCTTTACAAATTTTTTCTTTTTATTTATGAAATATGTTCAAACATCATCTTAAATTATGAAATTGATTTTAAACTGCCATCGATAGCAATATGAATTCAAGACAAGGGAGAATTCTTCCAGAAAGCTGCAGGTTTGATAGGGTTGCAGTTGATAGGGTAAGTGCAAGAAGGTATTTAAACATATATGTTATACCAGAAAAATGCAAAATCACAGAATCTTTTAGGTTGCAAAAAGAGCTTTAAGATCAGTGAGTCCAATCATTAATCTAACATTTCCAACTCAACCACTAAAGAATGTCCCTAAGTGCCACATCTACACATCTTTTAAATATCTCCAGAGATGGTGACTCAACTGCTTCCCTGGGCAGGTGTTACAATGATTGACAACTGCTCTGGTGAAGAAATTTTTCCTAATATCCAGTCTAAACCTCCCCTGCTGAATCCTGAGGCCATTTCCTCTTGTTTAGTTTCTTGTTTCTTGGGAGATGAGACCAACCCACACCTGTGTCTAACCTTCTCTCAGGAAGTTGTAGAGAGTGAGAAGTCCTCCTGAGCCTTCTTTTCTCCACTATAAACAACCCCAGATCCCTCAGAGCAATGGCTTCCAGCTCCTCTCTTTGTTGGCCATGTTGTGTGCAGTGATTCCACCACCTTATTGTTTTTGTGACTGAAATGAACTTGATCACATTCAGTAAAAGCTTGGTTCCCTGCTCTTCTGGCTCAGCAAAATTCCCTATTTTGCAGCTTGTCTTCTAGATTTGTGCTCTGGCTCTGGTCAGTGATAGCGGACTTTTTAAACCAAACTTTAATTTGAATTAGTCTTATTGGTAGGTTGTCAAGTCTCAGTTTGAATTTTCCTTTGAGAATTTTAGAAAATCCATTTATTTGAGTTCCCATCAAGATAGTCTGTCTGCTTTAATATGAATCATCATTGTCTCTTTTTTGCTTCATTCTATTCATGGACAAGAATGCCTGGTCATTTGCTCAATGACTAGAGAAGCACTCCCCATGTACTATTTTTTCAGTAATAAGTAAGCCTTATGTAGTAAGAGACTATATATCAGACATTTCCCATGGCAGACGGTGATCCCTGTTTACTGAAAATTCCCTCACTACAGGTTATTTTTACAAACTCTATAATAATTTTTATGTGCCATAGCCCACCAGTAATTTTGAATAGTAGCTTATCTCAATCAAATGTCATTCTAGGCTGATGGCCTGGCAGCATTATCTAGATCTGGAAAGGTCAAAAAACAAATTCAGTGCCAAAGTAATGATAAGCTGCAGGTGGGACTGCAAGCTTTCCAAATCACATAAAATGCCAGGAAATTTTCCCAGAAAGATTTTTTAACATTTATAAAATAATTGAAAAAAAATTATTATTATGTCTGTGATATGTAAGTAGCAGAAGACAAACTATAATTTTTTCTGTCTGTAAATTATTGTATTCATCAGAATTTTTAAAAACATAATACTAGAGTCAGTGAAATATTACCAGGTCATGTTCTGCATTACAAGCTGTCTTCAGCAAATGTTGTGGCCCAATATTTTGTTCTTTGTATGTGTATGTGTTATGTGAACATTTGGAAATAACTTTTGCAATCAGAACAATGAAAAATAAATGTTCTGAAGTATGGACTTCTCACTCCTTAAAGTCCACAATTAATCCAAAACTCTGTGGTTACATAGGAAGAAAAAAAATCTGCAAAAAATTCATAGATGAAGAAAAGTCAAAAGCTTAAAGAAGAAGCTTAATAGAAGCAGGAGATTATAGCTAGGCAGTGAGCTACCCATGCCCTGTATGGCTTGTAAAATGGCAGTGGAAAATAAACAAGGCAGCCCAGCAAAGCACAGGGCTATGCAGAATGTTCAGAAGGAGGTGAGTCTGGAGCCTTGCTCCCAGCTGAACATTGAGAGTCAGGTGGAGCTCTGCTCTCCTGTAGCACTGCCACTGCCCTTGACACTTTATTCAGGTCTATCTTTTGCACCTGTGCGTGATGAGAGGTTCATGAAAGCATGTGTTCATGTCAGATACTAGAAAGAAAAACAAAGAGAGGTATTGAAGGACAGATATGCACCAGCTACAAATGCAAAAACATTAAGAAAAGAAATCTGAACTACCCCATAACATCATTTTTTTCCCAGGTGAAATGAACATTTTACTTTAGTCTTGCTCATTTCTTCTCTTTCAAATGGGTGAAAATAGTTAGTTTAATTTGTAGCCTACAGCTCTGATATATCAGATAGTCAGAAGCTGAGACTGTAACTGCAAAGCCCACAGCTATGGCCAGAACTGTAGCAGCTTGCTTATCCAGTTGTTTCTCTCCCTTCACTTTTCAAATACTCTATGCATACCGTTGCCCTATTGAATGAAACTTCTTTTTTCCCTGATGCCTTTTCCTGTTCTTAGGAAGAAAAAGCCCAGACACAGTTAGAGGGTTGGGCGTCGTTTACCTCAGTATTTTAATAGGATCCCATTCGATGGCTCCTGCTGTCCAGGTAGAACGCGTTGCAAAAGCCCCGTCCCTCCAGTTGAGTATGCAATTAAAGACCTTGCACATTAACATATCTAACAAGAGGGCCCAATAAGGGGGATGGGGTGGGCTAACTTCTAGTTCACAAAGTCTGTCCTACTAGGAGACCTTGAGTTCTTATGATAGTAAAATGTTTGGTCTTCTAACTCTACAGTTTCTGGGGTGTTTGGTCTCCCGGCCTACTGGACACCAAGAAACCAGGCTAAGTTACCAGACCTAAAGTATGCATGCTAATACTTGTGGATACAGAGAACTGTGTAAAAAGTATATAGAAGAAAAAGCAAAAAATCCTTTTAGCATCATCCCCGAGAGGTTTAATTGTCACCTTGAAAGATGTACAGTTTCATTCAAACTTGGGAGTGCTTCTGGAATGGTTATTTTTGTTGATGGCAGTGTTGATATGAACTGCAGCATGCTTCAAGGTGTTTCTCCAGCAGAAGGTGAAAAAGATTTTATGGTATGGTTGATTGCAACAGTAGGAGTAGTTCTTATGTTTCTGGGCAAGCAGACTTTAAAAAACCCAAAATTTTCATCATTGTAAGGGTGTTTAAGCAGTTCTCACAACAAATATAGCAATACTTACTGTTATCCCTACAAGTTATAGTTTCCATAAAGCAATGGCTAGATTTCTTCATCTTGCTGCTTTGATGGTACTGAAGTAAGATGAGCAGCAAAGATTGCAACCAGGCTTTTTATTACTGCTTACAAGCATTAAGTGATGAGAAAGAAATGGATAATTATTTTTGCATTTTAGCATCAATAGATAACAAGTACCAGCACCAAAAGCTTGGAAATGTTGTCATCTCTGAGGACGCTGTGAAAAACAAGGGATAGCACACATACAGAGACATTAATCTTTTGTTAATACCTTGAGACTGCTGTATCCTAATGGTTCATGAGTTGCATCTCAGATAAATGTACAGTCATAGCTACATCCCGTAGCATTTAGAATAAAATTATTTAAGACAGAAACAACCTACAGATTTTTAATGGAGATGGATTTTCTACATGTATGTTCACTACCTGAAAATTTTTGCCATAGTTTAAATAGAACATCACCCCTTTATCATTCCTCTTTAATCTTGGTTCTTCAGGTTCTAAAGACTCTGGACTTTCTCATTATACTTCCTTGATGTTGGATCTGGAAATGAATGAAAACCTCGAAAAATACTAAGTATATTTCTAATCTGATACTTAATAAAATCCAATTTGGAAAAAAGTATGTATTCACATTAACCTCAGGGCTGTACTGAAATGCCTTTCAGCTGTCGGAAAGGTTAAATGCAGAGAAAGCACATGTAATTAATGAGGCTGATATTAAAGACTTCATTTTGAGAAGTCTGTTTTAAAGATATATGTTTTCCTAGCTATTATATTTTACAAATAAAATATATCATCACGAAAATATTTGTAAATACATATTTTACATTAATTGTTTCTACCAATGTTAGGGCTTGAGGAGTCCATATTGAAAATTGAACTCATTAATGATACTGAAAAGCTTTTGTATTCTGATAATCATTGAAGTCTGAGATCTATTATTCTGAGATCTATTATTTTTTTAAGTTTTTCTTGCACTAACTTTCTTTGTCACAAAGAAGGTTGATTTCCTATTAACAGTGCAAGATTTTGTTCTCATATGTCTTAAAATATACTACATGGTACTTGTCTTTGTATATTCAATTTCAGCACATTCTCCCACAATTAACTGTGTTCTTTAGTTTATCAACTGTTTGAATCAAGTCTTGAAGTGCAGTTAAATTGTACTTAGAATTTACTTTCTTTACTCCTGATTTACTTGAAAAATAGAATTTTCTGGTTGAGATATCTGCAAAATCTTTCCAACTTAACCACCACAATCGTGGTGTTTACTCCATTTTCCATGGAAATTTTTATCAAGTTTAATTAAAACCTGAACTGAAAATTAGTAAGCTAGGCACTTAAAAAGTGATTTTATGAAAATACTGTTACTATTTTGAAAGCAAACTTTTGTCCGTGGGTGTCTCCTTTCACCCCACCCTCTGGGATACACACAATCCCTGACTGGAGCACAGCTGCTTTAGCAAGTCCCTAAGCTTTGCCAGACACTTTCTTCTAATTCAACTCTCCCTATGCTGCCCAATTCTGTGACTTTCGACAGAATATTCTGAATTGGAAGGGACCAATAAGGATCATCGAGCCCAACTCTTAAATGAATGGCCTGTATGGAGGTCAAACCCACACCTCTCGTGTTATTTCTTGTTCTTCTGGAATACACCAAAAAAAACATTCAGTCCTTGTGTTCAGCTGCTGCTGAATTATTTTGAGTGAAGTGTATTTGTTACAGATGGTGTGAGCAAGTCTCACCAGGCTCTGCAACCCTGTACACTCTGACCATTTTCTTCTACACTCTCCTTTGCCATGACAAGGACTCCTGACATCCTCAAAAGGACAATTTGCCACCTCTAACTGTCTGCCCTTCCCAATATGTATCAGCAGAAGTAAAGGTAGGATTTCGGGTAAGAAATAACTTAAGAGCTTTTACTTTCCATAATTACTTTTTCTAAAATCGTGTCATAATTACCTAAACACTTTTTAAAAGGTACAATTCTATCCTTTTTTTGTTATTGTTTTTGAGTTGGTTTTATTGTTTGGTTGTTTGCTTGGGGTTTTTTGTTTGGCTGATTTTTTGTTTTGATTGGTTTGGTTTGGGTGGATTTTTTCTTTTGTTCGGGTGTTTGGGTTTTTGTTTTTTTGTTTTGTTGGGTTTTTTTGGGACATAAAAAATTAAACAGGATAATTCCTATTCAAATGTCAAAGTACTGAGGTAAACAGATAGTAATAGACTTTCACTCAGACATTATGATTACTTAAATACATTGCCATGAAAAGGCAAACAATCAGCAGAGTTCTTTAAAAGGTTCAGTGCAAATTAGTTTCTGGCAAGGACTATGTGCTGTTCAAGGCTTCATTAAAGCCTTTCATTTACAAATTATGTCAGGAAAAAGCAAAGGGTGCTATGTATGCTATAAAATGAGACAAAAGCCCCAGGAACCCTCCCAGGGCATTGGGCAGCTCATTTTAAGGTGGTTGTGATGACCACTGTCTATCACTGCCTCGGGGTCACTATAGCAGCAGGACTTGGGAAGTGAAGGCATTAATCAGAAACGAGCACTTATGTGTGTGCCTCTCCAGAGTTTAATTCTAATCTGGAACAGTATTTTAAACATGAAATACAAATATTTATTCTTCACGTTTTTCAAAGGAAAAGTGTATTTGAGGACATGTAACACCATGCTGACTCCTATCTGTGCCACAATAGGTGGCACTGGAAATTTCCACATGCAATCTGTTGAGCTTAACCTTCAGTTTTTTGCCATTGAAGTAGCCCCCGTGAACACTTCCCTATATAAAATGCTTTGGAAATATCACAAGTTGTGTCCTTCAGTTATTTACATAGTGTCATTCCATTGTTTTGAGACTATTTGTTAAAAAAATATAATGAATGTTTGTGTTTCTGGTCACAGTATTGACACTAGGAGACATTTTTGTTTTTCTGTTTTCTAAGTTAGTTATTTTCCATCATACTTGTATGAGTTAATCTGTCAGAGTTTCTTTATCATCTCTCTAGGATGTCAGACCAGAACATGATAAATGTTCCAGTTTAGCTGTTTTATGTATGTTTTCCACAACTTTTGCCGGTCTTGATCAATGGAAGAAGGAAATGAAAGACACTTGCATTCTTCTCCTTAGAGCACAACTGCAGTAGCAGAATTCTCTTGCTAGATTCTCTTCTTGTTGAATAGGGTCTGATGGTTAAATGTTCCTCACGAGGAGGATGTATCTGAACATGCTCTCTAGCTCCTTTCCAAACCTTCTGTGGTAAGCTGATGTCTGGAGTGTGATGCAAACAAGCTTCTGGGAGGTGGACACCTGAAAGCTTCTGAGAGGCTTCCAGATCTTGCAGGGAATGGAGCTTGTGGGTTTTTTTCTTTTTAATTGACTCTGCTGTTTAAAGGTCAAGAGGTTTATGCAACAAAAGTTTGAATAACAAACTTCTAATAGCTCCTCTTCTGACCTTGCTGACAGTCAAAAAATTTTTACTGGACTGAGGTTACAATTGTTTTTGTGGATCTCAGCAGAATCTTGTCATAGGTGGTGTTTGAAAAAGCGTTCTTTAGTCCAATCTGACTGCGTGGGAGACAAATTGATGTTTGAAACCAAATAAGAAATAGACTGAACGTGGAGTGGGGGAGAAATAAAAAAAAGGAAAGAAAAAGATGGGAAACCTGGTAGAAATGTGGGGAGATATGCAGTCAATGCAGGATGAATAGATGAATACACAATGCAAAGCAATATTGGAAAGAAAAGGGAAGAAAACAATGCCTTTTAACTGATGTGCCTATGTTGAAAGACTTGCCTCTGTACTTTGTAAACTGCATTTCTCCTGCAAGCAATGAAACAAAAGGGAACAGTGACAGGGTGAGCCCTGACCATGCTGCCTGCCCAGCTGCTAGAGTAGTATTTACCTCTGCTAGCACTCTGTTCAGAAAGTCAGAACCAGTAGGCTTCACCTGGTTCACACTAAACACTTCTCAGGAACTCTGGTTAGTTCAGGCAGCATGAATGAAACCCAGTCACAACACCTTGGAAAAAAAATGCACACAGATGGCTGTGCCAAGTGTTCCATTTTATTTGAAACCATTGGTTCTGGAGAAACTATCTCAGAGCACTCAGTGATGTTCTACCCCTGTGTCTCTAAAAGAGGATTACCAGCCAGCAGGCATCATGGATAGACTTCTGCCCCTGGACCAGGCTTGCACAGAGACTAAACCTGGAAATTGAATACCTGCTTCCAAATGGGCAAACAGCAGAGGGAAGGTGCAGGAGAAGCATCCACTGACTGCAGAGATTTCACTGGTAACATTCCTGCTCTCAGTGACACTCTTACAACATAGTTGGAATTTTTTTACTAGAATACCTAAATCACCCTAAATAAAATATGAAAAAAACTCAGATTTTATTTTCTCCGATGGAATAAAAGTTTTGTAGGCCTTGCAGCTGATAGCAAGTGCAGACCTTGAAATCCCTGGACACTGGGTCTGTGTGGAGGAGAAGGGGAAGGTTGCTGAGTGATGCAGAGCCTGCAGCAGCCAACCACAAAGATGTAGCAGCTTTACCAAGTGTCACCATGTTTTTCAGCATGAGTTTCCAGCAAGAAACAGAAGACCACATTTCTTGAGACTTCAAGTAGCAAAAAGGAGTGGGAAATCCTGCAGCTGTGCAGTTTTCACCTCAAGGCCAGTCTCACACCCTGGAACACCTTGAGTCAGAAGAATAGAAGAGGAGGAGAGAAAGTAATTGGAATCCTCCTGGGACCTTGTCTGAGACCACTTTCTCTGAATCCAAGGTGCTTCCCAAGACACGTATGCCTCATTTCCTTAGCAAAGAGAGTGTGTATAGTTGTTTTGTGGACAATTAACTTTTTCTTAAAGAATCTCAAATCATTAGGCTCATGGCAAAGAGAACTATTTGAGGGGGAGCCCATACTTGTGACCCTCCTTAAGAGGGAAGAAAAGCCTTCTGCAGGATGAGAGCATCATTATGAATCTCCATTTTAGCAAAATTTTAATGCAGCTATATCTAGCTAACGGGTATAAACCCACAAGTATGTACATAAAATCACACACACTACAGCAGAACAGGATAGAAAATAAGTACCACATGGCAAGCATAGCACATATTTAACAAACTAGCCAAATATGCTCAACAATATGACGTTAAGAACAATACAGGAAATTATATAAGCAAAATCAGAAGAGAGATAAGCATATGAGCTCAGTATTTCTCAGCAGTTTGGTGGAAAAAGTTGTTTTAAAGCTTTCTTGTGGCATTTTAATGTAATTTACATTGACACCTGATAAATTATTGCCAAAAATGTCATTCAACATATGTTGCAAATTTTCATAACAGATTTTTCAATGGCTGTGATATTAAATTTGCATCATGAGTCTTTTTTGCAATCAAATAACAACAACTGGAAAGCACTAAAATGATTACCAGGAAGAAATATCTTAAGAAATCCAATTAATTTTGTATTTTCTAAGACCTCTGCTTTTTTCTGAAGTCCCATTCATCTCAGAATTCTGAGCTTGTTATATTGTCAAAGCTTTCACTTTTGATTAGCGTATGTCTTTCTGAATATTAATTTTATTTTGGAAAACACATTTTTTTAAAATGTTTTTTAAAAGTTGTATGAAATTTTCTTCTAAAATTCTTTGATATTAAAGATTTTGATATATTTGACGTGGATGTTTTCTGTTGGACATAATGTTTTCAATCACTACTTTTTGAGTGCAGCAGAAGAGATCTGACTGCTATGACAGGCTAGCATTGCTAATATACTTAATTTTAATTATTGCTGCTTCTTCCCTATTACTCAGATGGGTCCACTAGCAAAACCTCTTTTTGAAATCACAGGCACTGCAAAGGATGTGGGAATTTACTATCATTCCTTTCACTGTTACCTTTCAGCAGCTTGATTATATAGAGCAGGGCTTGGGTCCCTACTGCCTTTGCACATTTTCCAAACAAGATTTTTCATGTCAACAATATACAATATACTTCTGTGAACAGAATTTGTGGAGCAAGCAGCTTTAGCTGACCCAGTCCATCTGTTCTTTTCTGTTCTTTGTGGCTGGAACTCGGTTTCTTTGACCAGGATTTTATCATCAAACCATACTGTAAAACTGTTTTTATTCTGAATATTTGCTTAATTGATTCAAATTTTTATTTGTCATTCATAATGGATTGGTTAAGAAGTGTGGTTTGCTGCATCATACTAAGAATTGTTAGGTTTTTTAAAATTTACAGATTACATAATCTTTCACTGCCCTGATGACTTTGACCCTGGATTTTACGACAAAAAATGTGGAAATTAGTGCTTTTGCATGAAATGGCATCCAGCTTTTCTTTTAAGCGCTGATATTCTTGACAGAAAATGTATTCAGGTGTTTTTTTTCACTAGCTTTGAATGCTCAGCACCTGCCTGCTGGCTCAGTTAGCAGAGTTGCAGGCTAAGCCTGGGGAATCTCAATACCGTGTACATTTTGTCAGAACACTGTCTTTTTCTTAACCTGCAAAATATGAGGTTAACAAAATAAAATCTTCCTAAAGGAGAATTAGAAAGACAGAAATGACTGATCATTGAACATAGTTTTTTGTCATGGTTCTCAAGTTTTTCTCATCCATACAGTGACAGCAGTGTTGAGTACTAATTTTACAGGCAGACTGGTTTTTGCAGGAAAATATTGACCACCTTATTTAAGGTTACCAGAGCCTCGTTTTTTGGATTACTGAAAACCTCATGAGAGATGTTGAAGCCTCTTCCTATCAGACTGAAGGGGAAAAAAAGCCTTAGATCTCCTCAGGAGCACATGCATAATGGATTTGTGACTCATTTTTAATAAAGTCAATATTCAAAACATTCCATTAATGTATCAATATTATACTGGGAGAGGATAGTTTTGTGGCTATGAAGAGAATTGCTTAATCTTCCTTTATTCTTGTGAATAAACTAGGAGTCCGTTTATCAGCTTGATGATTTGTATGTGATTGCTTGCACATTGTTTTTAGATTTAGGGCATAATTATTTACAGCTTGTTTTTCCCATTTCACAAGAGAAAACACACGTAACAGCAAGAATTTGTGAAAAAAAATAGAAATAAAATGAACTTCCCTAATCATCAAAGGACCTGTCCTAATTTATTTTTGCCATTGCTGCATGTCTGCCATAGATGTAGGGAGGTGTCCTGGAGCACAGCATATGGGTTCCACCAAGGCAAGGAATCCTGCCTTTGGGAATCCTGCATGATGTTTCTTTACTTCCAAAGGTAACAACTGCTAATGAAACATCTCAGCTGATATAGTCTTTTCCATTAAAATACAAACTGAGGAGATATTTCAAAGATAATCTCCCTAACACTGCAAAATTTCATTGAAGTTTAAAGGTACAGCTAATTGTTCTTAATTTGAAAACACACTAACTGGGAAAATATATTTCATTTTGCTTCAGTGGAATTGTCAAGTAGTTTTTCCATGGTCCTTTATGTTATTTAGACTGATCTTCTGGTTACAACACTTTATTGTATACCATTAAATTAATGAAAGATTGATTTATCTCATGATGCTGAGTGAAGTAACCCATGAAATTCCACTTTGATAAACACCAAGTAAGTTTTCTCAGAGAAGAAGAAGGTAAACTAAACATACCCAATGATGAGCTTTAACTTAACCATTACAACTTTGAAAGAAGATCATTAAGACATCTTGACTAGGGTTCAAAAACCTTATCTCCATCCTTAGAAGCTGTAGAAAGACAGTAGTAGAATGTATTAAGAAAAAGACTGAGAGAAAAATGATAAGTGGTTGTACCACTGAATATCACTTTGGTGTAGTCACTTCTTTGTACCAAGCTTTTCGGAACTCAGGTAAAAAAATATAGCAGAAGTGAAATAGGCAGAAGGACAAACAAGAAGGATGGTCAGAGTTATAGAATGGTGGCTTGGCAGCAAGCCTGAAATGGATCAAGTTCCTCAGTCAAGAAAAAGGAATGATTCAAAAATGACAGAAATTTCTCAAATCAGGAATGATCATAGGAAATACTTGAGCAGCATTTTGAGCAATAAAACTCTAGAGGCAGTAATGTCAATATTCATACAGAAAGTTTAAAAACAAACTACATTCTTTTCCATAAAGAGTTTAATTACTGACCCATTGCCAGAGGATGTAGCTGCTAAAAGCTTAAGTGGTTTCAAAAGATGGTTAGACATGCTTTTGGAATAAATTTCTAAAAAAATTTGTCAAAGGCAATATAAACACAGATATATAATCTCTAGCTTTGGAAGTCCTTAACTTCCAAACTACTGAGAGCTAGAAGTGGTAAAAATGTGCCTGTATACTTTCTCTTGCTTTGTTCCCCTACCTTTACATAGCATTTGTGTTTAGACATCACACAGGTCCACACTGTAAATTTCAGTGCAGGGAGAGGATTTCTCACGTTAGTTCTCCAATAACTGTAACAAGAGAGCAAGTAAAAAAGCATCAGCAGAGAAACAAAGTTTTCTTCAAAGACGTTTTTTATATTATGTTCCTGGACTGAAGTTCATCGTTGCAAAGATGAGTCAAAAATGGAGAAACTGATTGTAAATTTCTTGGACCAATTCATTCACTTGGACAGGTAAGTCTGCTAAGAGTGGAGGATCAATGACCATTTGTTCTGTCTGAGAAGCTGCTCCACATGGAAGGTCAGTCACTAATTACAGCATCACAGTTCTGTACCTCAGTGACTGGGGTTTTATGCATGACCATTAGCACTGTCTAAAGAATATAATGAAGGGTTTGACCTTCAACCCCGGGGCATAATAATGGCCATTGGGCTGCCTGCTTTCTGCAAACTGAAACTACCTGGGCTTAATTACTTTGTATGAACAAAACATCTTCCATGTATTTCTGAAAACTGTGGAGATTTCACATTAATCAAAAAGAGAGTGTCTCAGGACTCTGTATCCAAACTGAGAGAGTATCTGATGTAAGCCTAGAGGCAACAAATCCTGTGTAGGGCTAGTACTAAGTATATTAAATCATGGCTGGCATATACACTGAGAGCCCCTAGAGTGCCTGCCAGCTCCCAGATCTGGTTGTGCTTGCTGGCTGCAAACTTGTTGCATGCCATGCATGGGAGGACACTGCCTGTATGGCAGATGTTCAGCTCCTTCACCCCTGCTTTCATTGCAGGGAGGAGTTCATTGTGTTGGAACTGAATGACACTTAATCTAACAGGTCCTGGAATCACCCTGAAATGTGGGATGTGCTGTTAATATACCTGCTTTCCCAGGCAGGGTTAGAGGGATATGTTAAAGCATTTTCAGACATGCAGTAGGAAAAAAATAAGGAAAGGTAAATTTCATTTTCCTAGACTTTCTGTCAAAAATTTTGGTAAAGACAGGAGAGTTTCCTTCGGACAGTTCAGACATTTTTGTGCAACATGAATGTAAGTATATCATGTTCCTTGGCTGGTAAGCATTTCATGTTATTATTCTGTGAAATAAAATCTGCAGTTTTCTTCACAAGACTTGACTTGGGGCATAGCTTTGTGTTTTCACTCTACTTGTAGTCTACAGGTTCTATTTGTAAACACAACCATGTAAAAGAAATAATCTCTCCTAATTAATAATTTATTGTAATTTCTTCTGTTTCAAATCTAACTGCTTCCAATTTTCTACTTCCTGCAGGGTGCTCTGACCCATAATTAGTCTGGTAAAAGGATTTGTTGGTATCAGCTCCATTTTCAGGCATGGCAATCACCTCATGAATTATAAGGACTCTTTTAAATATATGCATGTTTATATTGCAGAATTATCAGAATCCCAGCAAAAGCCAAATAGAACAAAAACTTATTTTTACTTTATTGTATAAAATATTTTTAATTTGATAATTGTTATTTAAAAAAAAAAAAAAAGATGCTTTTGTATACCTATTCCCTCCAGCAGTGATTTGGACTTCTGGGCTCAGGACTCACTAGTTAAGATACACAACACAATCCATAGGAGGTGAGGATCCTGTCAATTAGGAGATCCATGGTAGGTGTAATTATACACATTCCTTGAGCTTCTCAGGGAGGTTTTCATAATTATTTAAACAGCCTTTAGGTAACAAGCACTTTTGAATGTCATTTTCTGGTATCCTTAATTAACAATATCTTTAATTAACAGAGAGATTCAGAAAAAAATTTTAATGGAACGATACATTGAAAAATTTTAATATATTAGATTTGTAGTTGCATTGAAGTTTTATATCTTACACTTTAAACTAATCTCATTATTGCAAAAGAAGTAAAATATTTCATAGAATGTGACAAAAATATAATTTTACCCATTTAAATAATATGCTGATGACTATCTTTCAAGAACAGAAGATGGTCCTCCTCTGTCTCCATCTGAAAGATTCTAAATGAATATTTCCTTTGGTATTGAGAGCTGGTAGTGCTTTGGTCCATAAGGATGTTGTAAGAGACCCAAACTGAGACCCTAAGTTATTAAATTTTGGCAGCTTTACATATATGAATTAATATGATTACAGGAAGAAATTAATTTTATATAATATTTATTTGCTACACATCAGTCTGACTTTATATCCCTAAACTGAGTCTTACAACAATGAATTGGGAGATTCATTTTTTCAGTGTTAATGGAAATAGTTCTGCATTTTGCAAATGTTAATGTTGATGAAGATGCACATTGTGGACAAAATGTAATATGTATATATGGAAAAATTTAATACTAGGGTTTTTTTCCACTTGTCAAACACAGAAAGACACGTGTGTTTTTGATCTTGGAAATCAGCAATAAAGAATGAACAATATCTTATTTCTGTAATAAACTAAATGTTAGGTTTACATTTTTCAGACTATTTTCAGGAGTAATCTGGGAGGTGAAAAGGTGTAAAAGGGTAAGATATCCTCAGAAACAAGAACAGGTGTTCTTGCATCCTGTTTTCTGGCATGCTAAGGATGTTATGGTACGGGATGCTTCAGAACCTTAGCCCTCCTATATCTTCCTATTCATGTTGCCTCCATTTCCCCCCAGTGCTTGACTTTTATGCTGAAAAACAAACTTTTTAAAGAAAAATGGAAGACCCTTAATTTAAAAAGAAGCTGAAGATGAAAGTGCTCTTTTTATCTCATATAAATGTTCTATTAATGTAATTTATAATTTTATTTCTAAATCAACACTGCACAATAATTTAATGCATTTATTGATTTTTCAGATCCTCAGGAGTGCACACACCTCCTACATAATTTAGTCTAAAATGCAGAAGGCTAAGAGCCAGTGGAAGTAAGCTATGGAAATGGTATAATGTCTCTAGTTCTATGATCTCAAAGGATGGAAAATACTTACTCCTGTTTTGAAACATTCTTTCCTTTTTGGTTGTGTGGGGTTGTTGTGGGTTTTTTGCGCATATTTTTTGAGAGTGACAAAGCTGGCAAGAAGTGGAAGCTGCAATCTTGCCAAGAAATTGAATCATCCTGTCAAGAAATTGAATAATCATGCCAGAAAGGGTACATAACAGGTACTATTTACTATTGGTAACAACCTATATTTGCTCAGTTTTCTGGTTCAATTAGAACATGTTTTTATCTTGACACCTGTAACTGGAATGTTGTGTTATAAAAAGAGAAAGGGGGGAGGGGAGAAAGGGGAAGACCAAAATTGTCCATAAGGAGAAGAAAAATGAGCAAATACAAAAAAATCAAACCATGTAGAATCAGCCTGAGGTTTGAGGGTTTTTTTATGTAGATTTCAGGAAGGTGCCACTGTTAAAATCATTCATCTGCTATGTGTGAAGTGCCATCAAAAAATCTTTCTCTTGCACATGGTAGGAGACACGCATCAGTAAGGTAGACTGGGGATTGTCTAGCACACAAGTTCTCAGTTCTGCAGCTGGGAACCATCCCATCTTTCTCTGCAGTGAAACAAAGAGGAAAGCATAGTAAAAAGTGCCACAGTGGTGGACTCAAGACAGCCAACAAGACAAAACTAGAAAATTATTTACCCTTGTACCACAGCCCAGACAGACATTGTAAATCCATTTATTAATAATAAATTCAATAGTGGAGTGCTTTAGCTCCATAATCCTAAATGTTTATTTAGTAGCTGACCATGGTTGTTTTTTAGTGATGTCAGCAAACATTCACAAAAAGTAACAAATCTTTAAACCTGGTACTCTTGGAAAAATATATCTGCCTCATACATGTACTAAAATAAGCATTAGCAAAGCTGAAGTAGGCAGAGTCTTTCTTTCCCTGTCAGAAAATAGTCCTCTAAGAAAGTGGGATGGGTACATGAATCTTGCTTACTTTGGAATGAGTTTTCCTTTTATCTCTTGAAATAATACACTTGGTCTGTAAATAGTCATTCTGCAGAAGCCTACATTCTGTAATTTGCAGTATCTCTGCATGTTTCTTAAATAATAATCCATATTAGTATACCAAGGGTTCTAGATAAAAATAATATCAAAAAAATGCAAAATCAAGAAAATAGGCAGAATACCCATTGGTAATCATTTCTTCAGCTATTCACTAGGTTATGGATTTTATTTCTGTCATGTCAATTATACTATCTACATTTCATTTTCTTTCCCACTAAGGGGATTATGATTCTTTTCCAAAATTAATTTGGTGTCCATAGAGAGTTACATTTTGCTGGGTCCAGTCAGTGACGCTAATTTGACATACCAAACCATGTTATTTAAGTCAGGAAGGAACCCTTAGATTACTTAGTTTCATCTCCTGTATCCTCTGGGTTATATATTTTTCCACAGGTGTTAAACTTACTGGTTGTGTATGTTCAATTGTTCCATTGAATAAGACATTAAATAGTGAATACATTTTTTTTTGGTATATTGTACACAGCTTAGTCATATTTGCAGTCACAAATAACTGCCAATTTGTAATCATAGATTTTTGTTTAAGAAGACCCTTAGGATCTTGTATTCCTTGGTTTTTGGTTTGGTTTTTTTTTTTCTTACTTTAAACTACTTCTCAGGAACTGGTGTGTGTGTATTTGTGTGTTATAGTTACCTTTCATCTTTGTACATGTTTTTAAAATACAGCATTAGAACTTGCATATTTCCCATACCATATTTACAAATTGCCTTTCTCAATTTATTTACTGCTGTCTATTTGTACAGTAAAAAATTTCGTATGCTGTATTTGTCCATTCCTCATCTTGGAAGTTGATCTTCTCTTCTTTGGTCCATGATATTTGTAAATCTATCTCAGACTCACTCCTTCCCATCACAGGCTTCTCCAGTATGGCTGTCATGTCTTTTCAGACATGAAAGTTTGAACTTGGCTACATTAAACACACATTTTGCTCAACCAATCATCAAAACCTCCAATTTATCTGCACAGCTGTTCTGAATTAATGGTGAATTATTAGACTTCCAATGTGATCTATTCATTTCATAACTAAAAATAAGTATTATTTAATATTTACCCTGCATATAGACTAGAAGTTGTTGAGGGTTGTGAAGCCTGTGGGGAACCTTGCCCATATTCCCTGGTGATTCCATCTGAGAACAGCATTTGAAAATTAAATACAGCCCTATTTTTAATATCAGAACACAGGGTGCTTGTATGTCAGATGCCTGGTGCCATTACTTCTAATAACCAAACCTTTAATTTTCTCAGATAATTAAAGAGAATCATTTGACAAGATACATTTTCTAGGAAAGCATGTCAATTGCCTGCATTATATTTTTACTCTTTGTCTTATATTAATTACAGTCCTTTATATTCATTATTTTTTGAATCCCCTATGAGCTCTCTCATTACTTTCCCCAGGGCTGATGTCCAGCTAGCCTGCCCATAGTCATGTGGGTCAGCCAGAACACTCTGGCTCAATGGTTTCAATGGCATACTTTATTCATTTATATTTTCTCTGGCATGCGGAGACCTAATTAAAATCTCTACCAGGGGGTCAGAGATGTCCTCTATCTACAATTAGAGTAAAATGGGGTGGTAATTTTAAAATGTTTTCTTCTAGCAAAATCTCCTGAATTAAAGCTGAAAAAGCTTTAGATTATCAATTTAAATAGAATCCAAAAAATTATTATGCAATGTTATGAAGAATGCAATAATCAAGTAGTGAACAAAGGGGAGCTATAACCCCTTTTTTTTAAAAAGAGAAATAAGGAAGATCTGGGTAACTACTGGCTGGTCTCACCTTTGTGCACAGCAAGATTGTAGAGCAAATCCTTCTGGAAACTAAGGCACATGGAAAACAAGGAGATGATAGGTGACAGCCAGCATGGCTTCACAAAGGACAAATCACAACTGACAAATTTGGTCACATTCTAAAATGGAGTTACAGCGCTGATGGATCAGGAAAAAACGATTTATGTCATTTACCTGGACTTGTGTCTCTTTGTTGGTGACATCCACGAAATTGAAGGCTGCATCATGATTTATCTGTACTTGAAACTTCTTCCTTTCCTCTCTCCAGCTATGAAATGCAGAGGCATACAGTTTAACCTGATTAAATTTAGGCAGGCTGGTCAGATGGTCACAGAAATGCAGTCTAAGGTGTCCTGTGGCAACCTAAATCTAGTGCAACACACTTCTCAGTACACCACACTCAAGGAGCTTCTGGAACTGATGAAGTGAAGCTGGGTGAAGGTAATAATTAATTTATAACCTTAGTTTATGTCAGAAATCTCAGTGCAAATGAAAGAGGAAGAAACAAAAGTAAAAATGTGAATCACAAATTCAGATCTAGGAACAAAACTGGTGCCTCTAAACACTGTGGTTTTATTCAGGTCTGATACTAGCATACTGAGCTGGTACAGGAAATAAAGGACGGAAAACCAAACAATGAAGTATCAACCAAACCTTATCTTCACAGCATGGTAATTTGTGTAATGGCTCATAATCAGATTTTATTGTCCTGAAATCACTTTTCTTCTAAATAACAAGTGGAGTAAACCTTAAAAAGTTGTAGACAATGAGATTTGACCTAATTCCTGTGTTCCTCTTGTAACAGTTACACAGGTTTTAAGTACTTTTAATATCATGCATTCATCCAGTGAGAGACTGACAAGCAGACACTACTGACCTTATTTAATGCTAATTTTAGCTAAATCATACACAAATCTGTCTATCCCTACCTTAATGAATTGCCTACCACCATTACCCCAACTACACAGGTGTATCCAGCAGGACCTGTAATTTGCTGTTGCTCAGTGGCTGCATTTCACTGTGGAGCTGGAGGCACCATGCACTGCCAGGGCACACCTGGTGTGCTGGGATGGGGCTCTTCACATATTGCAGCACACAAGGGAGAAGGGGTGGCTACGCTCTTTGTAGAATAAGTGAATAGTTGTAAAAACCTTGGGTTCATTTTTGGACCTGTTGGAACTATGTGGAAAGGAAATAATCTGAAGAACGAAGGGAAAATAACAAAGAGAACATGGAGTGACAGTGCTGCTGCTGACTCCCAAACCTCAAAAAATTTCTGTACATTTGTTCAAAACTGAATGAAGCAGACACATAGTTTGGACCAAAACCATGACTAAAGTGATGGGTTCTTTTCTCTTGCTACTACTTTGATCTTTAGATTGGTTTCACTCTTTCTCCACTGTTGTGAATTTTGAGTCTTCTGTAGACAGGTGACTTCTAAAACTATCTGAATGTATGTGATGTGACAAAGCTGGAAAATAGCTGTTTAGTGAAGGTCTAATATTATTTTTCTGATTGCTACAAGTGTAACTCTCAACTACTTTGTCCTGTTTATTTTGAAGTATGGTTGTACATATATGTTTATACATATATATACATGTTTTACTCTGTTTTAGACTTTCTGGATTCATAATTGCTGCATATCTGAATTCAAGTACTGACTACAGCATGATTAAAATTTAATACTTTACTATTAGTCAGCTATTCACTGTGTCCGTTTTCAAAGTGATGAAACTGTGTGAAATGAACAGACTTTTCCCTTTGGGAAAAACCCTTGTCCCTTTTATTGGCTATTTATATCAGACTTCTAGGCCTTCTACCTTTTCCCTGTGGTCCTAAGTGCATTTCTTGGGAACTAGATGTCACTCATATCCTTAAAAAAATACTTCACCTAGGATTGACTGTGCTTGGAAATTGAACATAAAGTATATAATTTCTGGGGTCACTTCCCCCAAGAAATGAAAAAATCTTCCTTTTTCCAGCTCTTTGGTTTTCAGCCTGCCATTCTCATTCAGCGAGGTCACAAGATGAAAACTCCCTTGTGGAAAGCCTGCTATCTATTGATCATAGTTATGTCTCTGCAGATGCACCATTTTATTGCCTTGCTCTGACATTTCCCTCTGCTTCCTGAGCTGTGCTCTTTTGGTTTATTGTGTTTGGTATTGCCTTCAATGGCAGCAATATTCTAGCCATGACACAGGAAATACCCCGTCAGTTTATACAATGATCATGAAAACATCACACATAACTAAAATCTGCATAAACTGGTGCAGATGAATCATGAATATCTCTGGTCAGGTTATGATACAGTGAAATATATTCTGTGAAGTGCAAGTGCCATTGCACAAGGGTATTATTAATACAAGTGGATGAAAATGGATATTTCTGAAGATGAGAAACGTCCTATAGCTCTTTAAGGCAATTCCTGCTCTTACTACCCAACAGCTACTACAACATGTTACTGAGAAAAAAAAAAAGGGAATTGTGTTTATTTTCATCTCAGTAGTTTTTCCCAGTTTCCTAAATCTGTTGACTAAATAAAGATAAGATGTCATTCCTTGGCTAAAATGATTTGACCGAGTGCTGTTCTTATTTTAGGGGGGGTTGATTTTTGTAGATTTCCTTAAAAAAATTATTTATTTAAATTTAAATGGAATTTGATTAATGGAGACAGGCCAAAAATAATTGAAAAAAAAGTCAGCCTCCACATGCAGCTGTAGAAGAGTTTGCACAGGCAGATTCATTATTCTTAGGTCACTACAGGTCAATAAAAGCCAATTCTGGTCAAGCAGTATCAGTTTTCTGTGTTACAATGGTATTGTTAGGTAAATTATTGCTCATTTGTTTCTCTGAGGAGTTTACATAGGAGTCACTCCTACAGAGGACTAGGAATGTGCAAGGAACTGAAGGAAAAAAGGAACAGTTTAGAAAAGAATAATTTCCCAAATAAAACAGTTCCAATAGAATAATCTTGTGAAACAGCAAATCTTGAATATGTTCATGTGAACATACTGCTCATTGCTCACACTTCTGAGATAGAGGCTGACCTGAATCTTCAGATCATCTTGTGGTGAGATGAGAGGTAAATGCTCTTTTTTCTTATGCTGATCTACTGCTATTTGATGTTACATTTTTGATGTATAGGAAAATGAGATGGAAAGGTAAAGTAACTATAGTTTACCTCCAGCAAAAAAGAAATTGTGAACAGTGCTCAAAAAGGGAATTGTTATAAGCCTAAGAAAGCACACAGTCATTTCAGGAATCTGTCATATCCTAAATATTAAAACAACTTAGAAGCAACAGTACAAACGCAAAATGGAAGAAGGTTCATCCACAATTTTCTACCCCTGCAGCTTTCTGTAAAACCTTTTAATCAAAGACAGCAAAGCAAAAAATAAGAAATTACACAAAGTCTGCTGTCTTAGGACACTCAAGTTTTTTCAAGATTGTCCTCTGTAAAGTTTTACCAACTATTCTTTATTTCTGAGAATATGCATCTGTACTAACTGCTCATAGAGAAGTGTTTTAGTCTCTTAGTGCTTCCAGCCACATGAACAGGCAGATGAGGCAACTGAGAATATGTAGGATTCATACTCTGACCTACTATGATCTTTTTAAGGTTCACCTTGGAAAGTGCTGAGCTGGTTTGCTTTCTGTTTGAGAAACTTGTGTGTTAGGAGAAGGTACATTTTCCCTGAGTGCCTGGAAACCTCACGGATGCAGAGTACATATGCCAGCACCCTAGCTGAGCTTCTTGGGAGAAACAGGCTAAACCAGACCCTTGCAATAGGTTGCTTTGTGGGGAATCAGTAAGAATCTGTCAGCGTGGTCATTCAGGATAGATCTAAGCCCATGCAGATGTTTTTTCTCACCTTGGATTTAAATCAAGCACCATGCTCTGGAAGGGGAAAAGCTCTAGGTCTTGGTGCTAGGCTTGCCTTTTAGCTGTCTCACTGTGAGCTGTGAGGCAGCAGTGATGGAGCAGGTTGCTCGCCAGCTGGGCTCACCAGCATATGCCCTGAACACAGCCCCAAGCCCAGGTGGATATTTCAAATCAGAGCTACAACAGGCTGGCTACATGGAATGAGAATTTGCTGGCACAAGAGCTTAGCAGGTTTGATCGTTCTCTCAAGCTACCCTTCGGTCACCTTGTGGGGCAGATACAACTTCAGGATTAGAGAGGATCATCAAAAAAAGCCGAGAATGTAATGAGTATATGAGTACATCAGTTCAATCATTGCTTCTTACAGGAGACACAGAGAATTAAGCCATGCAGAAATTGTGCCTTGAACATCAACATGGTGTACAACAAAAACCCTACACTGTTCATAAGGGACAATTTTTTGACTCTTTCCTCAGCCTGGCTGTTTTTACCCTGTACTGCTTTTTGGACCATTATACTGGAACTCATATTTCATAAGCTTTGCAAAGATTTGCAAACCTCGCTTTAATTATTTAGAACCTGACAAATGGTTTTAAATTTTTGACCTAAGAATCTGAAAACCATGTAGAGGAATAAAACCAGAACTGCATCTCACAAAATATTACTATGTTTCTGTAATTTTTTAAACAGAACATCCCAAAGGGAGTCTCTATAATAGCCTTCATATAACAAGAAAAGAAAATAGCAACCATAAACCCCGTTACCTGTTAAAGCATCTTCTATTGATCCTGCAAATAATTTCATCAGAGAAATACAAAGTGTTTAAAGTGATTTCTGGGTAAAGCACTGCACACCATATTGCAACATAAATGCTCCCTAAATAGGCATCTTTGAGAAGCAGCACAGAAAAATAACTCATTAGGAAAACTATTTTAAAATAGTTTGTTTCTTCATTGAGGGAATGTGGTATTATTGCCCTAGAATGATTTAATTCACCCTAATTATATTCTGTTTGATATCTGCAGCTGTCTTGGAAGCAGGCTTCTGCTATGTAAATCCAAGAAATGTTTCTCATCTCATTTGAAACCCCAAAGTACTCTAATTTTCAAAGGAATTTTAAGCTGATCTCTACTTATGTTCATTGAATTTTTCAGAGGAATAGCAAAAGAACAACTCAAATTTCTGAATCCTGTCACTTTTATAGACTATTCATCCTCAGCGTACCTCAGAAATGTATATATACACAGAATACAGTATGCATTTGCTCTACAGTGTTAGGAAGTTGTGTAGATGCATGATTGTACGTGACCAAGAACGTCTTTGTTTTGAAATGTTCATAGAACATATCAGCATAAATTGTGGGTTTTTTTCTTTTTTCTTTGAATTTCAGTCTACTTTAGAACAGATGTGAAGCTGTCTCTTCAGCAACTTTTTAACACAGTCAGTAAACAGCACCATTTTGGTTGATATGGAAGAACCAAAAGAGGACAAGTTTCTGACAAAAAGATACATGTTTTATATGCTTCCTCCAATGTCTTTGGCAGTAGCTGTCCTTTTTACAGTGTCACACTGTATAATACACATAATGATGATGTGCAGGAAATTTTAATTAAATATTTATTCTTGGACGGCCACCAGAAATGGCGATCAGTGAACACTGGTATTTATTCTGGAATATTGCCATCAATTCCAGGCAAGATAGAAAAGTGAACAAGGTGGAGGGAAAAACCACAAGGACCTGTAAAATTCATGAACATTCAGTAAGTGATGGCTTCTTGCTGCTCTCTCCAAATTACTAATCAACAAAACAGAGCAGTTTGCTTTCTTCTACTCTGAAGGAAAATACTCCCTTTAGTAACTATGGGGAAGGTTACAAATAGTTTGGAAACAAAACAAGGGAAGTCAAATGTTTTCCTTTAAATAAAAGTACCTTATAAAGACAGAATTCTAACCAGGGGTTAGAAATTTTAAAGTAAAAGCAGTTTTATACTTTGGAGGTAGAACAGGAGCAGAATTTAGATAATGATTTAAAAGAAAAATTCACAAACTCCCATCCATGATTACTAAGGGTGTTTTTCAGGTACACTCCTTATGAAACTATAACTCTGTTTTGGTGCCACACCATCTTAATTAAATTGAACATCAGAAGTTTTGAAATGGTCACCTTCTACATTGATTCTATCATAGAAACCAGTTCATTAAATACAGTTTTAGACTAGCCAGTGCTTCCCAGGTTCCTACATCTCTATTCCCAAATCCCCCACACACTCTCTGTTATAACCCATAATAGCAAAGGGACAGCATCACCAAAATAGAAGGACTGATCTCGTTCCTCTTTGGAAGAAATTAAGTACAAGGTTTGATTGATGAATCCCAATTTGCCATGAATGTTCAAATCTCTCATCCTCAAGTCCTTAAAATCAATTCTTCCTTCACTCACAGTTTTTATTTTATCTATTTTATCTGCTCCATTCTGACATGCTAGTTGCATTGATTCCCTTTACAAGTTTCTCAAACCTCTTTGTGTACTAAGCAGTGAATAAATATTATTAGCCCCCAAGTAAAAAATTTGGTTTAATGTGGATATTCATGAAATTAGAAGTTCTTTTGTGGATGTAGGATTAGATATGAAAACCAAAGAAAAGCTGCAATGATGTTAACATGGTCACCTGAATACCTTGAAATTATCTTTTGGGGACTGGCAACTTCCATTCACAAAGGGAGAGATCAGAAATTATTTTAAAAGTTCTCATAATCTATAAATAAATGTTATAATGGGAAAACAGATTAAAGCTGGAGTATCTTAACTTTTACACAATTTTAATAAAAGAAACCTCATACATTTTAAACATATTCAAGATTATTCTTCAGGGAGTATTTCAAATCTATATTAAGGGAATGATCTGGAAAGAACTATCACTCAGAACTTTGCCAAACTGTTGTAATGTACAAAGATCTGAGGACTCATAATTAAAATAGTTTTCTGTTAAATTTTCAATCATTTCCCTCTCTCTTAAATAAATGGGCAGATCATGAGTGAATGTCTGTATACAAAAATATCTTTATTTTCAATTACAGGCAAAACTGATAAAAGAATGTGGGAATATACGAGGACTCAAAATCTGTGGGAAAAAATTGCATTTGACAGATGCAGTTTTTTATTTTTCTGAAATATTCCACTTCATTGCATGTGAGAAATAGCAACTGCTGGAACTACAGAGATGTATGTGATCATATAAACTTTGTGCCAACTTATGAAAAAGCTTTGATACAATACCAGTATAATAAGGTCTTCAGGTGAGAGTCTGAACACCAGCAGATAAGGATGTTCACCTTATGTCAAAATCAATGTTAGAGTAATAAACAAATTATAAAGATTTTACTTCCTAAAAAGCAATTTCTTCAGCAAATTATAAGCATATCAGAGAAAAAATTTTAAAGTTTCAATGGAAGTCTTTCACTTTTAAGTCACAGTTTTGATGGTTTATGGTGATGACTTTCTCCAGCTGTCAGAGACCTCCATTATTCTCCATCACTTTTCCAAAATGATAGAAATTGGCCTTGAAAGGATGCCATCTATTTCTTTCAGCACCTCAGGTGTCTTCCATTGTGTGCCATAGACTAGTGCATGTCAATTTTTTCGAAGTTGTACCCAAATGGATCCTTATTTACAGCTAGTGGTTCTTCTCCTGGCATCTTTTTTCCCTAAGCACAGGGCTCTAGAAGACCTCGTTGGTGAAAACTGAAACAAAGAAGGAATTGAGCATCTCAGCCTTATACAGCATCTGAGGATGTGTCTGGAAGAGGCTGAATACTGGGACTGTTTACCCTGGAGAAGAAAAAACTTGCAAGGATCTTATCATTGTGTGTAAGTAGCTGGTAGGGATGGAGGGAATAAATAAGACAGAGACTTTTTCTCCTATATGCTATCCAGAGGCAGGGTAAGAGACAATGGGCACAATCCAAAATACAAAATATTTGTTTAAGCTGTTTTACTGGGAGGATGGTTGAACCCTGCAACATGTTGCTCAAAGATGCTGTCATGTTTCCTTGGAGATGCTCAAAACCTGACTGGATGGGACTCTGAGCCCCCTGCTCTAGCTGATCCCACCTATAACTTCATGTGTTGTACCAGGTGATTTATGGGGCCCCCTTCAAACCTCAACCAGTCTGAAATTGTGGGGTTCTGTGACAGATACTGCTTAATAAATTCATAATTACTAGATTTTATGATAAAACAATGTTAATGCATTTTACTCTCATTTTTAATTTTTATAGATTTATATTATATAAAAATAGATTTATTTGTTAATCCATGGGGATAAAGTAGATTGGAATGGCCACATGCTTAAGCTTATGTAACAGAAAGGTGGGTGATAGCACAGGGACACTACCAGCAGCTCCTTAGGTGAAAGAAAAAACAAGACTTCCATGTAAAACTTAAAACATTTCTTTTGTTGTTGCTCACCAAGCCCCTTCATCTGTGCCCTTGTTCATGACAGCAGCATTCCTCCAAACAACAGCAACACCTGATGTAAGGCAGGCAGGGATTTTTATTCAACAGATATGTAAATTTTATGTTGATGAAGACTTTTACAGGGCATATCTGGAGATGTCTGACTTGTGCTTTTCAAATTCCCATTGCAGACAGTCTTGCTGAGCAGAGCAGTCTGCTTTAATCTTGGGCTCAGCAATTTGCCAAGGATTACATGATTTAGACTGCATTCATAAGTAAATCAGGACCTGATGAGACCCTTTCACTTTATGTCACTTAGAAGAAGGAGGTAAAGGAGATCTAATGTCATATGAAGCTAAGTCTATATATTTGGAAAGCTACAGGCAGAATTTTTACTGTCTTTAGAAAAGTATCCTGTGACAGTGGTAGAAAGTAGTAAACAAGGTCTGCAGAACACAGAAATATGAGAAGAAAGCAGGTAGGGAAGATGCAGAGATGTCTAAACATTTTTATTAAGATGTTTGTTGCACCAGAGTGAAAATAAAGATGAAAAAATAAAAATTTTTTTTACTGTACCATTTCAACAGGATTAAAAAAATATTAATTACATGGCATTCTTTGAAATGATTCATAAAGATAAGCAGCAGTAGGCTTGTTGAAAACCGTGGGTTTGAGTTTATACAAAAACTCCACAAAACAAACCGATTAGCAACAAATGTGTCGCAACAGGGGCAAACCGATGCTGGGAAAATTAACTTCTATTCGAAAAATTAAATCATACAAACAGGTGCACACAGTCTGTAGTATTAAAGTCACTGTACTATCTCTCTGCAAGACGTTTCTCCATGATCCTTCAGCCTTTCATGGATGTATATACAAGTGATATCTAGTACAATTGTTGGTAAGGATAGTAAGTAAATTCATCAGAAATTAACAACTTAAAATTGTCTGAGATATCTGAGACTCAAAGAATAGACTTATTAACAGAATTCTAGCTTTGCAGAGTAGTGGCCAGCTGAGAAGTTTTACCATGTATGGAATGGGCATTAGCAACCAAAGACACTTGGCTGTATTCTTAGCTGACTTTCTTGGCATCCTGTAATGCCAGGATTGTGAAGCAAACTGCTGCTGGAAAGAGGTTTTTTTGAGGAGTAGTGCCATGGATTTTTACATATGACAAACTTTATGGTCCTGTCAGCACTGTGGGTTCAGCCACTTGCTAGGGCAGCTGAAGTGTTGTGAGAATATTATATGCTGAAGAATAAATGATTCTGTACATGTCTACGTTTATTTTCAGTGAATAGCAGGGTTGAACTGTAGCACAAACTGATCTGTTCTGGAAATATAAGATAATATACTTGGTAGTAAATGTGAAAGTAAGATACGAGTTCTAGGCCACCTCTGTGTGTCCAGCTCTTCTCTAGGATAGTTGTAGGTTTGACTACTAGAAATTCTATGTGTTCCTGAACTATTTGGTTTTTATTTTAGCCAGCTTTTGTCTTTTTTCTCAAACTATTCACCCATTTTCTTTGCTGATGGACAGACTCTCTGCATAGTAGCCTGGCAAGTATCTTAGGGGGTTTTGGCTTGTGCGCAATATCACACAGAAAGTTGTTCAATAGATTAGTATCTAATTTGGTATCTGGTTCCAAATCTGTGAAAAAATATATGAAGTCATATAAGTCAAACAAGACTTTTGCAAGGAGCAAGGAAATGATCTTGTCTGAGTGCAATTTAGACAACTTTCTTGAATCAGTAGTTTCCCTATGCAATACTTTAATGGCATATTAGCTAGCGATAAAATAGACACCATTTGAAGTGTTTATCCAAAATATAGCATATGAGACTGTTCTGTCTGTCTACACAGCTGATCCTGCAGCAATGTGCTTGCTCCTTAAGTCTTGCTTTGCACCTCACTGTTGAAATGCCAGTTTTCATTTCTAGATATTTCTCCCAAAGTGCCCAGGGTTCTATATCACCTTGACTCTTGTTGGCCAGGTATCTACAAGTAGATATTCTATAAGCTCTACAGGCCATACAGAAAATGTTGATTTGCTGGCTGTCATTCCAAAATGGTTTGTTTTCTCTCTAGGTCTAAGGGAGGATCAGGAGAAACAGAAGCTTTACAGTTCCATTAAGAGTCTTTTCTGCAGGCATTCAAAGGCAGGTTGGATTGGGCTCTGGGTGACCTGATCTAGTGATAAGTGGAACAAGGTAATCTTTATGGTCTCTTCCAACTCCTATCACTCTATAATTCCATGATTCTATGATTTTTCTGAACCATTTTCTCTGAGAGATAAGTAGCTACAACAGTATTTCCTATCTTCCAATTTTTATTTCATCAGTCTAATAGGACACAGAAGCTGAGGTACCATTTTGAATGAAGACAACACAAGTGTGAGTATTAAAGTACTTCAAATAATATTTTAAAAGAATCTTTTCAGTAATACAATTAACTTTCTTGTATATAGATAAAAATGGTGCTTTTGCCAACAAATATATTAGGAGGATGTCTTTTCCAAATATACAGATTTTATTTGATACGCTGAAGTCTGTAAAGAAGACAAAATTTCAGGAAATCTGTGACCTACAAGAGTATGAGGGAAGAGACAAAATTTGCAGTAAACATTGTATGGTTATAAAGACATACAAGCTGTTCACTGCAGGAAGAAAACAGAAAATGGAAATGCAGATAGCACTGAAAAACAGTGTTAATGGAGGCAAGTTTCATACCTGATATTGAAAATAACAACAAAAATTGTTCAGCTACCAATTAATGGTGACAAATAAGGTAGACTATGATGCTGAATGATACACAATTTGCCTGAATCTCGGCCTAATTTGGCTTGATAATACTATAATAAAGGTCAATTTGGGTTTTTTTATAATGTGAACTCACCAAGATAGCATTTCCATGTACATTTGCTCATATGCATGTTTGCCAATACAAAGACTGAAGACAAAAGGCATATAGAAAGTGAAAAAAACATATTTATTTTTCAAAATTCACCCCTCATGTAGAACAAAAGTCTGAGCAACCACAGCTGTTTTTAAAACAAACTAAGCAAAGGCTGAAGAAAATATTTTTTTTCCCTCCTTCCAGAAATATATTTACGTTTCTTCTTCTTCTTTCAGATTTCCATTTAACGAAATGCCATTTTATTTGGCATAATCTTTCGAAGCAGAACATTTGCCACTTTTTAAACAATAGTCAGGAGAACACAGATAGCATGTGTAGGTGTGTGCCACTTATTTTTCCTCACCTAGCACCTAGTTTATTATATAGGGTGTAGAAACAAAAGCAGTTATGTAAAGGATAAAACAGAATTTGTTGAAGGTGCATATATTGCACTAATTCACAACAGAGTAGAGTTCATTAATTTCACCTCACACTTTTTATAATTTCCTGCTTAATTTCTCTTCTTTTTTCCTTTTTTATTTTCTCTTGGTAATATAAATTCATTCTCTAGCCAGAGCTAAGAAGCTAAAAAGATTTAGGTCATGATTAAATGCTCCAGTACCAATGACTATCAGTAGACGTAAACCTATGAAAAGGATTCATTTCTCAGTTAACTATGCAGATATCTGACTCCACAGCTTTTTTTCATTAATTTTCAAGGCATTCAGTGAAAATAGCACCATTCCATAGTTTCTATATCTAGGAAGTGTAAATGGACACAGCCACTTCTGTCTTAAATTTTAGAAGGCAGAGCATACTAGCCACTGTGAAGAAAATTAACTCTACCCCAGCCAAAACCATCACAATTGGATGTCAAATAATGCCCTTACAGGAAATGTATTTTCTTTAAGTAATCAAGATTGAGGTGTTTGTCTGCGAGGGGTTTGTCAGTTAGTTGAAACAACGTGGATTAACCAGAATGTTCACAGATTAAACCTGGACTGATAAAATGCCTATGTCTTAACCTCTTTCACTGACAAGGACAAATCTAAATTTCATTTATTAAGTTTCCATTACTGAATACAATTTCCTCAGTGAATTAAAAATGGCTGAGTAACACAAATATAAATATATATATATATAAATGCATAATTCTTCCAAGTGGCATACACTATTAGGATGGGAATCAGAAGCAGACATGATAAACAATAAAAACTGGCAAATCACAGATTGAAACACATAGAAATTTCTAGGTACATAAACAATCCTTTCACATGGGCCAAGACAGGCACAGTAGATAGCATATTAATACTGGTTACTTTTAAATTCTAGCAATAACAAAGAAATTTGCATGAAAGAGGTGCTTAAACCCTGACCATGTATTGCTAACTCTAAAAGCAGAAGCAGATATGGCAGCTACCCACTGCTAGAAAGCATAAAGGTATGCACATCTTCCACTCTAATTGATAACCCCTCTTCAACCTCAAGAGAGAGTTTTTCTTCAAATTTCACTCCTTCCAGATTCCCCAAATGGCTGAATCTGGGCCAGAGGATTCATCATGAAAAAGAGGGGGTATGTGAAAAAATTACTCCCAAGCTTCATGCATAGGGTGATGACAAGTCTGTGCTCAATTTCTTAATCTGTTTCTACATTTTTCTAAATACAGACGCTATATTAAAAATATAATGTTATTGTAACTTCATGGCCCTGGACATGTTCTGCCTTCATCAGGAGATATTTACCTTAGTTACATGATGGATATTCTGTGGTGTTATCAAAGATATGAAACCTGCATGAGCTATTCAGCCTCTGCAGTTCTGAATCCAATCAAAGATTAGTTGGAGTACGGTGCATGATGATTTCACAAATTAAAATATATTACTAACTCTTCATATGTAACAAGAAATGTCTTCAAAACACCTTGCACTTTTTTCTTTAACAGCAACTGTCGCTGGATTTCTGTCATGAAAAAGTTTTCCTGGAAAAAACTTCCGTAAGGAAATTTTGTGATACTGTAAGAAATGCTGATGAGATTCAGATGCAGCCCTTGCTTGACCTAGGAAACGTCCAGATATATTTTATGGGGATTAGCTAGCCATACCTCAGCCTTGAGGATTTATGAGTGTTGCCTAGGAACAATTCTGTTTATTTATTTCAGTTCATACTCAGTCATTAAAATAAGTCACTGGCAGCTAGAAAGAAAAAGTGTTCTCAAATTACCGGTGATGTATTCTCAAGAGAGATGGAGTGGATCCCTAGTCATAGTCTTTAGTGCTGTGTATTGTGCAAGTCCTGCTTCCTCTTGTAGGCTATGAAAATATTTCCTTTGAGTGGTTTTGTGTCTGTGAGTCTGCATGGAATTTTTCTACACTTTTCTATTTTTTTTATGTCTCAGCAGATGCCATCAAGGAGGCAGAATACAGTTTTTTATTTGATTAACAATCCCAAACCCTTTGCTTGGTTTGGTCTTTCCCCATGCTCTCAGCTCTCCTGTGTAGAGACTTCCTTGAAAGTGCCATCTAAGTTGCATTCTTTACCTGTGATGATTTATCAGCAGCTCTAGCACCTTTACGATATAGAGAGTACATAGAAAACATACTAGTGGGAGGAAAGAGAGGAGAAAGGCACAACAAAAACACCCAGAGACCTTGGAAAATATTCAGAAGTAAAACTAAGAAGAAAAAAAAAGTATTTCCTAGAGGAAAAGAGCAAATCTAGGAGAAAAAATATACAGAAAGGAACACAGATAGACTCCGGCAAAGAGGACTGCCTCTGATTCATCAGTCTGACCTTTTTTCTTGCAATCTTTTATGTTGCAGGTTCAAGAGAAGCACAATGTTACTGAGCTCAACAGAAGAGGAGGGTTGTCTAAGTCCTTGAGTGTGAAAGAAGTCTATCTATCTAAATATCTTTGTTTATAGTAGGTTTATGTACCTGTCAAATGTATTCTTTACCTCTCAATATTTTGGCTGTGAACATACAGTCTGCAAACTGAATGCAAGACTAGAAGAGTTTCTGGGTGCAGACATACTTGTTTGGGTATCTGGCCAAAGAGCACTTGGGCAAAGCACCTGAGTCTGATAAAAATCACTTGTCCTTGAATGGGACAAAATATGGACTTATTGCCACAAATGCTGCCCAGGGAAAAATCCTGCAAATAGTTATCAATGCTGTCAGTACAAGTCTGCCACAATAGCTATTCTCAGTCTCAATTTGCAATATGGCGTGGGCTGCCTGGGTCCTGCCTCTCACAGGTGTTTCCTGATGGGTAAAACTCACTGTCTGCTAAAGGCTTAAGAAATCTAAGATAAAGGGGGTGCTTCATGTCATCTCTGAGTGAGTGGTGGAGTTGAGAAAGGTGACAAAGTGGAGTGTGGATGCCAGTCAAGCAGGTCCAGTACAGGGTGTCACAGCCGCCTTCTAGAGGGGTGATTGTAAGAAAAAAGCAGCTCCAGGAAAATGGGAAGGGACAGTGCAGGGGGCTTCTACAGTGGCAGATGGGAGCAATGGGACTCCAGAGGATCAAGCAACCTATAGCTGGACTATCAATACTGATATTTCACTTGGCAAGAAAGAGGGTGTTAGGAGACTGCTAGGTTCAGAGACAGGCAACTCTACTAATTACTTCTTGCCATGGGTGATCAGCCAGAAGTGAAGTATAAAAGATCCCTGGCAGCTGCAAAGTAACCATTAACAGCTAAAATGCTTTTGAGTTTCCCGTATTCCCAGCAAAATATCAGGGTTTTCAATGAACTCTCTTTCTGCTGGCATCCTTTGGTCTCACTCCTTACACTAGCAGCATGGCCAGCTCTACCAGACTGCACCTTTAGAGTATCCCCTTTCTCTTCACAGTCAGTCCTACCTTTTCTGGTTACACTGACTTTAGGGCCAGAATCAATAACATAGGTAAGGCATGAATAATTTATATCCATGAGAATCTGTTTTGGTCTCCCACAGGAGCCTATGAGAGTGATCACTTTGTAAACTCATCTCTTAGGTTTGTGTACTCACTCTGCCACTTCACAACAGCCAGAGTCACAAGACAACCAATACTTCTTGAAACCTGTATTGCAGCTGTCTTTGCTCCATCAATAAAAAATTGATTCTGCAGATGGGTCTTATTGATATTGTAGGAAGTTTAGCCACATTATTTTTCTTCTCACTTTCCTGCTTGAATTCAGTTCCAAAATAGCAATGAAACATCTCCTGCTGTATGAAACAAAAATATATATTTGGCCTGATTTCAGTTATATTTCTTTTGGATTTAAAGCTGTTAACTGTCTTCTGTTGAATAAGTGCTGATTTGCATTACCTCGAGTACAACTTCACCAGCCATTAGTCCAGGCTTCAAAAATATCCTCTAAAATCTCTCTCAGGTATTGTGAAGTTAACCCACAGCAGTAGACAGGTTAGACAACCTGACTCCTGTTAACAACCAATTTTTTTCCCTGTCTATTTAATAGCTCATGAAGTTTAAAAGCCAGGTTCCTCAATTACTTTTTGCATTTCAACCAATTCATTCTGGTAACGTCTCCCTGTAAAAATGAGATAACATGCTGTAAAGATAAAAGTGTACCAATGTGCACCTTACTGAATATCTGCATTATGGGGGTTCTGCATGTCGTAGCTGCTGTGCTATTTGAAGACAACTTGAAAAAAGCCCTTTAATTGATCTGCACATCAAATGCTCTGAAAATGTAAAATAGGGGCTTAGACTGTCAGTAGCTTGGTTAGCTCACAGTGTATTGTCTCCAGTCTAATTTCTTTAATGTGCATGGTGATAACAATGGCTAAAATTCATCTGCTGTCATGTGTCAATACATTTCAACAACAATTAAAAACTGTTTGTTGGAAAGTTTTCTTGCATTTCTTTATTGAATATAGAATCACTAAATCAGTGTCAGGGTATTTTAGTATAATATCTCCTGGGCCATTTGTGGTGCCCATTTTTGTTTGAAACATGCCTTTTCACTATCTCTGGCTGTCATAGAAGTTCACAGTGTTTATAGAGAGGAAAAAGATTGGGAAACAGTTCCAGTGTGCTGCAGGCTTTTTGAGAACAGATGTCAGTTAGACATAAAAAAACTCTTGGCTCAAGTGAGTTTACCTTATAGACATCCTTGGGCTATTGAAAAAACAACCTTGACTCCTGCTCCCAACACATAGAGTTAGTTTGCTGTTGACTTCATGCTTGATCTAACACCATTGAATTTAGTAGCCTTATGCCAGGGATGAATTTGGCCCTTGGTCTTTAAAGCAATCTTTCCCCTTGTGTGTAACAAAAACACCATATGGTGAGTCCTTGGCTTGGTATCCATAGCTCAGCTTGCTATCACTCCTTTGTGATGCTGTTACTGGAAAAGGTTAGAGCCTGCAGATATGGTTCAGTCAATTCAAAACCTGCAACAACAGAGGGTGAAAAAGGAGTTAACAGAGAGCTTCACCCATATGAGTCCTCCTGCTCATACTCTAGGGACTGTACATCATACAGGTTGAATTGTTTACTGCTTATGGAGTCATGGACTTGAGATGCACATAGAATCAGAACAATAATCGTCTTCTTAAAACTGTTCAGTTATTCCTGTAGTTCAGTCAGTGAGACATCCCTCCACCTAAGTTCTTGTAAAAGAATCAGTGCCTGGATAAGCTCCCCTTCACACCATCTCAAATGAAGACGTTTGGCATGGAACATGCTCACCAGTAGTGCAGCAAGGAGTTAGGGAGGCCAGTGAAGCAGCTTTGTCATAGTGCACATTGTATTCACAAGGGTCTGAGGATTTTCACTCAAAAATTCTCCTCCCCATGATGAATCTGTAAGCAAGGAAGCATCAGTTTGTCTACAGTTACATGAATATATCTGTTGAATTTAATCATCCAAAGTGCTTTTTCCCTATACTGGTAAAAACTGGTGCTTGCATGTTGCAAACTGGGCGGAATTGTAATTTGACCAGGCCAGTTTCTTCAAAGCCTCTCCAGTGGTTTGCTCTCTAAAGCCATATCCAGCACAAATGCTGTGCCATTAATTGCAGAGCTCCACCTCTGCCTTTTGCCACCTGCCTTGTAGCAGGATTAGTTCCTGTTTGGTCTGTTATGCCAGCCTTTGACTCTCTGTTTGTCACAAGCATGTCTCCAGTTTCACTGCTGAGCTACACGTGGAAAATAGCTTGCAGATAAAAAATGTCAGTTTGATGCTTTCAGCTCTCTCCCTGAAGCTGTTCTAACACATTCAAAAGACTTCCACTGTTAGATATCAAAATACTAAATTAAGATTGTTTCTTATTCCAAGATGGATTTGTATGTAAAGAAACATTCAAACACCCTTATATATAAAGAATGATATTGTTTTATCCAAAGTTTTAGGAAATATTTGATTTCTTTTGCAAATAAATTAATTAGTCTTTCTCTTGAAAATCAATCCTTTAGGGACTTTCATGCTGTTTCCAATCATGCACTTGTCTCAGCTGAGCTCAGAAACAGAGAGACATTTCTTCAAACTTCCTGTATCATTAAAATTCACAGAGCATTTATGGAAGAAGAACCATTAAAAGATTTATTCCAATGTTACTGGTGGGGTTGTTTTCTCTAGTTTTTAATAATTGATGGTTCTTTTTCCTGCAGAATGAGTTTATACACTTGCAGTATGGCACAGAGGAAAATTCATAAAGCTTAGCTGAGCTCAGGAGGTGCTACCTTTTCTGGGTCTCTCCTCATTTGTGGGGGAGAGGCAAACTTTTCTGGAGAGCAATTCTAGAATAAGAGCCCATTTCAAGGCATATAAATCTTCTCCCAAAGGAGCTGTCTCTGTTAGTTGACAACAGGCCTGGAGGTTAAAATCTCCAGTACTAAATCTAGCTGTTGTGGACACCCTCTTCCATTGCAGGGGTTTTTACAGAACAATCACCTACTCTCTGTTTCACAGATTTCTGCCTGATTGGGTGCGCTGAAGGGAAGAACAGGCTGTGTCAGTACTTATTTATTTTTCCTGCCAGCCTCTCTGTCAACCTGTGGTCTTTTGCTTTATTTACTGCCAACTGTTCAGACCCTGCTCCGAGTGCAGAAAACATATCATTTTCCAATCTGACTGAGATGAGAGGGCAGGATTGTTCTCCTTTTACTAATCAGAACATGAAGGGCAGCAAAATTACAGACATAAAAGAAAACTATAAACACCTGGAGACACATGAGCAGGGCTTAAATGTTCAGAGCAGAGCTCCTTTGGCTGGGGCAGTAGCTGATAAACATTATGCAGTTTCCATTCTCTGTATGAACCAGTACCAGTTGAGAATGAGATCCACAACTTAGCAGAGGATTTTCCAGCTTTGATGGCTGGTGTGTCTCTGCCATGTCTGGGTCCATTTCTGCACTTGGAAAGATGCTTCTCCCTCCTCTAGGCCTGCAACTCACTGTCCCTTTAGCTTGTTCCTATCCAGTCCTCTAATGAACTTCTTAGAAGCTCTCTCTCTATAACCCTGAATGCCATACCCTCTTCTGCAGATCTTTATTCAGCTCTTTGCATCCTTTATTCATCTCTTTGCATGTGTTCCCTATTTTCAGCCTTGCTGTCCTAGTTTCACTGTATATTCCTCTCTCCCAGCATACTTCTTGCTCATTTAGGTCTTTTGCCTTGTTAGGCTACATTTCCCCATCTCACAGGCTGCTGTGCTTTCTCCTGGGCTCCAGCAACAGCCGCAATCAGAGCAGTGGAAAATGCATTCTCATAGACCCATTGCTCATAGCAGTCATAAGTAATAATTCCAATAAGTAAAAATTTCTGTTTCAGAGGCAATTTAGACACTCTTCAGAAGGAGGAACACTGGAAATGTGAAAAACAGTAAGGATTTTTTGCAGGTTAGAAAATTGACCATGCTTCTGTAGACATTCTTTGAAACAGCTGCTTTCCTGAGTCAAAAGCAGGAAAATATTGGAAGGCCTTATTCCACAGAGTCTTGGTCTCAATGGAACATAAACAAATTACTAATCCTTGCTGCTATTGTTGGAAACTTTTTTAAAGAAACTGTCTAAAAGAAATTCTGTCTGAAGTGCATTTGCTGACACAGAAAATTTTAGCAGCAACAGCTGAAATTTGACAAACTGGTAGATAATTGAATGCAGGATCTTGTACAGAAAGTGTTAGAAGGCAGCCATTTTTATGCTTATATTCCTACTCAGCTCCATTTATAATGTGCCACTTTTCAATGTGCCACTTTTCAATTCAACTTTTCATCATTTTCTTGCAATTATAAGTGGAATAATTACATTATTAAGTGTATCAAACTTTTCACATAAAATGTGTTGGTGGTTTCAGGATATTCTTATTTAGCTTTTAATTATAAAATGCATAAATTATTTTGGACTGAAATCAATAGAATACATCATCATGATAATTTTTAAAGTTATTATGAATGTCTGTTACTTTTGGTAGTCAAGTTCTATGCTTTTTCTACTTTTTGTATTGTTTGATTTTACGCATACTAATGTGTAAACGCTGTTGCAGAAAAATTGTGTTAGCCGGAAAAACAGGTTATTCTTTTTAAGGTAATTGTTTTGTGGAGTCAACATAAACTGCTTGCTCTTTCTCTTGACTGCTGCAACTCATAGGAAGATTATGAGTCACCAAGCAGCAGACCTTTGTAAACAGAATAGGAAATTGCATTTTTAAGAGCTTTTCCATTTAGACTTGGAAGCTGTTCTAAAACCAGAAGCATTGTTCAAATCTTCATGTAACTGTTGTAATATAATTATAGCTAATAAAGAAAGTTTAAAGGGTTATTTGGGTAGAGCAGATGAACTAGTAAGATATAAACCCACGTTTATCAGAGGAAGTAGCTGTTTGGCAGCTTCGCCTGTGTCCTTATTTCATTTTTTTTCCATGACACGAGAAGACAGTGTTCAGCCTTAACCGATACAGAATAGGCAGTCTTGGAGAAGCCCTGAGGTACTTTGTTTCAATACCCTTTCTTTATCAAATGCAAACTGGCACTCTCCAGTAATTTTGTGTATGCAAAAATGCAGGCTGGGGCCTTTCCTCTGACTGCAGAAGCTATGGAGTAATCAACCAAATACTCCACAGAGCTCCTACCCATCTGCCATATGACACAATTTAATAAACTGCATTTTTTGTAATCCCCAGACAAAATTTGCACATCTGTTAGCTGCATTAGCCACCTGGGCTTGTAATAATATTTCTGAAGTATTTTAAAATAAATGTGTTTCAAAAAAGTTAGTGCGTTTCTTTGAAATTGTCTATCAGAAAAATGCATTCTCAAAGTCTGAGTTTGTAGTGATTACAACTCGATTCTTTCACCTTCAGCTGCTCTCAAGCAACAGGATAACTCCTGGGAATCATGAGCATAGATATTTATAAGCTACAGGAAATGGGTCTAGACAGTACCTGTTTCTCCTCCTGTAGTAATTTCTCTAGGTTTCCAAATACATAGGCAAAAGAATAAAAATTAAAAAGAACGCTTACTTGCACCATATTTATCAGCCCTTGAAATGAACTTCAAGTTTAGCAGTGCTCACAGTTGTTGGGTAGTCCTTATTAATGATGGGAACACAAGGTAGTTTGCCTTGCACAAGCTATTGCCTTTTCATTTCGTTGTTTTGTGGCCGGGACTCAGCTCGCTACAGCTATATTTGCTTTCTGTGAATCAGGACTCTAGGTCTGTCCTTGTCAATGGTTTAAAAATAGCTGAGAAGACAGACGTTTCTTTAATGGGAAAGCAGAATGTAGGGCTGGGGCTATAACTTGTCCTACTGATATTATCAATTACCTGAGCTTCCTGAACTCATGTGTATATTCTGCCTTTGAGATGCTCAGTAACACTGATGAAAAGACATGTGATGTAGTTTTTATGCACAGCAGTACTGAAAACATATGCATGTTACAGCAGAGCATATCCAGTGGCTTTTGTATTTCTGATACAGTGATCTGTACATACATGTTTTATTGAGAAATAGTATTTAGTTTCTGAGAGATCAGCAGAGTGCAGAGTCACTTTATTTTTCGTTTTCAATTCATTGAGTATGAAGAAACAACTAGGATTTTTAACTCAGTATCATTGAAATATCATTTTCTTAGGTAGTGTTCTTGAGAAGTTAAATTTTATCTTTATTATATACTTTACACAGTTTCCACGAGGGGAAATGGTTATTAATAGAAGACCTTGCACATTTAATGAGCACCTGCTATGCAGTGTGGGTCAGTGTTTTTAATGAAACATTACAAAACACTTACTATAATTAGTGCAATTAGGCCTTTCAAAAAGCTGCCCTGTCTGTAGAAAATCAGATTCTGAAACTTACTTTGTGGTGGCTATACTACTTGCTGATTTAAAAAAGTTTCTGGCTGTTTGGGCAACATTTATTAAATTGTCAGCTTTTCTGGAGAAGTGCTTAGAAGTAGTGGTAATAACCATGCAGAAATGTCCATATTTGATTAGGCCAATTGCCCATTTATACATCTGAAATGGCTTGTATGAAATGATTCAAGGGGAAATGCAAGAGATTGCCTCATGTACAAGTACAAAACACCATCCTTAACTGAAATCTTTTTAGTAGTCTTCAAGTGAATTCCCTGCAAGCATGTGTATGACATCTAAAATGGATGATTCTTCCCTAATTTAGCTCTCTACTTGCTTTTTTCTTGTGAAAAATCTTTGTTCAAACTTGCTTTGTATGGGCCCGCACTGGGACCCGCTTTTCTTTACCAATGCCACGCTGCTAAGTTTGGACGTGTCCTGTACATGACCTATACACTGTTTCTTCCCACTTCATCTTTAATTTGCCTCATTTATTTAGGCCATCAGTTCTGCATGCAGCACAGTAAAAAGATCATCCCTTATTTGGAAAACCCTATGTCTGTATGTAGCAAAAATAATTAACATGAAGATCCTTTTAAAGTTTCATAGCAAATTGGATTACTAAGATCATGACATTTATTTATTTATTTATGAGGGTTATTTTCAGCAATATTGGTTCTTTTCATGCAAAAGCTTTGATTTTGTCTAAGGTTTTTCTTTAAACCAAATTAACTTATACCAAATGTCGCTGCTACGAAGGCAATGCTTTCCCAATCTGAAATGATTTGCTTTACTTCTGAAATATTAAAATGTTCTTTGAAATACTCAATCAAACAGTTCTAATAGGATTTTTTAAACCATTAATTCTGCAAAAAATATTCATGTTACCTTTGAAATACTCTTCAGTTATGAGTTCTGAGAACTGGCCTACTGTGTTTGCTTGTTGAACTGAAAAAAAAATTAATATAATATTTTGTTTTAGTCAAATAACATCATTGGAATGTAACAGTGAAACCATAAAAATCACAAAATATCTTTTTCACTGAAAACTGGTTAATTAGCTTGTGAAGCAAGATTAAATTACCTTTAATTTCAATTTAAGCCCTTCCAAAAACCTAAGAAATAACTGTAAATTATGTTAAAGAAGAAAACATGCTGCCATTTAGTAAATGAAACATTGCGGAAGTATTTTCACAGAATTTACTGCAACCACACTGTCTTCTAGTTTCATGATCCTATCTAGTTTCACCTGCTATTCTTCCAAATACTATCACTAGTAGTTTTTTAGAAGCCCAAATTCTTGTAAATAACTAACTGTTCTGTTGCTGAAAGAAATTTATTTCATCTGTTGGTCTACACTGTAGCAAGACTCTCATTTTCAAACCCCAGCTTTACTCATTTTTGCTTGAAGGACAAAAATCAGAGAATCTGTTTAGCAGAGAGTATGATACATAAAGCTGTGAGATTGCTGTGGGCAAGCTGATCATTAACTTTGAAATTCAGTTTGACTAACTTTTCCATCCACATTATGCAAAGTTATGTTCAGATTCAGCAAATATTTTCAACATGGGAAAATATTGGTGCAAAATAGACACATGGAAAGTTACCAACTCAAACATTGAAAATAAGTTTGCAAATACAAATGAAGTTCTGCCTTATGCTTGTAGAAAATTCACTCTGCTTCAAAAATATAAACACTTAAAAGGAAGACATTTTTAAGAGAATATTAGTATATACCAGTTTACACAGTTTATTCTTCAGTCTTCTCTGTTCACAGTTTGACTGAATAATTGCCAAATCTGAACTAAGTGTATTTGTAATGCTGGTATCTTATGATTATAGTGTGATGCACGTAGACATTTTGCGTATGCCTGTATCAGCTACATGATATTAAACAACATTTTTCCTTTCATATATTTTGGCTCAGGGAAAGCACTTGTTTTAGCAGGGTCAAAAAGCACTGCAGGCAGGATGCCAGCTCAGAATGAATCATAATGTTTACAAATTGGAGAAGTCAGTTCAGTTTCCCATTGTTTTAAAAAAAAATAAAAATTAATTATTATGCTAATGTACCTGAAGAATCTAGAAATAATTTCTTATATATCTCTTGGGCTCAAAGCACAGCAATTGAAATAAATCTATCCTCTCCCCACTTCCCAAATCCCTATGATCAGTTCCTAACAATCATTTGCAAAATGATGGTCAAAATATTTCATATATTGCTGATATGACTTGGGACAAAACTAATAAACAAAGGAGTGCTTTGATCAAAGAATCCCCTTGCAGAGAAGATGCAGTTTATTTGGAGGTTAATAATCTAGGAATGCTTCAATACTTTAGATCTGCTACAAGGAAGCTGTCAAAATATTTTTAATTTCAGAAGCCTTGACTTCAGAGAAGCAACTCTTGCTGTCACAATGATCCATGACCTAGTTACAAATAGATTTGTTTCCTATTTTTTCTCCCCAATTTTCTTTTTCCTTCCCTTCTCTTTTACTTTGCTTTACTTTATTTTATTTTAATGCCTGCCATGAGAAGGCTTAAGGAGAAGAATCACACCAGTGTCAAAAGAAGGGAGCATGTTGGCCAGCACAACTGCCAGTGCAGAAGGCTGGTGCTACCAGAGTGATGTGAGTTCTAGCTACACAGAAAGGATAAAAATAGTACAAGTTCTGTACATGTTGTGTACAGCTGTGTTCTGTCACAAGTAATCTACAATGAAAGCAGAGTAAGCTTTTTTCTAGTTTGGGAATTGCCCTAAGAACATGTATGTAACCACTTATATCAAAATAGGGTGGGTGGACCAAATTTAATGTTCCTGTGAGCCAAATAGGTTCACACACAAAATCCCAAAGCAGGAGAGAAAGTTGTTCCATGTTTCAAGGACCTAAGAAATGCTTTTTCTTTCAAATGAGTGGTTCAGGCATAGATTACTTTTCAGGGATCAGAAACAGCACCAGAGATTGCTTTTAGATACTGTTTTCAAGTCACACCTGCTCACCATGAGGCAAGGAGTCAGAAAATAATGAAGCGACATTATACATATTGAAGTTGCAAGATGGGAAATGGGAATCAGATCAAAGGTCTCTGAAAGACGAAACTTAGAAACAAGTGAATTTCTGACACTGAAGAGTGCATAGACTATCTTTGAAATTCTTTCTTCAGTCATTGGAGCATGCTAATGGGTTTTCTATTTCTTTTTTTTCCTTCATCTTCTTTTTTTAAACATGTCATATGACAGAATTAAGTATTACAAACACCAAATTCAGTAGAGCTACTGCTGCAAATTTTCCACAAAGCAAAAAAAATATTACACTGGTATCTTACATACAGATGTATATATTTTATATATTTTGCTGACCTCAGTATGTGTTCTGGCTAAAACTACAGACAGATTGCCATTTCACGTATTAGTCTCTGAGTATTTACACTGTAGTGGTGGGTTTCAGCCATGCATTTCCAGATTTGTTGCCTTTTAGGAAATGTAGCTCTCTGCAATTTTTGCATTTGTGTCCCTATATAGACTTCAAACACGGTGATGTAAACTAGTGTGAGCAATTGCAAAAGAGATTAGTCCAGCCTACTAGGGAGTCAATCAAAATTATCCAGAATATTCTCATGGGCTGCTGTAGCCCACGTGGTAGGTGCTGTCACCATCAGAAGCAGGGAGCTCCTTTCTCTGAAATGAGAACCTTTAATTGGTGTTGCTGCTGCTGCACTGACAGGCTGACACTCACAGCCCAGGTGATCAAACATGAGTAGCTGAGCAGGCAATGGAGCTGAGGGGAACAGCCACTGCTGTGACCCAGCTCACTGGGATTGCTGGGGACACGATTGGCTTCAGGTGAGGGCTGGGGCCAAGCAATGAGCGCTGACACTTGGAGGACTGTTGAACTTCCATGTCACAGAGCATTCCCTTTCATTTTCAGCTTTCATCCACTCTCTTCAGATACTGTAAATCCTGCCCTTCACTGAAAATAACCCTCTCTTCAGGTATTTTTTGTTTGTAAGTGTCGCAAGATCATAGATGAAACTTTGGACAAGTGTCTTTTTTTATCCTGCATTAATTCATTGATATTCTACTCATATTTAATGTAAAAGGCAAAATATTTCCCATGAATCTCTGGTCAATTAACTTTTCAACGTTCTTAAATAATCCTTTGCCAGAAACATTAATGCTTCCCAAATCCACAGGGTGTTGAAAGTCTTTGGAAAATAAGATATAATAAAGAATATTAGAAAAGAAAATATAGATATGAGCTTATTTCTTTACTGAAAAGTCAGGCCTGTGAGTCAAAGTGAATTTAAATAATTGTTTTTCAATTTTTAACAGACTTGCAAAAAAGACTATTGTTTCCTTTGACATAGTAAAACAATTTTGAGAATAGGCAATCTTATTTTAAATGACTGTGTAGGTGTCATGCTTAGCTAGTCATGAAATGTCATTTTCAAAAACATTAATGTATTCCTCTTAGAATGGGAGGCAAAGTAATGCACTTTGTAAATGAGATCAGCATTCATTAAGTCTAGAGAAATACTATTCACTGGCTGCACCATAATGCTGGTTCTTGTCTTCTAGTAATAAAAGCTGTCATGCTTCCTCCTATGAAGTGCTTGAAGGCTGAGGACTGATAAGATGAACAAACAATAAAACCCACACATAACCCCTACAAACAAACAACACTCCTGCAAAGAGAGAATGAAGCTGTAATAGCAGACTATAGAAATTCAAACACAACAATGGAACTGAACTTCCAAGATGGGTTCCACATTCTAAAAAATTGTTCTTGTATTCACATCTTACCCAGGTCAGTGAGACAGGGGGATTTGTAGTACTCCTCATGGAAGATCCAAGCCTGGAAGGTCACATTGTGATGGTCTTTATTCTGCTCATAGAATTAACAAAATATATTCTGAAACTGTTATATAAATCTAATTAAATAGTACAGCTCTTTCTATTGCATGATGAAGCTTATTCTAAAGCAGTTGAGTTACTGTCAGATCAAAAGAAAAATGCATCCCCCACAACTGAGATATACAGCCTCAGACAATAGGAACACTTTTATTTTGGATTTTAAGCAATTCTGCCTTTTTTTCTACTGTTTGTAAAGTTCTCTCCATAAGACTAACATGCAAATTTTCACCATCATTTAAGGGTTAGTGAAAGTGAAATCCTGGAACGCAAAAGCTAAAACCTCTCAGACTTCACTTAGTTTACTTCCTGAAGCAGTTATTTATGTGACAATGTTGACTTTTCAGTAATTCATGCATGAACTTGTCAAAAGAACCCTATTTCCACTTTCCAGTAGTACAGTAAGCTTTTTGACACATATATTGGTGATAGATTGAACAAATAAACTACCTGGAAAAATTTTAGAGGGTTGAAAAATAAGGAAATTTTTCCAGAGCAGTAAACTGCTTCATGTAGCCTTCTCATAAACCAAGAGTTGCCAAAGCACACATTAATTTTGTTGGGTTTGTTTCATATCCATTTTCTTATGTTTGTACTTTTGGACCATAAATCACAATGTCAAAGCCTGTTATATTTTACTGCTTTTAACTTTTAGGCTGAGATAATGGAACAAATATATTTTTCTTGGAATGATAGGCACATAACATTTTCTGATGAAATACAACAAGCAACTATGGAGTAACTAACAATAAAGATGGGGCAAAATTTATTTTCCTTGTTGCCTGGAAGTGTTATTTATAATGACAGGCTTCATGCTAATCCCCAGCACGCAAAGTGTACTCACTCAGGCAAAACACAAGGAGTATGTGTTAAAAATTTCCCAATGTACAATCTTCTTTGTTAATATTTTAGAATTTTGCCTACAATACCTTTCTGATACATGAAAAGGGTATTTCATTCAACCTTCTAACTCCTGATTATTTTCCAGTTACTAAGAGAAACTGGGCAAAGTAATTTGATTATAGTGGAATAAAGACAGATTTTCAATCAATAACTCTTTAATAATCATGCATAAAATTCCAGAGAAACTGAGCAATGCAGTTTTAATCGGTGGTGGTTTGGGACTAATATTGCCCTTTATTATATATGCCTGCACAGCTTTTTCACAATGAGTCCCAGTCTGTTCTCATTTGTTACTGTTTCATTTCTTTAACACTTCAGTGTTTATAATCACAATGGGGAAACAGAAAACAGTTCAGTGTGACTAAACTGACCTATCACTTTTCTAACTCAAAGATTTGTCTTTTCTTCCCTGCAGCCTGGATCTTCTCCCCTGGTCCTCAATTTTAGAATAATTGTACTTTTTTTATTTATTTATTTATTTATTTTTTTATTTCAGTGTTTACTATGAAAAGAAAGGCAATCCCTATTTGCACTGAAGTATGACTACCTCTTATAACATAAAATCCTTTCCATGTCTTAGTAAGTGTGGGAAAAGGTGAGTATTCAGACACTAAAGTAACAGGCCCTAGTTCTATTGACACAGAACTCTTCTAATGTGACTGAAAGTTAATATGGTTTTTGTTTGCTCACATGCTTTTTCCTTTAGAACAATGTTGGTGTCCATCTTTTATTTCTTCCTAGTTAACTGAGAATCGCGAAATTTCTGGTCAGAAATGAGATTAAGGGCCTTTTTTCTATTTATCTCTGGTATGCAGATGTCTTGGGAAAGCATTGTTCTTTCACTTGATTGTTTAATATTAAATCAACTTTAGTTACTATGGCTCTGCCAAAATAGTTGGATAAATTCAGTTTAATGTTATTTGTCATGTTTTGGGTCATTCCTGAATTATTCAGTGGTCTCATGGGTATCCTCATCCATGCAAGTTAGAGTTAGTCCAAGTGAAAACAAACTCTTCATTGACAGTCACTAGCATTTGAGGAGATTAATGGATCTCATTGTCTCACTCTGATTTTTTTGCTAACAAGAATTGAGTGAACAGTCAAAAAGGCAATCATTGCATATGAATAACACGGAGACATTGGCAGGATCAATACATACCACCACTAGTCAGCCAGCACAGTGTCTGCAACTTACCATTTTCATTTATTTTTTGTGGGCTTTTACATACAGAATACAGAAATGCTGAGGATTTAATAAAGGTATATTGGAGATGTTTCAAATTCATTCTTTTACCTTTTCTTTCTAAATGTTTATTTTGTTTCTAGTAAATTCACTTGGGTATCTACGTGGGGCTATTCTTCAGTATACTGTATATTCTTCTTAACCAGCAGTATTCAAAGCAAGTCTCTCTTAATTTTAAGAGCTATTTATGCTTGTTAGCCTAAAAACCTTCACTTGCCTACTGTTCATGTTTGTTCTCTTTCTTCCTTTTCAAAGCTGCTTGTGCTTCCTGAGAGAGATGCACCTAGGGCAAGCAGCCATGCTGCTATTCATTTTCACCCCTGCTTTTATTTCTGTAAGAAGCTGGCACTAACAGTGTATGTGTTGAGTAATTTATCTCAGTACTGGAGGGCGTAGCAAGTGGACTTGTTCCTGTCTCTTGAAGGCGAATACTTGAAACAGTCTTCCCATCCATCGCAATGGTGAGCTGAGAAAATTAGAATGGCTTTGTAAGTATAGTTACTACTGCTACCATTCTATACAATCTTTAATGAAGAGATATGCTAAAGGCTGCTTCATTTCAACACATCCTGAAAGCATGTGTAAGAATGTTGTCCAACGGGTCCCTTACTTTTTATATAAAGTATATAAATAATTGCTATAAACATGTATATGTTTCTAGGTATTTGGAATGAGACTAAAGAAAGTGAGGTAAGAAATGCCCTCTTTGTTGCGTTTGCATGACTTCTATCAAAGAGCTGAAACAAAACCAGTTTCCAAAAGGATAAGTACAACACACAAATTTTAACACTAATTTTCTCTTGTTGTGCTACAAAGTCTTTGAAAACTTGCAAACGGTCCCCCATCTGATTTATCATTTTATTCTATATATATTAAGGGATGTCCCTTTCAATAAAAAAAAGCAGCATAATTTTCCTGTTTCCAGTAATGGAATACACAGGCCTAAACTTATCCACCTGTGGGTACCTGTGCCTGCAAAACTTTTGCAGCAAAGACTTTTCTTGTGGAGCAATATAATGCCCCTTACAAACAAGAAAAATGCATGAGCACAGCTGAATCTACATAAATTTTACATTAAAATCAGTCCTTGTGAAAATGTTGTTATGCTAATTGCCTGACTCAGTATGATATCATGTCAAAATGTAATCATCCAAATTCATCTCCAGATCCAAATGTGTCACCAGCTGCATATATCAGCAATTGAGTTACATGAGCCATTCATTTGGCCCAGTGTGTAATTTATCTAGAATTTATGTGGTCTATATAAAACTAATTTCTTCCCAGGCTGGGACACCACTGCAAAGTTGATTAATGCTTTTGTCATTTCACATATTGATTATTGTAATTCACTACTTATTGGTACCCTCATTGCATGTTGCAGAGGCTTGAGCTTATGTAAAATGCTGCTGCACATATCCCAGTCAAATTATAGAAGTTTAATAACATCTCTCTGGTTTTAATGAAACCTCGTTGCTCATCCCTGGAATAAGTACAGTGTCCACAACTGTCAGGGTAATGTGTAACCTTTCTGAACAGTTGCTGACGTTGTGGGGAATGACCTTCCTCTTTTGTCACATATTAGTTTCTTGTTTGATAACTTACAGAGCTTGCTGACAGCACTCAGACATTAGACAAAACCATTACTTGTTTCTTTCTGAACCCTTATGCAACTCAGATTCTCAGAGTATTCTGAGTTGGAAGGGATCTACAGGGATCATTGAGTCCAGCCCCTAAGTGAATGGCCCATGGTGAGGATCAAACCCACCACCTTGGTGCTGTTTGCCCCATGCTTTGACAAGGGCCTGTCTCAGGCTCCCTCATCTGCTTTTCTTTCTTATTGCTTGGTTTTGTCATCAACTTTAACCATGGCCTCTGAAATACTCTTTTTCCACGGAAAAGGAGAACTATAAAGAAGATTGACCACAGTCTTGTGAGTTGTTTATTAAATTTAAGTGGTCTCACTTAACTGTTTGGAGTCACAATCTGCTCCAAAGATGCTTTCCCCTTTTTAATGATGTATTTGAGTCTCTGAAAGGTGTGCTAAATCTGTTATATTTTCCTCTAAAATCTGGAAACAAATCCAATCAACACATTTTAAAGGAATTCAGGAAATAAATCTATTTAAATACCCAAAGTTTTCCAAAATTAGATTTTATTTTAAAGTTCACATTATCTTTGAGAAAGAAATTACCAGCTTATTTGGTGCAACTGAAGGTGTATGTAAATAGAAAAGTAGACAGTGAACAAAAAAAATGCAATCTGTTTCAAGAGTTCTTGAAAGAAAAGTCTAAAGAGAATTGTCTTTCAATAGAGGTAGAATATATTTACTTTCAATAATGGGGACAGCTTAGGAAAGGCAGGTGTTTAATAAAAAGTCATCTCTGGAGTCTACACTGTATATTTATGTTATGTGACATTATAAAGAACATAAACTGTAAATATAAGGGAAAATAGAGTATGGCAAATATACAGCATATCTTACTGTTTTACATAACTCACACAAGGGGTTACAGAAAAAAAAGATTCCTGGGCATAAGTAATTATTTAGACAGTGATACAATGATTGAATGTCATTTCATGCCGTTAGCGTATTTTTGATTTAACTGAGTAATAATGATCAAGTGAGGGCAATTTCTGATGATTAGCAATTAAAAAAAAAAAACATGATAGCCTCAGGTTCAGCTGCTGCTAATTCCTAAATTATGTCTGAACCAAATCTGGTTTCATTATTTTAAGTTGAAGTCCATTTCCTTACCATATTTTAGTGTGATTGACAGCAGTGAAGATTTAAACATCCCTTTTTTTTGTCCAGAGACTTATTTTTAGATGACCACACAACAGTGTGACTCAAGACCAGAAGCAGGTTGGCACAAACATGTGAGAAGTAGCCCAGGAGATGGTGTTCTGCAGTTAACATGGGACCAGTTTTGGTGCATGTGCTTGTGGTGTCTTTTATGGGACAGACATCTGTTGCCTTAATCTTGCTGTGCAAGAAGAGGGTGTTGCTGTGGATTTAAAACCAGCCCTGAAATCAAGCACATCCTCCTGAGGGCAAGTTTGGAAACAAATACGCAACAATAAACAGGATTTTACTTCAGGATGAAAAACCTGGTTAGATCATGTTCTCAGCTGAAAGAAACTGGGGCTGAATTTTACTTGAACATTCATCTCTCAGTTTTTTAAATCCACTTCTATCCTAATAGTCAATATTCATTTCAGAGACATTTACAGTAATCATTACAAATGTGTAGTAGGCACTAGAGTGAATTCTAGACTGAATTTGCAGGCAATTCCTTACTGCAATGCAAAAACAGAAGAAAAGAAATTGACAAAATGAACAAGAAACTTTTCTTTCTGCAGACACAAGAAAAGAATATCAGGCAAAACAAAGTATTTATCTAGTACATGGTGAACTTACCCTTGTTTTCTTGATTTTTTATATTGTCTTGTTTAGACTGTAAAAAATTGTGAATTTAGCAGATTAATTTTTGAAATTGAATGACTAGAGAGTTCCTGCTGTGACTATTCCAGACCTTTTTTTGCACAGTTGATTTAGTTTCTTTGGACTACTTTTGCCAGCATTAACAAAGAAACAGCAATATAGACAAATATTTTAGGTTGGTGAAATGAGCAAAAATTATATATTTTATTCAGTTATTGTCATATATTTGAGCCTAGTTAAAGATAGCACTAAAGCTATGAAATATATGCTATTCTATCTATGGAAGAGTACTGCAATATTGGCAAAAACAAAATTTATTTCAATAGTATAGGTTTATTAGTACTGTTTTTCTTCAAGATCAATCAGAAGGAACCAATATACCACAGTAAATTCTTCTGCCATTTATTAAGAGAAAGTAGAGAAGTTGCACAGTAAACAAAGATGAGAAGATCAGGAAGTGAGGATACCTTGGCAGCCCCAGCAGGGTAACAGCCAAGATGGTCTTTTCATATCATCACAGGTGTAAATCAGCATTCTTGGCAGATTCACACAGGCAGTAGAGTAACAGAGTTGTAAAGAAGATTATAAAAAATCAGTTTTTTATGCGTTTTCGTACAGGCACAGCCTTCACTTATGTGCTGGTTTTGGCTGGGGTGAAGTTAATTTTCATCACAGTAACCGATATTATCAAATATTGTAAAGGGCTACCCAGGGATGCTATTGAGTAACCACCCCTGGAAGTATTTTGAAGACATGGATGTGGCACTTGGGAAGATGGTTTGGTGGTGGATTTGGGAATGCTGATCTGGATTCAATGATCTCAGAGGTCTTTTCCACCCTAAACTATATTATAATTCAGATTCTGTGATCCTGGTGTGGGGCTGTGTTTTGAATTTGTGCTGTAAACAGTGTAGATAATTCAGGGATGTTTTAGTCACTGCACAGCATAGACCCAAGGCCTTTTCTGTTTTTCATATTGCCCACTCATGAGGAACTGAGGGTAAACAGTTGAAGTTGAGAGGGGACACAGCAGGGACAGATGACCCACAATGACCAAAGAGAGGTTCCATACCCTATGAAATATGACCATAAGCATCATGTTCAGCATATAGAGCTTGGGGAACACAGTGGAAAGTGGGGATGTTTGACATGATGGTGTTTGTCCTCCCAAGTAATTGTTAGGCAAGCTGCAGCCCAGCTTTACTGGGGATGGCTTAACATCTGTCTGCCCATGAGAAGAGGTGAATGGATTCCTTGGTTTTTTTGCTTGCATGCGCAGCTTTTGCTTTACCTATAAATTGTCTTTATATCAACCAACAAGTTTTCTCACTTTTACCTTTCCAATTTTCTCTCCCATATAGATGTGGCAGGGAGTGAGCCAGTGACTGGATGGAACTTAGTTGCTGGCTGGGGCACCAACTTAAACCAAACTACTTTCAGAAGATCCACCCCTGTGCGTGAGGAGGGCCTAATTAGATTCACCTTCTAAGAAATGTATCAGGAAGCTCTTAGCAGAACATTATCACTGCAATAATAGGGGAGCACTCAATAATAGATCATGTTCTTATTGCAAAAACTTTTTTTGGGTGGTATAAATCTTCATGTTGCCATTTTGAAATGTTTCCAAAACATTCTGCAAAATCAAACCTTTCAAAATTCATTTCTGATTAAAAGTTCAACAAGACTGTTTCAACTTGATAGTAACAAAAAATGTTACTAATTTTGTTTTCTGAAAAATATTAGAATTTCTGTTTTTAAGCAAAAACAGATGCCTAAATCATCGGAAATAGAAACAGAAATTCTTACCCACCTCTATTTAACCTAGTGTTCTTCTTAGGATGAATGCTGATGAAATGTGTGCTTTGTAGAAATCCTAAAGGTCTGTCATTAAAAGTATGTAAATCAAAATGTGTTCTGACAGGATTAATAGCTATGCACATTCACTTGAAACAGTAAATTAAATTCTACTTAGCTCTAACCCCATTCTGATATTACTTAGGGGGGAAAAAGGCAGGATATGAAATATAAAGGCTAAAATCTGTATGAGAATATAAAAACTCTGCTTGTTTTCTGTCTCAGTGTTCTCTGGTAGTTTGGTATTTGTGGAGTCTCTTTGTTTTGCTTTTTAAAAATATTTTGATAATCTTCAATGCAGGGAAAACATTACTATTGAAAAATATGTAAATGTATACCAAATGTTCAGGAAACTCAAGTACAGTCTAAACAATCAAAAGACCATAAAGAATATACTTTGTTTTTGTAGAAAATGATGACTCTTAGAAGTGATGATCTGAATCATTATAAATTTTAGAAGTTGAAGCTATATGACTGTAACTTGGCTGTGTTCAGATAATTCAGTTAGATATAAATTCAGATTTACAAAGTAGCATATGCTATTTGCTTAAACTGTGTGTGTGAAAACAGCCTCTAAAAAATCTGTCTATACTGTAGCTGAAAGCTGGCAACAATTAATACTTAACTGATCACAGCTATGTTTTAAACTGTTCTTACACAGTTTTGCATCATTTTTCCCTGAATTTTAATGCACTAATAAGAATTTTCTCCCAAGAAAATATATCTAGCAGTAAAAATGAACCAAGACATAATGTGAAGACTTTGATCTAAAGGTGAACTCTCAAAAAAGAACATCCAAGTCACTACAATTCAGTAATAATATAAAAGTACAATTCTGTGCCATTGTGTAAGCAAATTTTGCAATGTGATTTATTGGGTGCAAAGCATGAAATTCATTGCTCAAAATCAAAAGTACCAAAATGCTGAAGAGGAAGATGGATAGCAGTTAGTAATAGGGTGTGCCAGTTACAGCAACTAACACAAAAGAAACATCATATCAAAGGTCAAATCTTCATGCACACCCACATGGGGATATACTCCACATGGATACATTACTGCATCATAACAATGATAAATATCAGTTAGATCACTTAGATTGCCTTGGGTAAAAGAATGATGGGTTGTGGTAGAAAACCATTAACCAAAGTGTCACATATTTGCATACTTTGCTCTCTCCAGGTACCCTACTGCTACACCCAGGTGATTAAGCCTTGTGATTTTAACCTTGGTCTACAGTTCCTTGCAAGTCACTGTACAGCTTTGAAAAGCATCAATGAAAGGAGTCAAAAAACGCAAGCACCAGTGCAGAAAATCTCAGAAGCCAACAAATACACCAATCTCAAGAAGAGCAGGCAGCAAAATTATGTACAGGATCCAGCCATAGAAGAGCTGGTTGTAGTGCATAAAGGACACAGCCAAATGGAGATGTCTGGTGGATATAAGGTGTGGTTATCTGGAAAGCTGCAAAGAAATGGTTTCTCTAATCTGTGGAGGCAAGTAGCCATGGAAAGTGGAATCAGAAATAAATTTAATTCAGGCTCTACCACTTCTGAAACAGAATTTTTCCTGGGAAGTTTTGAGATGGAGGGTAAGTGCAGACACTTTAACGCAGTCAGTATTAGGGTGGCATCAGCACGAATACAGTTGAATTAAGCAGGAGATGGTAACTTTAGTATTGGGGAAGTACTCAAAAACCTTGTTATAGACCACAATCAACTAATGCACTGCCTATCACAGTTGGTTTTTTTAGACCCTAGAAGTGTCATCAAAAAGGGTCATGAGTTTGGAAGGACTTACTGATGCATTTGGTATAGCTCTTTTTATTTACAAGGAAAAATGTTAAGAGAAAGCCTCTACCAACAGCAGCAGATTCTACTCAAGGTTCTCCCAGCAAACTCCAAGGGTATATGAGTGCAAATGGGGTGTGACAGTGCAGCACAAAGCCTCAGTGTCAAAGTCAGCTGCTTCTTGGTGGAAACACAGCAGCTAAAACAAGATATGTTTTAAGTCTATGACTGTAGCAGACACTACATTTGGCACCCTTCATATTTGCCCTGGAAATTTTGAGGTTCTGACTTTTTCATGCTACAGCCTCTCTCTATAATAGCTTCTTCAGTGAAAAGGACTAATATTTTGGGATTTTAGGAACTCTGTAAGTAGCCAAGTAGTTGTTGCCTTTCCACTATCAAAAATCAAAACAAGCTCAAAAGCCAGGCTTCATTCTGTTCTCTCTCTCAATGTCCTATACTACTGCGGTTCCACCTTCTCTCTGGAGATCCAGCTTATCATATTTTAAGTGTAATGAACTATAAGATGACTGAAAAACCATGTAATTTTGCCCTTTGAATGATTTTGACAGCCCTTTTATCTCTCAGAACCTCACTTCTGTCTGCAAAATAGGTGTAATGGCTTAATTTTCATCTCAGAAAGATATAATTGTGGGATCTAGCAATGAGACAATTTTGTATAAAATTAAGTAAGCAGTCTGGTATGGTTCCTAGAAGCTGTCAGTAGCTTTTCATTATTGTATTTTCCCTCTAAAGCGCAGTTAAGAGTTTTTGTTGCCATTAGTTACACTTTAAATACAGAGTCTGGGCCAAATTAATGGTCTTAGTAACCCCACAGATCAGTCAGTGTGAATCTGCTGAAGTTATTAATGACGTTACACCAAAGCTCAAATGATGGAGGGAAAACGAGATTCATGCCCTTAATGTTAAAGGTGACCTCTGCTATGCATATACACTATGAAAATCTACAGCCCACAGGCAATTTGATTTTCTGCCTGAAAATTACTGTAGAGACTTCGGTATCTGAGGCAACCTCCTCTGCTTTTCCTTTTAAAAATATTATTAGTATGAAGGGCAGAGTGAAGATATTAAAAATCAAATCAGGACTGAGCTAAGAATCTGGTATTAAGAGTCCTTTAGCTTTAGAAATAAGGCACAGTTCAGAGGTACAGGGGCAGTTTGTGCAAGTTTGGTGGTTTCTGATGGCATGGAATCTGCTGACTGCATTTTCCATCTCATTAACCTGAAGTTCCCTGGAGGGAGAGAGAGTCTCTGGTGCTCAGGCAGTGTCAGGCACAGCTAGATCTGTCATTTGTTTTCCTTCTGAGAAAGCGAAAAATTACTTCCACTTGCCTGGTGCCTTACTCCTGTACCACCCATGGCATGTCCCATGCATCTGCTGCAGTCCTCGCACCAGGGTGTGTGGTTGCACAGATGTAGAAGGATCTTCTCATTTGCAGATCCATATGAGAGAAAGAGAGCTTGGCAGGTGGCAAAATAAACTATAAGCAACATCTTTGTGGCCCAGGAACCAAAACAGAACAAATGACGAGGAGATAAAACCTTTACCCTCCCTTACCCATTGTTGACCTGTACAGTCACACCACCCAGAGGACCATAACACTTCCTATGGGGCTGAGTCACAAATAGCAGCACACACGAGACAGCAATACACAAAATGGAAATGTGGCCTCTCACATGCCCTTGCTAATGCAAAAGCTGCTTTCTGTGGAGCGTATCAGAATGGTTTGTTTGGAAATCAGATGCTTTCCAGGGACTTCTCAGGACCAGACACAGATGTTGGCGTGGGCTGGTCAGGCAGGTTCGTCTTTCTGGTGGCTGGTAGGTCACATGAAATCATGGGGTGCATTCAAAGAGAAACCAGACAGGTCAGGCAGTCACTGTGAGATGTGACTACTCAACACTTCAGAGTAGATTTCTCATGTGACTGTCTACATCAGATTTTAGGAACCTATCTATGGATGCCCAGATTTTAAATGAATTGGTTTACAGGGATCCACTTGTCATATTTACTGCATTGTGCAAACTGTTGATTTTTTTCAAAACTCATTGTCAAAAAGGATCCAGGGAAAAAAAGTTTCCATGCTCTCATTATGCTGTAATTCAAACAATTATTCAAACTGCAGTTGGCAAGCATGGCTCACTGACTCTGATGCTAACACACAAGTCCGCGAAACCACTCTTGCTTGCCCTTATTCATAATTGGAGTTCATAACAAAAGACAAATCTCACAAATTGTTCAAATCTGTACCGGAGACACAAAGTAAGCTCAGAATAAGAAAATTAATTAGAAAATAATGAAAATATTTCTGATGTAAATGAGCCAAGATTTAAGAGCTCAGAGAAGGGGAAAGAAAATCAGAATGTGCTGAATTGCAAAACCGTAGATTCTTCCATGAGAAAAAGATAGAGAAGATGAAGGGGCCAGGAAGCAAAAGGAACTGAATTCCAAGCAACAGTCGGCAGCTTGGGATAGAAAATATAGAAGTGACAGGTTGTAACAGGGAGGTTGCATCTCACAAAGAAGCCACAGAGAGTTTCCTTATCAGTGAAATGGGAGCTCAATATATGAAGGGGAATAGCAAGGCTAAGCTGAGAAAAAAGTCTGATAAGTAGAACAGAAGGCTTGCAGTGTAAAGCCTAGGAGGAAAAAAAGAAAGCTGAATCAGGTGAGAGGAGAGATGATAAGAACAGTTTTGATAAATTATCAGAATTGTAACAGCTGAAATAGAAAATAAATTATAGAGCTTCTTCATCTTACTGAGGAGTAACTGATGACATTTAACAACATTCTAGCAGTGGGGGGAAAAGTAAAATAGGGGGTCAAGTTTAGCACTCTGCTATTATGCCTGAATGACTGGGAGCAAGGTGGAATTATCTCACAGTAATGAAGAATGGAGAGAGGGGAGAGATAGAAAGGAAGTTAAGGAAAATGGTATTTATATAAAGCTATTTTTTCTGTATGTATAAGAATAATTAATAAAACTTGGTGTAAAAGCTTATTTTATCTTCCTGTACTCCATACCTGTCAGGCACAGACTACAACACAGCATAATAACTGCACAGCGCTCTCTGCTCTCAATGAGCAAGAGTAAAGATAATTCATTTTCATGTCATGTATCACTCACAGCTGTCTGCTGTGATTGCAAAAGTCAAATTACCCCATCCTACATTCACAGTAAGCCAAATGTGTTTGGGAAGCGGGGGACAGAAAGTGGGTGTGTTAATAGCAGATAATTTGCTTCCTGAATATATTTATGAGGTCAAAATGGGAACATTAATAGTCCTGTGTGGTATCTAATACTATTGAATGTGTAGGGCAAATACTCTTGTACTGCTTATTCAAAGCATAACACATAAGAGCTTAACTTTATCTTATTATAGCGTGCTATAACATCTTGTAATTTTCTGTATACTTTTCCCTCCTTCTGATAACATAATGTGACTCTAAGCAAGCATCTGAAAGGGCCTTATTCCTGAACAAAATTGAGATGCAAGACACATATATCAAAACTCAAAGAAAAATTAATTTTAAAATTAGCTGTTCATGTTATTTGGCCAGTGCTTTCTGCTGTGTTTTTCTGCATTCTGGAGACCACAGAACATGATTCAAAATCTATGTATGGTGCCTTTTGCTGTAAACAGAATAAGTCTTTGATTATTACTTTATTTTTGAAGAAAATTAATTGATGGTAAAATATATTTTTTCTGTCTCAGGTCTGGCTATTGTCATAACAATAAAATATGTGAGCTTTCTTTCCTGCTATTGACTGTACAGGGGTTCAATCATGTGGGGGAATTATTCAGAACAAAAGCTAAAATTATGAATTTTGTAATTCTAGCCTTTAAAAAATATCAATTTCAATAGTAAAGTCACAGACAAATTCTGAGTACTTTGTTGCTTTGTTTTTTAATCTTGAAGTTGGTGAGAATATTCCTCTGTAGAATACTGCAGAAAATGTAGAAAACTTTCAGGTCTTGGTCCCCTTCCACGACCTTCCCCTGAGGACTACTAAACTGCAGTTAGAATAACTTGACTGAATCCACTATGTTTTCTTCCTTGAAAGAATAGCTTGAAGTGTGCTGGTGTTGCTGCCCATTTAAAGGATCACTTCCACCATTCAGACTCCTGAATTTGAGGTATTACTGAATGTCAGTAGAAAGCATAGGGAGTATTCTGACCTACAAACAGACCTTGCCTTAGGTTCTCCCTACTCTATCACATGAGGTGAAGTAGTTAGAAGGTGCCCTGCAAAGACACTGCCTGAGGTTCATCCCAAGTCCTAGTGAGAGTTTACCCTGAGTGTCATTATATCAGTTATTTTGGCAAGTCTTTGGTCCTTTAACAGGTGAGAACTAGATCTTTCTCTCTCTTGTGGGGCAGCGTTATACAAGAGGCCTCTCCCTCACTTCCATGAATCCTGCTGTCATCTAAACAATCTGCCACATAGTAAGACGATTCAGAAAGACATTTGCAAAGTGGTTCAAATATTCTCTTGTGAGGGTACCACATGGTGAAAGGTTAGTATTTATCAGTAGTTTCGCATGAAGGGTTCTGAGACTGCTGGTTATAGCAAAACATGATTGCTTACAAGATGTTTTTCTTCTTTGGGGCTATTAGTTTGTTTCCAGGGCTTGGAAGATTCTTTAGAGCCTTATTTGGTGAAACACTATAGCAGCATTTCAAACATAGTTCTGTCTTTTAAAACTTGTATCTGTCTTCCTAAATATGTATTCAAAAGTACTGCACTAGAGGACTTACTGCACTGCCGTGTATAAGCAAGAGGATTTTTTCTACAGCACACCTTAAATAAGATTTGATTCAAAATACTTATAAAAGTGTCCAGAATCCAGAATGACTAAATGAATAAATTGTGTCAATTATCAACACTTCTGCTACTACTGAAACTCTATTTCACTGAAATTTATTGTTATTGTTTATTTATATTGCTCAATCACTGTTGTGCTACACTGCCAGTCAAATATAAAGTATCACAAAAATATCTCTGAAGGATATGAATGCCTTCACCTAAATACATGTTTTGAGCTTAGAAAGAAGAAGGTCATTTATAACGGTAGAGTGGTTCAATATAAAAATGAATTCCATCCTGTCAGAAATAAATAAATACAAGGAAGAAGTTTTTCTTGTGTGCATTAGGACAGGAAAGTTGAGAAAAAATATTGATATAGAAAAGTTTGATAAGATGTCAAGCGTAATAATTGAAATTTCATTTTCCACTGCATACACATGGGTATGAAATAGTCCATTGGTGTTGATTTTGTGATTACATTTAGAGACATCATTTCACTGCAAACTGTATTTGGAATTCTAAAGCCATTAAAAAATACATCACATGATGCATTCCATTCCTGCTCAAATGGAATGATATATTTTTCCCTCTAAAAAACACCCTACCCCTTGTTGAGCCCATCTTCGCTTGGAGAGTTTACTTAAAAGGTGTTTGTGGTGCTACTCCTCTCTGAAGTGGGTGCATGGGAGATATGCAACAATGTTCACACGAGGTTAAAAACAAACTTTACTGACAAACTTTAGAAGACCAGAAATTTGGCAAAATTTAAGACAAAATATTCAATCAAAATAAGGCATTTTATGAAGCGCTGACTTAGCAAACCTTACCCATCCAACCTTATATACCCGTATTTGAAAGACTTGATTGGTGCTCCAGGGCCAGCATGAGGGGCTTTGCTTTAGATGTGCCAGTGACTGACAGCCATCCTGGCTGGACTAGAGGTTCCACAGGTGGGGTGTGGAGCAGAGAACCATTCCACCTGTGCAGAAACTGCCCTGCTGCACCCAACTTCTGATCTTTTGAGCCAGTAATCATTTTCTCCAGTTTCTCACACTCCTATATGCAAGGAAAAATTAATTTCATATATAGAAAATATTATTGCATTTGGTTTTATGTTGATACATTAAACTAATGCATTGCAGAATTAACTCATGCCCATGTATCTATCTCCTACTCCTTTTCCCCAAAATATCTTCAACCAAGACAATGGGGCCCATGAAAAGTTATTTCTAGGTTATAGCTGATTAGGAGGAGTGATATAAGAATGGAAATATCCCTTGCAGACTACACCTTGAGCAGTTTGTATTTGTCTATATGAGAAAGTTCCTGGCTCCAGCTGTTCAATTATACCCAACCGTAATAAGAGGTCCTTGAGAAAGAGGTGCTGCCTCAGGTAGCCAGGAATTGAGTCATAGAATATAATAGATTCAAATCAGAAATTGCACCTGCAACCTTACTGGTATAGGTTACTACATTAGCAAAGTGCAGTTTCACATAATGTCAGAAACCATCATGTTGACCTTGAATCTTAGAGGAGCTTGAATGGTAGCTTCAGCAGGACTACAATGGAGTTTTGAATCTAAAAATAATCTAGAAACCTAGATTTTGAATGCAGAAACAATCTGAGGATTGTTGCGCACCAAAAAGTTCTAAACTATTACACATTTATATCATAGAAAGAAAAGTTTGGATTTTTCCAAGAAGTTCTGTGTTCTAGTTCCTCCAAATTATGCCACCTTTGTTACAGAGAGTAAACTATTTCATTTAAGTAAGAGTATATGCTCTAACTGGAAGATCACCACACTCCCTGCTTTTTCATAATACTTATTTAACTAAGGTACAGATGAATCAATATTTGTAAAGTATTTCAATGGCAGCTGTAGTTTTGTCGTCTAAATGGAATATAAATTAAATAGGAAATTAAAACTCAACTATTATTCTTGAAGGACACCATCCTTGGCATAATTTGATTTTTTTTTTTCATTCAGTTTACATTTCTTCCTCAATGTGTGCTTTCTTAGCATTCATGAGACATATAACAAATTACATTGGTGAACTACTGTAATCTGACCTTTTCAGTATTCAGTAGTTTGAATGCCTAGAAAGGATAATTTGCAAAAATTAAAGGAGCATATTACTTTCCCCTTCACGCAATGGAAGGTGACATGTAGAAGCAAAAGTGAAGCTAACTGTATGCAGTGGGATGACCCTGGCTGGATGCCAGGTGCCCACCTAAGCCATTCTATCACTTCCCTCCTCAGCTGCACAGGGGAGAGAAAAAGTCTAACAGAAGGCTGGTGGGTTGAGATATGGGCAGGGAGAGATCATTCACCAATTACTGTCATGGGCAAAACAGATTTGACTAGGGGAAAATTACTTTAATTTATTGCCAGTCAAGTCAGAGTAGGGTAATGAGGTATAAAATCAAATCTTAAAAAGCACCTTCCCCCATTCCCTTCCCTTTCTCCTACGCTCAGCTTCAGATTTTCTTTACCTCCTTCCCTTCAGTGATACAGGAGGAGAGGAACGGGGGTTGAAGTCACAGAATCACACCTTTTCTCTGCCTCTCCCTCCTCCCCACAAACTTCTCCTGCTACAGCATGGGGTCCCTCCCACGACAGACAGTCCTCCACAAACTTCTCCAACCTGAGTCCTTCCCATGAGCTGCTGTTCTTCATTAACTTGTCCAGGGACCCTGTGGGTCCCTCGCACACGGTGCAATCCTTCAGGCACAGGCTGCTCCACTGAGGGCTCTCCCCAGGGTCACAACTGCCAGCAAGCCTATTCTATGGTGGTCTGTTCTCTCCATGGAGTCACAGGTCCTGGCAGCAGCCTGCTTCAGTGTGGGCTTCCCACAGGGTCACAGCCTTCTTTGGGCATCCACCTGATCTGGTGCGGGGTCCTCCAAGGGCTGCAGGTGGATCTCTGCTCCATCATGGGCCTCCATGGGCTGCAAGGGCACAGCTGCCTCACCAGGGGCTGCAGAGGAATCTCTGCTCTGGCACCTGGTGCACCTTCTCCCCTTCTTCTCCACTGACCTTGGTATCTGCAAAGCTGTTTCCCCCACATATTCTCACTTCTCTTTGTGGCTTCTGTTGTGCAGCAGCTTTTTCCCTTTCCTATATATGTTACCACAGCAGTGCTACCTCCATTGCTGATGGGCTCGTCCTTGGCCAGCCATGGGTCCCTCTTGGAGCTGGCTGACATTGGTTCTGTTAGACATGGGGGAAGCTTCTGGTAGTTTCTCACAGAAGCAACACCTGTATCCCCTTCCACTACCAAAACTTTGATTTGCAAAATCGATATAGTGAAATAATAAAAATTTGTGTTACTGTCCAGTGTTTTATGTTTTATTGCAGCAATAAAGTGAGAAATCTCAGTTTAATATTTGCTTTCTGTACCAAAATAGTAGAATTGAAGAATTTTCAGCAAAGGACATCTAGGATAATTAAAGTTATGAACTGGCTTAGGTGTGAGAAGTGTATTTATAGAGCAGGGAATGCCATGGAAAAGAAGCGAATATGAGGAAAGAAGTAAGACAATTCAAGTAATTTGAATAGAATGAATAGCATATAAGAGCAAATAATGAAGAGTGAATCTGATGAGATGTTCATGGTCTCCTCCAAAAAATAATAAAAAAGCTTCAATGGAAAATAAAAGGTGCTTCTGAAAGTGAGCAATTTATTCTGCAATTTGCAACTAAGCTGTTGTTACCCTGCCACAGGGTTGTAGATTTCTAGTAGATGACAGGGTTTACAAAAATCACGTGGAAGACGAGTGTCTGTGATTATTAAATACCAAGATAAGACTCTGTAAGGAATCATCTAACCCACAAATTACTGGAAGCAGGGAGAGCATCTGTGAAAGTTCATCTTTTTGCATCTCCTGTTCTGATTGTCTCCTTTGGGAATTCTGTATGGGTATCTAAGTAGGCATTGCTCTGAGCTGTGAGAGCCAATCTGAAATGGAATTTGGTTCAAAACAGAATCTATGATAGAAAACATACAAGGAAAACTCAAAACACTTGAATTTCTTAGGCCTTTAGTAGGCCTCAGATAAATTGCCCTTCCAGAAGGTACAATATATACAGATATTGAGCTTATTTCCAAGCAGTTTTCTATTTTGGCTAATTACACTATCCATTATGAGTTAATACAATAATTATATGGGTCAATGCCATCATCTGATTATTAAAATTATTTGATGTATACCTCTGCACCTTAAGGTGCAAATAAGACCATATACAAAGTCAATAGTACAGATTTTTATTAACAGTAAATGTGAGGTAGAGACAGAAAGAAACAGGGAAAAGAAAGAGAAGGACTAAGACTAGAAAGGTACACAATCACCACCAATTGGAGTATTTGACAAGGCTTGAAATTTCAATGTCTATTGGTCAAAGTGGCCATTGCAGACTGAATAATCTGTCAAGTTCTTGGGGAAATCCCATCACAGTGGTGGAGAAAGCCCATGAAACACGAGGTCTGATGGGTTTACATGCACCAAGATTCAGGTGGGAACCCCCAGGTACCTCCCCTGTGGCAGGGAGTTTCATACTGGATGTTGTGGATCATGAGGCACCTGAATGATGAACTGACACTTCAGGAGTCTTTGCCATCTGCTAAGAGGTTGCAGCTGCCTGTTACACCCCCAGCAGGGGAGTTGTGACATCTGAGTTCACTTGAGCGAGGACAGAGACAGTACCTGCCTCATGTTTGCCCTGTCCTTACCTCGTTCAACACCCAGGTGTAGCCTGTAGGGCTGTGCTCACCCTCCCCATCTGGGCAGGTTCTTTGCACATCAGCAGCTCACCCACTCAGTGTTTGAGCCACCAGCATTTCTGTCTCTCTTCCAGTATCACTTGTGGATACATTCCTCTCCACAGACCTGGGATAACAACAACAGAACCACCTTTATCTTATCTCAAGTTCTCAGCACCATCTAAATTCTCGTTCATAAGCATAATCAGCAAGGGGCGGGCTTTGGTGGTTGCAGATGAACAGCTGCTTCTTTGCAGTTCACTATAGAGGGCACAGGTCCTCCAATGATTTTAATGATGTTTAAGCCATTAACCATTTCAATCTCTCACAGTCATCCAATATAATTAAGTAATTAGGTACAATCTATCACAAGAATTAACAGTTATGTAGTGACCTCTACATTCTTTGACCCTTCAGAGAAAGCAAATGTAATGGAAGCTGCATGATGTGCTCACAGTAGGGAAAATGGTTTTCATTATACAAGAGCCACTGTGTTAATTATGCATCAACTAACTTAGGGGATGCACATGCCATGGAAAAAGACATTAAAATTCCTTGTTAAAATTAGAAATAACTGTATGACACAGGCCTTAACACATTATGAAAGTGTGTGCAGACTGAGAAGAATTATATGAATGTACTCATGTATTTGTAATATAATGTGAAGAGATTTTTTTGTCTTAATAATTTAAATATGAAGAAAAAAGAGTGAAACCTATGATCTAACTTTTCAACTTGCAATTAAAAGAAGCTGAAGAGAAAGCTACTTTTCTTAGTTGTAAATAATTGAATGTAAGGCACTTTTCTGAAAGCTAGGCTAGCTGTAAGATCTCTCTAAAAAGCTAGAAAATTATAACATCTTAAGCGAAAAATATTTTATATTTTCAACACCAAAGCTCTCCAGTTAATAGTTTTCTTTCTCAGATTTTTAGCCTCCAGGCTGCTTGTGCAGGCCTGAGTTTTGCAAGGTATCCTGACTGCACAGAGCACCTTAGTGAATCAGGTACATAAGAAGAGGTATGAACTGCATTAATGATTGCTTCAGAACATGCTACCACTTCAAAGTGCAGGCAACTTTGCTTCCCCTCCCACACCAGATGACACATCATAAAGCAAAACTGAAAAGCACTATTGATGAAAGCACCGTTTTATATCTCTATGATTTTTTTCCCCATTAATTTACTTTTATTCCTGGGGGACAGCTGCCTAGATCACAGTCCTCCCTAGGAACAGTGCTGTCATGACTTCAAAAGTAGTCAGGAAGCTTTGAACTTTAGAAACAGTTATTTCCTTCTTAGGAGACCATGAACAAAGATTAAAAAAATAATAAATTATTAGAATTTATAGCACTTATTACAGTCTCATAGAAAAATAAGATTTTTAAAATATGGAATACAGCAGCAAAACCAAGTTGATCTACATACTGACATACTGAACAATGGACTCATTTTGACTATCTGTATGGTGAAGATCGATGCTAATCATCTAGATCTCTTTGAAGGCAACAGGAGAAGATGAACTTCTATCAGGAATTGTTTCAGGTGAAACAAATGGTTCAGGTGATAAAGGTAGCTATGAAAGATCTACCTCCATTGACTGAGGGAATCTACTTAGATCACTGGTGGCTAACTTGGATTAGACAGTCTTTTTGGTTGCTAAAGTTAACGGAGATAGATTCCACCCTAAATATAGATTTTGTCACTTAACGCTACATTAAACAGTCTGTGGTTGGAAGTGCAGGAGTTAGAAGCCATTACCTGTGTGACCAGTCACATGGAAGACACTTGACCCCAGTGCACAATAAGGAGTTTGTTGCTTTGTCAAACATGAATCTATATTTACCAGTGCCACCATAGCTACTGTTCTCCTTTGTGCTCAAGGACACTTTGACATTAATGTACGACTGACTCTAATGCAAACCCCAGACCACCATAGTAGAGATGAATGGATTCATGGGCCGTATTTTTCAGCTGTTTTAGGGAAAATCAACAGGGAGATTTTGTAGGTAATTTTCCCATTTGCATTCAATCCAATTGGTACTGCTGAACCAAGAACAAAGAAAGAATGCAATTATAAGTGTAATTTAATCATAGAATCGTTTAGATTAGAAAAGAACTTTAAGACCACCAAGTCCAACTCTTAACCCAACACTGCCAAGCCCACCACTAAACCATACCCCTAAGTTCCACATCTACATGTCTTTTAAATCTCTCCAAGGATGGTGAGTCCACCACATCCCTGGGCAGCCCATTTCAGTTCTTGATCATGCACTGAACTACATTTGTTTTGATGGTTTTGAACTTGTGAGGCATCCCAATTGTGAAAGCAAATTTTTTTCACTCCAAGAGGCAGGAAAATTTGCATAAATACATTTCTAATGTAGGGCAAATCCTGACACTTTTCCTTCTGGCTAGTCCTTCCATACTTCATTAACATTGAAGGAGACTCCCCAGATATATTCAGCCTATAAACTGTCATAAATGAAAGAGTTACTGCTTTTCCCTGAGAACTTAAACATGCCTTTCCAACATAATTTCATCCTTATCTGGCTTAATTTACAGATACCTCACTGAGGCTGGCCAGACCTTGGGAAAGTCAAGATAATCCGTAACTAGATGGAAAGAAAGAGAAAGGGATGCTGGGTGTCCTACTTAGACCAATATAGTGGCAAGCCATTGGTATTTTTATTTTCACTGCATGTCTCACACAGAGGTTTAAAAGGAAAGACAGCAGGACTGTGTGGTACTTTACAAGGCATAGCCTCAGGATATGTGAGCAATGCTTCAGTTTGGCTTTCTTCATAATTTGGGAGAGAAAATAGTACTTTTCAAGGATGTGTACCTTTTCCTTCTCTTCCCCACCCACATCAGTACTTAGTCTTGTCATTCTCAAGAGTGAACAGCTTTAAGGATTTGATTTACATTTTTGCATTTTGATTGTCTCCCACTGGAATAACAGAAGTACCATGTCAAGCTCAAGTGTGTGAAATGACTGAATGTAGTAAAAGCAGAGTTCTTTGCCTCTGAAGCACTGACTTATGGGGTGAAATTCAGGAGTTATCTTTCCAATTTTTTGGGCCTGCCAGATGATGCAAAGTTTAATACTTTTGTGCTTTATTTGGCTCATCTGAGCAATGCTTACATCCTTTGCAATTGCACTGAGCTCCAATGGAGATACTTCCATTCAAGAGATGCCACCTATAGTTTAATTTCTTAAGATTCCACCTTAGCTATATTACCTTAATTTCCTTATCTCATCTTGTTTCTCACCAACATATAGCATTTTATCCCTCCACAATTTAGTACACTGGAGAAAGTATTCTTCTGTAAGTTTGCCTTAAATCTGCACTCAAGAGTTCTGCAAAATTTATCCTATTCCTGGTGCCCTTGAATCAGTATTGCTTTGGTATCAAATTCAAAACAAAACACCAGGACACCAATTTAATTTATGAGGAACCTCTTATCACAAACAAGCTTGATTTCTTTTTTCCCAACTTCCCTTAGTATAGGCAGCAGCTACAGTTTCTTATGAGTTTCACAAACCTGAAAGAACCTCTCGTACTTCTTCCAGGAGGCAAGGACATATCCAAAGACAGCATCAAAGTCTATTGGAGTATGTTTTTATCTAACACGGACCCAAGTTTCTATTTAATATAAGTAAATGATAAGTTTCTGTTGAGTCCAATAACACCAGGATTTTGCCCATATAGCTCAGAATTGTGTCTTAAAGAGCTCCTTCCAGGCAATAGAAGTGTGAAAAAGTTATTCAAATGTCCACTTTCAAAAAGACAGAAATCGCTTCACAATGAATTGGTTACTACATAATGTCTTTTACATGAATAGAAAGGAACCATTCCATACTAATGAAAGCTTTTCCTTTCTATTGGTGTGCAAATACATTCAGAAATATACATAAATTTCATTGTTTTCTGAATTAATATTTCTTGTTTGGAAAACAATTTTGTAGTCCTCAATGATTTATTTCACAGAATCACAGAGTGAGTCTGATTGGAAGGGAACACATTGGTTCATCTGGTCCAATATCCTTGCTCATGCAGGGTCATCCCAGAGCTCATGACACAGGCTTGTGTCCAGATGGTTCTTGAATATCTCCAGTGAGGGAGACTCAACACCGTCTCAGAGCAATCTGTTGCAGTGTGCACATGATAATGTTCTTCCTCATGTTTGGATGGAATTTCCTGTGCATCAGTTTCTGCCTGTTGTTTCTTGGCATCTCTTAGAAGAGCCTGGCTCCATCCTCTTAACACCCTTCCTTACAATATTTATAGATATTGATGAGGTTCCATCCCAGTTGTCTCACCTCAAGGCTGAACAGGCCCAGCTCACTCAGCCCTTTCTTGTAACAGAGGTGCTCCAGTCCCTTACCCATCTTTACAGCCCTCTTCTGGACTCACTCCAGGAGCTCCAAGTCTCTTTTGTACTGAGGAGCCCCCAGCTGGACACAGCACTCCTGATACAGCCTCCCTTCACCTTGACTCCCACAGTTGTCATTAGGAGAGAAAATATACATGCAGAGAGGTTTAAAATTCCCTATTTCTAACAAAGCCAATTTTAAATGGGATGGAACTAATGCAAAAGATATTGTACCAGATCCACTGCTAAAAATACAGCAGGCAAAAAAGTCAAAGGGGTATCATACATATTTTTTGGTGTTTCGACAGACAACAGATTTTTCTAAGTCTCTTTGGATGAGGTAACCAATTTGAATTGTAAAAATATACAGAGTTACCTTTTCTACCTGATTAGTAATTTCAACTCCTGGGAAATGAGACAGAGGTTTGTTCTGTATCTACATTCCCTGCACGTTGTATATGAGTTTCTACCGTGGCTATATTTAAGGATGAATCCTTCAAACTGCTGTCTTGTGGCATGGTGTTCTACTGGCACTTCTCTTATTACTGCAAGCCAACCCTATAAATGTTTTATAATCCTTTCTTCTTCAGCAAAAAGAGGAAGTTAAATTTCGTCTGAGAAAGACACGGTGTAGGCTGAGCTCTAAAGAATGTTAAAAGCATCGGAGCATCCTGACAGTGGCACCACCAGAGGTGGGATTTCAAACAGCGAAAGGGAAACCAGGATGTTTACCTTACTAGAAACCAGAAATCACTTTTAGGGTTTAATATTTAAATATGAAAAAGTGACAGTTAATGACCAAGTCCTCCTATGCTATACAGAGAATTCTGCCTGTCAAATCTAAATTTGAAGTTAAAGCTCTTGTCCTGCCTGTGTGAATTCTCGGTCTAATTGTTGGTGGTTATGAAACCACTGCTCAAAATGCCATGAATAATTCAAAACATATATTTGTTTGCAGCAAGAAGGCCAGAAGCAAGCGTTTCCCAATTGCTTTCACAATTTTCCAGGAAGCACACTTGACTTTGTCAGGAGATAACACAAGGAGATAAAATTTACTGTCTCTGACTTTTCAGTTCCCTATTATATCTGGAATGAGATTTCCATATCCTCTAACCTAAGAAGGGTGCTGCTGCTCAGTTTGAGCTTTAAAACTGGGAATTCTGAATTAGCTTGATTATATCATCTCTGGTTTCAGAGGTGGTGCTATGCTGCTTTATTCTTCTAGGTGAAGCTGTAACCCCAAACACTGAAGAAGCCTCTTCTAGCTTTACTGACTACAGCCCCAGTGTCAGTCTGACAAGGTATCGCCATCACATCTGAATTCTCCAAGAAATCCAAACCAAAGTTCCCCTGATGTAACTCTGTATCCTGTGGGAGGGAGAAACAGCAAAGAATTCTCTTATCGCCTTGGGAGCAGAGCTGGCAGTGATGGCTTGCTCACTTACTAATCAGCTATGTATAGATCACCTTACATAAGGTGAGTAAAGAAGTGGAAAGACATACATTAAACTCATTCTGGGAGCAAGGTGTATGTCAGACAAGGGTGCAAAATGCTAAACTTTGTTCCTCAGTAGTCTTCTGAGAACGTACATTAAAAGTGTGCTACAGGCAGCTCTGAAACTTGTCCAGAAACAATTTACAGCATCTCAGCCCACGGGGACAGAAGACAGTGAAGACAAAAATCTCTGCACTGCATGAAGACAGGCTGACTCTGACTGTACCATGCTAAAAATATAGGTAAAGCTGTACAAAGTAAACCAATACTTCAAAATTAATTTTTTTACCTGTAAAAACTAGAATTGCTTGCAGAACATCAGTGTCATTAGCATAGACATTCTCTGTACAGGTGCAGCAAATAACCTGTGATTTCCTGAGTCAAGCAAAGAGAATGAAGGCTGGGTAATAAAAATTAGATAGTCTGCAATGAGGATTTTTGTTATGAGGAAGATTTGATAGTACAAAAATGTGCATTCATTATATGAAATGGGAAAAAAAGCAATTGAGTGGCCATAATTATTTTATTTTAAAAAAAAGGAAACATGAAATCAATGTTTTGTCAATGTTGTCACTTTTTACCAACCTCAATACATCATTGTTACCCACTTAGGATGAGAACAAAGATACATAAATTTAGACCATCAGTTTGTCATCACGTATTTTTTTCAAGGGATAGGAGGCATTCTGTCAAGTCTTTCATTCTGCCACTCTTCTACTGATTTAGATCCACTTTCTTTCAGATTGTATTCTCATATTTGAAGCCTTTTCAATGAGAGGAATGGAATAAGGGACCCTCCTCTGCTTTTTCAAAAATAGTGTCCAGGAGCAAGGGAATGGAAATATTGGATATGAAGCATATGCAATTATATTTGTGAATTCATTCATTACTCTGTGAAGCTGAGGTGTATATAGTCAGTGAATATATTTTTTTCCATAAATTTTGGAAGGGATAAATGTTTGTCCTTTTTTTCCTGTTTACTTCTTAGCTTTTCATTAAATATTTATTGAAAATAGGATCTAAGGATCCATTTCACAAATAGATTTTCTTTTGACTTATTTCATAGTAATTTGAATTTTTTGAGTAAAGACTTTAGCTCACTAGAAACTAGTCTGAAAGTTATAATTTCATCTTCAGTAACTCTGATGTACTTAATTTGTTGAAGATGTCTTATGATCTTAATATCTATCCTCTTTATTTTTGATATGCTTGTCATATAATCAAAAATAATGGTCCAAATTCAAATTTATTATAGACACATTGCTAGTAAGTACTTTACTATAAGCTACAGTGATTACATTCACCTCATTCTCAAGTATCAGATACAATTCAGATACTAATGATTTCAGAGCTTGTAGGACAAAATGCAGAAGACACGAAGGCAATGGAAGCGACAATGACATTTATACTGAGGCTGAGTGGGCATGCAAATAATCTTACAAACATGTGGCATATACAGCAGATCTTCCAATCAGAGCCTGATCTTTTCAGGCAGGGTGAATTTATTTTTAATCTATTTGGCTTTTTAATTCAGGCTTGAGTGCTATTTATCTAATTTCATGCAATTATCAGAGGTGCTTATGTTAGGATTATGACTACCCTAGGCTCCTTTAATAGTCAATGGAAAAAATAAATACCTCTAGAATACATTTTAGCTCATCAGATTTCACAGCTTTCCTTTAGATATGCCCCTTGCTCTGCCTTCCTAGCAATGGAGGAGGTCTGAGTAGACAATACTGTCTCTTCAGTGCTTTACTTCAGTGAAATTATCCCAGGTTCCACATAGATGTGGAAGCTTGTCCAAGCTTGATGGAAAGTGCCAGAAATAACATAAGAGTAAATATCTGGAGTCTAAAATTGAATCTCCTTGGAAGAAAAAACTTTATTTTGGTCTGTGATCTGCATATACACAATTCTAAAAACCATTCTTGAGTCAGAAATGCCCTAAGTTATGTTGTAATTATTATTTTGGTAATGAATAAAGTTGAAAGTCACTGTTGCTATACTTCTTCTCTTTACACATTTCATGGTAGATTTTGTCATTTGCAGAGTTAACATCCAGTAGTATCAGCCTAATGGTAAGATAACGACTATAAATGTGACAAAGTAAACTGAGCCGTATCCAGAACCTTGTAATAATTCTTGGACCTACTAAGCTTTATACCAAGTAAGTTCCAGGAACCTGCAATTATCTCACCACCTTTCCCCTTATTTCATTTCTGTTTTATCAAGGAAGGAATTCAAAATCACCTCTACTTCAAATTCTTCATGGTCTCTTTACACATTTGCTACTTGCTGCCCCAATGTCTCACTCTATGTGTGAAAGCCCAGTCTATTTTTTCCTCTCCATTTGACTGCACATATCAGGATGAGACAGTGACTTCTCTAACTTGTCATATTAACATTTACAAATGCAAACAGCTGCATTTTCATTTCTTATTTTTAGGTAATCATCCAAGCATAAATAAATCACTGCTCAAGTTCATGCTCTGAGAAGACAGAAATCCATTAAAGATGTTTCCCTTTATAATAAGAGGATAGATATTGCTGTGTAGAGACTTCTGCACTTTGACAAAAAAAGACTAGCCCTTTCCTAATGTAATTCCTTCTAGTGTGGGCTTTGAGACCATTTTAATTTTTGTTACATCTATACCTAGGATTTTCCCATCTAACTGATAAGAAATAAAACTGCCTCTGCCCTACTTCCAACTGTTTATACATTTCTCTTTCATCTGTTTATGCCACATTTTTTTTCACTAATATTTTGCCTCATATATTCTTGTCTTTTCTACACATTATCTGATAGATAGGTGTCTGATGCCTCAGGCAAACTATTCAATAATTAAAAACAAACAAATAAACACATAAAACTAACAAGAAAACCAAACCAAGCCACAAAGAAAATAAAATACCCAAAACCTAAATGCCCAGAAAGCCACTTTCCTCCCCCAAAATAGCTTTGTTATTAGGAGTTGTTTTGTATTTTCCCTATCTGCCCCATGAAGTTCATCCAGATCTCCCTCTGCTCCATTTCACCTAAAATGGTTGTGCAATCTGACTGCTCCTTGCAAGAAAAAGAAGTACTGTAAAAATCCACAGAAAACAGGTATAGAAGCTGAGCAGGACCACCCCAGTTCATCCCTTTTTGGGTCTCTGCACCCAGTACTAACTCTTATATGGCTACAGAACCAGAAAGTTTTAGGCTATGGGAAGGGCAGAAGTCCCTTCCAAAACCAGCAAAAACAGAGCAATTAAAGAAATACACTTGTAATTTTTTATGGTTGAGATAAGACTGGACCCAATTATTTAATTCAAGAAACATCAAATTAACTCCTATCCAAATTTTTATCATTTCATTAACTTTCTCTTACAGCAATTTTGGTATCTTTTGGAATGGACAGATTCTGGTCTCTGTAAGATTAATTTATTTCTACAATAACACTAATTAAAATATTAATCCACACTGGAGTTCTGTACTTCATGTTAGAGACTCCTTTGCTTTTGATGGCAAGCTATTTGTGACTACTTGGGTATCTGACAGCTTGCACTTTCACAAATTTTTAAATTCATTCCCTTAACACTAGTCTTATACATATTTTTTTCAACTCAGTTGGTCTTACTCATCTCTTATCTGGTCTATGGATAAATTAGCAATAGGTCATGATAGAAGTTGGAAAAACAACTTGAAAGCAAAGCAGAAATTCACATCCCATGGTTAAGATTCAGGAACAATAAGTAAATTGTGATCAAAGAATCACGAAGTAGAAAAAAATTTGGCCTCTTCAACAAAATTTTTATCCTTCCACTATTTTTAGAACTGATTTTGCAGGTAGTATCTCAGAAGATGGAGATAGAGTTTTCTTCTAATTTAACTCAGAATGTATTCCCATATTAAAGAAAAATGTGCAAAGGAAGATTGTGGGCTTCATTGGTTTTACAGTGGTGCAAAACTCCATGGGCGGTGATTCTGCAGTGAAACCTGCAATGGAAGTTCCCAGCAGCAGTTAATGCTAGTCAGGGTGGCCTTCAGGCAAGTAAAAGGCCAGATGGACTGCTTTTGCTACTGCACAGCTAACAAATCCTGAGCTTTGTTTCACTCACACGTCCCATATAAGCTTTTTCCTTCAATAGGCCATGCGGCTTTTTTCAAATTTTCTTGAGCAATGCTATGGCTTCAATTATAAAGATATTAAAACAAGCTGTTGATCCTGTTATATCACAGGGAATATTCAAATGCTGCTATCTGAATCACAGTCTGAAGCTCATTTGCTTGATTTCCACACCTCTGGTCCCAAGAGGTATTGCTGTAACAAAGCATCTTCACCTTCTCTCTCAGTGGGGGTTGCTGGAAACAGATTCTTTTCCATAAGGAATCACCTCCTCTGCGCTGCAGCTGAAGAACAATGTTGAACTAGGGCCAGATACAAAAACAGACAACAAAGAGCTGAAGAAGCTAAAAACCATCTCCTCTCTCGCCATGGCAGAGAATTGCAGTCAGTCAAGAGGGAATGGACACAGTTCCACAGTAGTTTAACTCTGGGTTTAACACAGGGTTGTTTCTGTATGGGAAGTTACCAGCTCTTAAGTAACACCTGATCAATATTGGGAAGGTCAGCAGTGTCTGAGGAATGCTTTCTAGATCTTTGACCTAAGGCTCAGAATCTCTGTCCATGGGAAGTCAAGACTGCTTAGTTCTTCACTACTTCATCACATTATGTTTTTAATGGCACAAAAATTCAGCTTCCATCAGTTCCTTCAGAAAATTATTCCAGTGACTGATGTCCACCAGGCTGAGGGATCTCTGTGATCTCTCTGTCATTTTTGTCCTTGCTGACATTTTTCTTTTGGTTTAGAGGAAGAATGATGGCCAAATTACTTTGCTACCATATGTATGCACTCATTTGTAGCTCATTTCTACTGCCATGAAGAAGCTTTTTGACACCCTTAAGTAGTAAGAAAGAAAATATTTGCAGCCATTAACAAATGCAGCATTTAATGACATTATAAGCCTGCCTGATCAGAGCCCTTTACTGGATATTGGCTTGCTTGTTGAAAGTCAATTTTACAACAAAATAAACACTGGCATGACATAAATTTCACTAGTTTGGTTTTCAGATGTAGTTATATGCCATATTACTCCTCAGGGGTGAAAAACATAATGTGTGCAAATGAATTTAGATACACAGCAACTGATTTTCCAGTGACTATATAATTAAGGCTATAAAAGACAGCCTATATGTGTAACAGCTACTCTGGGACCCCCTCGCATTCTCATATATACACAACTTTATTTTTTTTTCTTATTTTGCTGTTACACTTGTCTTTTTGTAAAACAAGCAAATTATACAGTGTCTAAAAATTTCTAAAAGATTGAGAAGCACAATAATTAGACCACTGACTAAAATTTTGCATTAGAGAAAAATCAACTTTGCTAAATCAAAACACATCCTATTTGTTTGATATAAGTACTTGTTTTCAATACAGATACATGTACATCATGGGAACAAAGTGAGTACTTTTAGCACTTTAGTTTTCAGTTCTTTTTCAAGATGATCACCTGTTTTCCCAAACAAGTGACTATTAGAGTCCCTCTGGTTCCTGAACAAAATATTCATCCACTGTGGCTTCACTTGGGATTGAGACAGTAGCAAGGCAGCACAGTGCATTATTTTCTGTTGTCTCAAGGGAGGCTCCATTGAATTGCTTTTTTTTTTTTTTTACTGCAATCAGAGGAATTGACTAAATGCTGCAACTACAGGCAACACTCAACTTTCTGTTCTCCTTGTTCACCTGAGAAAGCAGAAGATAAATGAAGGTGTCTTTATCGCAGCAGGTCAGAGATAGAGGACAGCTGAGGAGCATAAGCATGAAAGTGGAATGGGAGGGGATAAAGATACCCAAGCACCAGGAGGTGAGCTCCATCACTGAAGAGAAAGCTGAGCTATTTAAAACACATTTTGGAATCCATGAATAAGAATGTTTAAACCAGTACTTTAAACAAGCACAGTAGATAAATATTAATAAATTGAACCTCTCTGTGCAGCGTAAAGTGGAGAACTATTTAAGCGGATATTTGGAGCTGCTTTTCACTCCAGTTTTATGTGTAAAATTTCACAGATTTCTCTGAGAATTTTGATTCTTAAAAAACAAGAACAAAACCAAAAGATAGACTGTTTGAAGCAGAGGAAAAGGATATTACTTCCCTGCAGCCACATAAAACATTATTAACTATAATAATGAATAATCAAGGCTGGGCAATAGAACCCTGTTCAATTTCTTTTCCAGTACAAAATTGCATTTTCTGACCAAAAAAAAAATAAAATTGATATTATGTTAGAAAATCAAGTAACTGAGAAATAAAACTTTCTAGATCCAAATGTATCTGCTCAACTTAAATGCTGAGCTTTTTTTTAAGACAGTTTTTAAAAACCATTGTGTTGAAACCATGGTTTTTGAGCAAAATGAGAACCTGACGCAATGGTGAATACTTATTTTCCAGAAATTAAACCCAGGAACTGTAATGAACAGAGAATACAGGTTAGACTTAAAGTAAAATAAAACAAAAAACAAAAACATACAAACAAATAAAAAACAAAAACAAAAAAAAAGGCACAATTTTGAACATATTTTGTCATTTATTCCCATGAGAAAGTCAAATAGAAAATTCTTTACACTAAGAAAAGGAAGTTTAAAATGGTAAATATAAGGTTATAACTTACCTATTGACAAGTTTCCCCCATTGTCTTCATTATTGTTTTCATATACATCTACAAGTTATTTATTATATAATAATATAAAATAATAGCATCATGATGAAGGCTATTTCATCATCAGGAACCTGCAAAGGCTAGATTTATTTAACTATTCTCCCTTAAAACAAGCAACGTACTTGGACCACCAGTTTATTTTCTACCTGAAATTTTTCTTCTAGCCATTATATTGTGTTGTTGTATTTGAGTATTTTTGTTGTATTTGGTTTCTGTTTTGTGTGTTTGTAAGACAAATTGCTGCTATTCCATGAGGGCTAGGCCTTGACGGCTCAGGCGGCTCAGCACTGACTGATTACTTTGAGTTTAGATGATGCAGCTGTCCATGGAAAAAGTGATCTGCTCAGGTGCCCAGGGAGGCAAAGGCTGTAGCCCTGTTTTTAACTTTAATAGCCTGTGTTTATTACATTTTGACAAAAATAGATACATTAAATGCTCTTGGCTAGTCATAGTACTGATCATTGGCTCCTAAATGTATTAATAACACAGGCAATTACTAAACAGTTATATATACAGTTACTAAACAATACAAACATAGTAGAGAGCAAATCAAAGACCTCAAAAAATGAGAACATGTAATACTAAATAATAACAATAGAGGTCAGAAAGTATATTCCATCTGCTTAAGGACGTCTCTATTGACTCATTATCACAATGATGTGATCACTCATGGTACCTCAGACTGACCAAAACCAGAAGTTACAGATGAAGTAGTGAAGTGCTATTAGTTGCATCTTATATGTTGCTTTTACCAGACAGACACCAGATTCCCAGCTGTGGTGAGTTTGTTCTTTACTTCCACTTAACAAGATGCTTTGCTGTCCTGTTATATCCTCCCTACCTATTTTTAGAAATGTTTCACTCTTACTCATGCAGTGCTCATCAATGTGTGAAATTAAAGTATGAACTGATCAGTATGTGAAATTGAGGTTCATAGAGTTAAATAATGAATAAATTATGCCAGGGATCCTGAATATATTTAAGGAAGGTTGTGCCACCTGCTAAAATGAGCTGTTACTACTACAGGATGTCTGAAATCAGAATGACTGCAAACAAACCCTGGCTGGAATCTATTGAAGTGGGACAAATATCAGCAAGTTATTAAACACAGACAGTTAATTGTGTTTTGCTGAGATGACATCCAAAATCATGTCTTAAATGTGAAAGGCAGTTTCAAAAACTCAGTTTCTACTCTAAGATGTAGAAAGGCTAATGTTTCAAGCTGTAGATATGGTTTACAAATAAATGGTATTGTTCTGCTTAAGTTACTGAAATGAAAAGTTTCTATGTACTTCTGATGCCTGTGTGTTTGGAATGCAAGTGCATCAGCTGTTCAAAATAAGCTTTTCTGGAATGCATAAAAACTGGATATAACCTGCTAAATTAGTCTCATGCTCCAAAATAAACGGGATCCATTTCTTGCAGCTTGGGCTCAAAGAGATTGTGAATAACACACAGAGTTAGGAGTAAAATCAAACGAAGAATTATAATAGCATGAAAGAATACAAAGATAAATGCTCTGCCAGACCTGCAATCCTCTGAAAACTCAAAGTATCCAAGAAAGATTTAATCCATATACAGGGCTCTTGTAGGAAAGCAAATGGAAAGTAGCCTTATTTCTGATAATGGAAGGTTCTGGCACACTCAATCCATCTAGAGAGATAATTGTGTATGTCAAACCAATTTTGAAGGAGATGGGATATGTAGCATAGTTATGTCTGATGCGATTAATAGTATATCTACTCTCCCCTTTCAGAGTGGTGGTGGGTTTTGATAGCAAATTTTACAGCACTGGCTAGAAAGTATTATGTGTATGCTGATTAAAAAAATAAGACAAGCTTGGTCTTTTCATCCTCAAAATTCTTCTAAAATGTGCTTTTGCTTTCTCTTCTGAGCTGTTCCACAAGCATTTGACAAGCAGAACATGTTAAGAAATAAAGTTGTGAGAAAAGTAAATATTTAGATCTAGATATTTTTGTAAAAAATTATGCTTTAAAATTATGATAAATTTAAAACCATAACAAATTTTTAAATGGTCACATGAGTTTAAAACCCTGGTCCTAAGCCTACAATTAGCTGTATGAAGATGAACTATGTGCCTCCATAAAAACTGCCAGGAAACTGGGAGACACACTCAAGCACAGTACCTTCTGAAACTGATGAAAACTATTTCAGAAGTTTAGAGCTACTGAACAGAAGCATTACTCTGCAGTTTTGTAGGCCACAACAGTTGTGTTATTCCACTAAAACAGATTCGTGATTAACTCATATAACAGAAAAATAAAGCAGTTATTTCTCAGGTTAGGCTGAGGAAGCTCACTTCAACTCATCAGGAGTTTCAAACATTTTTCATTCTCAAAAAAATTGCAGATTTTCTCAAACATTTGAGTAACTCTAAGAATAAACTACATTTGCTTATTCAACTATAAAATTTTCTTAGCTTTTCCAAATTTTTTCCGGGTAATGTTTTAGAGATTAAATTAGACTCACTTAAATAGTTTCCACAGCTCCATTTCAGCAATTTTTTTTTCCCCGAATAATACTACATGATAGTATTTTGACTTTTTTGAAGATAAGATTTACTTTTGTACATTCTAAATGAAGCAAAATGTTTGTCTCCAAATACACAAAAATGGAAATTATAACACCGGGTATAAATTCACAGTTGTTTATTTGTCACTATTTTAGTTGATTAGACAACAATTTAATATTTTCTGTTCCAATGTTGAATGGAAACTTTTTTTAAAGTGTGAAGTTATGTGCAAAAAGGAAAAAGTTCTTATTTCAATAAAGTAGCAATTTACATGATGGAAACTTGTCAAGGTAATAACTGAGTTTATACCTCTTCAAAAATGCTGGCATTTTTCAGAGGTGAAAAATATATGGGCTATTGTTCCAAGAAGTGCAACTAGGAAAGGATGAAATTAAAGAAATCTTGTGAAAAAAATAAGGGGGGAAAAAAGGGAGCATGAGAAGGTGTTTTGTTTAGCACAGCTGCAAATTGTGACTAATGAAGCTTGGTATATTAGTGCACTAAAAAAAGACTTCCACTTTATGTCAGCTTGTCTGATCTGGTAAATTTGGATACTGATTTTTAATATGTCTGATAGTTCTCTTTAATTTTTCTAACCCAGTGTGCTTTGGGTGGAAGCAGGTGTCTCAGCTGAAAGGACACAGATACATTTGCTTATGCTGAGATTACATTTATAATACCTTGTACCATTAAAAGCAAATTAAATGCTTTAAGTTTATTTAAAAGTAGGCAGGTGTCTAGAAATAAAAATGGAAATGTGATCAGCTCTATTTGCATAAGTTGTACGTATTTTAAAAAAAACCCCTGTAATCCTCTGTGTACTGTTGCTGTTCCACATATAAAAGTACAACCTGGTGCGCAATTAAATCATACAAAAATACATTAAAAGGTCTGATGCTGCTTTGTATGGCTTGTGAAATAATGAACATTTTTGGCTCACAGTCTCAGCCATTATAATGTTATTACACAGTCATTAAATTGAAGCTGTTATTCCACTGGTAAAACAACTGATCAATATCCATTACCATTCAGTGATGGCTGGAGCCAAAATGAGATTATATTGCAAATGAGCTGCAGACAAGGTAATGATCCCTCCATTTTGATATATTTAAAGGCATTCCCTAAAGCAGATAATTTCCTTAAAAGAGAGTACAACTTTTCCATCAAGTCACCAATCTAGGAAAATAAAAATGTTCTTTAATTACAAAAAGCCTTACGTATTATGATTTATAATGAAACAATAGTGTTCTCAGCAAAGATAACCACTTTTGGATCAATGAAATTGTTTCTAGTTTCTGCTTGTCGGGTTTTACTTATTATAAGCACTGTGTTATCCAGACCCTGTGTCTTACCAAAGAAACAAACCAAATTATGTTTCTTTGAGGTCAGGATTTATCTCAGTGTAGTATACTTTGAGCTTGTCCAGAAATAAATAAAAAAAGATGGGAAATACTTGCTTAGGGGGATTTTAGTGTCTCTTTCCCATAAGACCTACAATAGTTTTCCCTTTTCTTATCACTTACAAAGTCTGGCCAAAACTTTTCCAAGCTATGCTTGAGTGGTTCCTCCAAGGCCCTGACAGTCACTGACTTGAGGGATCTATTTTTTGTTACCATCTCTGTTATCTCTGGATCATTTGTGTACCTGGGTGTTTATAAGTTATTATTATATTATTTATTTCTATGTATACTGTGTTATGTTAATATGCATTATTTTTATGTGGATATTTTTCTTTTATGTTACCAGTTTATCCTCACAACACAGATGTCCTTACATCCAGATATCCATATCTCCTTTGTATTCTATATATTAGTACAATATGCAGAACACAGGAGGTTTTCCAATCTCTCCAACCTTGCACCTCTTTTCAGCTGGTCCAGAAGTTTCCCTGTGGAAGCAAAAGTCTTCTCAAACTGTTAAACAGATTTGGACAATTTACTGATATAGCTTACAATTTACTATATAGCTTATGTAGGTATTTATATATTAAATAGAAATACTTCCTATAGCAGAAAGAATTTTTCCAGTACTAAGGTAAAAATTTTGGAAGTCTAATGCTTCCTTTCACTTGCCTATATTTGATATTCCAGCAAATCTTACTGTTCTGCAGCAAGGCTCTGAGAGAATTCTGGCTTGTCCAAAAGTCAGTGTCTCTGCAAATGTACAGAATAATAGAGGCAAAGAAGTTTAGCTCTTTCACAGATAAAAATTAGTCTATCCTCTCTGTAGTCCTTCATAACCATAAAACAGAGGCTGTGACCTAATTTTCCAGAAAATGGACACACTATCCACCTAAAATATTCAGTAGAAAGAGAATTTTTAGAATTAGTCTGGGTTCCAATGGTAACTTGTTGTTGCTCTGTTCTTTCTTATGTAAAATTACTGAAGCTTTTGAAAAACTCGTTTCCCGGCCCAATTCTTTGGATAGATCATCCTTAGCTTCTCACCTCTCTGGCTTATTCTTCTAGTCTTCTCTAAGGATTTCCCCTCTTACTAACCAAATTTGATATCTTCATTTAGTGAGTAAAACTTAGTTTTCTCCACCTGTAGAACCCTGAAGCATAACTTCTTCTTTGCAAAATCTCCTTTTGCCATGAAACCTCAAATGAAAACAGTAGGTAGGCAGCTGGTATCCTGTGACCACTGTGCATGTCATACTGGGCCTCAGTGCTTCCTCCTGCCTGCCTATCTCACTTTCACTTTGTCCTGTATCTACTCTGTCATGTTGCTGTGCAGTCATCAAGCTGCCTTGGCCACCACCCCCATCACTATTGTATCATGGACTGCAGTGGGAGCAGCAGAAGACCAAAAAGGAGTAAGACCTTAAGATCCAGTGGGGAATGGTCTGAGGCAGCCACAGTGCACACTGTGATCTCACTGTAGTGATTTCACTGCTCCTGGCACCCATGCAAGAGTGAGTAAAGCTTGCTGCTGTCCCACCTTTGATGGCTCTCTAAACACACTCCCAGTTATAAGTTCCTTGGCAGAATAGTGTGTGTGGCAGCAAGGACAATTGGATCATAGTCCACAGCTACTCTGAGGCATGATGGTAACAGTACCAGCACTACATAGTAAGAAACAGCAATAACCTTGCATCGTCTGACAACACAAATGCATACTTAAAGCAAAAATAAATAAATAAATAGTTGTTGTGAAGGGACCCTTACAGTCCCTACTACACTACCATATTCTGCTTCATTTAGTGTAAAGTATGTAACCCAGCCTGACAGCCCTGACAGCAGAACTGTCAGAAGATTTAGTGGAATCATATGATTTTCTTTCTCTGATCAAACTGAGAACTGACTTGTTGTGGCAAAATTGCAATGAGATTTTGAATGTTGACAGAAGAAGGACATGCTGGGGAGAAGCACATAGATCATGAAAGCTATCTAATCTAATAAATACTGTAATTCTTAATGAGTTTAATCTTGGTGATTTTTTTTTTTTTCTTATACTGTTTCTAGGCAGTTTCCAGCTTCTTTTCTATCCGAATACATAAATTGCATCTTAGCTTTCAGAGATCTGAGGATTGGTGCTGGTAGCAAAACTCAATGCTCCTATTTATAACTGTTTGATCAATAATGCATTGCAGATGTGCACAGTACGTTGTTGCAAACATCCAAATGGAATGCCTTTCTCCTCCACACGCTCCACAGCAGCTCAGCTCTGCAGTGCCCAGCACTACTCCACTCAGAGGCCAATTAAAACCTTGCTGTTTAATTTCAAGTGTATTAGAACCCCGCCAAAGGTTAAGTTATTGCAGTTACTGACATTTAAGTTGCAAATAAACGAGGCCTGAAGAGAAGACAGGAAGCGGGATGCTATTTTTATTGCATGAAAAGAATAATTTTGCTGGAGTTATAAAGACAATTCTGTTGTTTTCTTCAGAGCCGATGAAGAAAATTCTCATTGGCTGCAGCTGAATAGAACAAAAACACTTTGAAAAATGTATTTTAAAAGACTGAAGTGAAAGAAGACCTTCATTTCCTTTTACTTATACCTGCCTCATCAAGATTTACTGCTCTGAAGGAAAAATGTAGGTGAACTGATTCTGGTGGACTGATTCTCTTTTATGACATAAATGCAAACTGAAAAGAATGAAATTCTGTCCATATTACCTTATCAAGTTCACTGGGCACAAATGAGAATAATTTCCAGAGTAATGCAACGTAATATAGACAGCCGACCTCTTTAGACTTGATGTTATTATAAGAGAAGATGAAAATTACTACATTCTGTTCAACAAGTTCAACAATAATGATCATCTCTAGTATTTAAATGTCTCAGCTTATAAGAATGGCTTAAATAGCCCTAAGCTGCATACATATTAATAGGAATTTTTTCTCTTTAATAAAAAAATAAAAGAAAAATGTTTTTTCCTACCCTAACTGATAACGTTGCAAGGAATAACATGGCTTTATCATTACTTTGAATTCTTAAATCAGTATTAAGTCTTTCTGTAGGTAATAATATGAAACTTCTTGAGCTGTATGCAAGAACTGCTTGATAAAATTCTATGGCATTGGTTACAAAAAAAGATGTACCCATCTCTTCTAGCTTTAGTATCTAATATTACCTTTCATGACATTACATACTAGGTCAAGATAAATAATGTGAAAATAAAAGAGATATAATTTTAATTATTTCAGAACCTAGGCAGAAAACAATTAACATACCAAAGTAAACATTTTGCTGTTTTTTTAAAATTTCTGAAGTGATGCTTTCATTCAGTAAATTTTGTAATGTTTATTATTATAGACTATCTTGCATGATTTCCATTTTCAACCGTTTCTTCCGAACTTCACATAATCAGTATTACTTGACAGATGGTAACTGAATGGCCAATGGCCATTCTGGTTCCTGAGAATAATTCAGAAAATAATTATTTTCTGATGGTTTTCAGTTATTTTAAAGATGGTTCTTGATTCTTAGATACGTGTTATGAATTCAGAAAATTAGGTAGCCAAGGCTACTCGCCCTTCTCAGAAAAGTCAGTATATTAAGAGGCAGTCTCAATTATATTCCCCTTAGCATGTTTCTTTTAGAACCTTGAGTCACTCCATTTCTGTTACCAAAAGCCCAAATTATGCTATGAGGTAAATAGAGTTCTTTCTATTTTATACAAGCAAAATTTTATTACCAACATCAGTCTATAGACAGAACACATAAATTACAGTTTAATGCCTGGCTGTTAACAGTAAGTCCATCATAGTAAACTTTTATTCTTTTAAGGCTGTTTTCATACATTTCCCTGTACAATTATGTAAATTTTTCCTTTCTTGTTTAGTCTTGCTGTTTTCCTCAAAGGTCATTTTATATGCCTGAGTTTAACAGTAGAAATGATACTTACGTAGTGTTTTATAACTCTGCAACACTTTAACTGTTAAAGTGAAAAAACCTGACAAACTACCAATTCATCTGGGTCTTCTTGCCTTCTGAGCACATCACTGATGCGTGTAGTGTTGTCTGTGGGATAACACCAAGTGATTGATGGCACTTTTTTCCTACCTAAATGCTGTGTTATAAGTGTTTAGAATAAAATTAGTTTTACTAATGGAGTTTACTGGAGTATGAACATCACTGAGGAGTTTACCAACACAGTTTTTCAATGGTCCAATCCTACTCCAGCTGAAGTAATTTGAAAACAGACATTAATTTTCAGAGGCAAGTTTTGGCCACAAAAAAATCAGAGAGATACAGAATAAAGATAAATAGTCCAGATTCTAATATCTTTTATGCCAATTTTTTAAAGGTGTAACTGTCAGCACCTTTGGAGCTGCTCCCAATTACATTGATGTATAAAACCAGATTGGGCACACCAAAATTAGATTAAGACTAAGATGTAAAACAGTCACATGGAGCATTACCTGATTCAGTAATTCTTGGTCATCAAAATAAACATTCTAATTTCTGCAGAATTACTTACGTAGACTAATGGACACAAAACTCAGTCCAAACCAGTATGAATCTACAAGGATTTTTTTCTGCATCATTGGTTTAATTGTAGTGGAAGACCACATTAAGGCTTTATGCATCCATACATACATTTGACATGTCTCTGAGAAGTTGGATGTTTATTAGTTTGACCTTAAGTAAAATGGAAAAAATGCTTCCTTTTCTTTTAGGAACTTGATCCTCTGTAGCACTGAGCACATTATAGAAATGTCAAGGGCTTTGAATTGCCATTAAAGCCAGAAGCTCGAAAGGTTGAGTCATATAGACATTTATTTTATAGTAATTAATAACCTGAGAAATTAAGTCACTAATATGTTAATTATAAGCTGCATCTTCAATTTAATTACTTTTCTTAAACCTATCTTAAATTTAATTACTTTTCTTCGCAGCTTGCTTAACAAAGGTGCAGATTATATATACGGTTTACCACAGATTCAATTGTTGTTTTCTTGTTTGTTTATGTGAATCTTGATGAGAAGAAAGATGAACTCTAAGTGATCTATTTTTACTCTCTAGTTGAGATGCAGAATTGTCACTGATACTGGAACACTCATTACAGAGAATACACCCCAATGCTTCTAGGGGAGTATTGAAAGCTACCCTGTATTTTAGATGGCTAGCTTGTTTTAGTTTATCCCTTTACACCTTTTTCAATAATTTAGGTTGTATTTTATATTACTGAATGTCCAGTCAAAGTTACAGACTAAAAAAAAGAAAAAAAAACAAAAAAAAACTGAATGGAAAAGGCTTGTTATAAATACAAATTTCGGACTAAAACAAATGTCTCAACTTTCGAGAAAAAGACCAAAAAAAAGCAGCCAACCCCCCATAACCAGAGCACCCCTTCCCCAAGTGTAGTCTAATGACACACTAAAAAATTAATTTACCTTTTCATGCCTTACATAGATTTGTTTCCTTTTTTCACTAACTCAATGCTGCACATCTAACTAATGCTCTTAGTTTAGCACACTTTTACTCTTACCTTAGATCAGCTACCTAACTGTACCTTTATCTATCTCCTGTTCAGATTACATAAACCAGTTTGCACACAGCCATTTTGAGTACAATACTGTATCAGCCGTGCAAGTGGTCCACCAGAATACATGGTCATATTCCTCATGAATCCAATTCTTTGAATTTACAAGAAGTAAGAGACAGTGAACCAATCTTTCTCATCTTTTACACAGAGAAAGATCTGTGATCAATTCTGCTGTCAAAGAATTCCAGCCCCTCTAGTGCATGTGTGTGTTGCCCCAGACTCGATAAGCCTGTTTTCTGCCGTGCTGACTTGCCTAGATAAATGCCTTCATTCAATTAGTACTGATATGTCCTCCAAGTGCATGCTGTCTCCAGTAGTCAAATACATGCTTTGCATAGAATCATAGAATGGCTTGGCCTGGAAGGACTCTAAATATCCAGCCCACCTGTAAGCAGGGACACCTTGCATTAGACCAGGTTGCTCAGAGTTCCTTCAAAACTGGTCTTGAACATTTCCAGGGATGAAGAATCCACAGCTTCTATGGGCAACCTGTTCTGGTGCCTTACTACACTCACATTAAAGAATTTTTTCCTAATACCTAACCTAAACTTACTGTCTTTCAGTTTAAATCCACTCCCCCTTTTCCTGTTACTACCTGCTCCTTTAAATAGTCCCTGTCCATTTTTCTTGTAGGCAAGGCTGCAAATAAGTGAGCCTGGAGGCTTCTCTTCTCCAGGCTGAACAATCCCAATTCTCTCAGCCTTTCCTGATAGGAGAGGAGCTCCATCCCTTTAATCATCTTCCAGAAGGTGGCCCTTGTCTGGACTTGCCCCATGGCTTGGCTCTTTCTGCACAGCACGGTCTTTCTTTACAGGCATCTTCTTTCTCCTTCTCCTCATTCTAGATGCCAGTGGTTTGGTGTTGGGGCCTCAGACACTCTTGTCTATTGTAACAAAATTGTCAAGAGACCCCTTATAATCTCATAAATCTGAAAGGCTCTTGGCTACCTCCTAGCCTAAGGTGTTTAGATGCCTCTCCCTTCCTGTTATCCAAAGTCCTCAGGACTTGGAAGAGGAATTGCAACCTTCCCATTTGACAGAAGGCAAAGACATGCATAGAAATCCTGGATGCAAAACAGGGCCTATCCCTTAAATTTTTTTTTTTGCATTTTGCAAAAGGGAGCCAAGGTACCTATATCAGGGCCATGGATCCAGCTTGTAGATGACAAATTAACTTTTCAATTTTTGGAAGTGTGTTGCTATAGGATGTTGCAGAACTGTATATATATATATATACTTGAATTGTTTAATGGGCTGTCTTGGAGAATAGATGTATGAGTGCCTATTAAACATAATGATCCTTCACTTAGGCCAGGGAATCCCACAGCTGCCAAGATTCAGTTGTGGGATGAGGTGTGAGGATGAGGATGCTCTGTTTTCTACACTGTTTCCTGAAGCATGTATTTCTAACCACTTTCCAGCAATGGGCATCAGAATGGATGGGTTTAGTTGTGATCCTGTTGAGCTGTTCATACATAGTTTAGACTAAGATACATTTTGATTTAAGATATTCAAGATGCCAGAATATATTAAAATGAAGTTATAATAATATATGTCTAAAAGGAGAGTAGGCAGAGCTGAGGATATTATATTTTTTCATAAATACCTATCATGAAGCAAAGAGCACAATTAATAGCAATGTTTTTTTCTAAAAAGTTTCTTCAGTTCTTAATATAATATTTTCTATCTCAGTGAACTGTACTTTAAAAAGCTCACATTAGTTTTATCAGAAGTCTACAATAATGGTCACTAAAATTGAACATATAAATGTTCAACATACACACGTGTGTGCCTATTTCTGCACATTCTAACAAAAATATTAAGCTATGTACTGTGGATATTAAGGATTTACAAAATTTACCCAAATAAACCCTCTTTAAATGATGGCTCTAAATTTATTTTTAAAATATTAGGATTTCTGCAAGTACTCTGAGCCACGTTTGTCCCATGAATCTTCCTAGAGCTGGTGGATTTTTGTTTCCTCTGATCTGTTGTGTGGAAAACCGATAAAATAAATCTACCCCCACAGCCCTCCAAAGACAGTTAGTTCCTTGACATTTTAATGGTTCTAGTTCACACCAGATTACTGTTGTTATAATGTCAGAGCCATTCCAAAAATGAGGGCATTCCCAGTAGCCATGTATCTCATTGCTCACAAATGCTAGGCTGCTGTTTTTTAAATAAATATGTTGCAACCATAGTGATCAGGGAGTGTTCTTTTGCTAGTTCACCTCTTGAGTCCCCAACTGCTAGATTTGTTCAAGCTAGTAACAGAAATGGGGGGAAAAGAATCCCCAGATTCACAAAAACGTGTGTTTCACCTTTCAAAAATCTATGTAGTGGAGAGTCCTCCACAGGAAGATTTCTAAAAAAAACCACTTTTGGCAGGGCAGACACAGAAACACAGAATTTAAGAGGCCTCTAATAACCCTTTAGCTGTCTAAAACAAAATGTTACATATAGTTAAGTAAGCCTTCACCACCTGGCTGAGAGCAGCTCTCTTCCAGGTCCCTCATAGATATTTCCCTCTCCCTTTTCAGCAATCAGGTGAGGGCACGGCAGGAAGGAGGTCCAAATGTGTGGGTAGGCACATGGTGGTCAACCTAGAGGAGAACCGCACAAAAAGAGGGAGAATTTGGGGATCCTGATATCAAAGAGTAGCTTTGTGAATGACTGAGGCATATGGCTAACCAAAACTGAAGTATATTTTAATATAAATAAATAAATAAATAAATAAACAGACAAATATATAAAATTCAAATTTTTGCTTCTGTGTCTTTCCTGGACTAGCTCTAAACCAGGATTTTCAACGGAGAGGCATTCTAATCTCTGCAGGGGTTGTGCAAAGGTGTCCCCAAACGACAACGCAGTGTCCTGAAGAGATTCACTGATAGCATGTCATGAGCAGCCAAAGCCCAAAACTGTCCTTCAAAGCAGGCCTCAACAGAATTCCTTCCAAAAAACCCTCTATCTTTACCCATTGAATGGGCTGGCCAATTATAACAAGATTATTTGTTCCTCAGAATATCTTAAAATCTTACCTTATCTTTGAACCCTGGGTTTTGTGGGTTCCAAAAAGCATGCAGCTGCGTCCAAGAGCTCTTGACTCAAGCAGATCACGGTTATCTGCTCCTTTATTTCTGAGGAGAGACCTGAGGTAATAAAGGTACTTTGACTTCAACCAGAACATCCCTCCGCTGAAAACCTGCCATTCCTTGTACATCTCTACCAGCATCTGCATCAGTATTAATTTCTCAGGTGCAGAGGAGTAGAAGAATAACAGCATAACATCTCTGCATATCAGCTTCTACAGATATAAAGGTTTTTCTCTCAGTTCAGAGCTGATGAGCATTCAGAAAATGCCACAGGTGAAAATGCGTCCTCTCCCTTTCTCTGTTTGGATACTTCTGAGAGAGCCAGGCTTGCTCTGTTGCTCACATGGACAGGACGCAAAGGCCGGTGGCAGTTCGCCAGTTGTTCTGCACCCCTACCACAATACCATTTGTACACTGTACCCCATGTCTTGAGCAATCCTTGTAGTTGGAAGCATTCCTGATTCAGACAGGCCAGCACCTCAGTACGAGTGACAATGACTGCACTTAAATGAGTACCTGCACGTTAATGGTATCCAGTCCTTCCACAGGCTCCTAAAGCACCTCCCATGAAAAATGCCTTGCTTCTTGGGGACCAAGAGCAGCTTCAGGTGTGCTAGCACAGATCTGGATGCCTTTGCCTGTGGTCATCACCTCTAGAGCTGGAAAACCCTTTCTTTCTTTAGATCATCTTTTCATGCCTGAAGTTCTTCATGAACCTTAGTTTTGGATGGTTACAACCTGTTTTCCTAAATGTTATGTGGTCAAAGCATTTCCTTTAAAACAGTATTTAAACAGTACATTACATTCTCTACCAGGGAAGTCAAGGCTCTTGGAAGTGATTTAGCTTCTGTTACTACTTCTGAAGACATAAATAATAATAAATAAAAACATAGCTATCAGGGTGAATTTAAGAGACAATGAAAAGTGTTCAGAAATTTATATATAGTACATTTCAAATGCTTTTTCGGGACGTATAAAAAGGAAATGTAGTGTCAGATGTAGTTCTGCTGCTGCTTTGTGAGAGAGAAAGTGCATATATATGTGCGTGATAAAGAGCGAGTGGGGAATATGGGGAAAAGACACATATGTCTGAGAGAAGCATTCTCAGAAGCAAGAAATCCCATCTAAAAAAATAATTTCTTTTCAAAATTTCAAAACTTCAGGCATAATGAATGCTTACTAAAAATGCAGATTTTAAAACATTTAAATAATGACCCAGATGTGACACCAATCCAAAGATAAAACAGTATGCACGCAGATAAGACTACCAAAGGTGTTTACACATTTTTTTAAATGCCAGTTGTAGCTGAAAATTGCTAGCTTTGCACTGACTGATGTTAAACTTTCAATAACTTTCTTCCAGTATAACCAGTATCTTTGATAGATAATGTAATAGGTGAATTCTGTGGTATGTTCTTCTAGGCTTCTGGAACAGAAATTTAAACTTGCATTTTTACAATATTTTGGGTTTATTTTTAGTTTATTTTATTTTGTTATTATTTATTTACCTTATACTTGCTTTTACTAAAGTCTACACATAGAGGTGTCAAGTAAATTAATAGCATAAGAAAGACAAATTTTTACACAAATCACCATCTCAATTTTCTTCCAACATTATTGTTGCATTTCTCACTTTCCTCTTCCTTGGGTAAGAGTTAGGTACAGTATTGGACAGAACACAGAATTAAAACTGGCAAAATATGCAACTAAATGCTTCACAAAAGGCATTTCACAAATAAATCCTTTTATGTTAAGATAAAATGTGCCTATTAAAAAAATAATAATTGAAAAAAATTATATTGTAGAATCCACCAGCTGTTCAAACTGAGAGCTTTCTACAGGAAAATTAAAGAATAATAGTAAAATAATACAATAGAGTATTATAGACAAAAAAACCTTTAATAAGATCAGCCTTATATATTTAAGCAAAGAAGTTGCATCTTTTTTTATATACTTTTACTGTCTTCATGCTATTTTTCTTTACCTTAACAGCATTACCAAAAATATCCTATTTTGAATTATTTCTCTGGCTTTAAACTTGAGAAGATGAAGTTTTTCTTCCACTGACAGATCATGAAACTGAAACTTTTTTGCTGTTGGCTTACGACCAGCTCATTTTGCTCACGTATCCATGCTGAAACCATTATAGGTTAACCTCATAAAACCAGGAACTTAGGCAGTTTCTAGCTTTGGCTCTAAAGCATGCAAGTTTACACCAGAAAAAGTTCAAAGCATTAAGAATGACACATCTAATGTGTTTATTTCTCCCTCCCACCTTTTTTTTTTTTTCTGTAATGCTCTCTTTCAGGTTTAGAAAAGAGAGGCTTTTACCTGCAGTACCTTCTTAAGATGAATTTTCCTAATGCAGTGTAGGCTCCACATAAGTAAGGATTTTACTATAATCTTATATAATGTGTCTTCTGAGGGGAAAAAAAAGAATAGAAAGAACACATGGGGTTTTCAAGCCTTGCAGAAATACTTGAGTCTCAAATGTTCAGTGGTGCAATCTAAGCAACTTTCTGATATCCTAGGCAAATGGTTTATGGAAGATTGGGGAAGAAACCTGTGGCAAAACACATAACACTGAGGTCTGTAATTTATTTTTGTCTACAGAATTCCTGCTGGTTTGTGCTGCATTGTTTAATCAGTAGAATTTATTTTACTGTGTCTTAAAATCATTATATTTTTGACTTTCAGTTTAATTCTTTTCCAATATTTAAAAAACAGAGCACTTCATAGCTTTTGCCAGTATTTACCACCAAAAAAATTACTATTTTGAATCTAAATGTATTTGAGTGTCTGATGTAGGAAATAGCTGATAACAGATCAGATGTTCATCATATGCAGTAGGACGCTTGAAATCAAGTTTTTCTTCTATCATGGTGTTGCCTTTTCCCTCAGCCTGGAGAAGAAACTCAAGATCATTTTAGCAAGGAGGTAGTATAAAAGGGATCTTTATTTTTAAGGTCTTCAGGAGCAGTTATGGAAAGGGGTCCATAAAAGCCCACCCCCTCCAGGGGTGAGTACATATTTATACCTTTTAGGAAATTAGCATAATAGATTAAAAGCACCAATTAGGAGAACAAGTGGTGATTCAATTCCCCCCCAGGTCAAGCCCCTTCTCTGGAGCCCTCCTCTCAGCACTGGCTCTACTTTTTTTATGAAAATGCACCTCAGAGTTGTTCTCGGCCTTGGTTCCCAGGAAGAACCAAGACAGGACGGGGCCTTGCACCCCCTGGGGCTTGGAGCATTGGAATTTGTTTTGTCTCTCTGCTTAGGAGAAGACTGTGGAAAAGTACTGGAAAAACTAGCTACTAATGGAATAGGCTACAGAGCTCCAAATATATGTGCAAAGAGTACAGAGAACATATAAAAGAAAAAAGGCAGAAACCAAACGGCATCAATGGCAGGTGAATAATTTTAGATAAGATTCAGTAGAACCAGCTGAGGTGAAATACATATTCTTGTACATCACTCAGAAATAACAGATTATAATAAAATGCTTCTTATGAAGTAACATTGGCCCTAGGACAGGAAAAGAAGGCTTGGACAGAAGATGAACAATTTCAAAAAGTTAAAAACAAAGATACCTCCATTCCTGAAGATGCCCAGTTTCAGTAAATGACTTTTCAAATCATGAGTAAAAGGAAATCAGTAGAGCCAACAGGGCCCTGATTGCAGTGTTAGCTGTAAAGACCCAGCTAATTTTCCAGCTAATTGGAGCTACAAGTACCAAGCAGATCCACTGTACTAATGATTCCATTATTTTGATTTTAGAGTATTCTGAGTCCTACAGAGAAAATGAGAGCTCAAATACTGTCATACCAAATCAGGATACCAGTTTCTATCAGCCTTAGTATAAGAGAATTAATAAAGAGAGAAACTCAGCTTTGTGTTGCAGGTTATTTTCAAAGTATTTTCAAAGGTCGTTCCCACTTAAAGCTATTGTTGCTTCACCATCACTTTTTATCCAAATTGGCAAAATCTTATTAGAAGGCAAAGATCTGATATAAAATGTATTAAGGTTTCTGTGCTTGTCCCCACTAATTTTAATCAGCTGCAAAAAAAATTTAACTTAGAAAGTATTTGGCTAAATTTGTAATTTGAAAGATCATTAATCTTGGGATTTCTGAGTCACATATGATACGTTAAGGTCAGATGTCATTCCTAAAGGTCTTAGTTTGAAATTGTAGTCTACAGCCTTTTTTTTGTAAATTGGCTTTACAAAGAGTTTTTACGTCTCTTGCTCATTTGTTCCACCAGAAGAGTTTGCTTAGTCTCATTATTGAAGCTTGTGCTGTCTTAACCTTTCTCTCAGTTCTTCCTCAGTCTTTTTCTTACAGGACAGAAAACAAATTTGCAAAGACAATGCCTCTTTAATCAGATTGATTCTATGTTATTAATGACTGTTAATCACAAAGCAAGAAAAAAGAAATATATTCCCTCAACTATTTTGCTCCCTTCCAGAAACCTTTTGAAAGTTAAGTAATTTGTAATATAAATGTGTTCAAGCTCATAAGAAATATGTTTTAATTCTAATTTAATATGATTTTAGATCAAAGTTCCTATAAGACAATAACATGATTTTGCTACAGTAAATGGCTTGTGTTTCTGCTACATTCCCATTCCATTTATTTTCTTTTGATTTTAATATGGCACAAGCTAGCTGATTGTTCATTGAAACACAAATTGCTATTCCAGTCAGAGAGCCCACTTACCCTATCTATGAAAAAAATTAAAACCTTTAAAATACTTTGTGAAAATAGGCATCTTCCTTTCCCCAGACCCTCTTGAATGCAATAACAAAAAAAAAACAAAACTTTACTGCATAGTAGTGTTTCATATCTCAATATTAGAAATCTGCCAAAGAAATAAGGACATGCAATTTTAATAATGTTAGAACTAGCAAGTAAGAGCATCACCAAATTTAGATATTTTTGCTAAAGAAGGGGAAAACAATAACTTCCACACAAATATGTTAGGTATCTGTCTATCTGCTAGAGTCCCCATGGTAACTAAAAGTCAAGAAGACTCACTGTTAAAGTACTTGCTATCTTCAGTGTGTCAGGATGCACTCACAGGAAACTCTGAATCCTCCTTTAAGAAATAGAGAACAAAATTTGCATTAGTAGGCTCTTTATACTCCTTCATATGTCCACAGTCTAACTTTTAGTCAAAGATTAGAGTTTTATCATATGGGTATTAGTGGGAATGGTCCCCAATCCTTATCAGAGCTTTTTGGTAGCACACTTTTCAATCTTTCCTAATATAGGAATAAGCAAGAAAAACCAGAGAACTTCTGCCTGCAGGTTACTGCTGTTAATGGAAAAAGTATTACCTAATCCTATGAAGTACGCAAGTTTTTTAATATGATGGATGGCAAAGAAGTAGATTTTTAATGAGAGAGAAGTAGTTTTCTGAAAAGTAAAATAAAAAATGCTATAGGGTTTTGCATCAACAAATATGAAAAAACATGCATGGATTTAAAAAGGAAGTCTGCCTTTTCATTTAAAATCATAGGAAAGAAAGCTGACACAACATATGACGTAGTAAAAGAGTTATTGACTGTGAGATGCAGATCACAGAGGGAGAGGGGTAAAAGAAAAAATAAATGGAAGTTTTCCCCTGATGGATTGGCTAGTTGCCTATATTCTATATATGAATAAATAGTGTGAAAAGAAGTGTTAGTCCAAATTGCACATCCCTGTTCGAGCGATATGTTATCTTTTGCTTTAAAATATGGCTTACCCTTCAGGATATATTTTTTGGATTATTCAATCAAACTTTAGTTAAAGCACGATGGCAACTGCAAATAGAGAAAAACAGGAACAGAGAATTATAATTAAAATACTTTGGAAAAGGGCAAAGTTCCAAATAAATAATGATAACCTTAGAGGAGCTGGATGGAAAATGAAGTATGTGTGGTGTTTATTTAGCAGAGCACATCTGTTGTAAGGACTGATGTGAGCACTGGACAGGAGGAAACTCCAATATTTTTGTGTGAGACAGAGAAGACACTGCAGGCAACAGGAACTGAATTTAATTGCATACAGGTAACTGAGATCACACTGATCAACAGGATGTGACAGGAGATGGAGTATGATACCTACATGTCTTTGCACTCTAAAGGGTGAGTCCTACATTTTTCCATGTATTCACATCCCAGTCTAAACTAAAGAGAAGTCAATGTGAAAGCAGAGACGACAAGTGGGAACAACAAATGTTTTTAGAGAAAATTATATATATTTGTGTTAAAACAATCCCCAAGATATATCCTTTCTGGGCAGCATGAAAGAAAACATCTGCTGCAGAGAGCGCAAAGGCTCTGCATTCAGATGGAGTTCAATCTTTTATGCACAATTTGGTCTTTTATGCATATTACGGGACATTTTTAGTGGTACCTCACATAAACTGTGTCTCCCTTGTGGAATCTCACATTGGGGTAGGTTATTGGAAGCCAACAGCCATTACAGTGGTAATTTCAGCTGGGACAGAGTAACGGCACCACATTATGAACCAATAACAGGATGCTAATGTTTGTAGTATGCTTTTGCAGTGCATAATAATGAAGGAGAAGTAAAAGTTTAGAATCAATCCTTAATTAGGCAGATGACTTTCTGGTTCTGACAAACACTGAAACTTGCCCAGAACTTCAGCACTGACTTGGAGTATTTGCAGCATTTCTGCCCTAGGATGCCCAGGTCCCTACCAAGCAGTATTGCAGGATCTGTTTGCTTTAGCTTTTACTGAATGAAGCCATCTGGGCCTCTAAGCAGCTTTTCCAATCCCTTAGATTTGCATACAGTTTTGTTCCTGTAGTGCCAGTGATCTTATGCCATTTGGCAGCACTCACTGCTGTGGTGAACTCATGTCATGATTTCAGCAGAGTGAGAATGGCAATGAAAAAGAAAAATGTTGGCATGTTGGGAGCAGTTAGCTTACTTTCAACCAGTGTGAGGAAATAGACACTTATGTTGTTCTAGACACTAATGAAAAGTATTTCAGCATATCCTCTTAAGTTTCAGATATACTCTAAAGTTTCACATAGAAAAAGTTGAGACCCTTCCCAGAATAGTTCATGACTAGCTACAGGACACCTTGGTGGGGGGGGGTGGTGTGGTATGTGGAAAGTGTTTAAATCAACCTCTTGCATTATATCCAGTGTGAATGGCAGCCACATAGTTGCTGTGAATGCAGCTCTTTTTGCTCCCTGTAAAGCCTGAATATTGTGCTTTAGCCATATGTAGGTGAGGAATTGATAAAATAAACAAACATATGGAATGATTAAGCCCGCCACAGTACTTACACACTAGCCCAAATTGCCTTCTGCTGCCCAGTGGCATACGTCAGAGTTCATAGCAGGAAATGGGGGGTGAAGTTGGGCTCCTCAAAGCTGAGCTGCAGAAAATATTTTTTAATTTTTTTTATTTCTGTTTGTGGTTTTGTTTTAATAAGCTTTTTTTTGTTTTGTTTTGATTTGGGAAACTTTTTTGGTAGCAAGAACCTTGCATAAGACTTCTGTGTGTGCTCCCAAGTTCAGCTATACCAGATTCATAGTCCATTAAGTTGAATGTCGCTGCTTTTATAGATATGGTGTAAGGTTAGGGAACTCTGCTAAATATCTAGAAAACATATTAAAATCCAAAGATCAAAAACACTCCACATGGAGCATATTCATCAGTCCATGTCTTCAAGCACCTGTGACAGCCGATTGACTGCTTGTCAGGCCAGCACCCACAGCACAAAAGAGACAGAAGTGAGGCAGGAAACAGAGCAGCCAAAAGAAAGCTGCCTATTTGGCATCTCCAGATTTATATGCTTATATTGGGAACTCCTTCATTTAAATTGTTATTTGAAGCTCCCCTGCTGAAGCCTCTGCATCTTCCTAGGAAGGAATGGAAATAGATTTAAAATGGTGATCTTCACTGGCTAGGAATTTTTAAATAAATTATTTGTATTTTCTACAGATAGGCATATTCTTTCTCTCAGAATACACATCTATTATCAATCCTTCCACAATTTGTTATTTACTGCCTGCTCACAGGTCAGGTAAAAAAATTCAATTTTTTTAATATCTGATCAGGATTTTAGGTCATTTAATTTAAGGCAATTAGGAAGTTGCTAGAAATCTCAGCACATTCCAGGTCAATTCATTAAGTTTTATAATTCTTCTGAAGTTTAAATTTAACACTTTTCTGCTGAATTACAACTCTAATTAATTATCTTCTATGCTACTCATCAAAAGGACTCCTCTTCTCCTATCTTAACCTGCTAATAAATGTCAGTGTTTATGAAGAGAAAGGTGTCAGATTCTCATTTGCACTAAGGCTCTTCACAAGGAATGACAGTAAAAGAGGCCTAATAGGGGTGTAAAATGCTTTGTCTCCAGTTTTAAAAACCTCTCTCTACTGATAGAATGGACAGCTGTTCTGGCAGTGCTAAATGAGCAAAGATATAAGATTTTGTGAGTAGAAAAGCAAATGAGCAGTGAATGACAAATGCTAGTTTTAGGATTTAGAACTCATTACATGTATATACACTATTTTTTGTTGGCTAAACTGTTCATTTATTACAATAGGAATAAGTTTTTTTCTCTATAACCCGAGGGACATGCCTAATGCTCTCCCTGTTGATAAGACTTTTTAAGGCCTGTATTTTCTCTTCTACCAGCCTCACTGCTTTTAAAAGTCAGTCTTAGAAGCTACATAAATTGAAGGGGAGGGGGGCAGAGAAGCAGGTTTTGTTTTGTTTTGGTTTTTTTTGTTTCTCTGACAAACGCATTTCTAGAAGCATGCTGACATTTCATCATCCTCTGGACTGCTGTATTCTGGAGGAAGGGCTATATTTTCTGGGTGATTGCTTCCAATACAGAGAGTTAGAGCTTCATTGCTGTCCTGTATTAGCTGAAGCACATAACTTTTTTGTCCCAAACGAAATTGTTATGAGCTGTTTCAAATGCAAGGAAGTAGAAATGAGCAGTAAGCAGAACTGTCCATGGTAGATATTTGCACAGCTTCTATTCCTTGACCTGAAAAATATAGAAATCTTACAGGAAAGGGATTACTTTTTATCAACCACAGCTATAATGACAGAGACATCGTTGTTGTTCCTGCATTTTTGTGAGTATTCCTTTATATTTTTTTACTGCTTTAGTATTCTAATCTTATTTTTCTTCCTAAGAATGTATCTACTTGAACAGCTGCTGTATGCATATCCATTGTTAGGAGGCATGGTGGCTCCCTGAGGAACAGAAGTGCAGGAATGGGCTGCCAGGACTTGTCCCAGCATCCCAGTCAGGGAGCAGAGCAACCAGGGCACAGAGGCAGCCCCGGCTCTGAGCAGTGTGCACCTCCCTGGGGATGGAGATGGACAGAGGCCAGGACATCAGCCCATGGAGGGGGATTTATAAGAGCCAGACTGGCAGCTTTGCTTACAATCCGGGCATCCTAAACTTGTGTCAAACTGTAACTCACCTGTTGCCTAAACCTTCAGGTATCTGTCCATCCATCATCACCTAACAAATGCTGCAACCTGAGTACACACCAAACAGTCACACCCCAGGTCCTGTAGACAGGAACCGTCCCCAGCTCATCCAGCAGAAGAGCTGAACAGTCACATCTTGGAACTGCTTTGCTTCTCTGTATTTCCCTGAAAACCTAAGTTTTAAATTTTTTTTTGTAATGAGGTGAGTGACACAGCTATGGTGCTGCCAGGGATGGCTCAGTTAGTGACACTAGAGCTGAGCATCCTTCCCCATCATGAATCTGTGTCCAATTGCAATGCATTTGTTCAAAAGGCAGCTGGTGAAGAAAGCACCATGAGCCTCTGGGAAAGGAGGGGAAAGGCAAGGTCTGTGCGGGGAAGCAGTTCTCATTTCTGTGAAAGGGTGGATTAATAAGAGAGAAAATTTTCTGGACCAGACAAGGCTGGCAGAACTCATAAATGCCTCTTTTCCTTTGCCTGCTATTCAACTTAGTTTCCTTTGGAAGGCATATTTCTATCTTCCACAGCTTGTAACAGAAGAAATCACTGTTTCCCATTCCACTCTCATCACTGCCTTACTGAGCAGCCACTTCTTATTTTCATGGCCTTGACCCCAGTCTCAAGCTCCTTTTTATCAACCTCTCACAAATGGCACAGAGGTGCTCCTGGCTTCCCCACAGTGAATATGCAGATGATCCCCAGCTCAGCCTAGGAAAATTATGATCTCTGAGCACATTGTGCCTGCTTCTGCTCCCTGCAGGATCCTCCATGGCCACTGTCTCATGCAGGCACTGTGCGGGGCAGGGAGAGCTGAGACCCAGCTGGTGCAGGGGCTGTAAGCCTTCTCATCCTGCAGCTCTGTACCCTGCAAGCTCAGGAAAAGCTGAGATCATTTTATAGCCGTCGCCACCTGGGCTCTGGCTGGCAAGGGGCTGCACATCTGCAGGTGCCTGTGTCTGCATGGATGTTGTTTAAAGCTCCTCAGGGGCAGCACCTCGCAGCTTGCTGCATCTTGGGAGCTCATTGCGTAGTTGACATAAGTTGCTGTGTGATCTTCCACTGCCCTCTCCAAACTTCCCACTAGCTCTGTCTTATTTTTATTCAAGGAGAGATAGAGTTGGCTTCGAGCCCAGATTTGCAGCTGGTGTCTCTAGAAGAAAGCTTACAGGGAGAAAAAAAAATCCACAAACCAGTAAACAAATAAGCCAAATTCTGTGCTGAATCTGCAGACTATGCAGTTGGCTTCATTCAGCCTTATAAGACATTGGAGACTATGAGGAGGTAAAGGCTGTAAATACTTTCTCCTGTGATGTGGAGAGCAGCAGTTGTTGCTCTCTCTCCTCCAGTGGTGTCTAATAAACTGAAAATCCCAGGTAGGAGCAATGCTTTTAGCAATGCTGTGCAGTGCAGGACTAAGAGCCTGACAAAGGAGAAAGAAAATAGGAATTTGCTGTGATGGCTTAGAGAAAATGCACTCTGCCATTGGTAGAAAATATGCCTGCTGCCAGAAATGGTTCTCTCTTTCAAAAAACTTTCAAAAAAGTAGCTAGTTTTCCCTCCTGAATTGCATACAGGACAGCACAGCACAACAGGTACAGATTGGGTTATTCTCCAAAGAGGAGAATGCACCTTTTCTACCATGCAGCGTTGCAATTGGGTAGCATAAGTGGACTTGCAATGTTAAGTGTTGAAACAATTAATGGCAGGGATGGGTCAGCAAATTGTTTCAGGTAAGTGCCTTCTACAGAGTCTGGGCAGCCCCTTCTCAAGTTTTCCTTAGGGAAACTTCAGCAGGAACATCTGTAGCAAAGAGCAGAAAAGTGCACCTGCAGCCACCTACCCCAGTACTTCTGCCTGGTGGGTGGACTTCGAGAATTCAGCTGTGTGGAATTAAGATGGAGAGACTCTGCCTTGAACCTCTGGAAAGGTCCGGGTCTGCATTCTTACAGGTAGCTGAGCTTTTTAAAATTGTGTTCCTTTTCAAAATTGTTTAACTTCCCCTCTTCCACGAGCTAAGATTCCCTGGCTACCAGCTGCCTCAGAATATTGCTTTGCACTTGAACAGATGGTAAATGTAAGGGCTTGATTTTAAGGCATTAACCCTGCAATTGGATACCCATGGACATGAACCCCATCATATGAACATACCTTCAACAAAGCATAGGATCTTATTTAAACATTAGGCTGCAGGGCCAAGGCCTGTGAGGAAATACCTACAGCCATTCAGGAATGTCCTGCTTAGCGGCACACAATAAAATTTCTCAGCTATCATGCACCAACCAGAATCTTCAGTAGGGAAATAGGTTGTATATGAGAACTTTTTTCTATTTTGCATTCTTGTGATATAATTTCTAAGTTAGTTGATCACACAGCTGATGAACAAACAATAGAGCAAAGTAATTTGATAAGTCTTACAAATATGAAGGTGTCAAAAAAGACGATGGGTAATTAGGGAGACTTGGTGCAGAAAAAGCATGCTCTAGACATGACTCGATTTAATTCACAGGGGGTTTCATTGATGTAAAAGCAAAAGAATATGAAGAGATTTTGATTATACCCCACACTGTAATAAAATTTAAACAGAACCATTCTAAGGAATACTAATAGGAATTACAATCTCTTTGCATTTATGTTACATTCGTTTCAATGGTCCCAGTTCTTGTTTTGCCATTTTCAATTGTCTTGGGGTAGGAGACAAGTCTTTATGCTTAACCGTACAGCATTAAACATGCAGCTCATGCAAAATAAATATAAAAGTGAATCATGACAGGCATTCTGGGATATTAAGTAAGTCAGCACACACCTACTGCATAAATAGTCATTCTTATTGAATAGCTGTGGATGACTGAGGAACCTGAAGAAAATGACACATTTTCAGACCTGTGAGAAAGCATCAACCGGATAATTGTACGATGTGACAGCTTAAGACCCTGGTATCTTACCAGCTGAAAAGATCATTTGATCATTTAATGGTTACAGTAAATACAAGATATAATTCTGGACACAGGCCCCGCATAATATTGCAGTTCTGCTGAAATTTTCTGCAGTCAAGATCATGATGGGAGGTAGCACGCATCCTAAAAACATATTTGTGGGAGTAATATATTGCACTTGTACCATTGTTAAGGCACGATCCATGAATTTACATCTATGTTTCCTAAGGTGGGGCATTGATGCTGTTCTGGAGATGAGGCCCTTGATGGCTGCCATGAATTCAAGCAGGATCTCAGCACCTGAGCACCATCTGGAAACTCTTCAGTGATCTGGCTGCCTCAGTCCACAGGATGGCCATCAGCAGATCACCAGAGTAATCATGTGGGTATGATGAATTTAAAGCATTGCTCCCCAGGTACTTGAAGATGGGAAGAAACCATTCAAATCACTTTCAAAGCCATGGAGAAGGCTTTTTTTTTATCCTGTTCTTGACTTAATTTCCCTGTCTTTCCCCCATGACAGTTTCACTGAGTGTGAAGACTTACAGAGGGACACAGAAGACTTTGGAAAACATTTCAGAAACACTGATGTACAGCTAATTTATCGAAAGCTTGTATGTGTAAGAGTTCTTCTCATTTCTGTACCTGACAGAGCAGGATCATTACTTGCCTCCTGCTGAGATGCCTAGCACAGATTGGCCCAGACAATTGCTGTTTACCACTGCGTGGGAATAAGACAGACTCACAACAAGTATTAAAACATAGCTCTTGTCAGACAAACTTGATTGATTATTCCTTTCAAATGCACTACAAAATTAGTGGATGAAAGGAATGGGACAGCGTAATAATTCCTGATTTCAATGTCACGAAAGCTTACTTGTAAAATTAATTCAAATTGATTTGGAGTGGAATTAGGAAGCTGTGGTTAAAGATGATGATAGTTCCTATTGAAATGAAGGGAAGGGCATAGGGTTCACTGCAAAGATAACATGAGTTTTTCAGAAAAAAAAGAAAAAAAGAGTTACATGCTCAGTAAATGTTACAGGGAATTTGGGTTCTCTGTGTGCCTTTGAAGATCTCTTTCATATGTTTTGTTTGCCATCTTCTCTAACTTAAAGTAAGTGGAATGTTCATGAAATTTGATTAAAAAAAAAGACAGACTAGAAAGTAATTAGAAACATAGAGAAAAGTAAAATATGACTGAACATTTGAAGAAAGTGGCCTGGTTAGAAATAATTGAAAATCTGGGCTGTATATTTCCAGGAAAAACTGATGGAAAAAAAAAAAAAAGACAGAAAAAAAATGACATAATTTGCAATATAAAAACAATTAATAATTCTATATGTGGAAACATCCCATCACATTGCAGGAAGGGAATAATCTTTTTTTCCTACCTCTGTCCTTCCATTACTGACCAAAACTAGAATATGTGCATCTATTTTCCCAAAATACTATTGAACAGTTGGAAGAAGTTCAAGAAGAGTCATGAGACATATTTGAAGCAACAGTCGTTAAATTGCCACGGAAGCTTCAGGTAACTGTTCACATAAATTTAGTGACTTTAGTCATAAAATAGAAGTCAAGCCTACTTTTTCATCAGAGACCAAGAAGGTGCTCTTTAATTTTTCCATGAGGACATTCAGGACTGGCATCATAAAACCTGTGAAAGAGCAACTTTTTTCCTGTAGACTGGTCTTTGATCTGCAAGACGGCAAAAGCAAGCTTGCCCTTGGCAAAGGGTACACAAGGGCTCCTCCTTCCTCCTGCTCCAGAGACAGAAGCATAACATGAGATGTCCTGGAAGGGCTGGGGCTTTCAGTCCTTTGGGATGCCTCCAATTCCATGGTGGCATGGAGGACTACTTTTATCCCTATCGTCTTTAAGCTCATTTCTCGATTGTATGGCAGGTTTTCAATCACTCAGCAGTCACCTAAACTGCTCATGTCAGAAGCTTACTAATGTAATTTAAATCAGGGGCAGGTATAAATCAGAACAATTCAGGGCCACAGTGTCTGACTATTTTGTGCTGCATTGAATCAAATGCTACCTTCAACAGAAAAATGACACCATATGAAACACACAATTCACCTAAATAGGAAGAGAAACAGGGAATAAAGCTTTTAAAGGTCATTGATTGATAGTTTTCACAATTCCTCCTAGGCCAAACTAGCAATCCAGTAGGGATGAAAAATATTCTATCAGGTGTTGCCTGCTGTCAAAACTTCACATTTACTATGTACACTATATATTTTGGAAGAAAATAACCTTTCAGCAGTATATCAGGAGGAATCTAAGCTTGGAGCATATTATAAGTTGATTGGTATTAAATTAATGAATTGCATGCATGCTAAACAGATAACAGGTAAAGTGACAGTATTTCAGAATTAAATGTTGCTTTGGAATCCGGACAGCTTATTTATTGCCTATTTATGATTTCCATTTCTTTTATGTAATTTAATTTACTTCTTGTTACTGGTACTCATCTGTTCTGGGGTGACTGCTAACTAAAAATTCCACTGCACTGTAATTGAAACACTTAACATGCTCACTGCTAGAACTTCATCTCATATGTCTATGAAGGATTATAAGAACGAGGGTCTTAGAACTAATTCCATCAAGCTATTTCTACATCTCCCTTTTATGTATATAAAAGAACATAAAGTAACATTAACATTGTGAAGAAACAGAATTTTTAAAAGGCAATACAACATGAAGGTATGGATATTCCCACTATATCCATCTGGTTCTATTATTGTTTTTCACAATTCCTTTTCCTTATTATCTGAGGAGAAGAGATGGCCCAGTAAGAAGAGGAAGAGTCCTTAGGGGAGGAGAAAATTCTCAAATATTTTTTCTGTTATATTCAACACTAATTGTATTGAGTCCATTTGTGCTTTTCCCCAAAGTGCCTTACACAATCTAATGCCTGCAGCTGAGGATTGCCAGGGTGCCAGGCTCCAAACAGATGGGAACACAGTCGGTGCTGAGTTTCTCTTCTGGGCACCATTTGTACTCTCTTTTCTCAGCACCCCATTTCATGCTGTCACAAGCCCAATTTCAAAGAAGGAAAAGTGTGCTAAAGCAGGAGAGATTGCCATCTTCTGCTGTGGTTCTACACATAAGAATACTGGGATTTGGACCCACTGAATGGCTGTTTTCTGTGCAAACAATAATGATCCAGCAGAATAAAACAAAAACCTCACTTCAGATAGTGAAGCAAGGTGTTCTGGTATGAAGGCAAGTACCCACTACAGCAGCCTGCAGCAAGTTGTATATCCCCCTGAATAAGTGTATGGTGTGAGGAGGAGCTCTCACAGCTCTTACCTGCACCAGGCTCGTGCAGCCCAGCACCACCATCTCCGAACTGGGGCGTCTGATTTAGCTGCAGTACCAACACACAGCAGGTGTAGGTGGCCAACAGGATGCTGACAGCATCAGAGGTTCATTTATCAGTGAATAATGTCTTTGTGGCTTGTTTCACTGGAGGACTGGTCTTTGCTAAAGGGATGTGACACCTGACAGTCTGAAACAGAGCACAAGCTGTTAGGTGATGCAACTTTGCCTTCCAGCTTGTGCTTTATGGCATCTTCTCGCCAACAGTGCTGAAGTTATTCAAACCAGTGACACTGTCAGTGTGTCCAGCTTCCCCCCATCAGTTTCCAGTGTAGTCTAGTCTCTTCTAAATTTGAATATGTCTTCAGGCAAGGAATAGATAAGCTCTTGAATAAAAGTGACTGCATGGATGCCCATAGTAACAATGAAAAGTGTGGAGAGTGGAAAATATGAAGCAGGCTGAAAACCTTTTCTAGGTAACAGATCCTGGAAAACAAGAAACTACTTGCTAGCCTGTAATATATAAGCTGAAGTAATGTGTGAATGCTATTTTTATGATGAGTCACACCAGTGGTGCAATCCTGCAGAAACCTGAAGAATTCCTGATAATTTCTGAGCATCCCAAAGAGTCTGGTTCAGGACATGAGTCACTTGTAAAAGGAACCCAACATTGCCCTCTCATTACTAATTTGGGTTTTCCACCTCCAGTAGGAAGTATATTTTTAAATATCATTACTTGAACAAAGACAGCATTAGCAAGTCAAACAATTTTGCATAGGCACTATTTTTTTTACAGAAGGCCCTAAAATTATGCATTTTATGTAATTTATCATTTTTTATTCATTCAAAGGAAATCAAAGTGAATGCTAAAATTCTATTTTAGAATTAATTTCAATTATTCCAAGACTTAAAAGTTTTTTTAATGGAATAATCCTTCAGTAACAGAGTAGTCCAGCATGTAACTCTGATCTTTGTTCACACATATTAAAGTGTAAACATCACTGTATGGAAAAACTGTATCTCTATTCCCCATCATTCAGTTAGGACAATAAAAACTGGTGCATGTAACATTGATGATGAGGGCTTAAAATTCACTTGTCTAGTGAATAAATATGGGCAATTTACTTGGCCTCAGATTCTAATTCATTACTCTCATGAAATATTAGCTTAACTGGGGGATTACTTATAAAGGTCAATTTTATTTTTATCAGTTTCAAATATTTCATCTAGACTATACTATTCTATATTTCTGAACATGTTAAATATTAAGAATTAAACTCATTAGAAAAACATAATGGGATATGTATTCCATGACGAATTCCCAATAAGGCCATAATGCAAATAATTGTGTTGATTTAGAAAGAAAATCTGCAAAAGCAAGAATTCTATGTTTTTAAGAATTGCTTTCCTTCCAGAAATATGCATAGTTTACATGTTAAATTAATTATCTATATTTTTTCTTATTTAAATTTTTAAACACATTTTATCAAAGTAATTATCACTTATGGTTTATTATAATATAATGATGACTAAAACTACCTAGTTTTTAATTACACTAAACCAAATTTGCACCCATCTTCGGAAAGGAGGACCCTGGGAACTACTGACCTGTCAGCCTCACCTCTGTGTCTGGGAAGATCATGGAACGGACAGCCAGCACAGCTTCACTAAGGGTAAATCCTGCCTGAACAATCCAGGGGCCTTCCATAATGGAGTGATTGCACCAGTGGACAGGAAAGAGCTACAGATCTATCTGTACTTAGGTAAGACCTTTGACACAGTCCCCACAACATCTTCCCCTCTGAACTGGAGAGGCACAGATAAGATAATAAGAAAATACAAGATTATAAGAAAGATTTGGACAAACTTTTAGTAGGGCCTGTTGTGAAAGGAAAAGGCTTAATGGTTTAAAACTAAGAGGGTAGATTCAGACTAGTTATGAGTAAGATGTTTCTTGTAATGAGGGTGGTGAGATTCTGGAACAGATCTCCGAGCAACCTGATCAAGTTGAAGATGTCTGTGATCATTGCAGGAGGGTTGGACCAGATGACCTTTAAAAAGTCCCTTCCTATCCAAACCATTCTATGATATAATTGAAGATTGACCAATATAAGTATTTGGATTTGTTTTGGTTTTTTTTCAGTAAAACATTATCTTCATAACCTTCAAATGGAGTGGAAATTTAGTGTACTGTGCACCTCTGCTGAAGCCCAATAAAAGGCACAGATTCCGATGGTTGACTATTCCAGTGTGTAACAAAGTGAATAGCTGCAAAGAAGAGAAAAAGAAGACTAAAGTGAAAGAAGAAAAAGCAGCTATCATGGGAAAATAAGAAGAATGTAAGACAATGGGAAACAATAAACCCTCCAAGTGCTTCTAATATACAATTCTCTTGTAACACCTGGGAGCTTCCAACCAACCATAGCCATCTAAACACACCCAAGCTCCCCTGTTCTACTGAATGTCTCAGCTTGTGTTCTCCCTAATTGTCTGAAAACTTTAAAATAATAAGTATATAGATAGGGTTGGAGCTCTAACTGGGTGAACTGGATTAGAAGTGTGAGGGGAATCAAAGAACACAATTGAGGGATTCACATGACCTGTGGTTTCTCTCCTATCTCTGACTAAAACACATTGGAATTTTTCACTCTGAAAGGACAGTGTACACTGTCTAATTCCAAAACCAAAATACTTCATCTTAAGATGCCACCATGGTTACCAAGTAACAGTAATGTCATTCATCTGCCACATCACTCTCATGCCTCATGAACACATGGAAAATGGTTAAGGTTACCAAAATTCTTACAGTACTCATGTATTAAAATACATATTAACATAATACTCTGTTCTCCTCAAGAATTTATCAACATATTTTGAGAAATTTAAGGCAGCATAATAGAAGAAAAAAAAAGATCATAAAAATATTTACATACTGATAAATTAAAACCAATAAACAGGACAAAAATCACCTAAGTATACCTCAGGCAGTTACTTCGTGGAGCACTGAAAATAACTAGGAAGGCAAAACAAACCTCCAAACTCAACAGCAAGGTTTACTGGGAATGCTCAAGATGCTGTCTACATCTAAAATGTACAATCCCAATTGGAAACAAAGCTCTCAGTATTAGTCTAACTTTGGACTAAGTAAAACTAGAATTTTATCCACTGGAGCATAAGTCATGGTTAAACAGTTGGAAATTTCATCAGGAAAAGACTAGGAAGCCAAAGATTAGAAAAGATAGAAAGTAAATCTCTAAGATGGAAAGTACTTGTCTAAGAAATATTAAACTTTCAAAAGAAAGAATGGGCCTTTTGGATCAGGAAGAAGCAAGCAAGGAACATAAAGGCAAACTTGAGAACTGGTCTGCATCAGCTCAAACTAGACTTATCCTGGGTACAGCCTTTCAAGTTATTAAAATATTGTCAAAATATGTCAAAGCCAACTAATTAACTGAAAAGGAGAACAACTAGTTCTACATAGATTAAGAAAAGAATCAGTGAATGAAGTTGCTGAGATACTGTTAGAAGTTTTTTAAAGTGGCCTTTTAGAGGACTAAAAAGTAATACAGGTATCAGGAATAACCCTGGAAATTATAATAGAAGAAGTCCTCTTTACTTTAGCTAAACCATTTAAAATTACCATAAGATGTAAAACATCTCTTCTGACACAACTGTGCAGTTAGTGCTATAGAACGTGTGTGGAGATTAACCCTTCCAAATGTGTACGTGAACATTTGTGTGTTCACAGTAATAATTTGAAGTCTGTAAGAACTCTTTTGTGAACTCCAGCAGTCCTTACCCATTTCAGCTATGGCTGTCTGAACCACAGTCATCTTCTTGGTGTTCCTGTAATGAGAAAGGAATTTATTTTCCCATATCTGGGCTGAGATAACAGGTTTGCCATACAGAGCTGACTATTCACAGAAACTTTTCATTTGTAAATGTAGCACACTCTGCTGTGGTATTTTAAATCTTCTATTTCTAAGCTGATTTTTGTGAACTTGTCAAATTGAAACTGCTTTCCGCTCTGCTAGTAAAACCACTCAATTTTTTAGTTCATCCCCTGCTGCTTCTTAGCATAACTCTCTTTCTCTTAGAGTCTGTATGGCAGTTCCAATTAAACGGTACTACCCTAAATATTTTTTCTCACTCTTGAAATATGTTTTTGTTTTGTTTTCTTTTCTCCAGCAGAGTAGTTATGAAAATATTGAACAAAAAGTAAAAACTTGCTTGGTTCTATTTAAAAAGGAGAGGAGATGACAAGAGCCAAGAAAATCTACCAGATGGTTCTTTTAATAAATACATTAAAGTCTCTTTTATTTTTCTCCATTTTTAGCGACTAACATAACAAAAACTTTCAGACCATCAAACCAGTTTTCACAATCTGCCATAAATTTGCATTTCACAGAAATAATCCTGACAAGCACTAATAGATGAATGTTGTTGGTGCAATAATAAAACAATATAAGGCATATTTACACCATCCTTACATACAGAACACTGTACACACAAAAAAATCACAGATCCAGAACAAAGTAAATTCAATCCCTTAGACATTTTACGTTTATAGGCTTGGTATCAAACAAGTAATTCTCCAAGCAACAGACAACCTCTTGTTCTTGTGTGATTTATTTGTAACGTTGTGCTCATGCAAAAAAGGTATTTGCTTTATTGCATTAACATTGAAAGAACGTTGGGAATTAGGTCCAAAACCAGTTCAGTTGAATTTTAAACCCTGTTTCTCTTCGCCCTTAGCAAGTCTGAGTCATTTTTAATGGTGACATAAAATGAGGTGTTAACTGATGATTGAGATTTTTGTTTGTTAAGTTCCGAAACAATAATGAAGCTCAACTGACTGCGGTTCGAAAACCATCTTTCTTGACCATGCAAATTTTTTCTTTGCTATTATGAAGTGGTTTAGATGAGACATCTTTTGCATTTTTTAAGTTTCTATCTTTTTATATATATACTCTTAAAGAAAAACATGTACTATCCAACATCCACTGTTCACAGAAAGAAATAAGCAGCAGGAATAGCTCTGGTGGCAGAGTCGGCCAGGAGGAGGACATCAGTAAGTCAGCGGCAATGTAACAAACATCAAATGCCTCAGAGACATGTCAGGAAAGAGCTGATTACTATAACCCATATTTCTGTAAGAGTTCAGACTGCCAGGGACGTTTGCGCTCTGGAAAGTACTCTGGAATGTGGATTTTTTTAAAATCTTGAATACATTTTCTCATTTCTTCCTCAACACTCAGCTTCTCACACACCTTCTTTTTGGAAAGATTTGTTTCCCTGGACTTGCTAATGAGAGTTTGAAAAAGTTCACTGTTCCTGCGTTTGTCTGGTGGTGGCATCCACTGCACTGGGGCCTTCTTAGACGGACGATCCAAAGTCAGAGTATTTGGCTGGTGGGCTGTGGATGGCTGAGTGCTGGTGGCATTTTCTTGAGGGGTGCTCGCTTCCGAGTGGCTGTCACAGCTTGAGGTGGACAACTCGTTACAGGAAGTCCCACTTTCACTGCCCTTGTCCAAGACTTTGTCGTGCTTCCTTTCTTCATGGTCTTGTTTGGGGGAAACGGTTCGCTGGGGGGGCCCTAATATAAGGCAGGAGAAAAAAATTATTAAGCAAGCACTGCTTTACACAGAAAAGTGATCAGATACCATTTAGAAAAACATGACTCAGAGTCTCAGCTAGCAAAAGTTTCTGTCATTTCCTTGTAGACAAAAAATCTATACCGAACTGGTACACAAATTGAAGGTCTGGTCCTCAAAATTCTCACTCCTAAAAATGTTTACAGCAAGAATACCTTCACTGCCTGCTTCAGAATCAAGGTAATGAAGTATGCATGATGCTCACAGAATAGCTGCACTGGAAATCCTTGCAAGGTAGTTTAAATGAACTAGTTTGCTATTACACTGCAAGAAGTTTATTACGATAAATTAGATTTTGTCGTATTAGGGAAATACTACTGTACAATTTGCAAGCTCTTTACTTGAATAAAAATATTCCAAGGACTTCGATTTTAATTTTTTTGGGAAGCTCTTAATTCACCTTCCTTGAACAGACTACTGATACTGTGTTCTGCAGATGTCAACTCTGCAGAAGCCCGGGACAAAAAAGGAGAATTAAACCTAGGATAACAGAGAGATCGCTCACTGCTGACAGTCTTTAGAGGTTTGGGTTTTTTTATCCTATAATGATTTCACTTCACTTCTTACTGTCAGTTGTTACCCAGACTTGCCTTGGTGCATCTTAGAATTCAGTTGTACACCTCCTACTGCACAGGCTGGCAGGGAAAAGGAGGTTATAAAGTTATGGGTAAAGAGGAACTCTGCCATGGCGGGGGGAGCAGCCCACCAGCCTCTTGGCAGGCGTTGCTCAGCAATCCACACGCCTGAAAATCAGATCTAGGCTCTTATTACCTCCATATTTCATTTTCACTTTGAAGTCTTAAGCAGAATACGAATGTGAAAATTAGGTGGTAGCCGCTAAATCTGTACAAGCATTTTCAGTTTTGAAGCCTTATTTCAAAACTCCAGCTGTGAAGTGAAATTATGGTATGCTGCCATCATATAAACGTCACAATCTTAAGTTAGGACACTATCTAAAGATGACAGAAATATCTAAGGAGTTTAAGGGCTGCTGGATTGGACCAAAGGGAAAAATTTCAAAGATGTTTAAGGCTTTAAATAAAAATGTAGAGTGGGGATTCAGTGGCAGTTGTGTGTTTGCTACAAATCCTGAAAGACTCCAAAGAGGTTGGATATCTAAATATCTTGTGAAAACTAGATTATCCTTACAGCTTATCCAGACACCACCGGCATCAGTTAACTGCCTTTGCCAGTACCAAAACTCTACCAACAGCTCTACCTGGGGTCACTGGGACAGAGTTGCAAGATTTTTGATTCACTTTGCATTTTGTTGTTCAGAATTGCAAATTAGAAATGCAATTACAATTAAAAAGAATTCAGAAGCAATATGAACACTACAGTGGTCTTTTCAACAGTGCAGTTCTGTGATGCCAAGGAACCTAAGAAGATTGCAGTATTTTATATGAGACAGGGGAGAAAACAAAACAAAGCAATACACAAAGGAAAATAAAGATTAGTCTAACAAGAGCAGCGTTCAACAACCTGCTCTCCTTTTGTTTTAGCCAGCATCCCGGGATGCTGTGTCCCATTTTTGTAGTCCATCTAGAGAAACCCATGAATAACCAAGAGCCAAAGAGAGACAGCAATCCTACAGGGCTTGTACTTACATTATGCAGAATGAAAAACACAAGCAATTTTCTACTCCATTATACTCAACCTAAATATTTAACACACGGCTGCAGCGATTCCCCTCCTCTTTCTGTTTCAGAATTATGATCACCTTCTTAAATAGATTTACATGCCTTCCTTCTATTGTTGTATCTGGCATTTCATTTCATACCTCAAATGATTATATAAATATGCTAAATTGAGAGTCAGCTGGCATTATGGAACTACTCTGGCTTTGCAGCATGCAATTATAAAACTGAGTAGTTAATCAGACAGTGATTTCAGTATTGTTACTCTGATTTTCAGTAACATGATTAACATCAATATCTAATCTAGTTTACAATCTTGGCTTCTTCAAATATAACAACACACTCTATGACTAAGAAACTAAAGCTTTTTGTTTGCAATACTCAGTAGTCTTCAAGCCTCTTTCCTGCCCATTTTTTTTTGCTGCAACTTCATATATCAAGATGCTATGTCTTGCTGGTAGCTTTGTACTTAGTTCTTTATTGGTACTCCTTGATTCTCATGGGCTCAAACCTGCAATGTATTACGGATCTATTTCAAAAAAGCACACTGAAATACACCTTCAAGAATGTAAAAAGATCCATTTCCTGCTGTAAGATTATTCAGGAGCATGACAATAGGCAGGTATTTAAATGCTTTTTTGGATCACAGCCCTGAGGTTCAGTACCTTACAGCACTGAGCTCTGTATGCTCCACTGAATCGTCTAAATTCACAATGACTTTAATCGAAACACAAGTTTCTCCCACACCTCTCCTTTTAAAAATTAACAAATCCTCCCTCACAAAGAATTCTTTATATGCCTCTGCACTTCTTTCTCAGTACTATGTTATTAACAGAAGCAACAGTTCTGCTAGAGGAGATGTTTTCCTCACAGTATTTTCTGCCTGCTGAAACCCAGTAGAATTTTAAAATATATACAAAAGGATCTACAAAAGATTTGTTTAATTTTCAACATCAGGGATTATCGGATAAATTTAGCTACATTTCTAATCCAGGAAATGTCTCCTTATTGCCCTTTGCGCAGCCACACTCTTCACTGTACCTCCTCAGCCATTCCAGAATAACACCAATGACATTCAAGTAGTTCAGTCTACCTGAAACTACTTATTTTCCAGGAGTGTAGAAGAGTTCTTAAAAACTCAGAGAAAGTATATTTGCTCCACTGTGCACATAGAATCACAGGATCATTTAGGCTGGAAAAACCCTTTAAGATCATCAAGTCTAACTGATAACCTGACACTGCCAAATCCACATGTAACACCAAAAAAAAAAATCACTGACTTACAAACTGTCTCTCCTGCTTGTGCCTGTTCCAGGACCTACACCAGTTGCTGGTTCCCCAACTTGGAGAAGCTGAAGTGAGTCACTGCATCTTGGTTCTTTCCAGCTCACTCTCCTGCGCAAAAATATGCCCAGCTGCCCTCCCTGTTGCCCAGTTCTCCAAACAGCTCCCAGACAGCACTTCTCCTCCAGGCAGTTCCAGTAGACATTGAACTTCCCACTTCTTTTTCCTTTAATGCTCTTATATGGCTGCATCTCTCATAGAAAGTTAGAAAGTGACTGAGCCCTTTACCTGGGCTTACTCATCACCTCTGCTATGGTGGTGTCATGGTTTAACCCCAGACAGCCACCAAGTACCACACAGCCACTACCCCACGAGCAGGATCTGGGGGAGAATCAGAAAGGTAAAAGCCAGAGAATTCATGGGTTGAGATACAGACAGTTCAATAGGGAAAGCTGCGCACACGAGCGAAGCAAAACAAGAAATTCCCTGATTCCCACAGACAGGGAGGTGTTCACCCATCTCCAGGAAAGCAGGACCCCATCACAGGTAATGGTGACTTAGGAAGACAAATGCCATCGCTCCCAATGTCTCCCCTTCCTCCTTCTTCCCCCCACTTTATATACTGAGCATGATGACACATATCGCTTTGGTTGGTTTTGGTCACCTGTCCTGGCTGTGTCTCCTCCCAGACTCCCATGCAACCCAACTTTCTCACCAGCGTGGCTGTATGAAAAGCAGAAAAGGCCTTGGCTCTGTGTAAGCCCTGCCCAGCAATAAGAAAAACATCTCTGTGTTGTCAACCCTGTGTTCAGCACAAATCCAAAACACAGTTCAAGTTACTGAGAAGAAAATTAACTCTACCCCAGCCAAAACTAGCACAGGTGACTACTAGACTCCCATGCCTAGTAGACTTGAAAGAATATCTCAAAAACATTTCTCTGATCAGGAAGGCTTATTACATTACTTTGACTCTATTTATTCCTCATCTGTGTTGCTCTCTGCACAGATTTTAGTAAACATTTCCTGAGAGAACCAACTACTAAAAGAATCACTTTCAATTGCTAGAAAATATGCATGGAAAATTATCTAGAAATTTATAAACTTAATTCTCTGAAGTGAAAACCGGCTTCTATCAGTTACAACAACCAAAACAGAAATCAGAAGAAATTCTCTCTGAATTCCTGGTCAAAAAAAAACTGAGCAACAGAGGTCCACTCAGCAAAAGAACAGGTCAAACACCACAGCAAATCATCCAGTGGCCAAAAACTATTGGCTGAAAATTGTAACTATGTATTTACATAAATTGCTGCAGATATTCATAAAGTGCAGTGTGAATAACTATTCGAAGTTTTTTTTTAGCTCTATTTCCTGTATCAGAGAAAAATACCACACTGGAAACATTAAAAGCATAAAATAATGATATTCTCCTTATCTATATTTCAATTTTTTATACACTTATTTTCTCAAATATTTGTACAACAGCCTGAAAACAAAAGAAATCATATTCAAGCACTGTTACTACAGAAGGATTTTGCCAAGAGATAAGCACAGGATGGAGTGACAGGATGGTGCTCACTCCAGCCCTGGTTGAGGAAGATCTGGTTAGCACATCCTGGGTATTGCATCTAGGGAAGAATTCCCACTGTAGCAAACTCTGTAAAGAAGCAACTTCCTATATGCATATCACATGTTGAAGATCACCCCAAGTTATGGGACAGATGGTATCTCTGACCAAACCCCCCTGCCAAATACGCCTCCGTGTACACCTGAACTCGGACTGTAAGATAAACCACCACAGTGGGAACCTGAGATAAGATAAAGGTGGTACTCCTGTCCAGGTGTTACCTCAGACTGAGGGGGAGGCTAACAAGGCTTGGGGAGAAGGGTGTATCACTGACCATGGACAAAGAGAATGCAGAATTTGCAGGCCACAAAGCAAGCCAACTCAGCAATTATGTTGAAGTCTGCTCTCACTGGGTTAAAGGTAGTTCTGGCAGGGGGAGATTGCGACTGCCAACTCATGGCCCACCAACCCAAAAGAAGAGAAGGCCTAAGAATGGAGAATGGGACTAATTAGCATTAGAAGTGAGAAAATCATTTAACCAATAGAATAAGAGAACTGTGTAGACAGTAAAAAGGTTTTAACCACCTTGGGACCCTCACCACCAAGAGGTGGTGAAGAAGGACCAACACAATGATGCTGGATCCATGGGTGGTGACTATCTTCTGCTTGACCTCTCTCTCTTCCCTGTACTCCCACCCCTCCCGCTTCTCTTTTCTATTTATTTCTATCTCTCTACCTCACATATGCTATTAAATAAAGTCTGTATTACTGACTTTGGCATATGGACTCATGTGCATCTTCATTTGGGCAGAGGCATCTCTCATCAGATTTTAACAGGCTTGAAGCTCAGAAAGTCAACTGTATCCTGGGCTGCATTCAGAGCACCGTGGGCAGCAGGGCCAGGGAGGAGATTCTGCTTCTCTGCTCTGGTGAGACATCAGCTCGAATGCTGCGTCCAGCTCTGGGACTTAAGAAAGATGTGGACATGTTGGAACAAGTCCAGAGGAGGCCTCAAGGATGATTGGAGGGATGGAGCACTTCTTCTAGGCTGACAGAGTTAGGGTTGTTCAGCCTAGAGAGCTGTAGGCTCTGGGGAGACCTTTTGCAGCCTTGCAAAAGGCCCTAAAGGGAATACAAGAAAGATGCAGGGCCTGTTGCATTAGGACAAGGAATAATGATTTTAAACTAAAAGAGGGTAAATTTAGAGTAGATATAACAAAGAAAGCTTTTGCAATGAGGCACTGGAACAGGTTGCCCAGTGAGATGGTGAATGCCCCATCCCTGGAAACATTTAAGATCAGGCTGGATGGGACTCTGAGCAATTCAATGTAGTTGCAGATGTCCAACCTTCATTGCAGGGTGGGGTTGGACTAGATGGCCTCAAAGATCCCTTCCAACCCAAATACTTCTTTAGGATACTCCTCTTTCTTCAGCTGAATATCTGGTTTCCTGTATGCATAGTGTCAGTTGCATGAATTAATTTCCTCACTCAGCTACTTTATTCCTACAGTCCATTATATTCTCGAAGATAATTTTTTTGTTTATAATTCACTTTATTTTTACTGCAAAATGTAAAAAGTTGTGAACATATGCATAGCTTGCTGCATTTAGCTGTTTTGAAATGAATAATGGAAACTACTGTGTTGAAATGAATAATGGAAAATCTTAGCTCTGGATTTGCTGGATGCAAGACATGTAGATAAGAGTTGAAGCTGATATAAAAACAGTAATTTGGGGAAAAAACATAACCAACACTTTATATGTGTTTAATATGCACCACCTCAATCAAGAAGGATGAAGTCTGCTGAAAAGATGTTATATTTTACTGTTATTTCAGAAAATACGCATAAAAAAAGTGAACTGATTTGAGTTTTATGAATTCCCTTGCTAGCACTATAAAATAAAGCCTGTTTGTTGATTTAAGTAAAAACCTAAACCAATTAAAAAATCAAACAAAAAACAAAGTCAAAATCTTGAGTCTTTCTATGATGTAATTTTAGTGAAAATAGTTCTTGAGGGTATTTAATCTTCAAACTTTTCTGTTTCTTCAAATGTACTGAAAAACCCAAAATCAGCTCTACTTTATACAGTCTATTGAAATAATTAATGAAACAATCCAATTAATTAAATCAGTTCCTTTGAAATGATATAGCCATGCACAAAACTAACTCCTGCATAATCAAAAAACTTTTTGTAATTTTTGTATATTTATTGAGAACTTCAACAAACATCTTTAAGAACCTTTTTTCTTTCAAGAACATCTTCAAAAAAATTGCAGCAACATTGTTACCAAAATTATGATGTAAAATACTAAAACACTAAATAAATTTCATGTTTCCAGTGGATTTAATAAAAAATGAAAATAGGAGGGCAACAGGATTTCAAACCAACATTATATTGGAAGGCTCAGGAACATAATAGCAATGAGAACATAAGTTATTTTTATTTGTATCTGCAGAAGAAATTATATCTAATTCAACAATATAATTTGCAGTTTGATTCATAATTTTTGCAGTATGTGAGTTGTACATGACTTCACTTAGAATGCAATTTTTCAACATTGTTTCACATAGTGAAAAGTCCTTATTTTTAGAGGCTTACACAGGACCATTAGTCTGGAACACAGATATGCTAAAGCCCTGAATGAACTTCTCCTCCGCCTGCTCTCTCAAAATTACCTTAAGGACAGAGTGAATGTAAGATGGAACCTATTTTGTTTTATGGTTTAATCTTTAGAATCTAAGTAAAATTAACTATAATTAATGTACAATCATAGAAAAAAATACGCATCAAATCTCACATTGATGACTTATTTATCTAATCTATCTAGGTTTTTTTATTACCTTTCACCAAGACTGGAAGTATTATACTAAACTGAAAGCTTAGAGAGAAATCACCTGTGAAATCTGATGACAGATTATGGCTACTGTGGGAACACTTTCATTACCATAAGTTTGAGTACTTAATATCACACTTCAATGGTAAATGATTACCTTTTATGTCTAATTTCACTTTATTTATAAAAAAGATTACTTTTAAGAGCTCTGAAAGGATAGCTCTAAACCCCTGACATTTTCAGTGGCATATTAATGGTATTTCCAGTTTTAGAAGAAAATCCTGTTCTTAAGAGCTCAGCTTAACACATGAATTCACTTTGAGACCTGCACAGGATTCAGCTGGACTCTTACCACTAGAGCTGTAGGTTAAAACTGTACCTTTATTTACAAGGTGCTTCCTGACTACTGCATTCTGTCCTATTTATCAAAAGTCAAAGCTAAATCCATTCCTTGGACCTAGCAGTTAAGAGTTTATGTGGGTTTAACTCCATAGCGCTTGTCAAGGAAACTTCACTACTAATTTTAGTTATCACAATTTACATCTAACTTAGTTCTGGGGGATGGGGGAGGAGGGGAGAAGGGAGACCATGTCCCATTAAGTGTCTATTTTAAGGCTAATATGCAGATCTACACATGAATTAAGTGGTGTGCAGTTCTTGGCTGTCCCTCTGGCCATGGACGAATTTCATCCATTATGAACATACCAAACAAACAATGCTAATGACTGAGTACATAATGTGAGAAATATCTAAGTGTTCTTGACAAGCTCTGCTTTAGATAGTTTGCACTTATGGGAAAAATTGAAGAGTTCAACACAGAAATTTCCACGGAATAAGATTTTGTGTAGGAGTCTTCATGCTGTGTGGCTCCAAATTGCTTCAAGTCAAAAAAATCCCCATTCAGTTTCCAATTTGGGTTTCATCTGGTACAAAATTTCAAACCACTTCTTGAATTAAAGGCTCGATCCAAAGAACGCTTAGTATATAATAGCAAAGTATTTTTGAGAAAGGAGGATTGAAATCCAGCCTTTCCTGTTTTCTTCCTCCTTTGAGATGAGTGACACATTGTTATGGATAGCCAAATGTTCACACTTTCATGTTTTTTGACCCAACTGGGCCTTGGCAGTAGTAAATGCAAAGTAGAATAGCTTCAAAAAACCTGAAAATAATGTCCCTTTCACTTTCAATTACGGCAGGGTAAAAATATTCATTTGGAAGAAGTAAGTTAACTTCCCTCAGGCATAAGGGAAAATTAGTATCTATGAGGCTTTGACTTATTACTGTGCTAAGTTCTGAACTCTTGGGTAAAATGCCAGTGCTGTTGACATATCAACTTCAGCACTTTGAGCAAAATCTGAATTTTATGTGATTTAAGAAAGCCAAGCATTTTGGCCTGCAAACGAGACAGCCACAGAGAGGCTTGCAAATCTCAGCAGGGCTTCCCTGACATGAAGAATAGCACTTAGGTTACTCATACTTTCATCAAAACACTTTTGTAAACATGCCCTATGCTCTGGCAAAACTTCAAATCCATATCTACAGGGCGTGTAAATTGGTTTGGCTTCACTGGTAAGATGATTCTGAGCTGTGAGTCCAAAACTGCAAAAATTTTAAAAAAAGTTTTAGACATAAATGTTGACCCCATTTAAGTCAAAGACAACATACTCTGTGACCTTAAGTCTCCAAAATTAATAAAAAAATAAAGCCTGTTTATTCTAGTATGAATGAGAAAAAGGACCTTAGAAGAAAAGCAATTTAATAGTGAAATAAGGTAAAAAAATACTGTCTCTTCTTTAAGAAAAAAAAAAGAATTATTTCTATAACTTTTCTGTTACTTTTCTATAACTTTAATCAGAAAGCATATTTTTATTGGCATCGCTAGACAATTCATCTTTAGATGAAACCAGGCAAAATTACTGTAGATAGAACTTTAGTCCAAATATTTGAGCAAAAACATATGAATATTATGTTCTAAAAACCTCACCACAGACTTAATTATCAAGTTTGATAGAATATAGAACCCATAAAAATTAACTAAAAAATTATGAGAAAATTAAAAAGAAATCATGATGATTATAAGAGATGAAGGCAAAACATACTCCTTGATTACCTGGAACTGTTTTACTACATTTAGAATTTATTAGGACATGAAACTTATGCCACAATATTTCCTGTCCCCTACTGCCAAGCCCATAAGGCATCTCACATGCTTTGATTTCAACACAAAATTTCAAAGTGTGAACTGTACACTGAAGTCTTCTTGGTAATGTTTCAGAGTACTAAGATTTTTAGGAGTGTTTATTTTCTATTTCATGGATATTTCAATAGGAACAATATGTCTGTGATTGCATTCTTGATGAAGCCTCTTATTTAAATCTCCTTACCTGCCATGGAAAGATAAAAAGACACTGTGTAGCGACAGCATCTGTATTGGGCATAGCTCCCACAGGGGAAATTACCCTTTAATAGTGTTAAGCTTGATGGTGTGTGAATGGTTATGTGGTACTTGAAGTGAATGAACCAATTCATCTTTCAGATTAGAGCCACATGCCTGTAAGTGATAAGTGCTTTGTCTCAAAAGGAAAAAAAAGAACACAACAACATAAAAATATTTTACTGTCACATTTACTACCACCTGATGTTAAACTAACTTCTAGAAAGGGTGCAGTACAATGAGTGAAATAAATCAATCAGGAAAATTTTTTGCACCTTTCCAGTCGAGCTGTATTTTAAATATTAACATTATTCATGACATAAAAAGACTAATTAATATATAGAGAGGGAACTATTTTTGTTAAATGGAATGACAGAATAATAAATAATAAATTAGCTGTGCCCAGCTTGAATTCATTAGATATTTCACCTGAATCTTGTTTTGAACAAATAACCAGCCCATATTCTTTCATTTTTTACTTTTTCAGCTGGGTTTTGTGCTAACAGTATTTAAATAGGAGAGAGACGGCGAAATTCTGACACAGGTAATTTGTTGCATTCCAGTAAAACCAATTAAGAGACCACAGTTTTTTATTAAATATATTAATCTGAAAATTCTGAAGTCATTCTGCGAAGTGTCTTTTCTAGGCAGATAATCTAAAGATGATAGGAAAGACCACTGTTTTTCATATCTAACTGCAAACAGAGTCCAGTACTAAAGATAGTATTTTAATTTGTGAAGTTAGAGATGGCTGTGACATTAATGCACTGCTGGACATACAAGCAGAAAATTAAAAGTTAGGAGTAGGAAAGTTTTGAATAGATAAGATACAAGCTGAATCTGTAGCAAAAGATTCAAAGGCAGGACATCACCAATACTGCCAGTTTCCACCCACCAAGTACTATGCATGACAGATTTAGTAATTTCTGGATTATATCACTAGGTCAATATTTTGCAGCCAAAGATGTCACAGCTCCCAATTACCCTTGACGAGAGCACTGTTTAGCAAACAGATTGCACAATCTTCTGCAAAATCCTAGAAGCAAAATTAAAAAGTCTATCCCAGCTAAAGAAATACTGTAAAGTCACCTGCCAATTTCCTAGTAGGTAACACAAACTTCCAGAGTCAATCAGATGCTTCACATTTTCCATGATAATTTCTGGGTAAATCATCACATTCTTCAGTGGTGGCCATGTCCTATATCACTCTCCGCTAACAGCAGAGTAATATCAATAAAATACAAATATTATACTAGTAGCGGTATGACTGAGTGATTTTGTTATTTTAGAATGAAAGTAATTTGATATAGAAGTATTTTACATGTAGAATTTTTTTTTCTCCCTCCACCTATAGAAATATTTTTCCCTTGCCCAAAATCTGAAAATGTAGGCAGTTAAAATAATTTTGAGGCTTGAAGGGGAATTTCAGAAATGAATGCATTGGTATAAATGACAAATGAGTACAGCTTTTATAAAAAGCATGCTTCTTTCACAACTTTACTTGTTACAGTGAATAGCACCAATTGCTTTATTTCAGTAACATCTTGACAACATCTGGCAGATGTGCTTAACATTCATTTACAAACTGTAGAGTCGGTTCATGCTCAGCTCGTCTTTTTTTTACTCATTATTTTTGAGTGGTTATCAGTTAAGAACTAAAGTATTTTGTTCTGTCCATGAAAAAATGCTCATTAGTTACCTATTAGATGCAACGTTTTCCCTAAAAGAAATACTTAATTGGTATTAAACTCTGCCAAATTATAAGTTTGGCCTTTGAAAGTCAGTAAGAGCATCTTGCATTATCTAGTGATACTCTCAATATACCACAAAAAGGAGTTAGGGGAATGATCAAAGGCAGGATATTTGAACATGTTGCTCTCGTAAATTCCCTTAAGACATTGATGTTTCTTTCCCCTAACTAGTGCTGGCAGAAAGTTTACTTCGTTAATGCTGATCACTGGAAGAGAGTTCCTTGACCCAGACCTGTCTTACAGCTTCTACTCTACATCTTGTAGCTAAAGGCAGAGGTACCTCCTTATTTTTTCAACACCTTGGATACTGGACAATACCAGAGAATCCCAGTCTCAAGAACGTTCAGTGTTTTTAAGCTGTTCTTCTTTAACGATTTTCTTGAAATCACCTCTGATGCAGGCTTGAAAATAAAAGATTAAAAGCTAACAGTGTACTTCCAAAGGCTCTAAAAGGGCAGAAGTGACAAAAAGAAAGACAATCACTTCACATTATAGAAACACATCCCAAATGTATCTCATTCCCATGATTCACAGTACAAACTATAAATGACTGCTTAACCTGTGGGTTTAGAGTCTCAGTTCTATTTCCTATTCTATTTGGTACCCTCAGATAACATTCAGAGAAAGTAGCTGTTGAGCTGGGGAAGGACATTGACTTCTATATCCCTGTTTATCCTAGATATAGCCCCCAATTCCCTGGGGGTCCCTCTGAGGTTGCCCTTCATTATCATTCCCTTTTCTCATCTTCCCCTTTCTTCTAAGAACATATTTATCTGTTAGTCAATCAGGCATTTCAGTCTGTAGTCAGCCACATTACTGGCTGCTGCATTCTGCTTTGTAAATATTAATATTGGTTGGGCATCTGCTCAAGTGTGAAATAGTCTTTTAGCCACCAGGTCTGTGTTTGGCAAAGCCCTTATCAGACTTCTAGGCAACGTGAAGCTGAATCACTTTCCACTCAGATAAGCAACACTCTTCTTTGAACCACTAACATTTCTTTTTTCCTAAACGCATTTTAAATTCTCAGCTGTCAGATGTGACTCCCTATGTGGCCATATAAATGTTTGTGCCAGAACAACAGGCACTGGAGGGAGGGATGGGAAAGGACTGCGCTTCTCAGTGATGGCTTATGGCAATTTGAAACATGCATGAAGCAATTACTTGCCTTCTTCTGACACACACACACGTTAAATATATCTATTTAATAATGCCCCCATCAAATAAAGTTTACTTTCAATAAAAGGATACATGGAATGCAAAAACTGCCATCTCAAATAAGGTCTACCAGTGAGAAACATATTTCAGTGGAACGTCAGGGATTCAGTCATGTCCAAAATCACTGCTTCTCTCTTAGAAGCTCTGGCATGAGTTAAAGCAGAGGGAGAGTGACCAACACAATGTTTCAGGAATATATGCTTTGACAGTTTCTTTGAAGGAAAGTTTATTCATAACTTACTGGCAAAAACTCTCCTCTTTGGGGATTATCAGTGGCCTCAGTTATCTTGTTCTAACAGTATGAAGAAGAGGAAGAAAAACTAATCAAAAAGACAGGCTCAGCCATCACATTTGTGGCTTGCTTCCCCATTTAATTTCAGATACTACACTCACAGTTTTCCTTGATAATTTTTATTTCTGTGTTTCTAGTATCATCTCACATAACTTTATCAATTACACTGTCAGTTGCTATGAACGAAATAGGAAATCTTCATTTCTTCCTTCCAGCTCTTTCAATTTTCTTTATTTTCTTTCCTACTGGCATCCAAAATAAATTAATGTGACGTTAGAGAAGGTGTATAAGACACGCTAGTAGGAAGTTGTCAAAATACCATGCACTGGTTTTGGCCTTAGAAGATGTCTCCTGTTAAAGAAATATTTCAGACATCAGGCACCTTGGGACGCTTACCTGATACTGAATGATAACAGGCAATAAGCAAGAGCAAAACAATGAGAAATGCACACTCAGTAACTTTTGGTTACCAGGAACTAGCAGTGAATATATGAACTGGGCAAGAGTCCACAGTGAATTACTGTAAGTGTTCAAGCATTAAGAGCGAGGCAATTCAGAATATACTCAAGATCATATTTGTATAGTTTATACCCTTCCTTGCTGGTCCCTGGGATAACAGAAAGTTCTCAATCTTCAGGAATTCTGAGAAAAGACCAGAAATGTTGGCTGAAAGCTTTCTGTAAGTAACAGAGCTGGACATCAGTGAGGTCTTTCTCACTTTGGTGTATGCAGCATGAAGCATATTTGAGACTTACATTTCAATTATAGCAGTGCCATTCACCTATTCTATCATTACGGTCTGGTACATGAAAAATAAAGTAACACAAAATTACATGTGTGGGGAATTCCATCCTAAACCATGTAAACACATTCCAATAATAACTCAACTTTTTACATCCAAATTCCTAGATCACCCTAATGGAATAATTCAAAGCATTCACTCAAAGCTACAGAAAATATTAATATACATGCAGGAAAAAAATATTTATATGGTATATATTTAAGTAAAAAAAATTACTCAATATGTAAGGGATAACGAATTCACTCTGCACAGAACACCTTATTTTTCCTCTGCAAAAAGCAAAATAGTTGTTAAATAATTTTTATGTTAAAGTATTACATATGCATATGAACAAAGTATTATGACTATATAACAGAAAACCACAAACAGATAAAAAACCCTAGAGGCTGAATTCATTAAATGAATTCTTCTTAGGAAACAGTGAAGCAACAAAGACAACCAAACTGAAATTTGTTTGTGATGACAGTTGAAGTGCTGCTTTTTTTCTGTCACCATCCAGAAGTGACAAAAAAGACCAGTGTATGTGCATTAGGACTGGCAAGGGTGAACAACGTAACTTCAGTGACTCAGATTTCCAAGTGCAATCTGTACAGTGTTTAAGCAGGGAATGCGCTATCTGCGCCATTCTCATTTTTAGTATTCCCCAGAAAGGAAACCAGGATCAAAATACTCCTCTCTTGCTATATTCACTGGCCTCAGGCTTCTTGTAGAGTAATATTTTGCTTCCTACGTACTTGTTTTTCCTCTGTTTTGATTCCCTTACAAGCTAAATTAATGTAACCAAGCTTTACCAATGATAGTGTATCTTTCCTATTCAGCTGTACATTGAGCTTTCAAATTCAAGGCAGTTACCCTGAAAAAAATTGGGTTTTGTCTGAAAATGTAATTTTCTTTTGCTTTTCAATGTCAATATTAAAGTCAAGGTTCTACTGTCTCAGTGCCCGAGTTTCTCCACCTGTAAAATGTAAGTAATCCCTTCTGTAAAAAGGTTCAACCTGCTGCTAAAAATATTGTATGACAACTGGATACTAATAACTTATTATATTAAATTGCACTGGTTTCTTACAAAATAAATTCCAAATTTATTTTGGGGTTATAGATTAAAGTACAGCTGGGTCAAGAGAAATTAAAATCCAAATCATAAACTAGGTAACAGTAGTTACTGTAGAAGGTGTCCTTCTTTTATATTCTTACTACTATTTCTGGTCTGCTAATGTGTGTGGTATGTCACAGTATTATTGTGGATTGACAAATTTAGGAGAGCAAAGGAAGTCAAAATCTGTAGTGGCAAAAAAAGGAATGAAAACCCAGGAATTACAAGTTCGGTTCTTCAGAATGCTTTTGACTATCTTTGATTTTCACTCTACAGTCAAAAATACATTAAATTGTCCCTTTCTATTTTTTTAAATTAGCCTTAAAAAGTGTAAAGAAATGTTGATAAAAGGAAGAAAAATATGTTAACATAGAGTCCTAAATACTTCTCACAAGACTCTGTAACTTGCACATTTCAGATCTAGCTTTTGTGTCATGCTTAGTGTGCACGAATGGCAGAGCCTCAGAGCTGCCTGTATTCCAGGCAAGGTCACAGATGGGAGGTTCACACTGGCAGGGACTTTTAGTGACAGAAGAAAAACTTTGATATATCCTTTTATTTCCCCACAACCAAGCTTAAGGGATCCACGAACTGGGTATGGTGCCTGCACTATGGCGCTATTCCATTGCTCTGGCTGGGTGTGTTTTTGCTAATTGTACTAACTTGAATTAAGAGACACGATCTTGGCTATAAGTTGTGTTTCTTTAGTGAAAGACTTTAAACTGGATTTTATAAACCAGTCATGTGCTTTCTGACACAAATACCACCAACTGTTCCTTCTATTAAAACAAAGATCACTCTTCACAGAAAACTAAATACCTTCTCTGACTGCGCTTTTCAACCTACTGTCAGTGATACTGTTTATAATTTATACTCCTCAGCAGAAGTTCATAAGAGGAAAAGAAAAAACACTGGTTTTTTTATTATCTAATTATAGTTGAGATAGTGCATTTTCAAAAATATATCAGGGTCTAGAGGACAATTGTTTCTTCTCTTGTTCAGGGTGGGTTTTGACTTCTGTCTTTTGTTTTAAGCTATTTTTTTACATTTCAGCAAATGAGAAGCTTGTATTTTTATAAAGTAATGTAAAAAAATGGGGAAACCCATGTAAGATAAAAGAAAAAAACCTGAAGTTATTTAATGACTTTCAACACTTTTGGAAAATACCTGTTTTTCTTCTTAAAACTACCTTTCTTTAAGAAAAAAAGTAATTTAAATCTATGTACTTAAAATACTTTAGCTTTTGATGAAACACATATTTTTCACTGAAAAAATATTTCAACATTTTTTTGTGAACACAACTAGTGCTTTAAATATATTTTCCACATCTTAAATCACTTTACAGTAGTCTGTGACACAACTGAACCAATAATTCCACAGATCCCTTTTATGATATTTGTCTGGAGCTATTTCAATATCTTAATATGAAAGAATAGAAGGCAGAAAGGGACAAAATAGTAGTTAGAATAAGGTATCTCTGAATTATGCAGCACCTTTGGTTAATACAGATGCAGTACTAGAAGTACAGATACAGAAATACATTTCTACTAATGGCAAAACATTATATAATATCTATATAACAAAAAATGACACATTTCCTCAGCAGATAGAGGCAGGCAATTATTTCACAATCATCACCTCCTTTGCTTCCTACTGCTGTTGTTGCACTCAATATTTCAGTTCTGGTATTCATGTGGTTACATTTCTTACAGCATGGCTCAGATTCTGAACACAGTTACACTGCTGTGAATCCAGCTCCATGCCAGCAGTGCTGATTAAGGTGCTCTGGTCTTTCATCACGCTCACATATAAGAACACAAGTCAGGTTCTGTTGTCTCTTTTACTCCTATACATTAACCTGAATATGTGCAAGACAGACATGCTCCTATATTCAGCAATGCAACAGCTGGACCTGGAGGTTCTCAGCTCCCTTCTAGCATCTGCTAAAACCTCTTGGTTTCCAAACACTTGGAAATGTCTTTTGACGATCTTGTCATCATCAAAAAACTCTGTTAGGATTATATTCTATATTGGAACTATTGTGCTGTCCTTGCAGTCAATTTTTTATAGTTTCTTTATTTAGATATGGTTTTTAAAACATAGCTGTTAGAAAAGGATTCATCATTTTTAGATGATGAATTATTTTCTGCCTTGTAGAACCTCAGTAGGCGGTCCAGGCACACACATATGGAGAGCTAAAACTCTGGAAACCAGGAAACTCTGCTAGACATTGCAAGTGTTTCCAGAGTCAAGTGATAGCTGAGTTGGGTTTCTTAGGATGACACGCTGCACTTAGCTAGATAAGTTCAACCACATATGCCTAAATCTTCTCTTTTTGATGTGGATTTGAGTTTTACCTTAGCTGGATACAGCTTAGAGATATTTGCCACTCTCCTGTCATGTAAGCAATGAAAAATTTCAAGGTTTATCCTCCTCATGTTTCTTTGATAAAGACTTTACTAAGCACATCAAGCATTTCAGTTTAATGATAAAGTACAAGCAAAAGCTTACAGCTGGGAAGTGAGTGAGTGAAAGAGGTTTGGAAATGATATATGATCAGAGACAAAGCTAACAAAAATAACATTGGATGAAATCCACACAAAAATCCTTCTTTAACTGGGACATAAGCATCTATAAGAGTGTGCCATGCTCCTTTTCTGCCCTGCCTGCCACTGCAGATTCCTAGTATCTCTGGGGGGTGCCTGTCAAACCCTGCTTTGATGAATGTCCATGTAGGAGAATGGGCACCTGCTTTCTGCAAAGAGGTCCACTGCGGTGCTGACCACAGGGTGGTGGGGCCAGACATCCTGCTCATGTTTGACACGTGGCTGGAGGTGTCAGGACAGCATCACCCAAGGAAAGAGACCTCAGGGAAGAGACAGGAGCTAATGCTCTCTAAGGAGAAGCATCCATGCTGACCTTCAAGACAGCTGCAAACCTGCTTCCCACTCCCTTCTACTCAAGGACGCAAGCTAGAGAACCGTGTCAGTTAAGCTTATTGTTTTTATTTGAGTGTTTTTTCAGAAAAAAAAAGGAAACTCTTGCTTGTATCAAGGGACACCCTGAGAATGGGTTCAATTTATAGGGAAGCAAGTATTGTCTGATGTGCATGACTTCAAACACAAGAAACAGTGATAGTCACTGAATGGCAGTCTGCAGCATTAAACTTACCCCCTCTGTGAGCAGCATGTCTTTTCAGGATTAACAATTTATGAAGTTAATGCACATGTAAGTATGCAGCTGTCCTTTTCTATTTTTAATAACCAAAAAGAAAATGTCACCAAGTAAAGGAGAAAAAAATGTTTCTCAGTTGGGACTGTACAGAAAACAGTGGCAGATATTCTCTCTGCTGCAAAATGGTACTAATGAATTTTGTCATGGAGCTTACAAATACCAGACAGACCAAAACATTTAAACTCTCTTAGTTTTGCTTTTATGTTATTATTGAAGTGTTCTTAGAAAGAACTCATTTTAACTCTGATTGTAAAATGAATACTACCCTACGTGTGGCTTGGTATAAGCAAGCATTAACCAAACTAATTGAGATATTTCACTATTTAATTGCATTTTCTGTCTGTTTCACATGACTTAATAAAATAATCCCTTACTTTTTTGGACATTTGTGTATGAAGAATCCATAAGTGTTTTGCAAAACCACATGCATGAAGGAGAAACTTTCAGTGTTTAAATGCAGTAGTCCTCTGAGGGAGTTTATATGTAAATGTGTATTCTGCTTGCCACCAGTTTCTTGAACTTTGGTAATGGATGTGCTATAAATACTTTGATAGGAATAGAATCTGCAGCTGCATGAAAAGATGAATTTTGAGCAATAAATATTTTGCTAGGATATCAGTACAATTTCTCACTCACTTGAAAAGTATTGTGAAACTTGTGCAGTAATGATCTGCAAAAAGCCAGACAAAAAGAGGACTGATACAGGAATACAAAGGTGGCCACAGACTTTATTGCATGGGAGGTGAAGATGAAAACTGAATCGTTGAGCTAGAGAAAAGTGGGTTCTTTTGTTCAGAATAATACTTGAGATGGGTCTTATTTAATATCTGTTGTAATGACCTTCACAAAGAAGCATACTGCTAAAATGTGGAGACACAAAGTTGTAAGATTTTACAGAGGAAAAATCATACTGAAAATGAGGTGATGCTGAAGACCTAAATCATAGAAACAGGATGAAATGTAACGGTACAAAAATGCATCTTGGACACTATCAACAAGAATTTCTTCTTTAAGCATCTGAGTGGAAACAAAAGGAGAGCAAAGAATCGGTTGTGTTAATTGATCATAGTTCCCCTGAACAAAGTAATACAGTCATTAAAGAAGAAGTTGTATGCAATTCCAGAACATAACAAGTGAGGAATACCCAGAAGGAAAAACTGTACCACTCTGCAAGGTACAGGTAAGACCTGACCCAGAATACAGTGTTTAATCCTGGCTTCCCACACTTATGAAAGACAACTCAAATTAAAGAAAGTGCTTCTAGCTTTTTTCCTCTTTTTTTTTTAATTTTTTTTTTTTTTATTTGAAAGCCCTAAAGAAGAAAAAGCAATGCAAACAGAAATTACAGTGTTGGTACAAAAATAGGTTGATTTTAACCAATTACAAGTTCAGAAGCTTTCTAACAAGCCAGAACAAGGTTTTGCAGTTTGATAAGTTTGTGCGCATGTGGTTGCTTGTGATAGTACAAGTTCAGTAAACTGGGAATTGCCTTCCAGCAACATCTATGAAGAGATCCCCAAATTAGCTACAGCTTTGGGTTGAATGTGCATAGATAATTTCCTTATAGGTACTTCACAAAGGCTTTTGATTAATTAAGTCAAAAAAGAACAAAATCAAAACCAGGTTTTCCTTGAATTGCTTGTGCTGTGGGCCAACAGATTTCCTTCTGGGAGTTGCACATTTAGCAAGTTTGCAGCTCACATCCACTCTCAGCACACCCAGTGAGGGCACCAGGCAGAAGCAATCTTTCCTCCCTTTGCCCAGCCTGCATAACAGTGCAATGCACTGGCTCACAGAAAAATGAATGCAATCTGCTTTCTGTCATGCCTCACAATGAAGCTGGTCAGCTATGCAAAAAACAAAATTTTATAAATCCTGCATTCTGCCCAGAAAAACAAACAACAAACCCCTACCCAACAGATTTTCCCAGGAATTTGCTCTACAGTTGGAAGTAGCACATGCATTGTACACATGGTGCTACAAACATGGTGATTTAACAGCCAAGCTCTCAGCACAGCATGTGGAATCAAGACAGTGTGCCATTCTGACAAGAAAGGGCTGCAAAATATTTTGGGGGAAGATGAGAATAATAATCCAAATTAAAAAAATATTGCAAAAACTTTATACTGGTAGGAGACAGGATGAGACCATGTTAGAAGATCTGCTGGATTCAAACAACTTTTATTATCTATTTAAAACTATATATGCTGCTCTTGATCTTTTGGAAACTGTCTTAACAACTCTGTTTATGTGTAATGATAGAAAGTCCACCTTTCAGTGAAACCCTGTCATCATAATTGAAGAGTATGTACCCAACATGCTGTTGATTTCATAAGACTTCATCACTTCCTTGGCTGTCAGTCTCAGCAATTGCAATGTTATGTTCCTTCCTCCCACACTGTAATTTCTTTAGCACAGGGCAGGCAGTGGAGCATGATGTTTATGCTGCTATCTCCACTGCTGTTGCTACTTCATCAACTGCATCTGTGATACAAGCTGCTCAACCATTATGAGAATAATAATGTATTATGAAGCAGGCTACTTATTATGCTAGAATTATTCAGTAACGGTATTTTTAATGTATATTTAATTTCCATCATTTCTGCAATTTGTATAGAACTGCCTGTAAGTCTCGAACAAAAACAAATAATTGTAATCCAGAATCATTAGTGCTACAGATATAAAGTAAATTCAAACACATATGAAAACCTTTCTTGTTTCAGAAAGGTAAGTCTTTTGGGGTTATCTTAATAACCTGTTTCCTTAGTTTATCTGCATTAAGGATCAGTTACTGTGTTTAGAAAAAATATTATACTGTGTTTACTTTTGGGACATGTAACATACTTTCCTCCTTTGAAGGTTTCAGCAGCAACTGAAGAGAATATTCACTGCCACTGGACCCTAAATATCCATCCATTGAAGAAGAACCTCTAAGGTTTCTTCCATATTCATCTCGAAAAACATAGATTTATATTTATACACCTGTGCTATGATTCCAAGGGGGAAACTTAAGACTTAAAATCCCGCTGGAAGCCAAAGCAATGTATCTTTTGTTGTAATATATTTATAAGGCAGATACCTGGCATAGACCAACACAAATGTCATCATCAGGAGCAGAATTCAAGAGACATATATAAGCAGCAAGGGCAGTCATCCTCTGATAGATTTTGCTGAAGGGGGACCAAATATGTAAAGTTTAAACTCTCTGCTGTTCTCTTTGCACCTCTGGAAGAGGTTATTGCCCCCTGAAACAGTAAAGAAAATAATGTGCTGGCACGTCTGGTGCCGTAATTCACAGCCCGATAACCAAATCCATTAATAAAACAACATTTCAGTGTTGCATTAGTATATATCACTTTTGTTTGGTTCTGACATTGTATATCAGAGATGTTCCTTTTATCACTGAGATACCATGTATTTCTAATGCAAACAACAGTGCAACTTTTTAATTTATATTTTAGAAGATGTTTTGCTCAACAATCCTGTAGTCCATAGATAATATTCTTGGTGAGCAGATTTCCTGATATGAAGCAAATACTCTACCCATAACAGAATATATTTATATGATGACTTTATATTCTCCATAATTTCACCATTAACACTGAAAATTAAGAGACAATGTAGATAGGTGTAGCACTTAATTAATTAGCATCACAGTGTGTGCAAAAAACGCCACAAAAATGCAACATATTGTATACTGCAGAAAACTATTGTGAAGATTATCTATTATGTCTTGTACTGGGAGACTAGATAAAGTATATAAGATGGTGCCCATGTAAAATAGTTTTCACTGATTTTACTGATATCAATGCTGTTATAACTGCTGAAACTATTCATTTGGACTTTTCTTTTTCAAAATTTTATGTAGCCCAGTCCCACATTCACTACTCTGCACAGACATTTCAGTGCTGTTTTTCTTCAGCCTACAACCTAAATTAATGGAATGCACTGAAATCTTTGAATTGTAGCATAAGGCTGAACGGTGCAAAGAAAACATCTATAGAAAAATACATAATAATAAATTTAAGAAAACTAATGGAAAACTCTGCTGGTCAAGGATCGGCCAGACAGAGTACCTTTTGGCAGTCTTACCTGAACAGTGATATACAATGCCAACAAGCTCTTTTTCAGACAGTGTTTGGGCACAGCTTTACAGAGAGTGTGAATCAGGGTCTGCTCTCACAAGGTCAGTTGCACGTGACCACAGTGGTTTTGGGTGAAGAGCTATTTAGTGTATAAATGGGGACTTTTCGTCTCAGAAACAGCTTGGTTTTTTTAAGGTTTTTAAGAACACAGTACAGACGGCCAAAATTGACTTAGCACTCACTTCTGCTTAGCTTTCTTCCATTCCTTTGCTGAGAAGCCTAAGAAATGTTAACGAGGGATCAAAAACATACAATCTAACTGGTGTTGGACAAGCACTTCTGCCTGTATCTGCTCTTCTGCTGTTTTTCTCTAAACCAGCTGCAGAGACAGAGAGCAAACAGGCACTATGTGACCCTACAGTAGCTCTGACACTGGGTTGAGCTTTCCACAACAGTTCCCCATGCCTTCAGTGCTGCAGTGTGCCACAGAGTCACTCTTCTGAAGTCTCTGGTACAAGACACTCAGGACAAGACGTAAGGGGACAGTCATTTCTCCAGCAGCATCTCCAAATGCAACACATGTGCATAACAGTTTAGCAAGACAGTACAGTTGAAATAATTGAGAGTTTCTTGTTGCAAGATGGTTTGGAACAAAGCAATCCTAGCTTGAAAGCAGATTTGCATACAGGAGCTTAATTTATCAAACTGTGGGATGTATTTTGGAAAAAGAGAGAATACAAATGAAGAAAAGGAGAAGCATATTTAAGATGATTATGCCTTCAAATTACACACATCTTTATGCCCTGTACCTATCTTCTGACATGTAAAGCTTCTATTTTCCAAATAAAACACCTCAACACCTTAATTGAAAACAAATATGTTGAAAAACAGAGGAAGAAGCATTTCCTAATCCTGTAAAGTAAAGTGATATAAGCCAGCTAAGAGCACAATAAGATAAGGAATACAGCCTAATTGGTGATAAAATGTCAATATTCCAATAGATGTATGCCAGCAGTCCATTAGATTTAATTAGGCTCTCTCAGCAAGCAATAAATCATGTAAAAGACAAATTGAGAAAGAAGTCAACTGACTGCTGGGAAACACTCATAGGTTGGTGTACCAAGGCTAATCTTTAGAGTAAATTAAGAACTAGCCCAGACATGTTAAACAGAGGCTTTGAAGAAAAGAGCAATGTCTAGTATTAGTACAGGATTAAGAGATTACACAAAGGTACTGTTGATCTACTCAGGTTTTAATTATGATCTTACTTATTGATACAATGAAAAAGTATTAAGAAAGATTCAAGTGAAAGGAAGCACTAGTCTGGACAACTGGGCCAGTTTTGCACAGCCCCATTCTGAAAATTGGTCACAATTATTGTGCAAGCATGTGGACACTGCAACTTCACCCTATGTTCAGCAGGGCTCCATGTAGCTGCCCCTCTACACTCCATCAACTGTATTAAAACCTACAGTTCACAGGGTGTGCATCGAAAATGAAATTAAAATGAACTGGTGGTCACATTTGCAGGATCAGGGCAGAAGAGCAGCAAGTGCAACACACACTGGCTGAGCACAAAAAAACAGACAGAAAAAGAGGAGAAAACAATGAGAAAATAAAAGCAGTAGTTCTTACAGCACTGAAGAGTGAAAATACAACAGAATTTAATGCATCTGTTGGAATAAAAACTACGTTTTTTTCGGGATCAATGATAGAATTTTATTTATTCCATGGCTCTTCTCAGTTCTTCATTAACAAGATCTCTGAAAAGAACATGTGACATTTTAAAAAACTTTAAAAGCACATGAAATACAGAGCATATAAAGCAAAAGAAGGGGAGGTTTTGGGTTACTTTTTGGTGGAGGCCAAGGTACAATAGGAATTAGAGGATACAAGAAAACATATTTTCAAGTTTGCTCAGAAAGTAGCAACTGATTTATAAAATTTTTTGTTTTCTTTTGTTTTTACAACTTATTCACAATAGCTGTCAATTCTACTTATTTGAAATGGATCTGATGAAACTTGGATAGAACTGACACAAAGTGCCGTTTCCCACAGGATAGACCTTCTTTTGTCATGTGTAAAGAGCAATAAATAGTCTTCTTTTATTCAAAAGTGATGCTATGACAGTTTCCATTATGCCCTGAGACAGGCATTTAGCTCGAATATTACAAAGAGAATAGGACTCCTGAGAGGGGAATGTTGTAGACCAAGTTCTATGATTTTTTGCTTTCAGGAAAAAATCCTGTATTTTTAAAAAATTTCTTCTTCTAACTTGCCCTTGTGAAATTTCATAGTGGAAAGGAAGAGACAGGAAAAGTTCTCCAAGTGCTTGTAAATTTAACCATTACTATTGTGTTTACCATTTTTAACTGTATATTAATATTCCATGAAATTAGCTCAATGGTAGCCAGGAGTAAGGATTTATTTTCTTAAGTACAAAACACCTGCTGGCTCTGTGCTACTCTTCAGTTTGAGGCTATCCAAGTTACTGACAGCTAACACATTACATCAAGAACTATCCATGGCATATTTTCAGAGCTGCACCTGAGCACCAGGGCAGTACTAATATGCATCAAGTGTATCACTTCTGGCATTGGACAAGCTTCATCAGAACTTGCTGGAGACGTGCTTCACTGCCCTGTGCATCCCTGTCCTGTGGGAGGTAGAGAGTGTCCAAGATCTGCTATGCCTTCAGCAGATCATTCATCTTAATTTTGTTTTTATAATTTGGAGATGTCCTTTTTATTTTCAATTTTTAGAAATGGTGGCATATCCATGCAACCCCTGAATGTTTGCTGTGTTTAAATGCACTGTTACTGTGACAACATCCAATGAGTCCACACAGCAAGGGGAAATTTGCTCAATGATTTCTTCAGTATTGTGCAGGTTTTGGAAGACTGGAGCCTTTCTCTGGCATTTTCTGATAAATAAAGGCTGCTAAATGTCTATTTTTCAATAAATTTCCTTGTAAAATTGGTGGGGTATCCCTACTGGATAAATATTTGAGAAAGCTTTAAGTCTCCATGTAAGTCTATTTGTTGGATTTTTTATTATTACTGTCTTTTGGAAAGTAATTTAGATGTTAGATCACAGCCTTCTGGCAGTACTAAAGAATTTACTATTCAAATTCTTTAGTGAAAACACTCTCAAAATCATTTAGTTAGGATCTGCAACCCAGACATGCAGCCACATCCTTAGACTGATGTAGAATATATATAGGATGTAACTTGAAGATTGGTTTGATTAGCTAATTCCAGTTCAGAAGAGTTGACCTTGCTGTGACAGAGTGCTTGATATTTGCTCAGTTTAAAATTATGTACAGCAGCCCAGGTTTGCTGATATGGTTTTGTGTTTTATTAAAACCTACTAATACTGTCATATTTTGTAAAATAAATAAGTTGCTTTATAAATTTTGAGAAAAGGACATCAAACTCTCACCCAAGTCAGTCTTTGTTTCCTGCAACAACCTTGCACTGAAACTTTCTTGATGAAGCTACAGAACAAGAATTAAGTATAATTTGATTCTTGCAAACCATCCTGTACATTAATTAAAAAAATTAATCATTACAAATCATATGTCTAGTAGAAACTGTTTATTTAAGGGAGAATTTGGCATTTAAACAAGCTGCTTGTGTAGAAGAGAAAGATGAAAACAAACAGCAGCAGACCTGATCAATACAGAAGAAAGTAACCTAGCTGAGGAAGCACTTTGGTGATGGCTACTAAAAACTGCTCATACACTTCTGTTGATGCATACATGGAATCTTTTAACAACCACAGAAATTACCCAAAATAAAGTTTATTTGATGTTTTCTGACACTGAGTCTGTATTTGGACAATGAACAGCATCTACCTCCCACATCACCTGTGCTGGTACCTTTAAAGCATTTGCTGGTAATGGAAGAAAAGCTGTTTGTGATACAAAAAACTCAATACTGAATGAATAGAGTGTCTGTGTGATCCAGAGTTGTCTGACTAACCCTTAGAGTTTACCTTCATAATCCCTGGGAAGACCAAAGTAAACACACAGGATTGCTGGGGTTAGAATGGGTCTCTGGGGATCACCCAATCCAGACTCCCACTCAAACCAAGATCAACTAGAGCAGGTTGCCTGGGACCATGCCCAGTCAAGTTTGGAGTATCTCCCAGGATGGAGACTTCACAACCTCTCAGGGCAACCTATTTCAGTGTTCAATCACTTTCACAAAAAACAGGGGGTTTTGTATGTTTCAACAGAATTCCTTCTATTCCCAATTGTGCTCATTGCCCTTATCCTGTCATTGAACACCACTTGGAAGGATCTGGTTCCCTCTTCTTTACTTTTTCCCAAAGGTATTTATACACATTGATAAATTGCCTCCTGAGCTTTTTATTTTCCAGACTTAACTGTCCTAGGTCTCTCTGAGTCTTCCTGTGTGACACATGCTCTAAGCCTTTAATAATTTTTGTGCCTGGACTCTCTCCAAAATGTCCATGTCTTTCTAGCATTGGGGAGCCCACCACAAAACACAGCACTCCAGGTCTGTCTACAGGGCTGTGCAGCTGAGCAGTGCTCAGTATGTATCCTGGGCATTCAGGCATGGAAGAAGCCAGCTACTTTCTTTTTTTCAAAATAACACCTTTGAATCTCTTGATATTACAGAAGACAATAGGCAGTTCATTGGGGACTGTGAAACAATACTTAACAAGGAAGTGTGAAGATGCAGTCATTAATAGATTTTTTCTAATTCCTGCTCTTTCATTAGTTTTGCAGTTTGGTTTTACTAATTTCAAACTAAATGACTGAAAGCATATTATACTGCTTTTACCCATATTACTAAAATTCTGTAGCACTGTGTTAAGAAATTCTAGATTCTCTGAACTAAGCAGTAAAGGTACAAGGTGGGCACTACTTTTCTTACATGGAATAGGAATCATCTAAAAGTATCATGCAAACAACTTCTCAAAATTGATAATAACTTGTAATTACACTTTCTCTATCAAGAGTTTTCCACAGGATTCTTCTAGAAAGAACCATGTGAAAACCCAGAAATAATCCAAGGAAGAGCAGTCAAAGCCACCCAGGGAACACCTGAAACACACGCAATCACAGTTAATGCTTCCCAATCACCACCTGGGTTAGAATGTGACTTACTGAAATTCTTTTTAGAAAGAGCTTTGTTGTGTGAGGAGGGTGCACACTGCCCCTGTGTCTAGCCTGATCTTCTGAATCACACAGTGAGGATTATTGCCTCGGCTGTCACCGTGCTACAGGCTTGCAGTGAAAACCAGTGGCACACAGTGGCTTCCAGCCAGCACCAGGGCCACCCTTGGCAGACAGCAGGCGCACAGACACACAGCCTTTGCGTTTCCAGTGCACAAGATGCACCCAGAGCTGGCATTAGAGCAAGAGCTTGGACAGGGGGAAGAAGCTAGAGCTTTACTGACTACTTTCTCATGGAGATTCACAACACAATCGGCCACCAAAACAGCTGTTTCTTACCATTTGTTGGGCTGCTGAAAATTAATCAAAATTTACAAATAATGTACGCTATTTTTGGGGAGACCAGGGAGAAGCATGTTATTTTAGTATCCATTTCCATTAGAGAACATGGGAAAGGGTAGAAGATATAGGAGTACTGTAATAGGTTATTACATTTTTGTACCTCAAGAACTTTACAACTTCAAATACAGGGTCAGAGTTGCTGTGTCTACTTCAAAGTTTTCTGTACTTCTATTAGTACACTCACCATCACCAGTGCTTTGCTTAAGCTTTCCTTCAGTTAAAGAAGTAAAATACATTGATACTTGTAATAACTAACAGTTATAAAGAATAAAAAGTTCTTTCAAATTGTCATTTCTATCAAAATATTAAACAATTTGTAACAGCCATGCCTGATAAATACAAAGATGCGGAAGATTATGTATTTTCCTACCCCTTCATTGCTGTGTTTCATCAGAAATTTGTTCTGCAGAAAAGAATTCAAAGTATCCCAGGTTTAGGTATCTTTTTTTACTAATCATACCATGGGTATGCATCACAGCCTATATAGCACTACTACTACACTGTGAAGAAAAGTGGTTTATTTACTTACAGAGGAACATAGGCAATAAACATCTATTTAGACAATGGAAAATAAGTGACTGAATTCAGTGCCTATTGGAAATATTTTGATTGTTACACACATTCAGTTTATTTCTTTTATCCATTGACTGTTCATCCAGATAATGTGAATATGTTCTAATGAAGCTAAATTTAACACCTGTAAGTGTTCAGAAGGAAAATGCTTTTCCTTTGAGGTGCATATTCATTCATTTATTCTACCTAACTAGTATTAGCATCCAGGCAAATTCCATGATGAGAATTTGATACTAACCATGTGTGGTATGAAGTTGGTGATTTGTGACTGAATACTGATTTGAGTTTTGTAGATATGAGACAACAATTTCCCAGTAGTGATCCTTCTATAAGATGCCAAAGAATTCTGAAGATGAGTACTTTCTGAAGTTCGGAAGATTTTAAAGCTTAAAGAATGCTTTTGCTTTTTTTTTTTTTTTTTTAATTGTAGGGTACAGGAAGCCTGAAGGAGGGTTTTTAGGCTGGATGACATGAATCGGGCTGCAGACCGTGATTGCCAAGTTCTATGTTCAAGGTTGTAAGTACTTAAAGATCACAGTTGTCTGTCTCAAAACACTGCCAAGGCCACAAGAGGAACTTGCTGTAAGATAAGCCACAGCAGCAGAACTTGAGATAAGCACAGATAGGGGAAATTTTCAACAGGAAGGAGCTAATTCCAGGCCTACTGGATGTGAGGTCTGGTTGGCACCTCCTGGTTAATGCACTCAGGCAAAAAATTCCCACTGTGGTGAACTGTGGGAAAGAAAGCAACTGCTTACACACATGCCACTCCAAGCTGTGGAAACACTGGTGATCACCCCATGCATGGACACCCAGAACTTGGACTGAATAAAGGAAGTACTCGAGAAGAATGATTTCGGGACCCCCCACCACCGACAAACCCAGAATAAAGAAGGACTGATGGGTCTACTGGTGGTGACCATCTTCTGCCCTCTCTCCCTCCCCACCCATGTTTCTTTCTATCTCTCTACCTCACAGTTACTATTAAATAAGCCTGTATTACTGACTTCAGAATACAGTCTCATTTGCACCTTAATTTGGGCAGAGGCAACTCTCACTAATGAGGTAATAAAAAAGATATAGAGTAATATTTTGAAATATTTGAGATTTGCTTTTCTGCTTTCAATCTTTTAAACATTTTGGGTCACACAAATGTATACAAGCAAAAAAAGTTGATAGCTATATTCTTTGATGATAAATCATTACAATTTGGGGCTATTTTCATTTAACCTGTTAAATACAAAAGTCTTTATTTCTCATGTCTTTTAAGTAAATGAGAAAACATTAAGAACAAACATGTAATCAAGTGCATGAACTCAAGATATATTTTCCTAGATGTAGTAGACTGATCTATATGGAGAAAGTTACAAGAAAAAAGGGGAACAAGGTTAATGAGAAAATAATTTCATAGATTCATTTAGGTTGCAAAAGACCTTTTAAGATCATGAAGTCCATCCATCAACCCAGCATTGCCAAGTCCACCACAAAACCATATCCCTAAGTGCCACATCTACACCTTTTTCATGCATCTCTGGGTAGCCCACTTCAGTGCTTGATAACCCTTTCAGTGAAGAAATTTTTCCCAATATCCAATTTAAACCTCCCCTGGCACAAGGGGAAACCATTTGCTCTTTTCTCCTAACTTGTTCCTGGGACAAGAGACCAACTCACACCTGGCTACAACTTCCTTTCAGGCACCTGTAGAGAAACAAGGTCCCCCCCAACTCTCCTTTTCTCCAGGCTAAACAACCCAAGCTCCTCATAAGATTTGTGCTCCAGACCCTTTGCCAGATTCTTTGCCCTTCTCTGGACATGCAAAATATTTAGATTTCTACATATTTAGAAAGTCATTTATTGAAGGAAGAAGCCTGTTTACCAAATGCCTTCCATTTTACAAAACTAACCCTAGTGACTACAGACTGGATATCAAAGAACTACAGAACTAGGGTATCAAAGCTTTTGATTTTTAGAACCTCAATACAAGTTTTATCTTGCAGGATAAACTACAGGATAAACACCACAAAATGAGCTTAATTTTTGGTGAAATGAGTGTTTATTTCAGCTTTACTAATTATCCATAGAAAGGCTGATTCATTATTAACTCAATTGTGTGGAAGAAATGTGAGCTGGAATTTCTCTGCTATGGATAAACCTCTTTTGATTATCCAAAGTCAAACAGCTATAAATTTGCCCTATCAATAAAATTGTATAGGCTGTGTTCTGCCTAAACATCCCAACCTGTGAAATGTGAAAATGAATTACACAAAGAATGCTTATAGATACTTTCAGAAAATTAATTACAACTGCTTATTGAGCCAGATGAAATCCTTCCCAATTGTGATGGGTAGGGCCATACTGCAAAGGTAGTCCTTGGATCTCTGCTCCAGTCTTTGCTTAAAAAAACTGCTACGTGGAAGAAGTAAGATATCTTTCCCACGTCACAGACCAAGAAAAAACAATACTTGATAACAGCAATAACTAAATCTCCTCTAAGTGGCTGATAAACACTGATAAGAGAAACTTATAGAATGAATCCTAGTGAGCTTGAATTAATGAATTTTACAGTGAATACTATCTACGAAAAAAAAATCTAGTGTCTAGTAATAATAATTTGGTCTCTTCCTTAGGAATTTTAGAGTTACTACAGTTATATTCTGGATTCTGAAAACAGCAAAATAATAAAACTTACTTGGACTGAAAGGCAAAAATGCTAAGTCCCTTATTATAACAGCTGAACTCAGTAGCATGAGAAGCACCAGCATATCCTAAAGGCATATTTTGGAAATAATTATTTCACTTTTATATTAAAAAAAGCAACTAAAATTATTTTCATATTATCTCATATACACTTATCTATTTAATTCGTGCTACTATATTGTGCCAGTAATCAGCAGTTGCGATAGTATTTTTTCTGTTTCCTTTTAGATGCAGAAGTATTTTCAGCCTATTTGATATGATTGTGTGAAATACAACCTTTTCCTCACCTGACAACCATGTCATCCCAACAGAGGTGAAGCTTTATCACCCTCTCAAGGAAAAGAAATATGCTTGTCCATATGCTTGTCCTTGATAGCACATGGACACAATAGGATTTATTAATGAAGAGTCTGAGAACATTCGTCACCTTCTAGACACAGTAGTGATGAGGAAATTAAGCTCAATAATCTTATGCTTTTTGGAGTCACCAAAATGCTTAATTCCATTCCTCCCCTCTATTCTACCAGCTGCCAGAGGCCACTCACAGCAAGTAAGCTCTCAGGAAATAAGAACACAAATGGGAAAACAAGTACTGAATCTCTTCCTGAAGAACGGCTACAAGTGAGAGTAAAAGGTACTTTGCCTTCATCAAAATGAGGTTATTATTGTAGTACCTAAAAGACAGTTTGAATTTTCTGCACATAGCTTCAAATTCTAAATTCTCTGTTTTTTGAATCCCATGAACTCCAGTAACAGAACAATCTCTCCAGTAACAGGAGAACACATTGTTTCTTTAGCTATATTTGCAAATATACATCCATGTGAACAAAAAAAAGCAACCAAACAAAAAAACCTCACCTTTTCTACCTGACGTAACCTAGTAGGAAACGTGACCTACAGACTGAGCTGTCAGGCTGACCCAAGCAACTTTGCCTAACACACACCTGATGCTAAACTCTGCAAGGTTATGGGAAAGCCACTGTCAGAGATCAATACCAAAGTCAATGGTGACTGCACTGAGGTGCAGAAGCACAGTTTCGCTTAGTTATCTTAAAGCTACCAAGATCCCATTCCACTAGACACTTATTACATGTAGAGCTGAGCCCAGTCTCACACCAGAATATACTTTGAACAATGCTGTGAACCCCACAGGTACAAACCCTGTCTGGCAGCCAGGGCAAGCAATAGAAAAGACTGCAAAAGAAATAAATCCTACTCCTGGAAGAAGGTAGTGAAGGTGTTAAGTTTACTAGGGCAATGAAGAGATATATATATCTTGCAGCATCATTTCAACATCTCCAGTTTGAGAGGCAGGAAAAAAAACTTAATTCATCCTGAATTTCCTCCTGTACTTCTTTCTGGTGTGTAAGAGACAACTATTGACTTAGGAGTGCTGATAAATGAAGGAGTAGTTTGGTTGAAGTCTCTTAATGACACTTTCTGAAGTAAATTCCAACTTGTATTGCAGTCAAAAGCATAAGAACTGTCAGAGAGATTTAACTCTCAAGAAGTAGTGTTTGGTAGGATGGTACATTAAGTTTTATGTTCTTATCAAAACACACTAATTCAAAACAGATTTACATTTTAAGGATGAAAATTGATAGATAAAGAATGCTTAAATTATCCCAAGTAAATAAAAACCATAAAAGACGAATAATTCACTTTCATTAATGCTTCAGGCTGCCCTTCTCTTGAGAATTGATTCAGGAAGAATAGTTATTTGTCCACTCCAACCCAGTACTACTGAAATTGCCTCTCACTATTCAAGCACTAAGGGAGCATCCTCTCAGATAAGGTAGTACAATCAACTGTCTTTTGAAAAAAAAATTCATTAGTTCCAGTTTGTATGGGCAGGTTTTGAAGAGCAAATGATAAGCTGATTATTTTTTTCTACATAATATTCTAAATTAGAAAATTATTACATATAATTTATAGCCCAAATGATCAAATGCTTGGTAGATGGCTCTGAAACAGTGTGTCCAGGGTCTCTCTCAACTTTATTTTCCTGATACCCACTGCACCTCAATCCCAAACACAGAGCAATCTTTCAGGTCACCAACACATTTTCGCTCCTAAGCCAGTCTTCATGAATGCCCACTGCTGTCACTTCCCATCAAGGAATACAGTCAATATATATTCAAATTATCCATAAGAAAAATTGAATTCTAAGCCAATATTTACATAATCAAGAAGTTATGTTATTTTACCAGCTCAAGAAATTTGTTTTACTTCTTTATATATACATATATATATATATATATATATAGTAACTATTATTTTCTTTAAAGAAAGTATAGAAAAAGTAATTGAGTGGCAAACTTCAGATAGGCTTGCCATTTTTTATTTATAGTTAAAAGCCCTGATGGTTGCAGGTACTGTAATCATAGAGTTCAATTAACAACAGCCCTTTCTATCTCACCATATAATATTATGTTAATTTTTTAGCAACTTCATTCTAAGGACGAAGATTAACAGTGTATGATTTTGCTAGAACTGGTGGGTCTGTGAATTCTGTCTGAAAATGATTTTTATTGTAAATGGAATAAGAAATATTTCACATCCTCTGCCATAGCATGTGATGCAAAAACATTTTAAAGGAACAATGTATATAAACAAGGAAAGAATTTCCTGAAGAAAAAGAACAAATACTCTAAAAAAAGCTTCAGATCATTAAAATGAAACAGGCATTAAGTGAAACTTAGAAAAGATTATATTCGTAACTCTTGAATGGATGATTCTGGAGCTCATTGTTGGTAAGAAGGCAAAAAACCCAAACTATTGCTATCTGCAGGCCTCCAGCAAAGCCAAAACACTATAAATTTGCTAAATATAGAAATACATCATTACATATTGATTTTCAATGCACTATATGACTTTGTCAATTTTCTCATGTGAAGCTCCACTGTAAGAAATGAAGAGCCACTAATGATAGACTGGAAAATTTCCTACTGATGCACAGTCGTGCACATACACACACACACACACACAGACTACTCATCACCTGTGTTTTGACACAAAACCAGGCAGAAAACTGTGGCATGACAGGAACACATGCCCCAGATAAAGAACTTTGCTGAGAGAGTGTGCATTGCTGTTAAACCAGGCTCAGCACATTGCAATGCCAAACTCTGAGCAATGTCTGAATCAGAGCTTGCTCAAAACTTGGGCTGGTTTCATCTGTATCAGCCTGAAATCTACCACCTCTGGCCTCAGAGAGGAAATTACCCTGGCACAGAGACCACCTGCAATAGGATGGGCAGACTAGAGGCTCTTTAATGCATCTCACAGGGGTTTCAAACTTCTACCATCTCAAGGACCCGAGAGTCAGCACCACCTGCCTTTGAAGAGCTTCTGAAAATCAGCACCTCTACCTGTACGATTTTCAGTACCAAAATACAAAGTGATAAAGATTTTTCTGTCAGAGCAGTTATGGGAGTATTTCTTCATAGAAGATTAAGAAAAAGTCCCAACTGAACAGCTGATGGAGACCAAGATGTTAATCCTAAAGTCTTCATATGTCTTATTTCACTAAAGTCTTAGTATTTTACTCTTAATTTTATAAGAAGATTGATGAGCACTCCTGAAAAAAATAGCACAGTTTTCAGAAAAATTCTATCTTTATCTACTGGAACCAGAAGACAAATAAATTTAAAAATCTAATTACAGGAGTAGAGATACTAGTCTAGATGCCAAATCAAACTCAAAAAAAGCAATAGGTGCAGATGGCCTGAAATAAGAAATTTTTCATGCAATGAAAAATCTCTTAATCCTTAAAATGGAAAACCCCCCAGGGTTTCTACAAGCTTTTGGCCTAAAAAAGTTATATTTTAAATGTGTTAACTACTTTTGATGTTTTTCTTTATACAGTGTTCAGTGTAGGCTGTAATGCATTTTCAAATATTTGTATGCTACTGTGGGAGAATACTTTACTTAAAACATTTTCTCTGCAATATGAGGTTTAACAATACTTCATTGTATTAAAAAAGCTCCACCTCTGATAGTCTTTGTTAAAAGTGCATTTCATTTTTGGTAAGACTTCCTATATAACTTCTTTTTAACCTCTTCCATTTGGTGACATCATATTAAAACTGCAAAATATTTCATGAAGACAAGGCAAGATGCATTCTCAAAAATTCAGTGTTTTAGCTAAGAAATGTACACAGTGAAAAGGGGCAAAAGATAAAAAAGGACCACTGTTTTCTGTGTCCAGCTTGGGACAAGCTTGAGAGAGGTAATTGATTGGCAGAGATGTTTAGTTTATTTTATATGATTTCTTTAAACACATATATAAAAACACATAATTCCTTATAATTGCTGCAATTACCACAGCTCTTTAGAAAATAGGAGGTTTCAATATTGGGTTCAGGAGCTGACTTCTTTGACCTTATTTTGTAAGGAACAATCCAGACAGTGTAACCTTGCTGTCGGCAGCATTAGTGATGAAGATGATCTTAATTCCATTTAAAGTCTTGCTTGCTCTTTGATCACATGAAACAAGGTCAAACTTATTTTACCTGAAGGTGTACCCTGTTAAACTCAGGAAAGTGCTACAAAGAAGCAATAGAAGCATTCATAATTTAAATGACAGCATGTTTTATACAAAGGACTGTCAAGGAATATGACAACGCTATGAAGTAAATTGAATAGAATTCAAGGGATCAATTGCAGGTGGTAGAGCTAAATGAGAAGGATTAAAATCACAGGTAAAAGAAAGGGCACTGGAAATGAGAGCAGTTAGAGACAGATGTAAAATCACTTTAGTGATTGCCTAGCATATTTCTAGTATTTTACAAATAAAAAATAATTGCCTATTAGGAGCATAATAAAAAAGAAAATAGAAAGACAGAGACTTGAAGAACCAAAACACTCGGTAAAGAAGATGGGGCAGCCTGCAAGCATACTTCAGTTGTAAGTTGAGGTGCTTTTAGTGATTGAAGTTTTCTTACTAATGAAAACATTTAGAGAGTCTTACACAGCTCGAGTTGTCTTGTGTAAATGTCAGCAAACAGATGCTGTAAAAAGATATCATGCAAGTGAAAATGAAGTAGCTTAAATTCTGATTTTCCCAGTAATTTCTTCAGGAGTTTTTGTGCAATACTGAGAAACATTGCCTCATATGTTTTATTTGACTTTTTAATGCTAAATAAATCAAATTATTTTTCCTGTCTCCAATGCATGCACATACACACAGCAGTCTTATAAAACATTAAAAAAGCAGAAAAAATAATGTAATGTTGCCTAATTGTTTATCTAAATATAAAGCTTTATGCTCTAATTACCAGCAAACTTCATAAGAGATGAAACTAAAGCAGGGAAAATGAGAAGACCCACTGAAAAGAAGCCATGAGACATCCCAGGTTTCCATCTGTATCCATGTTCCTGAAATGTTCTCATTGCCTGGCAGTATCTCATTAAGATGAATGGGTCACTTCACAAACCTTTGGAGACTTTCTGAAAGGGCATAAAGACATGAAAGAGAAAAATAATAGCATTTACTTTCTGCATCATTTAATAGATATTTACTGGCATGGCAATTAGGTGCTTTACATTCAAAAAAGATGACACAGAGAACCACTCAAGTCTTTTGAGATTTTTCACTTTTCCTGCACAAGCTTTCACACTGACTTTTTGTTTTGCTCTGTTTCTTCTAATTAATTAGCTTAATGTTTTAGTTAAAAGCTTCTATTCATATTGGTACCTCTCAAATATAGCTTCATGATAGGCAAGTGCTAATATACCTTCAGTGTGTATAGGTTTATTTGAAAGCATCCTAATGCAGTCCTCTTCCTTTTTAGTACAGGTGTACCTAATGTACCTTCTCCAGCTGCTCTGAGAATTGTTAGTTTGTCTTCAGAGTTCACACTGCCTGAAATAAGAGTAGCCCTTAAAGCAGCAGGATAAGCCTGCTATTAGACTAGATTAACAGAAATTTCAGCCTCCTAATTAGAGAAACAGGAGTAGGTAGAGAGACATGTTGGTAACTGAAGATCTGGTATACCTCTAACTAGGTCAATGTAATTTCCCAGGGAGCTAACTAAAGACTTAGAAAATTTCATGTCACTCTCCTGTTCAAAATTTGCTGAGATGGTACACTTCATCCACCACATGGTGGGGATCTAGCCAAGCTCCTTCCCCCTTGAACCAAACTGCCTCTTCATAAAGGTGAAGATTTCCTAGCTGCCCAAGACAAGTGAAGCTTTCCTGATAAAAAGGACATTCCACAAACACAGTCACTCCTGCATCTCCTCCTCATTCTGTATGGGTTCTTTCCCTGCCTTCCTACATGGAATTATAAAAGTCAGTCATGATGCTGTGCCCTCACTGCTAGTAAATGGAGAGAAACGATTTTAGCAATACCTGCCATTTTGTCCAACACCTGTGAAAGAGAAGAGATTGATTAACCCCACAGCTAATTGATGGGCAGGTATCCATGTAATGGAACAAAACTCTTCCTGGTAGAGAGAGATAATGTGATAACATGATGTAATCTTGCAGCAACACATTGGGAGATTCAGGCTAGACAGTGAGAGAAACTTTCACACTGCACACGTTGCTCAGAGAAGCTGTGAAACCCTTTCTTTTGCAGTTTTCAAGACTCAGCCAAACAAAGCTGGCTGACCTCCTGTGAGGTAAGTGACTGTCCTGCTTCAGGCAGCAGGTTGAACTTGATGACCTTGGGAGATTCTTGCCAACCAATACTTACAACATTCAGTGAGCACTGTACACTTAAAAAGGCCAAACTGGATGCCTTAAGGCAACAAGAGAAACTGAATCTGTAGAAGTGTCAGATGGTACAGAGGTATTTGAACCTGCTCCTTATCTGTGGGACCTTTGGGATTATGAATTTATCTCTAAGTAGGTCCTTTAAACATGTCCTGATATTCTTCAAACAGTCAAAATGGTCTATTAACTTTGTTAGCATAATAAAGCTTTAGCTTTAAGGAAATTGTAGCTTCCTTAGTGACTTTGAGAACATGAGATCTATATTCCTTTCTCACATTTTTAAAACTATTGCCAGTACCATAGTGTGTTCCAATGCAAAAAAGTACCAGAGAAGCTTCATTATACTGAATTGGATCTTCTCATATCCATATTTTAACAATTACTTGATATAATACAGCAGTCAAAGCCTCAGCTGATAACACAACACCTCCATTTGATGGAACATTTATCACTATTTTAAATTTGCATAAAGGTAATTATTTAAACAGCTATATAAATAATAAGTTCTTTGAATAAATCAGCTGAACTTTATATATATTACTGAACATGAAAGCTTTTCAGCATTTTAAGTCTTGGTCTAGAGGCCCAAGTCCTCAACACCAGAAGATTTTTGTGATATACACTGCAAACATAAAAATAAGGAAAATACAGAAAACATATACTGTATTTTACAATTATTTTAGCAAGTATTTAAAAGATTCAGATTTTTCTTGGAGCATTTTCAGTTAAGTGCTTAATAAAATTCCATTTCATAAAGAACAATAATCCGCAAGATCACTTCTCTTATGCTAGTATTTTTCCTCAGTAACTTATATTTTGCTTTAGAAATCTACAATTACCTTTAAAAAATAGTGAAGTTCAAAAATATTTTTTAGTTTATTCTTTTGAGTAAATAATTTTTAAACTGAGCTTTAGTGTAGGGCTGTTTATGCAAACGATTTTCCAGCTAAATTTATTGAAAATATCACTTGCTGTTATGAAAAAATGTTGTTCTCAAGGCCTGCATTCCAACAGTTTTATAAATGCAAATTCACCTTGCACAGAGAGAAATTTTTAAAAAATATAAAGAAATACTTTTAAAGTATGTTTTACATATAACTTTTGTAACAAATGGGATATTTTTCTTATCTCCCAATAAAAACCTGATACAATATTTCTAATACCTGAGTATCACTTTTCTATTAAAATACAGATTACATGAAGATTGCTCATCAGATGTGTTCATTTTTTAATTAGCGTTCCTAATGTGTCAGTCTTTTTTGTTAGAGAACTGAAATAAAAAATAAAAATATGCACATTAAGCCAGTCTGGTTTAAGGCACCTTTGCCTGATTAACTGTTAGAATAGAGAAATTAACATGTCTTAAGCTACTGAAAAAACATTCAATTTTTATGACACATAGCCATATATCAATGGGCATTAATTCTGTAATTTAAAAAAGTGACAACAACATTGTAGAGCCACAGAATATTGTTTACTGAAAGGGCTGTTTTGATAACTCACAGATAAAGGAAGCAAAGTTGGCATTATCTTTTCTTCCCGTCTTTTAAAAATTCTAGTGAAAAGAACAGCTCATATGGAGCCATTTAACTTTTCCTATGTTGATGTCAGCTTTGCAGTTATACTTGGCATAACAGCTTTGATTAAACATTTTATATAATTGTAAGCTTCCTGAGGGGACTCAGAATGGAACTATCAGGTGCTTGGGTTACATTCCAGATGGCAAGAGATTTGCTCAGCTTCACACTCCTCTTCCCACTGATGATACTAAACCACAGAGGAATTCATTTGCAAGTAATTCCAGGAACCATCAGGCTGAATTTCAAAGAATTAAAAAAAAATCAGCAACTCTGCTCTTAAAACAAAGTAGATGATTTGCAGATATCTGTTTTATAAACAATTCCAAGGCTTTCCCTTGAGTAATTTCTAAACCTGTGTCTGCAAGGCTTGGGTTCCACAAGCATTGCTATTGCACTAAGGTTACATGTGAACTGAAATGGCTTTCCAGAGTTAATCCTTCCCCTGATTTGGTGTGTAGTTAAATGGATACTTGAGTCAATAGCCTCTAGAAGCAGATAGATTTGGTAAGAGCATGTTGAGAAGGCAGCCTATAATCAGATTCCCCTCAGCTACCATCACAAATGGCCACTATCTAGACAAACTTCATTTACCACAGCAAGTTAGCTTCTGCAAGAAGTTAGGAGGGATCCAATCTCACCTGCAGAAATAGCAATGCCAAGGTACACCTTCAGGATGTTCAGGAACAAACCTAAGGACACTGCTGCTCTGTATTCTAGAAGGCATCAGAGGTGGAAGGCTTGGAGGACAATCACAATGACCATTCTCAGAAATCCCTAATATGCCTAGATCTGCTGTTTGCCATCTCCATGTTTCCAGTGAGCTGTCAATTGTTTATACTTGTTTCTCACTTGCAAATAAAATGTTTTAATGTGTGCTTATGCATGCATAATGATTGAGCTGGACTGGTTTCAGGAGTTTTTCTATGCCATGGAAGTGGATATCTAGAATGGCACTTGAGCACAGTGGGAGTATTTCCACCCAAAGCTTCATCCCAAAAGTTCTCTCTCTGACTAGTGAATATTCCTAAGGTCACTATTCTGAGCTCAGACCCAAGACGCAAGCACAGCTATTTCTTGTAATGCACAAAACTGAACTAAGCTGAACTAAATACCTATCACAATAACTAAATACTGAATTGGACTTTTGTTTTATTTTAGCACCCTAGAAGACTTTATCTGCTGGATTTTAGGCTTAACACCCAGCAGCAGACTGGCTTTCCACTTCCCATTCTCAGTAAAACATAGCTGTGAGAGGTTGAGGATGCCTGAGGAAGAGCAAGCAGCTGTGGGAAAATGGGTACTGGTTTTGGATTTCATCAAAAGACAGTAACAATAATGACATGATTGTCCTGCTAGAATGCTTTGAAAGAGTGGTTACAGATATGTAGTCAGAGGAGAGGAGTTTCAAAAGATACTTTTTTTCTAACCTGGAATCAAAGTTTTGTTCTGTGTGTGAAACAAAATTGTAATGCAGAATGAGAACTGAACTAATGCTAACAGCTACAAGGAGTTACTGGCTAAAAATAAAGGCCCATCAGAGCTACTAGTATGTGCAGATTCACTCAAAGTTGGTGCAACGGACAACAGCAGAAGTGCAACTGCAGTGAAATTAATGCCTGAATTGTTGATCCTTTTATTCACTCTGTATTAATCACTTTTTACTGCTAACAAGGAAAGGTAGAAGAGCCAGTACACAAATAGTATGACTTGATTCTCGTCAAAAGCTACAGAGGAAATGGAATACTTTGGAATGGGCTTCACTGTTATGCAGTAAATCATAGTTTTCAAATGAAGACTCATCAAAATACTGTCTGTCAGAATTCATCATCCTCTAGAAAACAATCAAGGAATTTAACTGTGAGTAGTAATTTGAAAAAATTAACATCCGTAATCTAATGTTGGACTGTTTTAGGAATGTAAGGTATGATTAAGCAACTCTTGGATGTCAGGTTATTTCAGAACACAGTTATTTGAAACCTCACTTCATTCTGCATAAGCAGAATGTAGAAACACTGCACTGGAACATCTTAACATAATTATAATATGAATATGAACAAATTAGTTTTGTGGAATGACCACTGGTTTCTTATCAATGTAGTTTGCAGATGTTACCTTTGACTGATAGGATATAAAAGTTAAAGCAGTATTTCACTACAAGGGATTCTTTGAATCAAAGAATTAAAAGTAATGTGAAACAGAATAAAGGTCAGATATATCTGACCTTGAAAGATAAGAATGAGCTGCAACTCTTTAAAGCTTCTGAAATCTCAAAAATAAATTTAAAAGGAAGGTCAGCAAAGGATTTAGTCAATTTGTTTATGAATAACACTTTAATGAAAAGTAAATCTTATGTTCCATCAGATGAGTAAAATATCATGCCTGAACTATATTACAAATCTAGCAACATAAATGAGAACTTAAGAGAACATTCTTTCATCTCATATATATAGGAAAAGTATTATAAATTTAAACAGTAATACCTAGGTTTAAGCATTATTGTAATAATAGGAAAAGTCACATGAAGTTAATTTAAAAATTAATATGTAGGCAAAAGATGTCACTTCAATTACATTTAAAGTTTGAACTCCGTTTTGAAACTACCATGACAGGCATTTAAAAGTATTTGTTTACAGTACTGGTATTTTTGGTGTAGTTATATTTGAACCTTAGTTCTGCAATTTTGATCCGTCGGTTTGTTGGAGAGTTTTTTAAAATATTAAAATACCAGCCCTGAGTTTGAATAGACTGAAATCTTCAGGACATAAGCATCAATTATAAACCACTGTTCTGACTGTCCTATTGATTTCAAAATAAAAATGGAAAAAACATTCAAGTCATATCGTAGCAACTCAACAGCAGAGCTACAAAAATTCCTATTTTATGCCACTTGTAAAAAATTCAGAACCCATTCAAGGAAAAACTACTTGAATTTAAATAACAAAGGATTATCTCTTCTGTAGCTCTTACAGAAATCTTTGTTCAAGAGAAGAGTCAAAAATGGACCGTTCAACATTAGTCAGGAAGGAAATCTTCACACATCCCCTCTGCAAGGGATGATTTTGCTTACAATTCACTTGATTTAAATCTACTCATTTCCTTTTCTGTTATCTACTCAGAAAATTCTTTACAAGACAAGTACTTTCATAAGAATCTCTGAAATCATTCTCTTTCCATTAATAAAACTGCCAATAAATATCTCATACCTGCTAGAAATTGATGTGCAATTATATAACATCCCAAATCTTGGAAAGTTAGATTTCAATTTTTATAATGTCTGAGATTACTTGGATATTCATGGACTTTTAATCTGTCAATGATGTAATACAAAAAATTAGTTATGATTACTCTGTTTACGCAAAATATTATTCTCAGTTCCTAAGGGGGTAGAAGTACTCATAAAGTACAGACAAAAGAAATACCTTGAAGTTATAGTAGTTCTTAATATAAAGCTATTTTTGGAACCTGTGAATTATATAGCTATTCATAGTCAGGTTTTTTCCCTGCCAATACTTGTCACAAACACCTAAGAAAGCCCACCTCAGAGCAATCTTTATAATTTTTATGAATGTATGTTTTGTCAGTCCTTCTAAAATGCTGCAAAGTAACAAAGGTTCATTATTCTTCTTGAATGGATTAAAAAATAGGTACTTGGAGAGGTTTGGGAGCATGTGAAATGCCAGGAAGTTAAGATGACAGGATAAAATTATTTGCAACTATAGTGATGCTACCACACTGATGCCTACTAAAGAAACAGCTTCGTCATGCTGTTTACAGTACTTATTTAAATAATAAACACCTGAAAGTCCAACAATTTTTAAAACCTTAGCCACCTATCGGGTGTATTCTACATTTTTAATCCAGGAAGGTCTCCTCTGTTCGGTTTTATAACCTTCTCCCTACTTCTGAAGCAGAAAATATGATTATTATCTATGGAGAGATAAAATGAAAAGTCCTGTCAAGAAATTATTTATCATGCGAATAATTTTACAGAGAAGTAGGAAAGATTCCTCCTTTTTAAGAACTGTGAACAATCTGAAGCCAAGGCTGCCTGATTGACATGCTAGTCATTACAAGTAATCAGAAAACTTGAGAGGAAAGATGCATTGATTATGACACCATTTTAACGCTTCTAGATTTTTCTTTTAGTGCAGACTTGTATTGTCTGTTATTTTTTGATGTTTCAGAAGACACACATGAATATTTCAAATAAAAATGTGGCAGCTTAGAAATCTGCATTACATATATGTTTCAAAAAGCAGCTATGGGTCAGGTGGTGCCTAGCTGCATAGAGGTGCTGAAGGGAATAAATCCTCCTCTTGTGCACCCATCTGGGAGGAACAGCAGCTCCAACACTGAATAACACAGCTGTTCTTTCTGCATTTTTGCCCAGAGAAAAATTTCTGGACTGCTTGGAAAATACTTGGGAAGGCAGAAGGAAGTGAATTTTCTGGTCCCTTTCAACAGATGTTCCTTAAGGTGCATATTAACTGCAGACTGTGCCTTTCTGAGGTCACTGAAAGGACATGGATTTTTCCAAAGGAATCTAAAGAAAAAAGGGAAGTAAACTGGTACGCTTGGTTTGTTAAAATACTGTTCCTTGTAACAGCCAAGTGTAAATATGCCTGACCTTCCCCTTTAGCCTGGTCCTCTGTAAAGGAAACAGAAAGAAAAGTAAATTTCCAGGTACACTAAAACAGAGAAAGGAAATTTGGAAGATGAGGAAAGAGTAAATTTTTTGGTTTTTGACTAATTGAAAGGGGGAACTCATCACTTCTAAACATTAGTATAGTATTTACCCTCAAGGCAAATGAGACAGCTCAGATTGACAAAAAAACCCTTCCACAGCAACTAGTAAAAACAAGTTTGGCATTTTTAGGACAGAGGTTCTGGGACTGCCTACACAAAAGATTCATCAAAAATTTACTGAAGCTGATAATAGGGCAGCTTTTTTCCTCATACGGGACTGGAGTGAAAACCCACAAATATGCAAACCTTTCTAAGAAAAGCAACAATGTATGTTCATTTCTGAATGGACTCTTGCATCTGTACCATCTTCATATGTCAAAAATGATTTGATTATATGAATTTTTATGATGAATAGAAAGACTTAAAAGACAAGGAGAAAATACAGCAAGTACATCCAGGAAAGGGAGAGCAAGGCACTTTGGGATGCTATTTTAGGGCAATGTTTTTATTAATTAATCTCACAATCACAGCAGCTGTCAGCTATGAAAAAACATTAAGGAAGAATGAATGAAGATTATACTATAGAGAAAAAAAATAACACATAATAAGCTGATTACAAAATTACCTCCTGCAGACCCTCAGAAGAATAGTAGGTTGAATCATTCAAGGAACAAACCAAATGTGTTCATACTCCCTGTGTTGGGAATGAGTACAGCCACATCTGTCTGACACAAGGGAAAAATGCTACCTCATCCTTTTAGTCTCATGGGCAGAGCAAATTGACACTTTGGGTGGCTGAAACCACAGAGCTAAATATCCATTAGAAAAGACATGCATTACAAATGCAGGTAAGCCTCTTTTGAAACAATGACCCATTTGCAGGTGTATGTTTCCCAAATGTGCTCATTTTTTTCATGATTCAGACAATTTAGCTGGATATACTTTTGCTGGAAAAAATAAAGAATAGCCTGCCTGGACTATTTTTGCTCCTTATTTTTGGCACAATTCTTGAAATCAATAATGAAATAAAGGAGCAGAAAATAGAGAATGGTTTTCAATGGTCTACCAAAATGCATCCTGAAATTAAGGTTTAAGATCTGCATATTCCCTTGTATAGACCTTGTATAGTGAATAACAGATATAAGTAATGTGATTTTGATATGAATTTTAAACAACAATCATACTAAAAAATATTCTTAAGTCCCAAGAATTTTCACATGCAAATGGATATTGTCTGTATAATCATATGTAATGTGATTTTGATATGAATTTTAAACAACAATCATACTAAAAAATATTCTTAAGTCCCAAGAATTTTCACATGCAAATGGATATTGTCTGTATAATCATATGTAAAATCACAACAGTAGAGCTTTAATTTATGGAGGTGTTTTAAACTTAACTTATATCTCTAACCAGAGAACTATTCCGAGTGCATCCCAGAGGTCTCTATGTAGCACCTTTTAATTACTTCTCATTTACTAAGAACTACAAAGAAGGTTAATGCTGCCCTTTCATATTCTGTGCACTTCTTTTTCAAGAATAGCAAGTGATTTTAGTGACTTCCTTCAGCTGAATCCCTGGCCATATTGCTTTGGCGTGTTTGTATTCACGATGCAGTGCCAGACAGACTTCTATTGTCAGCTATATCATGGGTTGATTCTATACAATTAAAAATATATGGCACCGTTGTTGACTGAAGAAGATAATGAACTGAAAAGCTCCAATGCATTCTTAAAAGAGATCTCTAGTAAAGGACCTCTAAATCTCAATAACTGCTATGTGGCTATGGCCAGGAAAACTCCTACTTCCATGGACTAAATCCATAGTGATACAGTGGTGAATGGGATTGCCCAGCTGGCTTCCGTTTTCCATTCTGCCGGTTGAGAAAAGCTGTTTTATTTTTGTATTTCTATTCTCTTTATCCTCTAATACATTGGAGACCAAAACATGGGGGAAAATGTTTCCTTAACAATGCCAAATCAATTATTAAAACTGAAGTTGTTTTATTTGTATTGAATTTCACTTAATTACACCAGAGATATTAAAACTGTGCTGCTAATGTGCAATTCTGCTATTAACATACTTCATCTAATCACCTTTAAATGAAATATTTTGTATGCACTTTGTCCCTAAAAGTCAGGTTTATTTTTTATTTTCCAAGATAAAGAAATACTAGTTTTACATTCTATTAAAAGCAATCATTGTAGCAGACAGTTTCCAGCTGAGTACTTCCCCTCTGCCTAGGAGTTTCCATGTCCCTTGGCATGTGTCTCCTTTTTTGTAGGAGCTCAACATTTCTCCAGTCTATGGCGTATGTCACAGCAGGTTATCAAATACTGTGACTTGAAGCTATGAAGGCAAAAAAAGTAAAAGATAAGGAGGTCCTCATATGTAATTATATTTCTTCTTGTTACATTCTTTCTGTATTTCTTCTTTCCCATCTCACAAAATCATAGTAAACTCATCATCCACCCTGGGCCCACAGATGCTGGGAAGCAGAAACAAGCAAAGTGCTGAGTCTCAGGAGGTGCTGTGCCCAGACACATCATCAGTGTGTTTGCTCAACAGGCCAGCACTGCTCGGAACAAAATGCTTCTGAGCCACTTCTACCACAGGAAAACTCCATAATCCAAAAGCCTCCCATGAGCTCTCATACAGAATTCACCGAGATGCAGAACAAAATATAAAGGACTTAAAAATTACTCATGCAAGCAACTTATGACGATCTACAATGTTCTCCCAGCCAATCAAGCTTTCTTTACAGATCTTTATTTCCATACAGATGAAACATCTTCCATTCCTAGCATGATTTGTTTTGAACACCTTATTATACATGATTAAAAGTTTAATGATGTTTTGATACAAAAGAGCTTTTGCATAATTACAACAGAATGACATGAAGCTAATACTAAATATAAAATTTTGTCTCTCATTCCATACATGAAACTCAGTTAAGCCTTTACAGAGCATCTGCAAAGGTTTCCATGAACTCTCCCAGTGTTTTCTTTGGTGTGAACAGGGTTCATCCCTCTAAATTATGATAGCTGTCAGCAACTTTAAACTATTCACAGCTAATGAGGTAGAGGAAAGCCCTCAGTACTCCCAAGGTTAGAAGGACAGATGTAGAGTTAGACTGGTATTCTGTCAGCTGTAAAGGCATGATGCCTGTATGGCCACTTAAACAGCCTCAAACTGGTAATATGCCACTACAGCACTGAGGAGTAATGGCTCTGAACCCCAGGGTTTAGGCCATACTGTTCTAAGAATCCTGTGAACACTGAAGCTGATATAGTTCCTGCTACAAAAACAACACTCTAGTACTCTAATACACTAACAGATTATTATATGCAATCTTTTAAAAAATGACCACTCTCTGATCTCAGTTATACTGCTACCAAGCACCTGTAACTACCCTGTAATTCATTTATCAGTAGGGCTTTTTTCCCAAGGTTCCAGAGTAGGTATGAAATATATATTTTATAGTGTGTTATATAACAAGCAAATATCATTGCTCCCATTGATTTCCAATACAACTATTTGGTTTCCTACCAAAATTGGTTTAGAAAGCATAATCATTCATATATTTTGACTGACCTATCCACTTTTAAATCAATCAATTCAATCTTCTGCATTTCGGGACATCAAGACATCCACAGCAAAAGAGAAAGTGCTCATGGCCAGACACGAGTGCTCCGGTAACAAATGCCTTATGTGTCACATCATCTGCTGGAGACAGTGTCCAACCATAGCTCTCGGCTGCAGATTTCGTGATCCCAATTAATGTACAAGCTTTGTATTGTAACACAAGACTATGAAGACACTATGATAATTATCTGCTCCCTGTGTGCAACCTTCAGTGAACAGTGTCCCAGCATTTGAGCATACCTGTAGGACTTTTCCCACCTTTCCCCTTCTTCCCTTCCCAGATGTGGTGATTTTCTACAGCTGTTCTGTTCCCCTGAAATTATGCAATTGTACAGTAAAGGAAAAGTATTCTGGATACAAGACACTACAAATTCACTACAACCTAAAAAAGACAAATGAACTCACTACATGAAGAAAGATAAAATGATTGTGAGCCATAATGAAAAGGAAACTGCAAGATTAGCTTTTTCTTGGTTCATCAACATCTCCATATCCATGTGGAAACACCTGCTGATATAAACAGACATAAAAGTACATGCACACAGGATTGTTTGCAGTTTCTTGTAAAAAAACATTTATGCATTCTAAAAAAGTAATGACCAAGGAATGAAGTAAATGATTTTATAGGGAACTCTTTTTTTAAAGTAGCTGAGATTTTATTTCTTAATTTAATTCTTACCTGTACTGCAACTTGCAGTAAGATTGGGAATTTCTTTTAAGGAGAATCCTTAGCTGACCATGTAGGATACACTGACTATCCAAATGGCCACAAAAACCACCCTTTTTCAATTAGGTTTGTTATAAATTCTTTGCAGTATTTCCATAGACCATGAAATTACAAGCATGCATTAGAGAAAGATTATAAAAAAGAACATACATTTTCCTATACATGAATCATTTGATTGAAACAGATTTTTGTTCCATTTGTAGATGCAAAGTTTAGCAGCAACCAGCAGGCTGAGAGCTTACACATTAAGAAGAAATTTTAAAAAACATACGTAGTAGTACCAGCCAGTAATGCCTTTTAAATCATGTCCCAATGACAGCAACCTTACTGCAGAGTTCCTCAACACATGCCAAACATTTCATTAATAAAAATGACAAATCTCATATCCCATTTAACTACACTTACTGTTATTATTAACACTGTTTTATAATATAGCCATTTCCTTCTGCCATGATTTTTCTAAACAAGTGAATGATGCTTCTTTATGATACATTAGATACATACACTGTATTTTTGTTGTCTGTTATGTTAGTATTTTATTCTGAAATAACTCCCAAAGGCCTGCTATCAGTGGACAGCAGATGGGACATTGTTTTTTCAGTGGCTGCAAAACTTTCCAAAGTAATATACGTCTTGTTCATGTATTCATCACTCAGCTCTGATGTATGCTGACTAGTTCTCAAGTTAGAAACATACCTACACTGAAATGGAACTGAATATACATTCTCTTTCTAGTAAAGATTTACTCTTTTGAGAGGTTCAAGGGAATCCCTGAGACAATTCCTTCTGCACTGCTGAACACTGCCTGCAAGGATGTGAACTCAGTGTCTATGAAGATGCTCTAGACTTTGAAGCTAAAATAGACCTTTATAATTAGTCAGAAGAAGAAAAAAAGACCCATCTATTACATGCATGAAAAATCTTAAATTAATTGCCAGCAAATGAAACCAGCTTTTTCTTTTAAAGCCTCAGTCTTCTACATTTTCACCATAAAAAGCTGAATTTGTGGTGCTTGAAGGCAACTGAAGGTCAAAGAAACCAATTAAGAGCAGTAGAACCAAACGGGTGCATTGACACAGGCAATGACAAACAGTGAAACAGGAAATGCTTTGATCTGAACCTCAGCTGGAGTAAGGGGGTACATATTATGACACTTCATCACAAAGCACTGAATATGGCACTAAAGTTGCCAAGAGAAGGAGATTGGGTTCCACTCAAAAATGGAAGGGCCAGCATTGTGTCAGTTGGAGATTTTGGTTTATTTTCACATCTGTCCCTAAAATGAAATGAGCTGATTCTGTGACATTAACAGAACATTCAAAAAAATTTAATTAATTTGGAAAAGTCCTATTTTGACTTCAGATCCTGCTGCATTTTCTGCATTTTTCAATTATCGCACGGGTTTGTGGCAACCTAAGTTCCTCTGTGCTCTTTTATAGGAGTGTGTGTAATGGCCTTGATTTTGAGTAGCATTTCTAGAATGCCATTTTTTAAGTTTTAGATTTCCTTTCCAAGAACTCTTCTTAATACTGTTCTCTTTTCTCTGTATATCCAGTTCTGTTTCCATGTGCATGCATGCCTTCCTGAAACCCCTCAGTTTCACAAGCCATATGAATATGGTTGCTTTCCAAGTAACTTTCAGTTTGGTAAGAATTAAAAAATCTCACAGCAGGATTTACTGTTTCAGCTTGGCAAAGGCTGCTTGAACTTTCCAACACTGGCCTCTTGGATAAATACTAAACTACAAGTAGGTTCTCCACCCCCTTAGCGAGGAAAGCCAGAAGAAAAAGAGAAGGAAGAGACATAAAAGAGAAGAAGATGCCTGCAGCTAAATTTTACCTTTTGTTGCTTTCAAGCAATCAGAATAATTACAGCAAGGTTTTCAGTGGGTGATGGGTAGCTGATATCACTCACAGCTCACTATATTGCCAAAAAAGCAGGGGGGAGGCTGAAAGACACAGAACTGTAGTACTAAGAAAGATTAATAACCTGACAATTTTTCAGAAACAAAAATCAGCTTTAAATGTTTACTACCTTTGTTGCAAGTTAAGACAGAGTTTGCCAGTTCTACAGAATGAGACACATCACTGAACACAAGCCTGCTCATCTATTCTAGCAAACTTGAAGAGTTTCCTCCTAAAGGTGTATCCGCTCCCTAATAACTACTGTTCTTCCATGCTGGTTTGACCATTTTGAATTATGAAAACATTATGGAATATTTCTCTTCTCCATACAATGCCCTTAAATAATTTAGCTATTCTAGTATGTTTTAACAGATGGACTTATTCAATAGCTGAACTTTTAGGTTATGTCTCATTTATGAAACATAAGGGGACATAAGTCCACAAAGGTGAACTGTACATAATGGCTAATCTAGGGAGACAAATAATTTTAAACAAATAATACTAATTCCAAGCATTCAAATTCAAAAGATAAGACCACAATCATACCATTGGCTTTAAAGTCTTGAAAGGAAGAAGGGAAAAGGATTTGTTGTCTTCGTTTCATCCTACCAAGGTGAATTTGTCAATCATTTCTTTATAACTTACAAAAGCCAGTAACCACTTTAGAATATAATAATAGTAATAACAGTTATAATAGTTATAATAGTAATAATAACAACAACAACAAACAAAGCTAAAATTCTGAATTATCAGGTGAACCCAGGAGTTTCATTGTGATTTTTTGGGAAAGAATACCAAAATGGAGTGGGGGATGAGGACTCTTGGTAAATCAATGAAACTGTCATAGAATTTAGGGTAGGTAAAATGTTACATTACTTGATCTTGTAACAAGGAGATATATTCATCTATGTTATAGCATATTAATTGCATGTGGCTTTTAAACATAAATAGATATCAAAACACTTCTTTAAAATAATCAGAATCAGTACAGCTACTTTACACACAGAAAAACTGGGACAGATGGAAAAATTGGGACAGAAAGGACTGAAACCACTCGGCAATGGGAGCAATCAGCAAAACCCTTGTATTGACCTCACAGTTCAAAAATCCAACAGAAGTATTTCTTACCCAACAATATCCCAAAAGAGGCATTTCTACATTTACACATTTTACCCATAGACACTAAAATGTCCAAGATTAACAAAATGCAGCTTACTATAATGTGCAGTATTGGGCAATTTTCTCAATAATTTTTTTCTAAAAATCTTCTTTCTATGCTTAGCATATTTCTGATAAGAACCGTTTCTTGTGAGCTTCAGATCTGATCTAAATATAAATACATGTTCATACTGTCTTTCCGAATATGTAAAGCTTTCAGGTCTTAAATTAGACTGAAAACATAACAAATAAATTCAAATTGCTTTGACTCTCTGTCTCTGACACCCAAAAATTTAAGTAAAGACAAAGTATAAAGAGACAAGAGAAGAAAGGACGATTTCAAGGTAATATCACTGTTTTTGCCCTAAGCATGGAAAAAAATCAAGGGGGAGCATATGATTTAATAGTTTACCAAGTAGAACACTTTTGTCACTATTTACTGTAAATATCTGGCAATCAGCACCTAAATTTTATGATTTAATCCTGGGAAGACTTATGTGCAAACTTAAATTTACTCCAATGCTTAAAGTTTATTGTGCTCATAAATCTTCAGGATCATGTCTGAGTCATCCATTTAGTCCTTGTGATATAAAACAGTGTGTCACCATATAAAGTAATGTATCACTCTCATTATTTTTTGAATAGGAACTTTGTCTGAGAAGATCACTCTGACTACATGGGCTAACAAAGCAACATTTCCAAAACTGCACAAGAACACTTCACACAGGAAAAGCTGGACATGAAAATAATCAGAATTTTCAGAATTACAGCTCATGTTTACAAATTTCAGAGACTTCAAAATATAAGATCATTTGGCTGATTATTTAAAGATTATAACTCTTGCCTAGTTTTGACCTCTCACATATGACAAGCCATTAAGTTCTGAAAATGAAAAAAAAAAAATTGAAAGGAAGCATGGCCCTATAAGATAAATCATAAAAATCAACTTATACTTGCAAAGGCTCTGAACTGGAAAAGGCTGTATTCACACAGCTTCCGTTCATTATGGAGCATGTTTCTAATTTCCTACTGCTGACTCACGGCAATTAAGCCAGAAAACATAGTCAAGATAGAAAGACAGGCAATTCACTATTGGCAGATAAGCTTATTCACAGTGTGAATTTGGCTCTCAGGACAAGAAATGAGGTGTCACAAAATCCTAGAAAAGCAAAGTTTTTCTGTGCATTAATGCAAAAATTAGAGCAAACGGAAAGAGGTATATGGAATAATTTGACTGACAACATTATGGTTTTAGATACGGCAGGCATAGCAAAAACAGGCAGCTGAAAACAAGGAATATAAAGCACTGAATATTACTTTAGTGATGGAATAATCTGTCACCTAGATCAAAGAAAATGTTTGAGTAAAAAATGCATTGTTCTGACAATATTAAGCACCACATGCAAACAAAGAAATAAACAACCCAAATGTAAACTTACAGCGGTGCAAAGAACAAAAGAATCAGAGTCATAAATGGGGTTTTTTGCATGGGATCTCATATCCAGAGAAAACAAGTTTTCAGTAGCAGGGCAAGCATGCATGCACAGAAGCTTAGTTAATACTCTACTATAGTAGTATCAGGCATATTTCAAGCCTGTAAACTTCAATCGTGAGTTTATATTTCTTCTATTCATTTAAGCCAGCTGTGAAACTAACTGTGCTCAGTCTTAAATGAGAGCTCAGAGAAATTTCTGACAGTCAATTGCAACCCCTGATATTAATGTTTGCATGATAACACTTCACAGCTGACTGTAGCACAGCAGAGAACTCCAAGACCCCAAAGAACTGCTGGTAAACAGAGAGCTGGATAAAACACTGGTACCATCTTCAACACACTCTCACAAGCACAACCAAGAATAAACAGCAGAAAGAGCTACTTCAACTTTTTCAGCCATCTACTCAAAATAACTTGTTAACTTCTTTACCTCTAGCTGTAAAGAGAGGAGAGTGGATGATCTTTAAGGTTCATTCCAATCCCTTAACATTCTATGATTCTGCATTTTAATATCTTTTCATTTGAATCCAGTTCCCCAGGTATGCATTTTTTGTAGGCAAATATCTTTTAAACTGTGAGAGGGGAAACCTTGTTTAATTTGCTTCATACAGCTTATTCTTCAAAAGTCACTTAATCTTCTATTTCCTGAGCTGGCTTTTTCAAAATAAGTTTAGTTTTCAAAGAAGGGCATTTCACAAAGGAGCAAATTCTCTGCATGTTACTATTATTTCAGATCACCAGTAGTACAGCGTATTTGATGTTTTAAGATCAACATGTTGAAGAATGCTAGGGTTAATTATGTTACAATGGTCCTTGCAAGAGCTGCTGCTGCAATCATCATTAAAGCATAAAGTGCAAACTATTGGTCTGGGCAAGCCTTCCAGCACAGATGGGCTGCCCCTGAAGGCAGAGATTTTCAGCTAGCTGAAGCAAGATAAAATTATTTTCCACTTTGCCCCTGAGCGTTTGGAAGCAAACAAACAAAAATCAATCTCTGATTGGCAGTTAAGTGAAGAAATACTCTGTGCTAGTGGAAACACAGGACAGAAGTAAACACTGTGCCTAGTTTTCTAAGTATAAGTAGGTGTCTGAGGAAAGATACATAAAATTTACATAACTACATAAATAAGACTTGAGTTTACAAATATTTTTGCAATCAAAAGCAGAAAGGGTTATAAATATTTTTCTTATGCAGATGATATTAATGTCCTTCACCATCTTAGTGCCATTAAAAATTTGAAGTCCATATCAACATTATTTAGAACTTGGTGACTATTTGTCATTCTCAAGGTCAGATGCTTATCTACAACCACAAGACTCCAATCAGCACCACTGCTCTTTAAGAACAAATATCTTAGACCATGGATTATCTTTCATGAAATGAAGAAAACCTGAAGGTAGGAAATTCAATCTCTCTCCATTCTATAAAAGCACTTCTATCTCCATCCTTTGAGTATTACTTTTTCTCTTCTACTTTTCATGTTGTCATTGACCAATAAACAAACTTAGAATAGGTTTATAAACATCTACACTTAACATTCCTTTTCATTGTCACAAACCTTACAGCATTTCATTTTTAGGGGAAATGATAATATATTCTATTTTACATGAGCATTCTCCAGTGAAAGAATTTCAGCATCAGGGATCCTCAGAACTTCCGATAGGAAATCACAGAGACAACTGAAGACTGAGGTGCTAATGTCCAGGAAAAAAAAATTTATTTATTCTTATTCCTTCTAGAAGAGGGGTGTACAGAATCACAAGTAAGGGCCAAAAATATCCTATCAGTCCAAACATGTCAAGCATTCGTAAATTCACTAATGGTTAACAAAAGGAAAAGCACACTGGCTCAAAATTATTAACTTAAACCTAACCCAATTATCAACACCTGAATTTTGATACTGGGAAAGTGTTCCACGTGAAGCATTCATGAAGGAGAGAGAGAAAAAATAAAATCCTGCAGGTAAATTATGTATTATTTTCTCAGCTCTTTTTCAGGACACCAAGTGATGTTCTTTGGTGTCTCTGAGTTTCATCTGCTTTAAACATAAAACATTATCATATTTTAAAATTTAATGATCAAGTCATAAAGATACTACAAAGGATCTGTGAATAATAGTTACTTCAAAAGTATTTTAGGTAGGTAAAGTTTAATGTTGTTTTATCATTTGCCAACAGAATTCTCTACCTTTATCTGGTCAAGTTTCTCTTGGGCAAGATGTATTAAATTCCAGGGAAAATATATAGTTTGCAAAGTTATTTCCCAAAGTGTACCCAGACATATATTTTCAGGCCTCATGCTTTGGTGCACCAGCATCTGCATTTCAAATATTAACAGCCAGATATTTTTGCACCTTTATATACAAGTGGAGGAAGTACCATTATAGGATCATCAGTATTCATACACCTTTCTGGGCATTTGCTATTTGACATTGATCTTACCTATTCTTCTGACTCTCTCTTTTGTAGCATAAGCTTTAAGGCCATGTGTACTTTATTTTACTATATGACAATTTCTGCCAGCAGATCTTATTTTGATATTCTCAAACTCTGTTTCTTGTAAGTGGTAAAACAGCTCATTTTTTATTGTAACATTATATAATTAGCTTTGTACCACCTCTTAAAAGCATTTTAGACCTATTAAAAAATTACAGTTTTATTCAGATGAAGTTTTAATTTTTAGAGCATGAACTTAGCCCCAGCTGAAATCAAATTAACACTAAAGGAGATTGTGTCATTATCTTAAAATAGGTTGTGATGGTTTAGGCTGGAGTAGAGTTAACTTTCTTAACAGCAGCTGGTATGGAGCTGTCTTTGGGATTTGTGCTGAACACAGCATTGATAATATCAAGATGTTTTTGTTACTGCTGAGCAGGGCTTACATAGAGCCAAGGCCTTTTCTGCTTTTCATACAGCCACGCTGGGAGGAGACACAGCCAGGACAGGTGATCAAAACTGACCAAAGGGATATTCCCGACCATGTGACATCATGCTCACTGTATAAAATGGGGGGAAGGAGGAGGAAGGGGGAATGTTTGGAGTGATAGCATTTGTCTTCCCAAGTCACCGTCATGTGTGAGGAAGCCCTTCTCTCCTGGAGATGGCTTGAAATGACAGGTGAAGAAGGTCTTATGTGAAATGTGATCTACATGCAACAACATAATAGCTCCAAAGACATCAATTTTCACTTGGAAACCTTTATTCCAATTCATTAAAACTGTATCTATGTACCTAAAAAACAAATTATTGGGGTGTGGTTGAAAAATTGCTTCCAGATAAACATTTTAGATATGAATAATATATTATGACTTTTGTTTAGATTTTGTATATTGTGCTGTGCATTATTATTTCTTAATTATGTTTTGTCACAAGCAAGTAATTAATTTTCCTCATACTTTTCTACTTAAAAGACTTCAAGAACCTTAAGGCATTCTGTGAAAGCTTTGAACTTTAGATTTCCTTTGTACTTTCTACTTTCCTCCCTATTCTGCTGCTTCACATTTACATTTTGAAAAATATAGGAAAAAAGGTCACAAGTGAAAAAGAGAGCTGGAGCAGCACTAAAACAATACAGTATTGGAGTATATAGAATGAAATGTAAATCTTTACAAACATAGGTTACGAAGGCAACAGAAACTCTTGTTGAAACGATTTAGTAAATTGTTTTATAGCAAAACAGCTATCCCTAGAACTTACATCTCAAATCTGAAGCTACTACAGAATTGAACAGCTTTCGTATTCAAGTTTTCTAAACCATGATTTAAATTAATGTTTTTCAAATTTCCCCAGGTATCTCCTACTTTCCACACAAGAACGTTTTTATTTATTACAGACCTCTTGGAAACAGAAACTATTAGCTATTTTCAACTAGGACTGTCATTTCATATATAAACAACTAAAATATGCCAAGTAGCTTGAGTTTAGTCTTCTAAAAGGAAAAGGCCACTGAGTCTATTTCAGAGCATTTCCAAACATTCATAAATACATGATTCCCAGGTGGAATAATCAGAATTCTGTAGCAGCAATTCAACAAAGCATGTGCAATGTCTTTCCAAAATATTGTTATTTAGGAACAGGATGTAGTTTTGAAACACCAATGGCAAGACTCGACGTCTTCATAATTTATGATAAGGATCAATGTTTATATTACAATTAAGGTGATGTTGCTTACTGCCTTAGGTGTATTTTGTATCTTGTTTAATTCTGTAGTGTTACTTTACATGCAGTGCCTGTGTCCAGCTATAGCAATAACCAACTGGTGGTGTTAGCTAAGCATCTGAAAAAAGCAGTGCCATTAATACTAACAACACTAAATTTTTTCATTAATTTATAAAAATACTGTAAAGTTACAAGAATTACAAGAGGCAATTAGTAAGCAGCAAATTTATCTATTGCAAACAATCTCTCTCTTCAGTGCTAGAAATGCCATAAGTGCAAAGAAATGACATATGGTCATAAAACCAGACAGGCTGATAGCCAGCAACTGGGTAAGTGAACAGCAAAAAGGACAAAGTTATAACAACTTAAGTCAGCACTTGCCATGTCAGGCTGTCGGTTTGGTTTCTAAAGAGATGCAACGACTAAGAAAGAAAGCTTAACAAAAATCTTGATACTGACAAATTCAAAGAAAGAGGCAATAGCAATAGTGGTCATGTTGGAATTATTGATTTTCTTTCTGAAAAAGACACTAGGCTCCTACATAGTCATGGAAACAAAAGCAGAAGGCAGAAAAATGTATGTATGCAGAAAAGACCACTTAAATTATATGGGGTATAAATATCCAGGTAAGATGCCATTACTGCATATGTAAAATACTGTTTCTGGACCATGAAAAAATTCTATCACACATAGCTTCTCCTCCCTGTGAAGGTGATTTTGTTTCTGGTACCAACCCAACCACCAGAAGTCACACTTGTTTGCTGCTGGCTTCTTCACCAAGCATGTCCCACTCCACAAATACAGCTCTAGGGCTCTGACAGAAAGGGTGTAATCCTGCAGAAGAATGAGCAGAACCAGCAGAAGTGTGGCACTGCTCCCCAGAGAAGGAAGCAGCAGTCCTGAGTACATGCAGCAAAGACTCATAGCATAAAGAGCTGCTCCAGTCACTGAAATAGAGTGCTTGGAAATTGGATCAGCATACCTGAGATGCATCGAGCAACTCAATATAAGTGCAATTGCATCACATAATTTGATTTCAGAATCCTCTGAATTCAAGAATAATTGTGAAACAAGAGAGATTGTTCCCAAAACAAAACAACTGGTCATGTTTGCCATTATGGGCACTTACTGCACCTGACATGGAAGAACAAGATATAAGATGAAATCATAGTTTCAGTTTTCTATCTAGACATTTCTGTCTACATCCCCTATCATTGACTGGATATTTCAGTTCCCCAAATGCTGCAAAGTGATAAGGGTACTGCTGCCTCCATTGCTGAGCTCTGAGGAATCTCTGATTGCTGCAACATTGGTCATTCCTTCAACCACATGTTGTGGGTCTGCACTTCCTCTGTGAAGTACATCAATCACCATCCTTGCGATGTGTCACTGCAAAATGCTGCTGGATTGTGCCATTACCCCTGTAGCAAATCTGGATATTCATTTCCCTCCTTGGCCAATCAAGACCTAGAAATGATGACCACACAGCCACCAGCATATTAAGAATATTAAAGAAATTAATATTAAGAAATGAAATTAATATTAAGAAATTAATATTAAGAGAAAAAAACCTGTTTGAAAAATTATTCAGAAGAAAAAAGGTCATATCACTATATTCTTGAAGAGATGGTTGTTGAGCAACACTAGCGATGTTACAGCACACCCCAAAAATTCTCCATTTCAAAGCATGTCCAGGAGAAAGTGTTAAATGAGTGAATCACTCGACTGATTACTCTATGTGACATGTGAGATGCTATTCAAGAAGCTGTTGTCTCAAATTTGTATTGATGCCTCTGTGTTTTTCCAAAAAGAACACCCAGACTGTGGCAGACTCTTATGTGAAATGAGTCAAGATCATAAACAACTCCTGCAGCAGTTTCTGCTCTTTGTCTGGTGTGACTAATGAGTTACCAGGCTGTCATATCCAGCAACAGACCGTCATTTCTAATGAATTTGAGGACTTTGCTGGGAATCTCACTCATTTAAGCTAACACCATCAAACGATCAGGCTGAATAAATGATGTAGACAGTTAAAAGTGTCTTACAAAGAACTGCCGAGGGAGACCAGCCAACAAGACTTGTTAGATCCCTCATTTGTAGCAGGTCACATCCACAGCTGGGCAAAGACAATCTCTGAACAGCAGTGCTACAACACAGATTGCACCTATGTCTCTGTTAAATGTGTTGGATTTTAATTCCATCAACAAGCAGCCCCAAATCACAGCCCAACTCTCCTTACTCTTGTTACCCAAGAAAGACACAGTTCTGCTGTGCTTGCAGTACAGGAGGACTTGCAGTCTTCCCAGAAAACTTGCCCAGTTGAGGGAGGTAGGTGTGTTGCAGACATGTGCTACATATGCATGTTGTAGAAATGGGTATTTCATGCAAGGAGAAGAAATGTGTATATACAAGACAGACTAAAATTTTGGTGAATAGAATGAAAGTTTACACAGCTTGTAGGGAGATAATACAAATACAGATGAAAGAGAAAAATATGGATTTAAAGATTGTCCCAGAAACCTCATAGACAGACCAGGCAGTAGAGGCAGGAAATGGAAATTATACATACCTGGCATGTTTATTTTTTCATGTTGTGAGTAATTGTACAATTGCTGACCATCTCAGTGGTGGTGTAGAGAATGGAATTATCCTGTGTAGATGTTTTTCAGCCTCATTACATGTGGGTTAATCATCAAGTTGCTCTAATAAAACAGCTCTATGGATCTGCTGTAGAGACACTCTTATCAATGGACAAGGCTAAGAGGGACAGGCTAGAGATCAGGAGGTTTTATTCTCACTACTGCAGGAAACCTGTCAGCATGTGCACTGCAAGTTTCAAAGAATCCAGGAGTGCAGGGCAAGAATTCTAGGGAACTTAATTTCTTTATATAATTTGGTTTAGAGGAATGGAAGACTGTCCAGATGATTTGGATCCTTCTTCTGTACTTGTGTTGAGTGTGGGAATACTCAGTGCAAGAATGGAGAGAATGTTGTCTCTTCCTAGTCCCACACGCTTTTCTTTCAGTAAGGGGCCTCTGCACTGGTGAGAGATACAGTTTTCAGCCCCATATAGTTTCAAAGCCGGAAGGGATGAGCAGAGTTGAATGCATCCCTCTTCACCAGCTGTTGGCAGGCAGAGGATTATTGCACACCTAAGTAGACAGGGAACAACACACAATCCTAAATCAAGTCATCTGTGCAGAACCCGGTAGCAGGCTTGAGGAGTTGCAACTAAAGGCAAAGATGTAAGTACAGAGAGTGAGTGCAAGAAATAAGGAACAGGAGTCATTGTTTGCAAGGCTTCCTGTTGATGCTAGCTTTTGATAAAATTTATATCTCCATTAATTTTATCTGGGATGTTTCTAAAGACTGGGGAAACGGTTCAGGGTCCTTAGAGCTCTTCTTCCAACCCTGCCTTGTCCCTCCTCTTTCTCTGTCCTGTTTCTCCTATTCCTATCAGCTTGGCTATGTTTCGTACACTTCTGGTGACATCCTCATGGTGTGGACCTCACCAGTCTGCTAAGGCAGTGTCCAAAAGGTGAAGATGATCAGTGAGAACACATTCCAACCCTCACTACATAATTGCTGAGACAGAGAGCTGCACCCTTGCTTTTTATATGTTTTGTGAACACTTCACAGGCTCATAGCTGCTTCTGCATTTTGGTGCTCCTAAAGGATGAGGTATTATTTGAGATGGATGCCTAGGCCCCTCAAGTACATCTTGTGTGCAGTAAAATTAGACTGTCTGGTTTTGTCTGAAGCAGCTGCATAATGATCAAATGTAGCACTTGGCTTGTGTGGAGTTTAATTGCATCTTAGGCATCTAATTTTCCATCTTACAACCAGAGACATATACAGGCGACAAGAAGTTGCAAATACTCATGCTGGATGGGTACTGCTGAGGACAGTGCTTGGAAAATTAATCTTAATGGGAGGGAAGAGCACAGGAAGGTGCAAAACACAGCAAAACAATTTTTACCAACAACACATGGGAACGGAAAGGCTGAAGCTAGAAGAGTAGTCACTAATGCAGACAGACTGTAAATAGGGATGGAAGAGAAAAGGCAGATTAAACAAATGGGCATAGATGAAAGGCAGCTGGTTGTGCCTGGGAAGGATGATGATTCAACAACTCAGTGCTACTTAGCAAGAGACAATCTTTGTGAACACACAGCTCAAGAACTTATTATTTATACTAAAGCTGCTCGAAACAAGTGTGAAAATAGGTCACAACTGCAACAGCCTAAAGTAGCATGGGAATAATGAGCAGAGTGTGTTTGTTCTGCTGTGAAGCAAAGTCAAAAGTCTAAAATCTGAGCAGTTGTATGAGTGAGAAGTACCAGGGAAATGCTCTCAGAACAGAAGTATCTGTATCTTCACTCCATTCTCCATTTTATATATAGTAATTTGCTAAAGACCACGATGGAAGTGTCTAGGAAATCGAAGACAAATAGATCATTATAAGGGCAGAAACTTTATTGGTGGTTGTGTGCTGTTAATGAGGAAGCCTGAAAACTGAAGATTTAAATATGAAACACCTACTTAAACAAATCCTACTTACGGTGCTATTAGTAATATCAAAGCTTTTAAAATTTTTCTGGAAGTATTACATTTTCCATTTGGCTCAAAGACACAGAAGGAAGGCTTTTCAAAGCCTTTGGGAATATATCACAAGCAGACTTACATATATTAATAAGAAAAAGCCCTGGCCATGTAACAAAAAGACCAGCTTGCCCATTATAGCCAAGTCCAGAGGGACATATTCAGGTGGGTTGAAGTACAGGTGGACTAATAAGCAAAAATACTGCTACCAGCTCATTTCCATTTCAACAGGAGCTCGATATTACATATTAGATGAAAAAGTTGGAAATCTTTCAAAGAAAAATGTGCTTGGTATTTCAAAAGCAGCTATCATTTTAGCATATTGTGTGGAACTAAAGGCCAGAGGAAAAGATTACTTTTCAAAATGCTCACACTTTTTTTTTTCCTTGCTTAGCTACTCCCCAACAGAAATAGTGAAAATGTAGATTTTAACCTTTCAGGTATGTACTTCACATGATTTCACTGATTGCAATATTATGCTTCCATACTTCTCTGTGAGGCAGTTGATGATATTGATGAAACAAATGGCATCATATGATTACATGCCTTTGATTGACCTAGAATTCAATTATAAACATCTCACAGAAAGAGTATGAAAGATTCTAAAACTTTAATCTGGTAGGTAAAGTCATCCTGTGCAGTATTTTGACACACTTTCCATCATGAAAGTAATCAAAAAATGTAAAGCTTTTCACATGAAGTTGGTTAAATCTTAGATGCTGGACTATAACTCAAACATAAATGGCCATGCTAAGCATTTGAAATGCCGGCCTTAGAAAAAAGACAGTTCAAAACCCATACATTATTAGTAAAATATACATTTAATACTAACATAAGTGCTCCTCATAAGTAGATTTCCATTAGACTACTCCCAAATGACTGTGTCTATTATAGTGTATAAATAGAAAGCCAACTCACAAGACACAGACTGGATTTTGTGGTTGTGAATCAGTTGGTCTGACAGTGCCAATGATGCCTTCTGTTAGAATTAAATATAGCTCACAGCCAAAAATAACATATGTGAACATACGTGTACAATTGGCACTCCAAAATGCACAGCATGTTTTGGTGAAGCATTGAAAAGAACTGATGAGAACTTTTAAATTCTGAATGTAGAGGAGGAAATATCACAAAGTGGGATTTCTTGTGAAAAAGAGGTGAATAAAACCATGCGAAATTTAAATCTCACACTACTTCCTGTTTATTACAGAGTGCATCTACTCCATGCAGAGTTCTGAAGTGGACAGTCTTGAATTTTGTGCAGAAGAACCACATTGCAGGAATGCTTTAAATTCACCATGTACCAAAAGCCCAAGTCAAATAAAATGTCTAAGTACACAGTAGTAGGAATGTCTTTTTGACTCTAGAAGAGATAATGAATCCTATCACTAAAACACAGAGGTAAGCCTAATTTTGAGGTCACATGTAAGTTATAACTTTGAAATTAGCATTTTTTATTTCATTCCTACTTCTAATATAATTTTCTAGCAAACTGGTACATAAAAAAATGTCACCAGGCAACCATCAGGTCTTCATTATACACACTCAGACTCTGAAGGGGTTCGATAACCTGGATAACTCAAACTCACATATAATGCAAGACAAATGTAAAACTTGGTCATAAGAACATACTGAAAGTGCTGTGGGAAAAGGGCAGTGTTGCTGATGAGTGTGGAGCGGGGAAATCCCCCAGCTGGCACCCGGCAAGCAGTCAAGAACATCCTGCGCACTCAGCCTGGGCATGCCTGCACTCCTGAAATGAAACCAGCTCATGCAGAGCCAGCTCCGGTGTCTCCGCATCAACGGCACAGTGAACCCTGACTCTGAAAGATTTATCCTTGGATAATCAAGAGTTGACTGTATCTGGATGAGTTGAGCCCATTTATTAAACACATCACCTGTCACAGTGGCCACAATAAGCAAAGGGAGGTTTTTCCTTGCCATATGCTGTTTGCTGAATGAGGTTCAAATGCTCAAAATCTTCAGTGCGTTAGCTGCTTATTCAGCTAACATAACACTTCTCATAATGACTTCACCCAGATTATGGATGTTGCTTTAGCCTGCCATTTTGCTACCGTTAGTTTTTGATTTTTTACATAAACTCAGCATGGAGAACTAGTTTGCACTGAAAAGACTAAAAGTATTTTTCTTGTTTCCTTTTCTTTCTATTTCAAACGCCTAAATTTATTCGTGTAATCCCTCACCTATGATTTGATTCTGCAAAGCAGTACAATTTCCAGTTTCTCACATGCTTAGTGTAGCCCTTAAAAATGCCTTGCAGATTTTATTCTCTGATTGCATTACACTTTGTTTAAAGGAAATGGTAATCCCACACATTCTGGAGATGATATGAACACTAAATCGTATATTTAAAATGCATTAAAATCTTCAACTCTGAGGGACTAAACAAGTCTGAAAATATTATTACTAACACTCACCAAGAGAAATATGACTAATTACTGCTTTTTACCTTCTCATACCATCGCACTGCCATTGTCTCTGGTGACAGACACTGCTGTCAGTCTATCTGTTTAGCTTCAGCCATAGGATCTAGAAATACTTTTACTACAAACTTTGGGAACCACTATGAAACACACAATATGACCGAAGACTGCTGCTAAAGTTTCTGCTAATTTGACTAAATAGCCTTTTAATGTTGTTTTTATTTATTCCTGGGAAATGTAGAATTCTGACAGACTACAACCTAGAATGCTCATTTCACTCTAACAGATGAAAAATTTACAACTTCCCCTTCATATTACTAATACGTAAAAAATAATGTAATTAGTACCATTCTTTAACCCACCAAAAATGCATACTTTGCTTTTAAAACATTCAAATGTTCAAGAATTCTGTGTAGCGAATTTTCTTGAATCACTACACTGAAGTTCAGTAACAACAATATCCAAAACCAAGGCAACAGGCTACTATGTAAAAATTTAAAAATATATTTTAATCCAGGACAATTTAGAGCCAAATATAGACTGTAAAATCATTTAAACCCTAATGTATGAAGTTGTATGGCTACCATAGTTAAAAGCACAGTTAAAAACATAATTAGACCAATAATTTTGTACAAAGAAGTATGCTGTTATTATCTCAGTGGGAGATAACCCTGGCCTTTAACTTGAAATAACCCTGCAAGTTACCTTCCTGATAAACAATGCAATATTAATATCACAGCTGGGAGCAGTTCTCTGAACACTCACAGCAGGTATCAAATTTGTTGCCTAATTTTTGTCGGAATTGTAGCATCCCTTTCAAATGGATATCTTTAGCATCAAGTAAGAGGAAAAAGTAGAGTTCAAGATATAATTAAAGCAATTTCATATTAAGCTAAGGGACAAAACAATCCACAGAGCAGCAAATATTAAATCATGAAAAGCATGAACATAAAAATTATTCAAGCCACATTTTAATAGTATGATTAAATATTCTTAGTTACCAGTAATAGAAAAAAAACATAAAAATTGAAAAAACCCAAATACAGGGGGAAACTCTTGTGTTTGTGTTCAGGTTATATTGAGATTCCAAGTCAAACTGCATGATTTATTATGATGTCATAGATAAACTTTTAGGGAGGACCGTTGCAATAGGACAAGGAGTAATTGTTTTACACTGAAGAAGGGTCAGATTAGACTAGAGATAAGAAAGAGTTTTTTTACAGTGAGGGTGGTGACACACTGGAACAAGTTGCCCAGAGAGGTGGTAGATGCCCAATCCCCTGGAAATATTCCAGGTCAGGTTGGACAGGCTCTGAGCAACCTGATTTGGTTGAAGAAGCCCCTGCTCATTGCAGGTGGGTTGGAGTAGATGTCCTTTAAAAGGTCCTCTCCAACCTAAACTATTCTATGATTCTATAACCCAGCTTTCTTTCTTTTTTTTTTTTTTTTAAAAAGAGATCTCCATTAAAAAAATGTATGGGTAACAATAATAAGCACTTTCTAGATTCTTAGAATACAAGAAACACTGGTTTGACTAGAAAAGGGCAAAAGCCTGACACAGCTATTTCTTCCACTTTGAACACCACTAGTCCCAATATAACCATTCCACACCTTTTAATACGCACCAAGGTGAGAGGTTCTCTTTTTGACATAAAACACACTATTTGGTAACAGACTAAAAATCAAATGCAACGCAGATGCATAGTAGGCTACTGTGCTCAGTTACGAGATTATTCCAAATTGTATAACCAAGGAATTATCTTGAAAAAAAAACCGAAAAACTGTACTTATTGTAAGATTTCCATAACTAACATAACTGTCTATTAGGAAGTTGTGATAAATGACAGTAAGTGTTCTGCTGTTCCTTATTCTCATCTTAATCCTACCCACAGTTCATTCTGGCATTTATCATGGCTTCTCTTACCTTCTGTTAACACTTGAGATACAAGACCAGGGGTTTGATCTAACGAAAAAAAATCAAAATACAAAACAATGTTTCCCAAGGAAAAATAAAACTGCACTCAAAATTTGAAAAATATTTGGTTTGTGTTTGATGTTTATGACAATCACATTGTAAGGAATTTTCTTTTACATTATTTAGTTTATTAGAATTTGGGGGTTTTTTAAGTGTTTTTTACATTGTTCCTATAGTAGCTTTGGCAGTTTCAAAAAGCAAGGAGATTTTATAGCTACAGAGTGCTCAGCAGTTTATGCACCAGAATAGTGAAAAAGAAACTTCTGAAATCCCATAGTCAGCAGCTCCTATCTACATTTCCTTTTAATTCTACATAAAATAAAGTGAGATTAATGAGAATGTCAGCTGTCCCACCTGTCAGTGTTATATGCTGATGGAATAAAAACAACACCAAAAGTAGAGCGTGTGTGTTATAACATATTGATGTTTTTCTGAACAACCAAAAAACACCAGTCAGTGATTTTCTGTTGCCTTGCACAGAATCCTTTCTCCCAAATTTCTTTTGCAATCTTAGGTGTTGAGATCAGATATATATATATATATATATATATATATATATACACATGCACACACACACATATACATATATGTCCAAGAGTTGCTCTTAAATATATTCCCCAACACTAAGCCTGTATTTTTTTTAAAAAATGTAGGTTTACATTCTTATAAAAATAATGCAAAAAATTGAAGTCTGACTGTCAAAACATCTGCCTAATATGACAAACAACAGTGGATCTAAAGCAATATGAAAAAGCATCTGGACTACCCCACTCAAGTAGCCACTAAAACCATGTTAAAAAGTAGTTTATAGAAAAGGAAGTGCTGGGTCCTGCACTTGGGTCACAACAACCCCAGGCAGTGCTACAGGCTGGGGGAAGAGTGTCTGGAAAGCAACCCAGGGAAAAGGACCTGGGAGTGCTGGCTGAGAGCTGCTGAACATGAGCCATGGTGTGCCCAGGTGGCCAAGAAAGCCAATGGCATCCCCTGGCCTGTGTCAGGAATAGTGTGGCCACCAGGGCAGTGACTGTACCCCTGTACTTGTCACAGGTGAGGTCATGTCCTGAATCCTGTGTCCAGTTCTGGACCCTTCACTACAAGAAGGACATTGAGGTGCTGAAATAAGTCCAGAGAAGGGCAGTGGAACCGGGGAAGGGTCTAGATCACAAGGCTTATGAGGATTAGCTGAGGAAGCTGGGGTTTTGTGGCCTGGAGAAAGAAGGCTTTTTTTATCACTCTCCACAACTGCCTGAAAGGAGGCTGTAGCCAGGTGGGGATCGGTCTCTTCTCCCGGGCAGCCAGCAACAGGATGAGAGGACATGACCTCAGGCTGAGCCAGGGGAGGTTCAGGTTGGACATCAGGAGAAATTTCTTCCCAAAAAGAAATTGTTGTTAAGGATTGGAACGGGCTGCTCAGGGATGTGGTGGAGTCACCATCCCTGCAGGTGTTCAAGAAATGACTGGATGTGGCACTTAGTGCCATGGTCTAGTTGACAAAGTGGTGGTCAGTCAAAGGTTGGATTTGATGATCTTGGGGGTTTTTTACAACTCAAATGATGCTGTGATTCTCTGAATTTTATGTTAAAAAAAAAAAAAAAAGAGGTTTGCATTTACCTGGACACATTGTCCTTTATCCCCAGGTTGTGAGGGTTGCAACAGGGCTGCAACATGGTGGTAAAAAGACACAGCAGCTTATAGACAAGAAACAACACCCAGAAACAGAAGAGATAAAGAAAAACCTCCCCAACAATAGAGGGTTCAGACAAGTTAATAAGTTAGGTCCAGAAGAACATGAAAGAATCAAAGCAGTGTGAAATGTAATGGGATGAAATGTAATACTACCAAGTGAACTGATTACTGCACTAATGACAAGAAATTTCTCATCTGAAGAAAACAAGGCATGTGAAAGACATGACTGTCTTAATTGGATAAAATAATGTCTGCATGATTTGGCTTTGTGAAAATAACGAATATTATCCTATAATGTGTAACAGCCACAGCAACAATAAAAACTCATTAAATGTAATCTATACAATTCTCTCTTTCTTCAGAAAATCAACAGTTAAACAGAATTAGATGCAGAAAATAAATCTACTAGAGATCAGAGGAATCAAATAGTAGCACATGACACAATCGTATCTTGTGCATCCTCGCAAACCAAAACACATAAAATATCTGATTGTTCTTTTAATGGAAGAAGACATATGTAAACTGAAGCAGTAGCAGCACTTTAAAAAGAACAGATTCTGACTAAAGCGAAGGCTGGACATTTTAAAGTGTTTTCTAACCAACAAATGTAGTGATAGTGAACAAAGCGATAGTTCTTAAATTCGTGCAGATGTACATTTCAATTGACGTAAGATGAGGTACATTTACTTACTAATGCAAAAGATTAGCTCTTTAGAATCTGAAACATCACTCCCACACTTGCATCCTACTTTCCTACAAGCCAACTAGTAAAGCTGGAAGTTGCACAGAAAGAACAGTAACAGAAAAAGCCAAATGGGTTACCAGAGGAAATAAATCTGTTATTTTATCTTTACCCTTGGTCTTAAAACACAGAATGTACTCCTAAGTGAGGATTGAGAGAGGAAATAATCCACCTAACCCAATTCTGTATGATAATTTATTGCTTTCCTATAAAAGGAGATGCAGGATTCTATATAAAATTAAGGTTCACTACTAACCTGCAGAAAGTAAGACCTATCCTATGATAAGAGGAATATCTATCACTCCATTCCCACACAGCCACATTAGAAAGAACTGAGAATCTCTAATCTTTGCAGATCACATTATAATGATACGATCAATTATATTTTAGCTCACAGAAATAAAATTATTATTGTATCCCATTAATTTACATACTCTTTAAAGCAAAAAATGAATCAGACTGAGACTGATTCCTGGCAGACCTCAATTGGAGCTAATCTTTCATAGTCCTCTTCAGCTGAACTACTTAAGCAACCCTGAATGTGTGGGTTTGTGGCTCACTGCTTTATTTGTAGGAATTTTACCAGCCCCAGAGTTATTACTTTAGAGGGACTGCACTTCCAGAGAATAGAATAAGGAGCATCCTTACATCACTAACTGGGCAACAAATATTAGTAATTTTGAAACACAAAGATATACAGCACTAATAGTTAAGGAAAAGAAATAGGTTTTCAAACCTTACATATTATGCTATGTTTTTCATAAGAGAAGTGTAACAACATGAAGCTAAAGGTTTTGGCTCTCTTCACTACGCTATTCCATTAAATAAATACATAGATGAATAAAACTTCTGTGACAAAGAGAAGTTAAACTGCCTCCATCTGTACGTCACACTGATTGCTGCCTGTATTACCATGACAAGTCAGAATCCAGTAAAAGGTGAAACAAAATTCATTATGCCAGACTGATCTATTCATACCAGACAACAGAAGCATGTAACAAAATCAAACTTTTGCAAATATTCCATACATGTTACTATGAAAACTTAATAGGCAGGTTTTTATTTTCCTTTTTCTTTTCACACATTTTCATTTACTAGGAAATCAAACAATGTCATAAAATCACTTAATCATTTTGATTGGAAAAGACCTTTAAGATCATGAAGTTAACTTGATACTGCCAAATCCACCACTGAGCCAAGTCTTTCAGGAAGATTCAAAATCTTTTGTAGGCTGGGAGGAGGTGTGAGGTAGCATTCGTTATTTGTTTCCCTAAAAACCATCATCCTCAGAAATAAGTTCCACCCTCCAGCCAGGGAAAGGAGAATAATACACTCAGAGTACAAATTCAGCAACCCTTGCCTAAGAATTTCTGGCAAATAATAAAAAAAAAAATTAACATCACCCCCAACTTAAATTATTTTAAAAATGCAAATGAAAAGGAGGAAAAATACATGATATGTGGTTTAAGAACAGAGAAATCTATAATGTGATTTGGGAAGAACATGCAGAAATCAGGGTTTTGTCTTTTCATTGTGTTGAACAAATCTTCTCTAGCTGTTTTGAAAGATTTTTTTAATTGGTCTCTCTGATACCAATAAATAGTAAATAAATAGTGACTGGTACTAAAAGGTATAGATTAAAGCTAATGGAAGAGAATGTTTTAGGGTGGATGCTTCATTTTACAAGATTTAATTCCACTGATACTTTAAATGTCAAAGAGGAAAGTGAGTACACTAAGACCCAAAATGATAAATATTAGGCATGTCCATCAAAGTCAAACAGGAGTGTACTTGTGACTCCACTGTGTGCTGGGTTTTGTATTAGCAGTTGATCAATTAAGTCATTCTTAGCCATTTAGAAAATGAAAACACTTTCTCTCACCTCGCCCTGCTCTTGTTTTCAGCCTTCTGTGTCTGCCCTGACTTTTCATCTCTAAGAAGTATCTCACAATCCCTCCTCAGATGCCAGCCTGCTTTGCCCATCCCGCCCCAGGAGAAACAGCAGCACCCCAGGCTGCCCTGTCACAAATGTCAGAAATAGAGAAGTAGGGAACTGCACAGCCAATGCCAGCATGCAGCACCCCAAAGTGTAACAAGCTTCCAAAGGAAGAAAAGGAATAATTTTAATAGAGGTAACCAAGTTCCACAGGACCAGCCATTTTGGATATTTAAATTAAAATGCCAGATCTGGTTTTGCCTTCTGTCTGTATACACTGCTGTGATCATTTCAGATAAATATCCTGTGTCTTTTGTTGTTGACTTCTTCAGAAGAAGCATGATTGAATATGATGTTCCCTTCCCCCTCAGACAACTCCTCTTGAATTTTAATGCTTCATGATTCTCTTGTCATCTTTGTAGAGAACAGTATTTTCCATAAACACTCACTTCAATGTAAAATTTCACAAAGCTAAGATGACAATGAGGCAATGCTAAAATTACACACCTAAAACTGGAAAATCAAGTCCACAGGATACAGTACAAGTAATAGAAATAGTCTATGGATGTTTAATTTTTAGGATAGCTTTTAAAATTCTTTTAATAGAATGACTTTCAAGTTCAGTAAAATTAACCATTTTTTTACTTCATTTCTTAGAAAATTTTCTAAAGATAAGAAAATTCACTACATAATGATGTAGCAATATTAGCACAGATATTATTATATTTCAGTTTTGTAAGTTATTGCCTCTAACAGTGGGAAGGAAATCTATCTCATTAGCTTCGCTCCTATCATTAGACAGTACACTTACATAAATTCTGGTGAATTTCTGAAATGAGGCAGAAAGTTTAAAAACTGCAAAAACCAAAAAAATGGACAAAAATCCATTCTTCAAAATCCATTCTCCACACTCCAAAATCTTATTAGCTGTTATTTAATCAGTTGCCTACCTTTTTTATGTGTGTCTGTCTTAAGAAATAAAAATGCATAAAGCTTTATTACTTGTGCACTGCCAGGCCAGCCACAAATTACCACATGTACTAACTTTTGAGTAGCAGGTTGTGTCAATCCTCAGGTCTCCACATTAAAAAAATGACATAACTGCTGAAGGAAATAGGTATTTGCTAAATAAACAAAAAAGACCCCTACACATAGATTTCCACAGCAGCCACAGCCTGCATAGGAAACTAGAGGGCCAAACACTTGCCTTGATGTACCTGGTGCAGGCATCTGCCTGTACAGCAGGAAAACATTCCCCAGAGAGCAGGGTTGGTGGGAACTTGGACATCACAAGGCATCTTGCTGCCCATAATCTCTCTTTTAAATTTTTTTAAGTAGCTATATCCAATGAGAAAGTGTCCTTATGCATTGAGGGACCTGCACAAGTTGCTGGCCAAGTGTACTGACTCTGAATAACCCAGGGCAGTAGAAATGACAGCATGAAAAATGCTAACCTGGCTATTGTAGATCCCTCAGCAGAACATAGTCACAGAGCTCTGCAGACTATAGCAGAAGTTTCTCACTTCTCCATTTGCATCTGAACCTTCTATCTAGCCAACAACTCAGGTTTTTTTTGGCTGGACTGAGGATTTGTATCTAAAGCAGCAAACACAAGTAGTAAATGATTTTTAGTATGCTGCAGAATTTTACTCATAAATGCAGTAAATTAAGAAAACATAAACAGTCAAATTCAGCCCCTATTTAAAAAAAAAAAAAAACAAACTATGAATTGAAAGAAAAAGAAGGAAGCATAGAATTTTACAAAGACAATACCAATCTCTTGTTTCTATTGTGCCACGCAAAGAACTTGCATTTATTTAGCACAGCATGTGACCATAGGAAGTAACAGTTAAGGAATGCCAACAAGGGAACCAGCTGTTTTCCATATGTGTGGCATGATGGAAATGAGAAAACAAAGACAATTAAGAAACAACAAAAGCTGATGTCTTGTAAAGGTTTTAATTTTGCTACAAATGAAATAAAATGTGAGAGTGGACTAAATGCAAAAATCCCACATGGGTACACAGTCTTCAACTGCTGGTAGAACAACGTATTCCAGTTAGAAGAAATTGTATGAGGAAACAGAGATTTTTTAATTAACAGTAACAAAAACACCAAAATGCACATAACCCCCTCCCCCCCAAAACTGAGAAAAGGAATGTGAACTAAAGACAGTATCACAGTGGAAAGCATAATGTATTAATTTATAAGCCTCTGAAGAGAAGTATGACCAACATGACCCATCAATGCACATTCACAGCCCAGAAAGCTAACCTCATCCTGCACATCTTGATCCTCCCTCCTCTTAGAATTTCTATCAGCTGAATACCACTGGAATCAGGAATAATGTTTGTTCTTTTCTGTATCTTTTCTGTCTTTTTCTTTTTCTAATTACCTCTTCTCAGAATTTTGAGTAACATTATGAGAAACTTAAAGCCAGATGGGCTTGGAGTTTGCTAAGTTGAATGGGCTAATCTAATGCTTTGTGGAATATTTTAAGTTGATTGAATGTTGCTCAAAAGCTTTTGCCAAAGTTCTCTGATTTTCTAAGTTGTCAATGAAAGGATTTTTTTTGTTGTTTTGACCTCTTGAGAGTATCTTGTTGGTGTTTCTCCCATGCATCTAACTCAGAATAGGTAAAAAAAAGTAAGCCTTTAAGTGTCTCATCAAGTGAGGTTTTAGTGGCCTTACTGCCTGTTGGAACAAGTCCAGAACAAAGCTGATCACAGTGCTGGAGTCTCCTCCTGGGAGGACAGGCTGAGAAGGGTAGGGTTGCTCAGCCTTGAGAATAGAAGGCTCCAGGGAGATCCTTATAGCACTTTCTAGTACTTCAAGGGGCCCTGCAGGAAAGCTGGAGAGGGACTTTCTACAAGAACATGTAGTGATAGGACTAATGGCTTTAAATTAATAGAGGGTAGGTTTAGGTGAGAATGAGATATTGAGGAGATTTTTTTCACTGCAAGGTGAGCACTGGAACAGGTTGCCCAGAGAAGCTGTGGATGCCCCACCCCTGGAAGTGTTCAAGACCAGACTGGATAGGAATTTGGGCAACCTGGTCTAGTGAAAGGTGTCCCTGCCCATTAAGATCACTTCCAATGCAAATCATTCTGTAATGGTGAGAATAGAAGCTGTATTATGTCCAAAGAAGGGAGAGGAAGCAAAAATCAGGAAAACAGTGGGAGTACTTAATGAGTATTTTGCAAGAGTATCTGACAAGAAAAGCCATTCAAAACTGAACTTATGATTAAGATGCTTTTCCGAAGTCCAGTGAGTCAGAAGGATATCTTCCAGGCAATGTCTGGTGTAATTCAAGTGCAATCCACAAAATTTGACCAAGGGGATGGCATAAAAGCTGCAATGAGGAGTGCTAACATTAATTTGGCAAGAGTGGCAGCTCTCTTGTTCCTGTGGTGAAGTTACATTTTTAGAATCAGAAGGAGGCCAACAAAATAGTGGGGAGGGGAAACAGCAGTACAAACCCATAAGCAGCACTAGCTAAAGAGAACACCTTGTTTTCTTCATGAATGCCAGATTATCAAAACTACACAGAGTTGGCATTTTGTTTGGGTTTGTTTCTCAGGAACATAGCCAGAGTAAACCCAGGAAAACAACCTGGAAGAGTAAATGATTTTTTTAGGAAATAGAAGTTTGAATTAGAGGTGTTTACATTTAACAAACAAGGGTAATCCTTAAGCTTACAAAATCCAATTCTTGAAGGCAAACCTCCTGATCTCAATTAAATCATGTATGTGAGTAAAGACAAATCATTTGTGTGGTTTGAAGTATTCTGGCATTCATTTTTTCTCTGGTTTCAATCAGAACATATGAGCAAGATAAAAATCTTCTATTAGAGTGAACTTCTCTCAGCTTGCACAAACAAAAAAAGAGGGTTCCTTTTGTTTTGCAATGTGCTGGGCATGGCTGATTTAAAAAAAAGGGGGGGGAAATGGCTACAGAATGGCTACAGGTATCCAGTGGGCCTCCCTACCTCTGAAAACTTTATAATCCAGTGTGGCAAACTGTGTGCTCTGGAAGACTGAAACTCCTTGTACCAAGGGAAAATCCCAGTTCTACCATCCACAAGATGAAAGAGAACCAACCATGACAGAACACAAAAACAATCAACAAGTAACATCCCCAAGTTCAAATTTCTGCATAATACTGTCCATAGAAATAATTTTTTCTGAAACAACTCTGTCATTTTTTCTACTGATGTGAAGAAGCCTAATTGGAAGGCAAGTTTCTGATTTATGAAAATCTCTGAGGGAAGATATTTATATTCAAATTCAGAAAGAAAAAAATCCATGTTGCAAAATGAATAGGTACATCCCTTGACAATCTAACCTGGCAATTAGAAAACTCATCTGGGAGGTGGGAAGTCTACATTCAATCATTCCTTCTCTCTGATTTAAAGAACTGGCAACTTCTATGTCCCACGTAACTGCCCCAAGACTGAGGCTTGTTTTCCTGCACCAAATTCCAACTTAGAACCATTTGTTGCTTCCCCTAACTAGCAAGGAATCATCTAAGCAGTACTATCAAGTATAATTTGAATTGCATTTTTATAGTAAGCCATCTGCATGTTCTGCTCTGGCAGAGTTATATAATAAATTATAGACAAGACTATCGCTTTCTGTGACATGCAAAAATGACAGCAAATAACAGCAACATATTTTGAAAAAATGTTCAGTTTCTGTGAATGCTGCAGTAGAAGACAGATAAACATTTATTTGGCCTGCCTTCCTTCCAGCAGTATTAATGAAATTTCAGCTACTATGGCAGATACAGTAAAAAAGTAAGAGAAAATTTGTATTTCCTGTATTTCAATTTGGTTTTATCCAGTTCATTCAGGAGGGATGCGGCAAAAAATAAAACTGAATAAATAAGGCAGAAGCTGCATGCAGTGTGGTCCCAGGAGACACCAAGTTAAGTTAAATTTTCTTTAAGAAAATGTATTCGTGGCAATATGCTTCCCAGCCTCGGGCAAGAGCCTTCCAGATTCTTAAATGTTTAACTCCAATGAAAAAGGTGAAGGTACTGTATCAAATTTACCTTTGTGAAGTATAAGTTGGACTGAAACTTGAAACAATCTTATTTTTTAACAAACCATACAATGAGAATACTCTTCATACATTTTAAAAAGAGAAAATGTCTTTGACAAATCTTGACTTTCTAATTTCTTGGGTTTTTTTCAGGTGCTTTTATACTTTCTTTCAGCTATTTCTCATACAGTCAATCAATCCTATGTCAGGTCTCTTGGTTTTTTTTCCCTACTATTACTTATATTTTAAGGTATTTAATTTCTCCCAATAATGATATGTCTATTTCTTTTGTCTTCACTACAGAACCTATTGATATTTATTGTTTTTAAAACCCCTGTCTCCTCCTTTCAGAGGATTGACCAGAGGCTTTTTTTTCAAGAAGGTTGAAAATATGAACAAGAGAGACACCTGCTTGCTTTAATAACTTTCTGTTTTCAAGGACCTCATCCATAAATTTTGAAGATTATTTCCTAATTTCAAGTTGAACTCCAACTACAAACTTCCAGCTTTTACCCTTCACCTATTACTGCCACACTGACTCTTCCAGAGCCCATTTTTCTCTAACCATGGTGTTCCCTCATTCCACAGACCTTTTAGTTGAAATACTTAAAGTCAGCAAACTTCCAGTCTTTCAACTAAAATGCAATCCAGGATTGCATCCCAGCTCATAGGTGGAAGTATGAGGCCTGGCAGTATTCCAGCAATAAAACAGCAACATCTAGATGCACCCCAGCACCTCTCAGTTCTCCACCACCACCCCTTCAGCACTTGGTTTTCTTGGAAAGAGAAGGAAGCTGTGTTTTCTCTCACTGACTTCTCAGCATAGACAACATATGTCTCAAAACTGTGAGGCAATCTGCTCAGAGTCTGGCTGCACTCTCAGCTCTAACTCAATACAGCTTTTCACTTGAAGCTTCTATGAATGCAATTCCTTGGGGACAGCACTGAAAGATAGCCCCAATTCATCTCACATCCAGCCAATGCAAGCCTGGTTCGATCAGCTTGAACAGACTTCCATTTGTACAAAGAAAAAGGGGAAAAAATTTGCATTTTTCTTTGCCCATCCATATGTGGCTCGTCAAAATCCAGTCTCCCACCTGCAATTCTTTAAGCTATGTATGTAGAAGGAAACATGAAACAGAAGGACTTCTTCCCCCCTGGATAAATTAAATCAAATCCCCTGTCATGCACTAGTGCTAAGGCACTGCCATCTAGTGTGGAAAATCAATATAACAAAGAAAGAGGAAAAATAGGAAGGGAAAAAAAGATAAAGAGCATTTACAAAAAGGCAGATGAAATTCTATTGGCTTCCATCAATTTTGAATACCTAATCATGATATTCATAAAATTCCACTTGATGGAAAAGCACAGAAGCCCTCCCTTTAAAGCAAAACCCCTGACCTAACAGGCTGCAATGGATTCCATTGTATGGTACTGTGTCATGTCAGTCAAACTCAGCAGAGCCCTTAGTCCCAGTAGTCTCATTTGGTGTAACCCTGTGAAACTAAAATTCTACAGTATTTAATGGTAGGAATCCCTTGGTAGAAAAGAGCTTTTTCTTAATTGCCACATATTTTACTGCAAATTTACTATTTCGAGACTTGATTCTCTAAATCATGTTATATGGAAAGCATTGCAAAATAGCAATCTGCAAGACCAAAATATCAGAAAATTTTGGATTTTGCCAGTTTTTGTACTAGCTGAAGATTTTTCTCTTGCCTTACAAACATTCCTGTCCATACAGCCCCAGTTTCCTTTGTTTTGTGTCCTGTGAAATTACCTACAATTGTTCAATGAACAAGCAAAGGATTTGACCTGTTTCGCTTGGACCAGCTTTGTATGGATGAAGTTAAATACACATGACATGAGCCAATGGAGCATAGATAGGATAAAATAACAAAAGTTGCAGAGCCCTCATGAAGACTACTGATTATAAACACCTTTATATTATTTAATATTTCTACAACTTGTTGCAATCTCTATATTACAGTTGTTATGATCAAGAATTTTAAACACTTGAGTAACACTGTTGGCAACTTCTTTCCAGAACCGCAGCAAGACAGTTTTATGTTTGGCTGGTACAGATATTCTGTATCATCCTGAACAAAACCCTCTTTAGAATACAAACTCTATCAATGACTGTAAGTTCACACAACACAAGTTTGTATAAAATAATTTAGGAATTCTTTTGCATAGCAAGCCATACTGCAAAACAAACATTGCAACATTATAAACATTCTAATAATCACCACGGATCAAGGAGGTATTCGTTTAACTTTTGTAAAATGTACAAACTAGGAACAATTACATATCAGATACCAATGTGTTTCTGAACTATAATGGTACAACTTTCTATTTCATGCAGGTTGTGAAAAGAAATAAGGTATCCTGCCAATTATTCAAAGCCTGTCAATAACATTATAAGGAAAAATACTTTCCACAAAGAACTTAAGTTATATGTCTCCCAAGCCCCCATAATATTACTCAGATACAATAGTGAGCCAGGATGTCACAATCTAGCTGTCTTTTCTTTAAATATTTAGACTGTTAAATTTAGATAGATAATTTTATATATGTGATGCATAGGTTGAAGATTGATACATTAGATTTAAGAAATTATCTGGGAATACCGTATTGCTACATTACTATCATAGATCCAGTGTTAGTCTACAAATAAGGGTGGAAAGGGAACACTGAAAAGAAAGTGAAACATAGCACAGTAGACACCAGGCTACTGATTCACATGATAATATATGAGTTTCAGGCTTTAAAAATACAAAGCAATTATCTGGTCCTCAAGATTGTGATGAAAAATTTGTAGCTCATGATGCAGACATAAGCAAAGTTAAGAGACTAATTGAAGTCTAAAGATGAACCAGAAAAGTCCTGAAATAATGAGGCTGCTCATGAAAATCCCTGAGGGACCAAGCTCCACAATTCATTGCTTACAGGCCACTGCACCAATTAGGAAGAGGAGAAGGGACATACTTAAACCCTGTGTCTGCTGTTCCTCAGGATCCCTTCTTCCCCTCCCTAGGGAAGCCATCTCCACCAAGCAAAATACAGCCAAGCCAAAAGGCTTGAGTCACTTGAGTTTTGATTTATATTTAATGCGAACACAGAGGGACAGACTAGCTGACACCATCAAGACATACAGATGATCTCTAAGTGGATGTTGGTGAGCTTGTAACAGGGATATCTGTACCAACCTGCCCAATCCCTCCATCACAATAAATAGTGATGGAAATACACTATACCTTAACAACTTATGCCCCACCTAGAAGAATACCTTTTGAGAAGAAAACATATTACTAGGCATAGCTGACACAATTTCATTGATATTGAAAGTGATTTGACAACCTACAACTGACACAAGAACTTACTTAAGATCTTTTCATTATGCTGCTTCTCTGTGATCATGTATCTATATTTACCTATTAGGTGTCAGTCAAAGCAAGCAATACTTCTGTTTTAGTTTGTTGTCATAAGGGAATTTTTAACAGCACAAAGAACCTCCAGCTACATCACTTCAGCGATCTTTCCAGTAATTGGGAAAAGCAAGAGGAATATCCAACACTTTTTTATATATAATCCTAGTTACTAGTGCCTCATGTTGTATTCTTAAATTAAAATTTCAAGAAAAAAATTCAAACTGTTGAAATATCCTAATAATTAACTACCTGTATTTATGCTATGCACCCATTCAGCAATGTATTACTAATAAGTAACTCCATATTATTCATATTTCCTTTATTATTTTTTTTAAGTTTTCCATATTACCAAAACAATCCTCTTCAGCATTTTTGCAGTTGCTACATAAATTGATTCAAGCTATGCTAGGAGAAAAATACAGAGGCTGAAAAACAGCAGCAAAAAAATATGTCACAATAAAGGAACTCAACACTGATTAAAACCGTCAAAATGGAGAGAAACCCAAAGAAATCCAAGGCAGTCTGTCACCTTTATGAGAGATAGCATCAGAATCTCCCTAAAGAATGACAATAAACATTATTGTTTAAAGGTTTAAACAGTGGTGATTTTCTATATTTGTTAAGAGTTCTTTCTTCAAGCAACGTGACCAACAACCACAGTGCTATCCAATATGCAGTTCAATTATTTTATTCAGATACTTTCTTAACTGTGGCCTATTTAACATTCTATGGTTTTGAATTTGGGCCAGAAAGTCCTACAAGAAACTTTATCCTGAAGCAATTGTTTCCATTCGGATAGGACACACTGATGTAAGTAAAAAGACAACATAAAGCTAAAGCTTTGAAGTTTTTGACTTTGAGAATAACCAGAATTTATAGCTTTCTGACATCTACTTAATTTACCTGCAGCAGTTCACTTCTCCTTTCCTGAGAAGTGTTTTCAAATAGCCAATGTCAAGGTAAATCACATCAGAGAAGAGAAACACAGGATAACTTAGGAGCAGTCCAACCTCCTTCTCAAAAGCACAGTCAATTATGAGGTTGGATCAGGTCAGCAGGGCTTGATCCAGACAAATTCTGAAAGCCTCAAAGGATCCATAACATGCACAGCATCATTGCACAGACTGTTCCAACACCTCCTTAATGGAGGAAATGTTTTGCCTTTTATCAGGGAACTTCTAAGACTATTAAAAACCTTGAAAGCTGAATGTTTTGTGCCTACCACATGTAACATTTCCACCCTTCATTTCCTGATCCACAGTCTAAAACCATATACCTTCTTGAATAGAAATTATGGCAACATGCTCTGGACCAGCAGTAATTATCCAGTAATTTGCAATAGTCCTGCTATATGACTGCTTGATAATAGAGTAAATAGCTTTTACTAGCATTGCTTTTACTGTTACAAACTGACTTAATTGAGCAAATTAATGAATGAGAGCTAACCACTGCTAGAAATCAAGGTGAACTTTGGTAAAATGTCAATATCTGGATTGCTAAACCTACGCTATAACCACAGGATAAGGAAGGAAAGAAATAAGTGTGGTTTATTGCCAGTCACAGAGTTGATAAGAAAAACTAAATTTTAACCAGCAGTCTAAATTCAAATTTGTCTATCTCTGCTGCTTGCCTGGTACTCAAAGTGAGATGGAAATTTTCACTGAACTTGACTAGATTTTCTGAAAATACATTCAAGATTGAAAGCATTGATTTAGAGGTCAATTTTAGTCTCATTACTCTCAAATGTGATTCAATATATGATTCAAGAAAAAGGTTATCTATTTTTGCTAGTAATCTCACTATGATGACAGAGGATAATCCTGATTCCAAACTCATGTATTAAAATATTTAAAAAAAACAAAGGATAGCTTCTCAAAGTTCAGAATACTTTTACTATTTCAGAAAATGCAGCTAAGCAACCACCCAAAGTTCCTTCATATATTTATGCATCATGTGTGACAATACAAAAAGTCTTAAATATATCACTAATATTAATTAAAAATGAAACATTTTGACCTAGTCTAAAAAGCAAATATTTTTTCCAATTTTTTTTTTATTCCAGGTTACCAATTGCTTATAACAGCTACTTTTGTCCCACCATATTTCGCAAGCAAATAAAGAATATTTAGATTAACTATATTAATTTGAGGTTACTATTTAAGCTGCTTCAGCAGCACAGTTGCAGGAACACAAGCAGTGTGCCATACCACTGGATAAATATTAGTTAGATGCAACTCTGGTCTTACTGGTGTCTTTGACCAAGAACCCTTTGGTTTTCCTGTGTAACAACAAATCAAAGAGTTATTTCTCGAGCATTTTGCACTATAACAAGTTTTTAATTGTGGAATACCCCACCCTGACTCATTGCTCTGGCACTGAAGCACTGCAGCAGACCTGTGATTATGGTGCCTGGCCAGAGGTCCTCGGAGGATGCTGCTCATGATTTATTTGCTGGTATTCACAGAGGGCAGGCCTGGCCCCCAGGGGACACCCCCAGGGATGTGCTAGCCCTGACAGACCCACTGGGTTTTCCCAACCCACCCAGGAACCCATTCCAGCTGTTCCCCCTCAGGATAGCAGATCCCAGGGCAGCAGCACAGACACTCCCCAGCTACCCTCTCCAGTTCCCACTGGCCTTACACCCACCTTGCCAAGCCCACCCAAAAGCACCATGAGCCCCACATGTGCTTTTGTCAAGAGTGACCGCTGTCGGACCTCTCAAATCAGAAAAGCAAAACCATCTCCTGAAGACATGGACTTGTACAGGCCATGCAGCTTTTATTCATGGCATCCCTAGAAATGGGATTTAGGAAGGAAGCACTGCCAGGAGACAGTCGCTGGGGAGCTGATTAGACAGACAGCGTTTAACCTAATCTCCTCTGCCACGAGCACATTCTGCTTCCTGTAATCAAATGTCATCACAGATGAGATTATTTAGGGGCATAATTCCACCAATTTAGACACCAAACTACTTCAGCTACAGGTGGAAAAGATAAATACTGAAAGTAGAGGAATAAAAATGTGAGTGCTGTATCTGGAGGCTGAACTACTAGACAGCTAAAAGTCAGATGAAGATATAAACTGAGCACGTTATGAGGCAAAACTTTAAAAATTCCAATAATCTTCAACTATCTAAATAACAAACAGTTCTGAAAAGTTTGTCTCTTCTATCCTAAAGAATTGCAGTTATTTTGAAGCCAAAGAATGTCATTATCTGCTACTCCATATGTTTTGGGGGGAACAAAACCACACAGACTTTGTCTACCTCTGTCTATAAGAGTTGGAGAGGTTATATTAATTTCCTGCATCCCCAAAAACAAACTGACAGTGTGAAGATGAGAAATTTATATTTGAAAGCTATGACAACATTAAAATAGGTAAACAAGCACAGCTTTTTGAGGGATTGGTAACATAGAAAATTAAAGTCTATGGGTCCTGGGAAAGTAAAAATTCCAAGCAGATTGCTAATTACAGTGGTCTTAGCTCCATTCCTTAAAGAGTTTTTTTTAGTCTTTAAATATGATAAGGCTTAACTACACATACAGATTCTGAAAAATCCTGCTCCAAAGAAGGGATATTTCAAATGGGTAAGTCATGTAAAAAGGCAGGTGTGGGATTTGATGTCAAAATTTTGAAATTTAAAAGAGGACAGAAACAACCTTGCTTAAACAACAGTCCCATTCTATCTTGCATCACAAATGGCTAAATTATTTTGTTCTTTCTTTTTTCCCCCTGAAGTCCATGTAGCTTCAGAAATATTGATCACACTTTTATAAAGCTGTATAATGGTATTTTTAGAAGGACAGAATGAGTGATATTTATATTACCAAACACTGGAAAAAGACAAAAATAGATGGAAAGGCAATAGTAGCCATGCGTCTGCTTTGTTTCAGGTCTGCTCAAAAGCCACAGTAGGAATTAACAGAAATAGTAACAGCTGTCTGAAAATAACAATACTGAGGAGTGACTGCATATAAAAGAGAAGAAAGGGAAAGAAAATGTGTTTGCTAAGAAAAACTAGCAAAAAGTGTTGTTTAGTTTTAATCTTTCTCCACTGTATTATCTACACATTACACTGATTAAATTGTTGGCACTCAATTTTACTGATTTATTTTATCTGCCTTCCAGCCCTTCTGTAGTTGATTTTCATATTATTTTGTATTCATGAGTTTCAATGAGAATGAAAAAGCTTGGATTAAGAACCAGACTGTTAGAGGATACTTCTGTATACACAAAATGGACATTTGTCATTACTCTCATAGTTTTGCAGGTATGATAGTTTTAATGATGATTTGAATAGCAGAAGAGCAGGAATCTCATTTAATTAAACTATTAGTAAGAGGTTATGAAAGTAACCCTTTTGCAGAAAAATTATTTGTATCATCACGAATATATAGAATTCTCTGCCTTTTTGTTCCTATCATTAAATAAAGAGTTTCACAGATCCCTGTGACATACACAAAATATTCACTGACACCAAGCTTTTGGAATGATAGTACACTTTTAATAACTTCTGTGGAATACACTGACATAGTTGTAAATCCTTAAAAGAATCTCTAAACATCCACATTCAATAAAATACAGAGCAATTTCACTATTAACTTAAGTTGGAGGAGAATGTTTACAACAAACTGTGACAAGAGTCCCTAAGCACTAGCACTTCTCTCTTTGGGAATATTTGTTAATACTACTAAAAGGTAAAACCCAACAATGATGAAAGAGAAAAGATACAAATGTATCTGAAGGTTATTGTTGTTTGCTTATATAAAAAAATAAAATATACTGACTGATTTGGTTTCTGAATAATATCTTTCTGCAAAGAGAACATCTCTATAAGTATTAAATACAATACAACTGAATGTATGCTGAGTGAAGACTTTATATTTACTTTCACTTATAAAAGTCAATGATGATGTTGACTTTTCCCCTGTTTCCCAGCCCACACCTTCTACCCTGAAGAGGTGTGTGGAATATCTATTTCACTGCACTAGGTGCCATGTGTCGTTGCACTTGTAATTGAATTATTGTCTCTGGATTGAGTTAAAAATTGTAATACCATTCCCTTTAAAATGAAGTAGTATTATTTTTTATTCTATAAGCTACTCTAGTTTTCTTTATTTGCTAACTGCATGTTATTGGGACAAAAAACAGGTCAGGTACAGGTACGTGAGTAGAGCAGTAAAAAGCCAACCCAGAGGCAGTGGCAGTCCCCAGAGGCAGCAGCCCCTGTCTCTGCACCTCTTTTGCTCAGAGCCTCTGCCACGGGGTTCAGACATATCGGGAACAATGAAAAAGGGCACAACTACGTTTTGACCTGACTCTCAGCTGCAAGATATTGATGAAGGAATCATTGCACCAGTTGTAACTGAGAGCAGTCTTCACAGTGCTTAAGGCTAGACAGACCCCATAGCACAAAGAATGGGCAAACACACTGTTCAACATCTTTGAAGCCCAATCTCCTCTTTTAAGCAACGCTGGGAAAGACAAGATACAAATATTTTCACAAAGAAATAGCATTTGCAGAAAAGTTTTTAAAGTATTCAACTTGTTGGTAGAAACATGAAGCTCACTAACACTACTGTGATTTTTAGTGGTGAAGTCCCCAGAATATTTAGAGATATGATGATATGTATGGAGTTGCACCTTGCAGCAAGATGGACTCTTTAGTTTGTCTCCTGAAGCTACACTGTCAAAATGTAACAAACATGGTAAGTTTAGTTACCACAATCTGATAAAATGCAATCAAAATGGAATGGCATCACTTTCTAAAGATGCTATAAAAATAACAAATCATTGCTGCTTAACTCCTGACAGGATTTTGTGTATTAAAAACAGTTATGAAACCAAATAACCACTCGTGTAGTTTGAATTTCACTCTTATGTGAGCGACTAGCACAAGGCTATTTGTTGCTTCAGTTCCAGTGAAGTTGCAATTTTGAATGGAACTTGATTCTGAGTTTCACACTTCGTTGGTCCTTATATACATGATTAGTCCCATTTAGGTAAAAAAAAAAAAAAAAAAAAAAAAAAAAAAAAAAAAAAAAAAAAAAAAAGAAATTCATTAAATATTCTTGAATTTATATGAGGTAAAAGCTAAATATGCAATGGCCGAAACTGGCTTAAAAATAAAACATAAAAATAATACAAAACATTTAAATGAAAGTACTTCATCTCTGCTGAGAATGATATTTTACACATAGCACTTTTCTCTCCTAACGTTTGTTCGATATATGAATTTTAAGTAGAGTATAAATTACTTCTTTGGAAAAAGAACATGCAGTTTGATCAAGTTGAAGTGAACAACCTCCCCAGGAAATCCATCATGAAGCATTTGATTTGCTAAAGCAAAATGAATTTGCCTAGTAATTTTTTTTAAGGATTTTCCACTGGACTCCCAGTGGCTCAGTTTATAAAAGAGCTATGATTTGAGTGGCATTAGTACTCTACATGCTTTAGGAAATAAAGGTCTTGTAAGGAGAAGTGAAATAAAATCATCCTTGGATACAAAAATAACATCAGTTTGTTAGGTTAGGATCTTAGCTGGTATAGCGCCTCCAACATTTTTCAATCATAGTCAAATAACCACCAACCAAATAACCAGTCTGTAGTGTGAAAAAGCCCTGCAAACATGACCCTGGCCAGCTTAACTCTGTAACAGACTTCTTACATGGAGTAAAGTATTCCAAAACGGGAGATAGAAAATCTGAAGAAAAATCTGGGAGCAAATGCAGAGCAGGGCTGTGCCATTCACCTCTCCCACAGTGTGTGACACCCAGGATCTGCCGAGCTGCTGAGACAATGGAGGGCAATGCTGAGCTGGCAGCATGTTCCTCTAAGCACCACACCAGTCTCGAGCTGCTCAGGACCCCAGCAGGGGGAGATGGAGGCACAACACCCTGTGCACTTTCCTTCTTTACCCTTCTGGGTATTCTGAGCCCATCCTTAAACTGGTGACACACCAGAACATGAACGAATACTTCTGGCCGCTTTGTCCAGTTCATGCTGCTGTGCAGCGGGACCAAGAAGAGCTTTTCCTGTGCCTCTTCTGTCCTTGCACCCACAGAATCTCACTTTTGACCTCCAAGAGAGCTGCCTGAGAAACTTTAATTTCTAGAGACCTGTGTTTAAATGTGGAACTTTGGCAAAAAAGGGGACAATGTGACAATCAGTGAACTCCCTCTTGGTGCAAATCTTAGTGAATTTTTGTTTGCCACACAAATTCCATAGCGTAATGAATGTGGTATTTGCAGCAAAGAAGAAGACCAACCATAGTGAAATACCAGCCATATCATACTGAGAAAGCAAACATATTGCAAAATATATTTTATTAGCAGCAATGTTTTAATTTTAGATCGTCTGCCTGGAACAATATTGAAAGCTTTCATATGCATAACTTCTGTGCTTGAACAGTTGATAACTAGAATTTCATGTTGACACTAAAGAAAAAATAAAATATGATTTGCTCATCTTACTGTGGAAAAATAAACATTCCCCTGCAACTACTGTCATAAATCTTTGAAAATCTATGAAACGATCTGACACCAAGAAGTGGTTCTCCTGCAAAATATTACAGATCCAGCAATGTCAGCCTTTCTAACACTGTCACTTTTTTCCCCCAGTAATCCACAAGAAATACCAGTCTGGGATAATATCAGAACCAGTGTGTTTCCATTTCACAACATCTGAAATAACAGCTGCTTCCATCAATTCTTGCTTATTCCTTATCCAGCATTGATCCTAGTATATAATATCCAGGATAGCTGATTTTCTTAGTTAATCTCTAATTCTATTTTTAAAATTCCACACAACATTTTCAGCACTCAGCTCTAAATACTAAAAAGGCTCCACAACACTTAAAAGTATGATTTTACTGTAGTAAGATCAGAAACTGGAGACAGTTGATAAAATTGAAGAGTAAAAAATATCAAAAGGTTCCCAGCATAGTTTTTCACTGCAGCAGTGTCTTTATACCAGCTGTAGAGGAATGCAGGTTACTTTAATTTTTTATTGAAAAGTCAAATTTGTTCAAAGTTCTTTTTAATCTCATATTTTAAAATAATTCTGAAATAAAGTCTGTTTGTTGAAATGATGACTATGATCACAATACCAGTTTCAGTAGACTAGATTATCACACGTTATATCAAGTGGCAGCGTAAGAGTAATATCCTTATATTAGTAATTATGACTGCACACTTTAATTCATCCCTTTGCATTCAGGAACATATATTTTGGAAGAATGACAAGATAAGGAGCAGTCTATTATTTATTTATTTTTAAGCTGCATTAAGAGTTGAGCTGAAATCATAAGATATAATACCCTAAAGTTCTGTCAGTTTTCCAAAGTCAAAGGACTGCCTACAAAATCTCTCTTTAAAGGGCTTTGCTCAATAGTCCTGTCAGGAACAACATTTCTAGATCTTAATACTGTTAGAAATCTGAAGCTTTTCTACACTGTGCTTGTGATACTGATTTAATCCTTCACATCATCCTGCCCCACCAAAAATCTGTACTCTAATCTTCAAGGCTCTGGTTCAGGTTCAAAGTGAGTTGTCCAAATTTATCTCCATGTGTCATGAAGATGTAATACCCTTCTCTTTTTTTTCTTGGTCTCCTTTTTCTCCTCTATGTCTTACATATATTTATTTCAGATTTTTAAAAAATAGCACAGATACACTCCACATATTAAAAACCACCAAAGATGGAGCGATGAATGGAGAACAGCTTGACATGGTCACAGTAACCACTTGCAGGATGGCTCTGAGACTCTGCCCGTGAAAGACCATTTTAGGGTTATCTACCAATCCACCAGTGGGCTGGCAGATAACCCTAAACTATCCCAGTGGGATGCTAAACTGGATTTGGCACTTACAGAGCAACTAACATCTCAAAGTATTTTAAATGCAATGACACAAACAGCGTTGGTTATGTTTTGTTGTTGGGTGGGGTTTTCTGGGGGAGGGGTTGCTGGTATCATATTGTTTGAGTTTGGGGTTTTGTTTTTTCAAAATACCATATTGCCTCCTAAAACTTCATTGCTTCCAACTGCATATTCCCCATCTGATTACAAAATTATTATCACTTGTTTATGACAATTTCCACAGCATCCAATGTAATCTCAGAGTGCTGTGACTTCAAGTGGAAAATAAGCACCATAAATCCATTCTAATGTTACCTGTTAAAACAAAGAGAAAAGGAAAACAGAAACTGTCATATGTGAAACAAGAGTGTCAACATAGAAAGCATATAAAAGTTTTCAGGAAATATTACTGTATTCTTCTTATAATAAAGAAGTCAGTTCAGCACAGCAAGCTTTCAGCTCAGCACAATACTCTCAACACCCCTAAGTCACATTGTATAACAGATGTTAAATGTAAAATCCATTAGGACCAATTAGATTCTACAGAAGAAAAAACTAATAATAGCATGCAAAGGCAATCTTGCATCACACAACAGTACTGAGAGATACCATGAACCACAAAAAATAAATCCCCCCCAAAAACATTAAACATGTAAATTTCACAATTTTCCCACTAAGACATTGGCTAATAGAAGATATGTTACAGTGCTTGTAGCCACAGGAAGAAGCAAGGCCTCCTGTCTCCAGTTAAAAGCAACTTCTGTGAAGGCCATAACCTATTGCATATCAACAGATAATTAATTAATCTTTCATCCTCTATGGTAGTGTGAAACTAAGTAGCAGCAGAGTTTGAGCATCCTTCCCAAACTGCATAAGCATTTCATGTTACACTAATCTGTCATCCTCATGCGTACTAAGGTGAGAGTGTAAATAGCATGGAGCCCAAAAAAAACCTGAAAAGTTTGTGATACTCTCTGATAGAGCCTTTTCACTACCATGCAGAAGTTTACTCTTTAACTAACTATTAAGAGACAGAGACAGGATTTGTAATGGACACGTTGAACAAAACTGTGAGTGCTTTTCAGAGCTAAGCCACCAGTGCAAGGTACAGGCTAAATTCTGGCCATGTACTAACTGTGTAGACAAATGAACCTGTTATTGCATACACAATAGCTCTAACACCACTGGGGGCAAAGAACATAATATTTTTAATAGGATTTATACATATTAAGAAGGAAAGTCTGGTTTTGTATTTGTCATGACGTTGCCAAAGGCTGAAGCGTTATTTCCTGGTAAGCAATGTCAAACAGCCTCTGGTTCCTTAATCAGAATTAGTCTTCAACTAAATATTCATCCATCCCTAGATATTAAGCAGTTCATAAATGAGTTAAATATATATGCAGTATCCCAGGTGAATTTGATCTTCCAGAATGTTTAAGAATATAAAGTAATTTCCATTTTTTTAGAAAGGTGATAGATGATAATTTTAACTCAAAAACCCTACCAAAGTTTGACAGAGCCTGGAAACCGACCTGCAATATGTTTCACAAACCACAGATTAAACCTTTGTCTTGCTTTAGTAGCTCTTGGGGAGAAACTCATTCAGCTACTTATGATCTAAGAAAATTGACAGAATTAATATATCCTCATGTATGTTTCCAATCACTTTACTATCTACCATTACTGGGAAACAGAATTGCCCGCAATCCTCAGGAGAAATGGTGAAAAAGAACTTTATGTGACTGCTATGGACTCACAGACCAACAAATAATACAGCTGCTGTTGGTTGCAGATGCTCATGCTGTGAATAAAAAATGCAAATGCAGGTACAGCTTTTTCCAGTGGGATATAAAACTAGGTTTCTTCTTCGCTAGCACCAAATTAAGTCTCAGGCACTGTCCAAAACTGGAATAGGCTCCCTAAAGTCTTTTGTCTTGATATTTTTTTTTGCCTGTAAAACGCAGTCCAGGGTTGGGCATGAAAGCTCTTGAAATCAGCAACTTCCCATCTGAAACTGCTTCCTTTTCAGGCTTCATGGGGACATTTGGCAAGGAATAAATTGAAAAGCGGCTGCTCTTTTCCTTGTGTATTAAGCTCTGCTTGTGAGCAAGGAAGGAACATGGCCCTGGCTAATGCTGTTGGAGAGCTTACAGCCAGCAGCCCTGACCCCTCTTCCCACTCTTGGTGCAGAGCACAAGGCTTCCAAGGTTTGCTCTCCCTTTGCTGGATCCTTGTGCAGCTGTCAGGCAAGGCAGCACAATCCATCCAGGGCATATTATAATTATAATAAAGTATTGTTTTATCAACCGTATCTATCAGTTGGACATCTAGTCAGGCTAAAAAAAAAGATAAAAAGAAATCTAAAACATTTACTTCAGGCACTGTTTCACATGCTACTATTCCCATTTTGGTGATTTTCTTAAGCGTAGTTTGTATATTGCTATATTTCAGAGAAATGTATCTGATCATAAAACAACATATAAAGTTGTACAAAAAAGTTTCTAAATGCATAACAAGCAACCAAAATTAAAATATACTCAACATCTTTTCAGTCTACTTTTCTCTTAGTAATTTTTTGCGTTCAGAAGTAAAACAAAACAAAACCCCCACCCAAAAATTAAGCAAACCCATACATTTTCAGTTAACTGTATCAATTTAAGTAATTAACTAACTATTTTACTTTTCACAGCATCAGAAGCTTGAAGACTAAAAACAAAAACAAAAATCATGACATACAAGATCCAGTTCATCCCTGGCATTATTCCACATAAATCAGCGGTATTACACTAGGGATTAATTTGGAACATTGATGTGAACTAGAGGACTGTACTATACAGCAACCTCATCATAACATACACACAAAAAAAAAATCAAAACATTATTAGCATCACAAATGCCCACAAAAAGTATGCACCTACAAATCTATTTCTAAGCAAACAGTACATACTATTTCAAGAAGGAAATTTTACTATTTAGAAAATAATTATGTCAAATTATCTGAGAAAGAAGGTTTAATAATCATGTAGAGTACTTGACAGAATGCCACCTAGGACAATGTGAAGCTCCTCTAAAGCTCAGTTTTCACATATCCTATTGAAATTTGAACAGTGATTAGTTATGCAATGAATCTTCAAAAACTGTTTCAATCCAGTTTCAAAGATTGATCTGAGTACTCAAGTCTGCTCAGCACGGGGAAAGTCACCACCTACTCAATACAGAGCAATGTAAACTAATGAATTTCTCCTCCCAGTAGAAAACCATTCATATTTCCCTCCTCTATCAAATACTGTGCCTAGGTCCAGTTTTGCAAACAGGCAAACAGGTTGCTTCTGTTTAGCTGCCTTATTAGTGAAGTTAGTTAGAGGCTGCATCTCCCACCTCACCACAGAGGCAGGCAAATGCTCTCCCAATTCATCCCTTCTTTGCTCAGGGAGCGTGAAACCACACAGAGGCAAGAGAAGAAAGAAGTGAATGCAGAACACCTCTCTCTACCGCCGGCTCGCTCGACTCTCAGACACATCTGTAATGTTTAAGGCTGCCTCTGCCTTTCAAAGACAAATCTCTGCCAGGGGATGGTGTTCTTGATCCAGCTGCAGTTTCATGACCCGAACCCGCTGCTCAGCCAGTGCCCTACATAGCACTACACACTTTGCCAGATTGAAACTCATTCGTCATCGCTCGGTTTTCCTATCTGCGAGTGACCCGAAACCTTTAAGGCTACCCACAGCCAACCAGCGAAGTTGCTTAGGAGCTGTGTACTGCCTATGGAGCGATTTATTTTCTCTTTTCCAATTTTCGTCCACCTTGGAGCCTTTCTTGCTCCTTGGGAAGTTGGCTGTGCCCTCGCTGCCCCTTCCCTCCCGGGGACCGTGCCCAGGCGCAGTGCGCTCACTTGAAGGAAACGCAGCGATAAAATATTAAAACCCTTCTTTGCTCGGAGATCTCTGCGTCGCCTCGCTGGCAGGGAGCACCGCAACCCTCCGCGCCGGAGCCGGAGCCGCGCCCGCCCGCACCGCGCACTGCGCCCGCCCAGCGGGGCAGGGACCCCGCCGAGGCCGTAGCCCCCCGATCGGTAATCAGTGACACTTCCCCCGGGACACCCCGACACGCGGGGGATGCCTCTCCCGTCGGCACCGAGAGGCGGGAGCAGCTCAGGCTGCCCCACGGAGTGTGTGTGGGGAGCTGCTCCCACGCCGCGCTCCGGACGGGGCATTTCAGGCAGATCTGTCCCGCCCCCACAACGCACAAAATGAAATTTGAACTATGGCGGTGACAGAGAGGAGTAAGGGGAAAGGGGGCAGCCCCCATTTCTCTCCAGCTACACGTTGCTGGTGGGACAGCAAGGGCTCTGGGGGTGCGGCTGTACTTTAGGTGCGCGCCGCCATGCACCCGCGGGGGACAGGGACGTGGGGGACGCCACCGGGGCGCGGGCAGCACTTACTGAAGAAGATGTACTCCGTGTAGCTGCTCCAGATCTTGTCGTCCCTGTACTGGTTGATGAAGGCGGCGGTGCCGGTGGAGTTGCAAGCCACCATGTGGAAGCCCGCCTCGGAGAGCCGGTCGAAGGCTTGTTCCAGGTAGGTGAACTTGAGGTAGAAGCGGGAGGTGTACTTCTCGGGGGGCCGGTCGGGGTCACGGCTCTCGTTGAGGGTCTCTCCGAAGACCTCCTTGGCCAGGGCGATCCTACCGCACACCATGATGCGGGCGACGCGGCGGAACTTAGCGTCCGCCTGGTTGTCCCGCACCGTGGTGTAGGAGCCGCGGTAGCCCACCGTGAGGAAGCCCGAGCGCTTGTCCAGCGCCGCCCGCTGAAGCCGGTCGCTGCTGCCCTGCGAGTTGCTATCCTCCAGGTCGCTCTGGCAGCCCTCGTCGTTGAGCGAGCTCTGCTTGGTGACCTTGGGCGACAGCAGCTTCACCAGGTCGCCCAGCTGGAAGTACTCTGCCTCCCGCAGGAGTCGCTCCTTCTCGGGGAAGTGCTCGGGCAGCGCCAGCTGTTTGTCCCGCAGGTAATCCAGCACGTACCTGAAGAGGAAGCCGTCGCGGTCGATGAAGAAGCGCGCCCGGCTGTCCCTGGGCAGCTGGCGGGCCGCCGCCGGGCCGCCCCGGCACGGGGAGAACATGGTGGCCAGCGTGCTGTCCGGGACGCTGAGCAGCGTGGAGTGCCTCGTCACGTACACCTGGCCCCCCACGTTCAGCTCCACCACCTCGGGGAACGGCGAGCCCGACGGCCCCGACACCATGTCGCTGATGGGCAGGATGCTGCCGCCCGCCTCCTTCAAAGCCATGGCTGCGAGCGGGCGGCCGCGAAGGAGGGTCTCCCTCCTAAAAAAGCCGGCCTCCCTCCACCCCTCCTTCCCTCCCCTCCCCTTCACCCACACCTCCCTTCCTCCTCCTCCTCCTCCTCCTCCTCCTTCTTCTTCTCCTCCTTCCCCTGCCGCCCGGCACGCCCGGAAGCGCCTGGACGGAGCCGCTGCTCCGCCACCCTCCGGCGCGGCAGCGGGCGGCAGGACCCTCGCTGCCCCGGCGTCCGCTCGCTGCCCCGGCGGTGGCACGGGCTGCGCTGGGCTGGGCTGTGGGTTGGCCCGGCCCTGCCCGGAGCGACCCGACCCGAGCGCCCCCGGCCCTGCCCGCTCCGCCTGGCGGGGCGCTGGGCCCGCAGCCGCGCTGGCCTCGGGGCCGAGCGGCCGCCGGAGCCGGCTGCCAGTTGGCAAAGCGCTGCCGCGCTGCCAGGCTCGGCCCAGGGAAGAGCCAAGCCCCTACCCGGCTCCTCCCCTCGCCTCGGCTGGCTGGCTTCGGTTTGAAATTATTTTTTTCCCCCCCTTGAAAATCTCCCAGCCTCCCCCAAATGCCTCTGCCTCTTACACTGTCGTTCCGGTCGACACTTGCAGTGCTAGAATGATGGTTGTCCTTCCAAGAGTAGCATCCAGCAGGATGCATATGACAGCATTTTCCCCCATCTTCCCTCTATCAGCATGCCTTTAATATAAGTGAAGAGGGCATTTAATTGAGGGCACAAAAGAAACCAGCGTTCAGCTGTGCTTGTGGCACAAATCTAATGGGTCCTGGTGGGACACAAATGCTCTATTTGATGTTGTGAGGCTTCACTGTGGCAGGGCACACTGGGATCTTGATTTTCAGAGAAGCTAAACATGCTCTCTAGATTGACGATGGAATTGAGGTGATTCAAAGCAGAAAAAAAAGTCAGCTGCCTTTAGGATCCAGATGACAGACACTGATTTGGAACACATTAGTGTCTGGAATCTTGGCTGTGAAGCACCTCAATTTAAGCAGTAGAGTTTTTAATTTTTATTTATTTGTTTCTAGCGAGAGCCACAGCTCACCTGCATCCAGATTTCTGATGCATGTATTTCCAGGCTGTGCTGCTGGAATACATTAGAGCCCAGATTTGTGCTCATGCATTGGCTGAGATGTACAATTACGTTTGGCAGTAAAAACCGAGGCCTAAACCTGACTCTGTTTCTGTGGCTGCCAGTGCCGGGCCTAAGTGTGACTGTTAAGCTGGGCGGTTCATACATGGGAATATTTTAGTTTTGTTTTTTATAATCCTTCAAATGGTGAGGGTTCAGTCACTATTTGTGCCACATAGGCAGGAGCCCAACTTGTTCTTCATTTAAACAAGACTGACTTCACACCTGGGGTAAAAATCATCAGTTTGCAGGTAGATAGCTGCAGTCTGTCACTTCCTCACTAGTGTGCTGTGATCAAGATGACCAGTCATCCAAAGCTTGGTCAGGCTCTTTAAACCACTAGTGAAGACTTCTCTGATTTAAAGCAGTAACTTACACATGTCTACAGCACTTCATCTGACCTTAGGTATCTCTTTCAGGGTGGAATGAATCTGTCCATGGTGCTACTTTTCTCACTTCATTTGCTATTGACTAACCTTAAACCTGTGTTTAGAAAGAACTCCTTTAGCTTTTGCATGGCTAGTACTAGGGGAGGCACATCCACCACCCCCCCCTCCCCCCCCACCCATTGAGTGGAGAGTGTTGCCAGACTGAGAAAAGACTCCTAAAAAACTAGATGTTTTGTGCTTCAAACATAAGAATTTTTGTGGAAGGGGCATGCAAACAAATGTGCAGGGAAGATTTCAGGAAAGATTTCTGCAGTGCCCCCTCTTGACCACTTAACCACTTACTGAAACCAATTAATAGTTTTGAAAAGAGAAATAACTGTAAGAAATGAAGTAAAATTTTGTCTCTTTCCTTGTTTTTTTTTTTTTTAATGATCTTAAAGGCCAGAAAAAACATTCAAACTGCTGCACAAGAAAGCAGGGCATCATTGTTTATTGAAAATTTTGCCATATGTTTCTGTAGGTTTAATTCCTTGGAATACGAGAGGAGACAGTTTCCATTGTCTTATTCACTTCTGTAGAGGATATTGTTTCTCCTGATTACTCAGATGAAATGTTTCCGCTGATTTCTAAGAAGACAGATTTCATGACCACCGTCTTTTGTGTAATATAGAATAACAGTTTACCCATGTCTAAGACAACTCTTGCCAGAGTATTGCGTGGCTGTGACATTGCAGCACCACGCTGATGAGCAGAACTGAGCTGCTCCTATGGTCAGAGTGGTGCCATTAGCAAGAGGATAATTGCATTTCTTTTTCCCTTCCAGAAGCCCGCAGCTGCAGCAGAACTGTATCTTAAACATTCTCTCTGGTGACTTGTGTTTGCAAGGATGTGTAGTCTAAGGATACATAGTTTGAAAGGTAGAGTGAGATCACTTGCCACACAGAATTACCAGAGTTTGTCATTTTGCATAGAAGTCATGCATAAAACAAATATTAATGTATTATGGAAGTAAGAAGTTTCTTCTCAGGATTGCCAGTGCAAGAAAGGAGAACCTGTGCTACATTCTTCCTAGGCTTAACAGCCACTGGGACACTTGAAAAATCCATACACCAAACGTTACAGTCACCTCTGTACTAAGCTCCTTTATGCTGCCTATTATTTGGTCAGCTCATGTTTTCCTCTGTGAATAAGTATATGCTAGGCCCAACAATGTCTGAGTTGATGAAAATAGCCCATATAAATGCCAAAGGTAGTTTTTTGGTGAGAATGGACAGAGAGAACTTACTTGTGCTCTATGGAGTAAGAACCACCTTGTTACAGGTTTACATTATGTGTTGTAGCAGCAATCCTGCAGTGCTATTTGAGTGAAGTCTAAGGGCAGTACAATAGAATAAAGTAAATCTTTAAACACATAAGTAAATATCCTTAAGCTGCAGACACGTAATGGTTTCTGATACTTAATGCAATGAAAAAAAAAATGCAGGTGAAAATCTGTCATGGTCTGTTTCTTTATCTGTTAGGGGTGTTTTGAGAAAGGGCTGAAGATTTCATGTTAGTTGGAGATTCCCTTAGGTAGGCACGCTGGTGCAAGCAGCAGGCAGCAGCAACAACAATCCTTTTGGAAGTAGCCTGGAAGGGCACAGTCAGGATAAGTTCCTCAGATAAAAAACTTCTTTTCACTGCAGTCCTTCCTGCCCTGGAGTCAGTTGGTATGCTGGTTTGACCTACATGATAAATCTCAACTGAGCTGAGAGGATCATGCTGAGAGAGGGGGAGAACAGAAAAGAGGGTCAGCAAGATCATCTGGACCACATCATGTAGATCAACCAGGTCATTCTAATGAAACATTCATATGGATAAAGTATGCATTTACTGCTGCTCAGTTCTGAAATGGAAATTAGGATATCAGGAATTAATATATTTACTTGGCTTATTGCTCAACCAGGTTTTAAACTGATTTACCCCAGTAAAGGTAGGTTTTCTGCATATAAGAAATGCTACGGTAATCTCTTATGAAAATGTATTTGGTAAAATTGTTAAATAAAATTGCTAAATAAAAAGAGACTTTTTTTAAAGACATGCTTGAGTATGATTTAAAAAAAAAAAGGAAAAATCATTCACTAATACAGTACAAGGTGATTGGATAACATGAAATGAAGGATACATAACTACTTTTCAAATTAAATTGTAAAAAAAAAAAATCTTATTTCTCTATGGAAATGAACAACCAAGTAGAGGATAATGTGTAGTAAAAGAACAGATACTCCCTTAAAGAGAGAATTATAAAAAATTCTGTAGTCCCAGCAAGGGAGCAAATTAAGTGAATTTTTTTAGTAAGGAGGAAATTCTTCTGGTAGGCTTCTGGTGAAGTCAAAGGGACTTGGTCCTTTGTCCTGAGTTGCAGGATCAGGAAGGAAGAGTAGTTCATCATGCAAAAGAAGTTCCAGATGATTACTATAAGCAGGTCAGCAGTAATTACAAAAATCACCTAATTAGCATTTGATCATTATGTTGTCTTTCAAACAGTCATCAGCACAAAAAATGATATTAAAATTGTGGACAAGAGTATGACCAACTGCCAGCAGAATCATGTTTTCAACACTGCTGTACTCTGGCCCAGTAAGACTACAAACCTGGGCCACTTTCATGATTCCTTCTTTCATTTTGATTGTCATTTCTGTCATTTTCACTGTTATTAATATTTTCCTGTTATGAATTCTTCCTGTTAAGGTCTTAATTGTTTCTCTGTTAGCAACAAAAATTCATTCCAAAGTACTGATTTTTCTAAAGACTTTGAGCTTGTTTGTTTTCCATCCACCTACCAGTCAACACTTCAATATAAATGTTATGTTTGTTCCTTATTAACTCATTCAGCACATTTGCCTTCCAGTCCTAAAATTCATACTTTTTAAACCTTAGATGTATTTATATGTAACATATAATTATTCTGAAATGATTGGAATTCTGTCCTACAAGAATTTAGAAATGTTTGTATTTATATAGTTAATTCTCAGAGTTAAAGACAAGCACTCACACATGTAGATGTACTGTGGGAATTTGTACATTCAGGACCTAAACAGCATTGTATACATTTAGGTTAGGACTATAGATTATTTAGTTGCAGTACTGGGACTTAAATCAGAAGAAATTAGCCTGCAGGCCTGATTCTGGATATTTGGGAACTTTCTTTACAGTCCATAGTAATTCATAGCTCTAATTTAACTTGCATTTGAAACATAGCAAGTAGTTATTAAGGTTTTAAAAATTATGCATTCTCAGGGGAAAAAAAGGCCTGGTGAGAAGTTTTGTTAGCCAGGTTAATCAAGAAAGAATTTAGCAACTTTTGCTTCCCAAGGACTGGAAGTTTCCGTCACTAATAGTTAATTTGTCTGTTTTCTGACAGTATTTATGGAGGTTATCACTGTGAAGTGAGCTCCATGATACTGTGGCTGAAGTGATTTGTTTGAATTATTCACGACAACAGCTGCATTAGCTTTACCTGACAAGTTCTTTGGGCCCAGACTCGCTTTTCACTTATGAAGGTGAAAATGATGCCTGTGCTTTCATACTGTAGTAGTTTGGAGTATTCTCTACACTATGCTAACAATACCAAAGTGAAACTAAAAGGACATCTCCAGGAATTAAAAACCTTTGTTTAGTCTACCTTTGTTAGAATATTTCAATTGTATTTTTTTACTCAGACATATATGAGAATAATTTGGTATTTTGTATGATTGGATTTATTCCATGAAAAGTGCACAATTTCTTTTTCATCATTAAGATTAGCACTCAGAATTAGCATTGCAAAAATACTTAGTTCATAGTTCCTTTTCAGAGCAGAAATGTGTCTTCTATGTAAATTTACACTAGTCTAAATCTGACTAAATTCTAACTTCAATGTGTCAAACTCTGCATTTAACATATTCTCCCTATAAACACCCCCATAGCAAGAATCTGTTCACTTGCTGTTAATTAGGCCTAATAGCCTGAACAGTTATGCAAGTGTATTCCAAGTATGACAATGATATTTTTCTCACTTTTTTCAGTGTAGGCTGTATTTAACATTTGAATGTACTATTTTTTCCTTCTTCATTCATTTATCTTTTTAAAAAAAAATCTTTTAAATGTTGATCAATGTGAAGTCATTTCCATAGAAGTACTGCTTATTGATGTTCTGCTCAGCTGCTCATTTCTTTCTTATTCTCAAGCAGCAATTTACCAGAGCCTGCTAAAATGAACAGCTTGACAGAACAAATATATAAATATATATATATATATAGTATCATATGGTTTCCTTATAGTGAAGTTAGGCTATATTTCATTAGTACTTGGCTCCTCAATATTAAGACATATAATATGGTCACTTGCTATAGCAACAGTTTTTATGCAATTACTCACCTTTTTGCTGTCATCAGCACCAGGAATCTCATATTCTCTTGCTGCCATTTCTTTATGAACCTAAGCAGAACGAAATATAGAAACCTCCGGCAGTGAGGACACAGGTATAGTGGTACACACTTGTGCTGGACCAGCTACAGTCTGACTGTAACTGTTTTATGAATAAAGATTTTGATTTTCCTGTATTTTGATAGAGTCTGCACAATCACAGCTCCGTTTGGTTTCAGCTTGTGCTTGCAGTGTTCAGGAGTTCTGACAAGTAGGCACTTAGTGTCTGAGTGGGTCTGTATCTACAGTCTGGCACACAGAAATTAATGCAGAGTGTTTATTTCAGGAACTCCCCACAGTAGTGCAAATTATGGCTACTCTAAATTCAGTGTAGATTTTTCCCGTTTGCTCTAGGTTATCTAATTTTGGAATAGATGATCATAACAATCTTTTCCTTTTTTGTTAAGGGGGAAAATTTCAAAGAAAATATAATACACAGTGCTTTTTCAGTTTAAGATTATGCTTGAGTTTCTAAATGCGCAAAACCAAGAAAAGTCATTATTCTGGTTATATCCCAACTTGCCATATTGTATGTCAATGTTTCTGTTGGCTACGTGACAAAGGAAGAAGATATGTCCATCAAGGCTCTGATTCTGCAAAACTCTTAAGGCCAGATTCAAGGCTCTGATTCTGCAAAACTCTTAAGGCCAGATTTATAATAGAATATTCAAAAACCTTTTGCAATTCACAAAATTTAATATGACTGAAGTGCCTAAACAGGAGGTACTGTTTTGGCACTGGACATAGAAACATTTTTGCAGTATCTGAAGAGCCCTATTGCTTATGATGAGAGTACTGATTAATGTAAAAGTATGCACATGCAATGCAGGATCAGAGATTATACTAAGTCTTTGCTTCTGTGTCAGTTATACTGCTGTTTTTTTAGTATAAAATAATATTTCCATAAAGCATAAAACAGTAATTCATAATGCTTTAGTGCTTACTGTCTACTCATGTCATTCGCAAGAGACAAAATAGCATCATGAAATATGATTATTTGTTCGTAATTTCCATATATTTTTATTCTTTCTTTGTGTACTTGATATTTTCTTCCTGATGTTCCATTGTAAAACTAAATCAGAATACAGAGATAGAATTTCTTTGTCATGCAGGGGGATGCATTCACAAAAGAAAGCTGCAGAAGGTGTTAAAATGGTAAATTAATGATAACTTTAAAGGAAAAAAGTATGGAAGTGACAAAGCTCCAATGAATAGCGCAGTAAATTAACACATGAGAATGAAAAAATCAGTTGTACTAATAACAATACACATTTGATTTTACAGCCAACCAAATTGTAATCAAAATAGTATTAAGCCATAAGCAAAAAATAGTAAAGTAAAATTCATAGAGGTGTCTGCCTCACACACTTTAGAAGACAATAAAAAATATCAGGAAAATAGACAAAAACCAGGCATATAATACAGTTAAAGACATTTTGGTTCGAATGCTGTACCACATTATTTTCCCTTACTGTCACGTTGATAGTTTGAAACTGTTCTATGTTGTAATTGGCAGACTTTTTTAAGGATATAACTGTATCTTAAAAGGAAAGAAGTGAAAACTACAGAAGCTTTGCATACTTGGTTGCACAAAATGAAAGCTGAGAGGAGTACAATTACTGTACATGATTACAGTATGAGTTCTGAAACCCTGAATGGCCAGGCTGGCCCAAGGCCAAATAAGTTGAAACTGATCCCAGATACATTTATGCTGGAGACAGGAAGGAGGTCAGTTTCAGAAGAAGGGGTTTCTGACCCTCATACTTTACTGCTAGAATAAAAAAAAAAAAAACCAAAAAAAAAACCAACCAAAAAAAAAAAACCACCACCACCTGAACAAAACGGCAGCCTCAAATTTGTTTCAAGATGTTTCTAGGAAATAATTAAATAATACATTTGATCTGATAGCCCTGTCTCATATTCCTGCTTTCTCTGTTTGAATTAGAGCACCATATGTGGATACAGAACTACAAGGTTCCTGGCACAGCCGTGTTTCTGGTCACGGGCACTGGTTCTCCTGGCACCTGCTGCAATGGAAAGGACATTGGGGAGTTTTCCAAAGGATTTCAAGGATGACACAAGTACTGGAAGGACCAGCCTGGGGTGATGGTGACATGTCCTGGATGTAAGAACCAGGAAGGACTGTCAGGACTGGAATGATGACTAAGACCATTGTAGTGATGGGTCTCTAGTCTTAGTTTTTTCACTGACATAAGTACGGAAACTTTTCTTGTTGCCCTTGATGCCCTGGTCACATTTAATTCTGTCAGGGCATTATCTTTCCTAATCTCATCGCTGGCTGTTAGGACAGTACCTCTCTGTATCCCTCCAAGGCTACCTGTCCTTGCTTCCACCCTTTGCCTGTGCAGCTGTCTCGGCCCAAGCAGCCTGTAGCAGACTCCCACTATGAAGTCACCTGTCCCTGCCCTGTATTTCATCCTGACTCATAAGCTTTTGCCTGGCTCCTCCTCCACCCCCAGGTGGAGGTCCATGCACTCCAGCTGGTTATTGAAAGAGAGTGTGACACCCCCTCTTGACCAGTAAGATCATGGAGCAGATCCTGCTGGAAACTGTGCTAAGGCACTTGGAAAATAATGAGGGGATTGGACACAGCCAAAATGGCTTTAGTAAGGGCAAACTGTTCCTGACAAATCTGATGGGCAGGGTAAAAGTGTTGTTGGATAAGGAAAGAGCAACTGGCATCATCTGCCTGGACTTGTGCAGAGCATTTGACACTGTCCTGCACAACATTCCTGTCTTTAAACTGGAGATGTGTGGAATTGATGAGTGGACCACTTGACTGATTGGGAATTGGTTGGATGGTCACCCCCAAGGAGTTGCAGTAAAAGGCTCAAAGTCCAAGTAGAAACCAGTGATGTGTGGTGCTCCTCAGGAGTCAGTACTGGCACTAGCACTACTAACAACTTTGTTGGTTACATGGACAGTGGGATTGAGTGCACCCTCAGCAAGGTTGCTGACAGCACCAAGCTGAGTGGTGCAGTCACACGCTGGAGGGAAGGGACCTTGACAGACTTATGAGGAGCTAGATGATCTTTAAGGTCTCTTCCAGCCTAAAACATTCTATGTGATTCAACTTCCCTGTCTCTTGTGAGACTCTTTCAACAGCTGCTGACACTGTCTGATTTAATATATTGAATGGGGAGGAAAGACTTACAGAAATTATCTGAGCACACCAGTAACTCAATTTTTTGAGTATTGTAATGTTAGAAGAACATCTTATAATCAGCTGACTCTATTCAAACAAACTGAAGTCTTACCTTAATGTGGCCTCTCTAAAAAATACATATGTAGGGAGGATGAAAACAAAAGAGTAAACGCTAACAAGGGCATGGATGGGGTTTGTTGTGGTGGAAATGTGCTGTATGACATATTGATGGGAAATTTAGAGACATTAATATACAATACTCTAAGCTCAGTAATAAAAGGATATTAAAATGAATATATAAAAAAGTGAAGATGTTTAACTAAGTAGAGAGGAGAGTGAAAGAGCTAGTCATATGAGGAGAAGTAGAATATTATGGGCACAAATTGAATTTGGCTTGAAGATTACATTATCTGGGCTATTAAAAATAACAGACACAGATTACATGAAATCAACAGAAATGTGAAATGAAAAATTTGTGAAGTGGGAAACCTGTGCCTTCCTTATAAGCAGCAGCCATCAGGAATGAGACCACTTCATCCTTTTTTACTTTGGGGCAAAGGAGAAGGGTAAAAAAATGTTGTAATACCAACTTAAATGAGCCAAAAAATCCAATGCGGAGAGGAAAAGTTTGGGGTTTCCTTCCAGCTGGTCGAATCCATGCCATGACAAAAGACAGAGAGGAGTCAAAACATTCCCTTATGCATGCTCTCCCAAGGCTGGTTTTCATATAGTCATTGTCTTGCTTGTTACTTGAGTGAAAAACAATCATGACCTGGTCATTCCTACAGCTGCAGTGTCATTCTGTGTTGTATATAAATTGGTCTCAGAGAATAAAGTAGTTACACCAATATGCTATATTTTGTGCCTTCTCCCAAAACAAGAGCTCAAGTGTGAAATGACTGAGTAAATTAAAAGGCATATGGAAAGGTCGAGAGAGCTGTAGGAGTAGTGAGAGATTTTCTTAACCTAGTCATAGATTTGAGAGACTCAAGTGGAAGAAATGAAGCTGGTAGTATGTATGTGGAGATAAAACACAGCCACTATTTTTCTACATCATAAGTTTCAAAATACTTTTAGCACAAATACTTCTGAGGATGACAAATCCCACAAATATGGAGAAAGGAAGCATGGAAGATGTCAAGCATAAATGTGAAATTAAAAGAAAAATTTGAGGTGAAACAGAGATGAGTCCTATTAAGCATCAAACTAATGGGTTTCAGGAACTAGTAATTAAAATCCAATGGCTTTAGGTATTAGGGAATACAAAGATATTTCAATGATTGGACATACTAATGGTACTTAGTGCTTCAATCAGGTAATAAATGTAATACAAATACCAGGACTAATAAAGCATTAACACAGAATTAAGAACAAGACCAACTAATTTTGGATTTGACTAACAAACATTGTCTTAACATTGGTTCCAGTTTAATAAAGCACAATTAATGTTATAAATCATGAAACATTATAGGTGTCACTCATTTTTCCCTCTGCTGGAAACTGGCATTTGAAGGATCATATTTCTTAAGCCTTACTTTTTTTTTAATACTTTATCCATTTATTATTTCTGTATGTTGCAAATGCATCTTAGACCTGTCATTGGCAGCCTTTTTTCAGTCAGCTCCTGGGGTCAACACAGCAAAATTATTGCTGTGAGGTTGAAGTTTACTAAATATTAGGGAATAACCCCTTGCAGGTAATGCTAATAAAAAATGGTTGAAACCACCACCTTAGCTGAATATAAGATCTGTCTATCTTCCTCACAACAGTTGCCTGTGTTTATCATCTCAGAGCTTTGGGGATGGAAGCAGAAAAAAAAATCAGTACAATTTTGTGGATTGTTTTTTCAGACTGTGACTTACATGAATTGTGACCTACATGAACACTTACATGCTTTTTCTTGGTCTAATTTGTATCTGCCTCTGATGACAGGTTTTGCTGACATGCACAGGAGCAACATCACCTTCCCAAAGTGAAATATATCTTATTTCTAAAAGGGAATTTTTCTAAGGCACAATAGGGTAAAGGAGCATATTCTAACTAGTTAGCCCAGAGAGTCTGCATTGCATGTAAATCATAGAAGAATTTTGGCTATGGGACCATGTTTACCTCTGGGAGAAAAAGCACATCTTCATCAGTAATGTCAAACAAGCAATGAGTGGGACCAAACTTTGCATGTGTGGAGGGTATGTTCTCAGCCAGTTTACTCATCTTTTAGGAATTGTGTTGTAACATATAATTAGATTTCTACTACATAGGTAATCATAAAGGCTGGTTTTGTATGAGGTAAAGAGTCTGGCTGCCATCCAAGAATTTTACTGCATTAAAAGAAATTTGATGACAGTGCTAAATTCATACTATCTGTAGTTAAGAGCATCCTACCTCGGAGCACACAACACTACATTTTAACAATTATATCCAAAGGATCAACACCTTTAAACTCTTTTACTTGTAAAGAGGTAGAAACAAAATACTTTTGTTTTCTTGAAAGCTTTCAAGTTTCATTTTCTTGAAAGCTTTCAAGTTTTGTTTTCTTATGGTTATATTCAGTGTTACCTGTACTAGCTCAGTGATGTTATTGGGCTCAGAACATACAACTAAATGGACAGTAGCCAAAGCTGATGGTTGAGGAGAGGTCATAAATTATGCATTGGATCAGATATATTCCTAAAAGAGCAGTATACCAATACATTTTCCTACTGATAGGTAGTAAAACTTCCTAAATAGTTGATTGAGACTACCTGATCATTGAGAGGTATATCTGTAGGGAAGAAAGTGATTGCTTTCAACAGCATGGAAGTCACCTTGGAAGAAAGCACTGATCTATGTGACTAACTGTGTAGAAACAGAAAAGGAGAATGCAGCAAATTAGACCAAGAGAACAGAAATTTATATCTTAGAAACTTAAAAAGCAAAGAAATGAAGTGGAAACCTAGCTTCCTTGAAATCAGCTGCAAAATTCTCATTTACCCTGATGGGATTTTGCCTAAGAAATCTAGAGTTTATCTCAACTAGATGTCCAATTTAAAAGAAAATAAATCTAAGTATACAAATTCCATGTTATTATAATGCAGAACAATAATCTAAAGTCTTTTTCCTGATATGAAATAACTTGCTTTCCCATCCTCAGCCTTTTCTAGACCAATGCTGGCTTGAGGGGATTTGTTACACTTGGTTGAAATATGTGAGACAAAAAGCTCAATGAATCATGCAAAAAAGCAGTGAAAGTGCTAGGAGGTGCAGAGGAAAAGATTGCCTGTTAGAGAATTAAATAGAAAGGAGAGTGGAAAGGAATAATTTTTTTGAACATGTAAAAATATCACCTGAAACAAAAACCTCCAGTTCTACAAAAACGTACTCCAGAGACTTTAGGAAAAACTAGTTTTAAATTTAGGTTTTTTTGTAAATTCTTTTAATAGAGGTTTATATCTGATTGATAGCTATTAAAGATGAAATTCTCCCATATTGAGAAGCAGTACTGGGTCTATGTATTCCTTAAATCTCACTTAAACCTTCCAAATTAGGTGTGAGACAATAAAATGTGTGTTTTTGTGAATAATGCCATAGAGCACATTTTCCAATTTTTATAATGAAATTGAAATACAAGCAATCTTTTTCTTCAAATGAGCAGTGAAATGCTTTCTCCATGGGTCAGCAATGTCCCATTGTTTTGTTATCACCTGCATGCTTTAGGCAAATGTTTAATTTCATATTCAGTTGCTATACTGTATAGACTCATTATACAGAGAGTTGTCTGAGTTAGGTTACATTTATATTCAAAAGACAAATTATGCTTCATGTTTTAAAAGTTCGTTTGATAATGCTAAATAGCCTGCTTAGATATATATCATTATGGTACATTATGTTGACCAAATCTTTATGAGGCAACATTGAGACTGCCTTTAATGTTTATCTTCAGTGATGTTCAGAAACAGAGACTGAAGCCAAGCATGATCATGCCGAGAATGGAAATCGGAGGAGTTGTCCTCATTCATAATAAACACACCCAGCTGGGTGCACAGCTGCTAACTAAGGTGCCAAATCTCTAGCTTCCAGCTACCTTGGAGGGTCTAGTTACAAAACCTAACTAGACTGGCTTTCAAAACTACAAACATACGGTCAGGATTAATTTGAGCCTGGTCTGGAATACTGTCTAGGTATGACATCTAAAACAATATCATGTCTCTAAGTGGGGATATTTTATAAAGATCCAAAGGACTATTAAATGAACACAAAGTACTGTACTTCCTGGGGTACTTAACTTCAAAGTCTTAACTGACCCAATTTGCCTGATCTCCTTTTACAATAGGATTTAGAAAAAATAAAAATAAAAATAAAAATAAAAAAGAAGAGAAAGCACACCAACCAATCCACAGGTTCTTCTTCAAAGTGGAAGTGCAACACATAAACAAAAAAATTACCCTTTTCAGTCCAACTTATTTAGCACAGCTCATTAAATGAAGATCTAGAAAATCAGATAGAAAAATAAAACATACGGGTCCATCTTCCTTATTCTTGTTATATAAACCAATGTTACGGTGAACTAGGAAGCAAAGCTGTCTTCAATATATTTAGATATTATTGTAATTTCACCACAATTTACTGCATCTTGGAAGATTTTAAGATAGTACAGGAAAATTATTTTATAAAAATGTAATTAGAATACCATTTTCCATAAACACTTAAAAATGAAAGTTTGATTGTTGTACATACGTTGTACTGTATGAAAGAGTGGGCAAACCAATTAAAATCCAAATATGTCAGTTAAAGATAAGAATGTGAACTCAATATATTTTGTCTAAAGAGCAGATCTTGCATGCATTCTTAAAATATTAGAAAAGTAAATACCTATTTATCAATCAAGTTCGAATATAAAATTCATCAATCAAGTGATGAATGAATAGTGTAAGATGGTAACACAACAGGAGGATGTGTGAAATAAGGCACAAGAAGACCCTTTCTGTTTCCTCTGGTATCTGCCTTACCTGTTCTCCCATTCTGCAACTTTATCTGCTGTCACTCCCTGTCTTATTCTCTCACTGTCTTCTCTTCTTTAAGTTTCAATGACCTCCCACTTTTCTATGGAAGTGCCAGGAGACATTCTTTAGAAGCAGCAGGTGAAAATGCTTTTTCTCTCTTCTTTGCTTAAAAAATTGGAGCTAGTTTTTTTAAGAAGGGTAAATCCTTCCTCTGTCTTCCTCTGTCTCTGTCCTTTTGCACCTGCATTGGAAGGACAGTTTCTCCAGAAGAAGAAAATAAGATTCTCTGAGTACAGACTGAAAACTTCATGAGATATGAAGATACCTTTTAATGCTCTTTGGGATTACTTTGTCTGGTATTTTACCAAGCAGTGAGGCATGTAAAATTTCATGGAAGGAGTGGGGAGTTTTCATCTTTCTTTGTCCTTTGGAGCATTTTGATCACTTCTGAGTTCTTTGACTTCAGCAGTCAGATGGTTCCCCAGAAAAAGACAGAAATCTTGTGGGAATTCATGAAGTGCCATTGGCCACACTGTCAAACTTTTACATGACTTGTAATGTTCTTTTCCTGCATTCTGCTCTTGGGCAGCTGCAGAAGAACATAATATTCAGACTAACTAAGGTAATATTTACATGCCAGAGCTCTTTTTAAATGAGATTCGTATAGCCCAGATAACTACAAATCACATCCAAAGAATAACTTGATCCACATGGATTTTTGGTATGGAGATTTATAGCCACCGTAGTTTTGAAAAATGGACAGCACTAAGATAGTATGTCTAAAGTGCTTATGTTGTTTTCCTTCATGTTATATCATAAGGTCATGGCAGACAACAGCAAAAGTTCAGGTATCTGTCTTTCAGACAATTTAAACCCTTTGCATTAACTGTCACTTTTAGCCTCTCCAGTTAAAATTTTGTTTTCATTCCAAATCAGAGTTAAAGTCCAGGTACTTGTTTTGATTTGTGCAGATATCATTAAAGGATTCAATCTTTTCTTGCAGTCTGCTTCCCAATGTGTTTTTCCTTTGTTACAGTTAATAAGAAAATAGTTTTCTTAAACACTGTTTTAACTTCAGTTCTGCCCTATCTTCCTGTCCTTGTAGAGGCTCCCTGCACTTTCTGGAGTGCATTCTTGCAGATGCCTCCACTGCTCAGCATGGGACTGCTGGGGGCTGAATACAACTGAAGAACATGTGGGGAAGCACCTCCAGACTCCAGCAGCTTTGATGAACAGCCTGGAAGTGAAAAGCAAATAGTTAAATGGAGGAGAAATTATTTACCCTTCTTCCTAGATTTCTGCCATCATATTACATTACAAAAGGGTTGGGGACTCAAGAATAGATGCTGACCTGCTGTGCCTGATGCAAGGCACAGACTGTATATGCATTTGCAAGTGTGTTGCATAGGATCAGAGGATAAAAGCAAGTTTAATATTTTTTATTAATTAATCAGCCACAAATCTGTTTTTTATAAGTGTGTAAGGGTTCCATTATCTGCACTCTAAGCATCAGCTTCCTATTGGTATTAATGAGGATTATGTAAACTTAATTGTGATGACGTTAATTTAGTTATAGAAAAACATTGTTCCAAGTAAACTGTAGTTTTCTAGGACGTACACGTACCCTTTTTCATCAATAGGTGTGCTTATGGTTTACAGGAACACTAGCTAAATGCAATATAGTATTATCCAACACACAAAATGGACAATCCTTTTTGGTTTTAGTATTTTCATCACATGGAACAACTTAATTCTGATTATGGTGTATACATCTGTACCTCATTGAAATGTTCCATGTTGAAAATTTCCTCCTATAGAAAACAGAGCTACAGATGCAAAGTGGTTTTCTTCAGTTACTCATCTATTGCTATTGATTTCTAAAACCGCCCATTTGTTATGATCTAGAGTTATAATTCCTTAACCACACCTTATACCTATATTGTCCTAAAGTTCTGCTAATTTAGAATCTTCATTTCTACTTTGTGCAGCAGATTCAAATAAACTTCTACCAGCATAGTAATGGTATAAGGGGAAAAAGAACTCAGAATTGCACCAAATCCTAACCATCCAAGAGTTTCTTGCTCATTTAATGCAGGAAATAACATCCTCATGAAATCCATTTTGTACCCACTGTCAGATGATATTTCTGTGGTCCATGGAGGAAAGTACAGCTCTTATATTCCCTCTTTCATACAGGCACATGTATGGCAATCTTCCACCTTGTTCTTAATCAGAGGAAAATTTGGGCAAAAAAATGCAGGACTAATTATCTATTTAATCACTACTGCAGTGATGAAAAAGTGAATTTATATTTAATGGTACTTGGTTGGTTTTGAGGAAGGTTGTTACAACAGCCAAAAGACACATACCTATATATAATAGAGCAGTACCACATCTAGCAAAAAAGCTTGATGCTGCCAGCTTCCTGGAAAAAATCCCTTTTAAATCACAATAAAAGACTAAATCCCTAGCATAATACTTTCTGAAAAGAAAAATACAGCCTGCCAGTATCCTGCCTTAGCTGGGAGGAAGGGAAGATTTCATTCAGTGTTTATCAGTGTTTATGTCCATGCCCTTTCTGTACAGATGGAAATGTAGTGAAGCAGAAGCTATTCGGGAAATAGAAGCAGGCTGGCAAAGACTTACAGCAAGATATGAAAATAAAAGGCTCAGTACTATTTGTTAGAAATGGCAATGCAAACTAGCTCCATATCTGGAATGAATGCTCCACTTTTTAAATTGCTGTTAGCTTGTTGGTTGTGGGTTTTTCCCACAGTTTCTAGTCTTGAATACTTATTAATAAGTGTTCTTAAACAAATGGCTAGTTTATATTTAAATTACATAGGAACAGATAGCTGACCAAGGAGGAAGAAAACTAAGGTGTCAAATTACTGTGTCTGAAGGTTTGTTGAACTTTTAAAAAGACTGTTTAATGTGCCAGTGTCAGTGCTGGGTTCTAGCATGTATTCTTCTGGCTCCTGGAGTAAATGAGCTTGATGTCTCCTGAGGGACTGACACAGTATGACCTTGGATAAGAGGGGATATTCTGCTTTCTATTAAATATAGGATATCTCTGGAGTCTTTCAGAAGTGTGTGTTTCAAAATATTTGAAAGAATAATTGAAAAAATTAAATACTCATACCCAAACGTACATAGACACTTTTTCTTGGAGGCTAAACAAATCATGGATCCATAAAACAAGGGCAAGAAGAAAACCCTAAGACTCCTCTACACAGGACTACCATCTTGAACTCAGTGCTTAGGAAAGGCAGCTAAGCTTGACAGGAAAGCAAGAAAAAAAGAAAATATATGGACATGCTCCAATCCCCAAGGTATTAACTTCTCTGCCCTTCCTCCACCTTACCTGTGCTTCCAGAAGGCTTACCCTTGTGCACTGCACTCTAGTGCTGATCCAGGACTCACAGTGCTTTTTTCCAGAGGAAAACCTACTTAAGAGAGGCTGCCTTTGCCCCAGCACAGAAATACGTCTCATCCGCTTAGAAAAAGCGAAGGGTTAAGCTGAAGTCATTAAAGCAGTCATCTTATTTAATTTAAAACAAGATAAAAAGCAAAATGAACAGAGAGTGAAGCATGTGGTTTAGAATAGAATATTCCTGGAGTCCCTTAAGCCCTTCACAATTAAATCAATATGACAGATTTTAGTATTTCGGAATCTCTCCCTTTCTCTTATTACTTCCAGAAAAACCTTTATAAACCTTTATGTTCAATGTCAAGAAAAGCTGGTAGGTAGTCTAGTCTGTCCCATGCCAGGATTATGTTCACTGGTATTATGCCAGTTTTCTAGCCACCTCCAGAGCAGCAGCTTGTTTTTTCTCTTAGTCAAGGATAGTGTTTTACTGGCAAGAACAGTATGAAAAAATACTGCAGTATTTTCTGTGGAGGCCAGCCAAAAAAAAACTAAGACAAACAAAAAAACCCAAAAAAACAAAGCAAAAAAAAACCCCAAAAAATATTGGAGTAAGAGAAAGAAATGGAGAGGAGAGTCAATGGAGAAAAAAGTGAAATAAAAAAGAAGGAAAGAAATGCAGCAACAGCACAGGAGAATAAATAAGACATTAAGAAGCAAACAGAAGATTGGCAGGGACTATTCTTAAAAGGAAATTATTGATAAAAAAATGGGAAAAAAATTGTTTAAAATACTAAAATAGCATTATGTTGACATATAGTTCCCAGAAAGGCAAAAAGATAAGAAAATTTAGTCAATTTAGTCCTCCTTTTATTTTTTCTTTTTCTCATTTCCTTGGTATTTTCTTGCCCTATACCAGTTACATTTTTTGCCACACTTTTTTTTTTCCCCCATGAATAAGTCTTTTTTTTTTTTTTACTTTTTAGCCAGGTACCTTAAGTATTATTTTTCTAGGTTATTGGGACATCCTCTCATTTCTACTTTTTGCTCTGGTGCATCAGCCTTCACTATGCATCAGTGCAGTGTCTTATTAATAATAGAATGGCCACAGTCTCTGGCTACCTACTAAGATCATCAGTTTTAATACATCTCTTTTAATTGATTTCTTCTTCCTGATCAAATAGATGGAAAACAATAACAGAGACTCAAAAGACAAAAACAATTGCAACCTGTATTTCAAATGAAATGAAAATTACTAGTAAAGCACTTACTTTTGCATATCTGAAACTATAACACAATTTTCATTAACCTGGGAATATGAGGACAGCCAAGGATGAGCAATAATTCTGAATCAAACCTTTTCTATACAAATATTAATTATTGCAGGGGAGAATAGCTATAATCCAATTTTGTCAATATATACAAAGACATTATTAGAAACAGTAAATATGCAGACCTTTGCCAAGATATTCAAGATTAAATTTCCAAATCTTATTTCTCTTAGCTATCTTTAATTACTCTCTGCTTTGTAGAAATACATTTTTATGTTTAATCCTATACACAAGTGACACTGTGGCTGTGAAAATTTTGGTCATTCTTTTTCTCTCAGAAAACTTTGAACAAACTACATTCTATTCAGAAGTGTATGTGTACATCTGTACTGTCCTTCACAGTATATGTAGAAACGAAGAATTTTGAAGGCTAAAAATGAATCCAGAGAATTACCAATGACCCAGAGTCATATAGTGACTTGGAATTTACCAGGTGAAAATTTCCAGTACATTAATTACAGTTGCTGGCAAATACAGACAAACACATCACATCAAGTCTTTTAGAGTCCACTCATAGATAAATCTTCCATTTCTTTTTCACAGCAACAATACATTGGCATCTTATCTGGTGGCATGCAATGAGTTATTTAATTTAAAAGCAATTGCTACTACTACTCCTCTTTCATTTTCAACAGAAAAGCCCACTGTTTGTAGAAGAAATTCTTGCTTTAAGCCACTAAGTTCATGCCCTCATCATTAATACTGTAAATTTTCAGGTTTTCTTTAGCCTAAGGCCTTTTCAATATGACATTCCAGTCCTTCTCTAAACTGAAAATAGTCACATCTGATGTCCCTGCATTTTGTAGTAAAAATTGTGGAAGTACTATCATAGTTGCAATACAATAAGTATGACTTTTCTAATTCAGATGAGATCTTCAAATGGGGAGTTTTTATTGGTGCTTTCGTAATTGTTGCAGAGTTTTTTATTCTTTTCAGAAACAGTGGCAACTGAATTCAACAGCAGAAAACAGCCTCACACATTAGGCTGATAGATCTTTTCAAGGCTTCTTTCAAAAATTTTTCCTGTATTATTTATCAAAATTGGTAAAAGTTCAAGATGGGTCATTCAAATAACTTTCTCACTATAGATGGCTCACTGAAAGTGCTCATTTTTTCCTACATGACCCTTCTATGAGAGAAAGCTGAATCAGCCATGGTACCAAGGACTACACTGTCTTGGGTTTTGGTGGGGAATGGGCACAAATAAACAGAAATTCTGAGTAGACTTCTGAGAAACACAGACTTACACGTGAAAAATACTGCAAGTCTTTGCAATACACAAAGTAATTCAAATGACATCCTAAGTGCTCAAAACTTATTAGCCTTCTTTGAATATCTGAAAAGTAAATCCTGCTAAATCTCACATATGCCTGCAACCACATGCAGAGACTATAACAAAGTATAATGCTGATTTTTCAATTATTTTTTTCCCTGGGTTATTTTGCTTCTAGTATTATCTTTCTCCTAGTATTTCTTTAGGTTAGCACCTCTGGGGTAGTTTCTTTAGTGGTAACAACAGGGAGAGTGCTGTCTCAAGGTGGAAATAGTAGCCATTTAAATAGCACACTTCTTACAGCTGCTTAGCACAAACCCAGGTAAGATAACATAGTGGTTAATTCCCCATAGCTATTGCAACTTGCCTACATTTATGTTCCATTCTAAATTCTGAATAGAGTCCTCAGGACAAAGCTGAAATGCTCAGTCTGTTGCTTAGATACTACTTTCACAGGCTTCATATGAAAAATCTGTGTATACAGGCAAATAAACAGATAAGTTAATAGGCTGAACCCGCAATGGACAAACATTAATCATTCCTTTGTGCTATCTTTTGTACAATATTTCAATATGGAAGAAACAGGTATGGAAAACATAGAACACTAACACAATGCAAAATGAAAACATCTATGCTTTGCTGGGATGCCTCCTCCGTGCATAGATATGTGGGGCTACTCTACCTTAATGAAACAACTTACATGAATCTGCATTCATCTGGGTCACTTGACTTACCTTTGTGTATTCCTGCTGTATAGGATACAGAAATGAATATCTTGCTTGTTTACTTACACAGAAGTCACTTGTAATTTGTAACAGTGCAACAACAGATCAAAACCAAGATCATATCCTAAAGTTAGAAAATCACCTTTGCCACATGCACTATAGGCTTTATTCCATAATCAGGAGGAGTTAAATTTGCAATGGTACAAATATTCTATTCAGAATGCCCAAATTTTATCTAGTGAAAACTGCTTTACTAAAAATAGAAGCTGTTCTGCATAAGCATTAGATTGGTTCCTGCTGTGCCATTTCCTCAATAGAAGGAAAATAAAAAAAAAATAAAAGCAATCTTGGTATGTGTTCTGCTCTGCTAATATTAAAAAAATAATTTGTTAAATATTTTTAGCACCAATAATTTATGACTTGAAGCAACATGCTCAACAAACCATGTGTTATGTAAAAACACAGTTACAACATCACAATACAACAGCAGCACCTATTATGTAGTTAAGGTGATACATACTACTCTTTTAAAACACACCACAAATTATAAAGCATTTTGGAGCAAATCCATTTTGCTCTGCTCAGCAGAAAAAAATGGCTACATAAATTACTGGGTTTTGCCTTTTGTTATATTTTTTGTTAATCCCCTGCAAGATAAGTCTGTACTTTCATAGGCTTTGTATTAAGAAACAATTGTGAAAGCAACAGAAACAGCAGAATTCAATACCCAGATTCAATGCCCAGTACCTCTTTGCTGGAGGGAAGAATAGACAGCAATATAATTCTGAATTAGAAAACAGTTGTGTTTTGCAAACAAAATTTCATTCCTTGAACTGGATTTAATTGTTTATTTTTTTCCACCTTAAGCACTATTTTTTTATATCCGTTTGTCATTTACTTCAGATAGTTACTGCAAAGATTAAAAAAAATCAGTCAAGATATTTCAAATGACAAATCAATGTAGCTATCCACATTAAATGTATTTTCCATCAATTTCCACTACAAAAGAGTATAAACATCTGCTACATACCACTTCTGCTGCAACTTCAGGATGAATAATTATGTATATATGCAATTTTTTATATTTCTGAACCTGATTTTTTTTATCTGGCAGGGACGTAGTAACTGCTGACAGAATTACTGGTCTTTAAAATTCTTCTGTAGAGTTACTGTAATGATAACGACATTACTTACATTATATACTGTCTACAAAATTATCCTACAGTAGATTATAATTATCCAGGCATGGGTTTTGGTGAGAGAGACTGAATTTTAATGATTGGTTTCTGTTTGCTTTTATGAAATGAGCCATGCTCAAATATTATCAATATAAATGTGCCTATTAAAAAGAAAAAAAAGAACTTAATCTTCTCACCAAGAATCACGTCTCAGTAGAGGTGATCAGTTGTTTGGGTTCATTTTTCTTTAAAATAATATTATTAAATATTGTATTTTTATTAAATACCATGCTTGATTTTTTTCTCAATTTTTCCCTAAAATAATGGAGTGTTTACAAGCTTTTTTTGTCTACAGAAATTGGTGGTTATTTAACATTTATTTTCCACTAAAAACCAAGATAACAAATTGTTTAAATCAAGAAAAGAAAGAGACACAAGATAATCAAATCTCTTGACAATTTATAATCAAACAAATCAAAGTCATGTTAAAAAATGTCTACGGTGAGCCAGGTAACATTCTTAAATTCCTTCCACCTGCATGACAGAATGTCTTCCTTCCTTTGCATCCCAGCAAAGGGATGCACATTGGAAAAGGGATGGGGGAATGTTTGTATGGGAAACCAGTTCAACTATTTGATACCTATAGGCTTTCCAGAATAGAGAGGAGTCATTTATGTACCTAAATTCCTTGCCGGAGGGGAGCAAGGAACAGAAGTGGGAGGGAAAAGCCTAGGCAGCCTTCAGGTCAGATGATCCTGATGTGCCTTTGAGATCCCTGATGGTTTAATTTGGTTTGGGTACTCACCAGAGCAATTGGCAGCTCCCTCCTGGCAGGTCCCTGCAGAAATCACGGTATTCAAATGCAGGGAACATGTGCTCAGGTCTCATCCTGGCATGGAGTCAGAAATCCTGGAGGTCACCTCTGACAGCATGAGGGCTGGGCAAGGTTCCCATACCCCACAAGGCAGCCATAGCCTGAGATACCTGCTTGAGTCTTCCTTCTTCTGAACTTCTCTTTTCAACCACAGCCTGGATCTTGTTACGCTATGAAAGCATACTTTTCATGATAAAAAGTGGCAAGAAGTAAAATAATCCTTATGGAAGTTAATCTGATATTTAGAGTACCACAGTGAGAGGGAGCAAGCTCATTACAGCATTCCCTCCCACTGCAGGCAGAACCAGCATGAAGAAAAGGCCTTTGCAGAGGAGTGCATCATGAATTTATGCCTATCAATGTACTGTTTTAGTGATGGTGTAGAGGTACAGTTGGATAGTGCTTTTGAGTGTTTGAAAGAATTACATCATATATAAGACTGTGGTTCTCTTTACTGTTAATTAAAGTAGTTTAATGCCTCAGGGCTAGATAGTTCCTTTCTGGGTTTAGTATAAATGATGCAATATATAATACTAGAACTATCATAAATACAGGCACTTCAATTCATAACTTATAATCAGTAAAACTCTATTTTTATTCATAAAAGTAGTTGTCCTTCAAGAGCTCATGAAAAGACCATGTAGACATAATGAGAGGTGCTGTAGATTATTCTTTTTTTTGAACATTTATTCATTCATCTGTTCATTTACTTATTCATTCATGATTTTATTCCTATGATTCTTGCACTCGTCATGAATAATGTAGTTACAGAAAGCTGCAGTTCAGCAAAAGTATGTCAAAATTAAGCATATGAGTTATCACTTTGAAGTCACGTAGATCATTGGTCAAACCACAAGGTAGTACAAGTGGTCTCAGGAGAGTTTCACCACTGGTAGTGTTTCCTTGAAATGACTGGGTAGATCTTTCAGTCAACCCTTGTGTGGCAGGACAATAAAATGCTGACATGACATATTTGGTATAGTTTCTTTTGGCAAATAATAGAAACTATTTGAAAATTAATTTGTTTCTATTGTTATGAACAATCTGTTCAGAAGCTCTCTGTCCTTGAAGACAAGAATCTTAAGAATTCACCATCTGGGCTGAATTAGCTGGATTCATGGGGAATAATTCAAACCATTTACATTAGTCATCTGTTACAGGAAAATATACGTGTATGTATGACAGAGACTGTCCAGAGGACTGACTTCTGAAGGGCATTCCAGAATTCAAGGAAGATGTCTGAGGGTGACTCAAGACTCAAGGTTTGTGTATTGGGTCTGACTGGGGTAAATCTCACAGCCCTTACAGTGCTGTGCTTTGCTTTGGTAGCTGGTGTTGATAACAGAGCAGTGTTTTGGCTACTGCCAAGCTGTGCTGTCCCTGTGACATTCCTTCCCCCACTGAAGGGGATGGGGGGGGCAAGATCCTGGGAGGAGACACCAGCAGGCCAGCTGAGCCCAGTCAGCCAAAGGGATATTCCATACCATATGACATCAGCTCAGATATATAAGGGAAGGAAGAGAGGAGGAGGAGGAGGCACTCAAGGCTGGTCCATGTTTGCCTCCTTGAACAACCGTCACGTGTGCTGAAGCCCTGCTTCCCAGAAAGTGTCTGGACATCACTGCTGGTGGGAAGTAGAGACTGATTGTTTCTCTCCTAAGCTCTTGCACGTGCAGATCCCCACTTGTTTTCTGCTTTCTACTGTAATCTACTGCCTTACCTTACCCTGCTAGTTTTCCTCCATATTATTCTCTCCCCTCTCCCAGTGGGAGAGGGAGTGATAGAGTGACTGAGTGGGCACCTGGCACCCAGCCAGGGTCAACCCACAACAGCTTGAATGAATTCAAGTATCAAATGGTGAGGAGCCACAGCGAGCAGCAGTAATTTCCGAAGTTGAGAGAGTTCAGTGAGGGCAGAGACAGCTGCTAATATTTTTCTATTATTTATTTATTTATTTATTTATTTATTTATTTATTTTAAACCAAACAAATGAAAAACTAATGAGGAAACAAGAAACTCATTATTTGCAGCCAAACAGAGGTCTTAGTTAATTTCTTTTTTTTAACTCCCCAAACTAACCTAAGAGCTTTTTTTGTCAGTCTGGGGGAATCTGGAGGAGATTTAGAAGCAAAGACCATGAATTTTTGAATATGATCATCTGTTATACATGATTTAGTACTCTGCCTCTGTATGGAAAATTAACTTAATGTTAACTTAATTTCAGTGTATTGTTCCAACTTGTATAGAACCTTCTTGTCTCCATCAGAAACTTCCTGATAATGTGTGCACTGACATCTCATGTCTATGAGCTGGTATGGAGTCAATATTCCTGGTGTGCTGACGAAGAGTGAGAGATAATAATTCTGTTCATGCAGTAGGGATTAACCTTCCCCTGCAGTAAGGAATGCATCTAAATTGTACAAGATTCATCATGCAGACCAGCTTAGCACTTGTAAGAGTATGCACACAGGTGGGCAGCCCTGCCATGCAGCTACACTTACAAAACAACAACACAAGAAATTGTAAGAATTCTGCAAAGAGCAAAAAGGGGGGTAATGCATATGTAGACATCTAATTTGGACAAGGCTACATTAACAAGATAGCAACATACAAAGTGGTAGAAATGAGAACTATGATTGATAACAGAAGGGGTCAATAACTTAAAGGAATTAAGTAGAATTTACCAGTGCAAACGTATCAGAAATGCTAAAGAGGTATAAAATGAGGGACAACAGGAAAGAGTAAATACAAAAAGCCTATTTATTTGGGAGTGGATGAGAGTGGTAAAGGAAAAATTGAGAAGTTGAAAAGACCGAAAAAGGGAATGTAAGCAGAAGTGTGTCATTTAACTAGCAGTTTAGCAGTATCTGTTGGGTAGTCTTCTGTTGATCCCACTTGGAGAAGGCAAATAAATCTGTTCTTATTGTGATGTGTCTGAATTTTTCTGTAGTGACTGGGAATATCTGAGTTTTTTCTAAAACTGCTAAGGGAATACATGAAGGGAGTGGACCAATCCTAGTAGCTGTGGTATTGAACTTTTAGCAGAATGCATATTCGGGGTTAGTCATTGAAGCTCACAATAAATAGACTTACAATGGCAAGGAGGGCAAATGATCCATTTCTAAATGCTGGGAAATACTCAGTCCCTTATGTTAAGTTAAATTCAGTATTCAGTATGGCTGTTAGCTGCCAAAATTGCTTGTCACTTGCCTGTATTAACATGGAAGTAGTGAGGGCAGGTATTTACTCAATCCTGTAATGGTTATATGGGATGGGTGAGACTCAGATTCAGCTCTGTTCCTTACCTAAATTAGACCCAAATCTTCCCCAGCATAGTAAGAAATTATATCAAATGGATGTCTCCTAATATCTTTTGGGATACTGCAAAATACTTCTAAAATTACTGGATCAGAACTGATGTTTACCAGTCTTCTATTTATGCCTAGAGGCTTAGATAGCCTCATCAGGGTTATAAGGAAATTTGGTGTTCATAAGGTGTGAATGTGCAAGCATCACTGTCAAATCTCAAGCACATATCTGGGTTTTGTATGTGGTCCAATCGTAATGCTAAAGACCTCAGATACCTTGTCTTGAATACAGTCGGTTTTTGAGTTGGGTTCATAATTTTTTTTAAATCTTCAGGAATTTAGCAGTAGTTTTATACTTTGCTGATTACAGCTAAATGTCTTACAATAGTTTTCTGAAACAGAAGACAATATACAACACAGAATTTGCTGTATAATACAGAAGCTCAGCATATGCTGTTTACAGTTTTACATTACCTTCAGTATCATAAGGCTCCAGTGACTGATACGTGCTTTAAAAGCACAGAGAATTTCTGCAAGTTTGTGGTTTTAAGTGGTCTATGATTGTCCTGCTGCGAAATTACAGAAGCAGCATACTTTGTAGCAAGTTCTAAGTTTTCCCCTTTCCACTTGTAAAAGGAACCAAATAACAATTCATTTATTGTCTACTAAATTAAACAGTTGTAGAACTACTATAATGTTCCCAGTGGTTTCCATTTTGCTGTCTACAAGCTGATAAAACTGAAATCTTCTCATAATGTCCTGCTGAGACAGAGGCTTGGGTTTTGTGTTGATCTGAACATTTTCTATATAATTTCTCTCTTGCTTTTTATTCTACCAACAATCTTCTGTGCTGCATGACCACTTCCCATTAGAAAAGCAGACAATCTAATTTTAAGTGTTCACTAAAATGTGATAATGCTAGACTCATAAAATTAGACTTTTTCAGATATTTCAGTGTACTGTACAGGCCTTGATTTTGTCTCATCTTAGATATTTACTTTACTCAATTTATTGGCAGGTATGCCAATAAAAAAGAATTCACAACAAACTGTTGAGAATTATCCTGACATTAGAAAACAGAAGATATATTCGCAGGCCTACAGTACACGTATCATGAAAAGCAGTTGAGACAGCATAGTCTCAGAGAGAGAAGGTTAAGGAACAACGCAATAGTAGCTTACAGCTTTCTGAAGAACAGATGCAAAAATGCAGAGACAATCTCTTCTCAGCTGTGACAAATTGCAAAAGAGGTACTAGCTGGGTTGCACATCAGGAGAAACTTCACAAGGAGCTTGGTGCAGCACTGGAACAGGTTGTCCATGGATGATGTGGACATTCTAGGAAGTTTTCAAGACCTGACTAGACAAACCGATGGCTGACATGTCTCAGTGCTGGGGATAGTAATGCTTTGATGGGGAGGCTGCATAACATGCTCCTCTGATGTTCCTTCCAAACAACATTTCTCTAACCCTGTGATGTAATTCTGTCATTCTCCCTTCTTAATTTAGTGGAAGTGCATGTGGAAAAGTTTTGTGGATATTTTTTTCTAAAAATGGATAATTATGCTTATTACTAAAATCATTTAACAGAACTGCTTATTTTTTTTTCTACAGGGAACAAGCACATACATGAAGAGCCACAAGGCCTCACTGTACAGTAAGGCTTCAATCCACTCCTTCCTTTTTCCTGTGAAAAACATGGTGATGACAGAAAGTCAGAGACTGTAAATTACCTACACGGAGCCTTAGGTTCTAAAAGGGATATGGACTGCAACTCTCAAAGTCTTGGACATTTATGAGAGATGTTTTATTCCCTACCCAAAAATCTCTTTTGGTTCTTATCTTTCCATTATTCAAGGAGCATGACTGAATTATTAGCCAATGATTATAATTCCTTTCTTATCTAAAACTGAAATCTTTATGTCCCCTATTAAAGAATGCAGGGAGACAATACCAGTAAAGGAGCATTCAATGAAATCCTTTCATGCACATTCACACCCAATAGAAACTAATGCAGCAGACAGAACACTGCCATGAGAATGCATACTCCCTCCTTTCCTGCATCCACTTTCTTCAGCCATATAATGTAATATTTGATGGTTGGCATAGAAGAGATACCTGCAACAATGCAGCCAGGGGTATCCTAGCACTTAATGGCCAGGCTCTGAGCCCACACTGATGGGAGTAGTGTATGTTTGCTGCTGTCTGTATTGTACAGGGAAGGTGTGCATATGATGCATTATTTTTAAGATTCACATGAAGAATAAAATAAAACCTATGGGAAGAAATCAAGTCTGGCATTTACCAATATGGCAAAAATTATCAGCTTGAGTAATTAATTTTTCATTGGACTGTATCGATACAGTTTGGCATCAAACCTTGCTTGGGAATGTGATTTTACAGGCATGATTTATGGGATCAGTAAACAGAGATTACCCACTCTGCTTGTCAATCTTTGCATTGCATTGATTGTTTACAAAAATAGCTGTAAAAGTAAGTAAGGATATACTTCATGATTCCCTTAAGAATATGTGTGGATTTGCTCTGGACATCTCCAAGAGACCTTTCAGAGCTTCAGCAAGGAAAAGCTTTTGGATGCCAGTTGAGTTCTTCAGTGTGAAAGTCAGCTGTGCTAAATATACATCCTATGAAGAGAAAGTTGGGTACTGAATAATGAATTCTGCCCAAGCTTCAAGCTTTGTTGGACTTTTCCCTATAAATTTCTGATGAATTGGTAATGCTGCACTAAAGAAATAGATTAGAAACTGACTGATCCCCTTCGCAATAGTGACCTCAATTTTGTAGATGCTACTAATAAACAGTCTCCTTCTTTTCATTAGAGACAAGCATTTTACTTTACTTCTGATTCACATTTATTTTTTTTCCAAGGACCTTTTTAGATTCTATCAACAAGTAAGACCATTTTCCCTAAGGTATATTGTGATTTCTCAGCTTCTGAAGCAAAAAAGATATGGAGGAGGCTATGGCATGAGTTAATTTATTTACAAGTACCTGCTTCTACTGATTAATGTTTGTCTGAACCAGAAGGAATCTGCTTTCGGGTATTATCATTAAAAATGTGAAAGCAATTTTGCTAATACAAACTTTTCTTTCTCGGGTATGTCACAGCTATTTTGCAGTCCACAGGAAGTAGCAAACTGTCAGTTTTTCTGTCCTTAAACCTAACCCCTGCTGTTGACCAGCAGTATGAAGTTGGCCAGACATTTCAGGTCTTGATATTCCTACAATCTGCCCATTGATATTTGCTAATGATCTTACTCCAAGTTTACTGTAGTGCAACTCAGACTAAAAGCCTATCTTTTTTTTTGCACTAGAATGGTCATTATTATCATCCTTGGACTTGTAGGGAGGAGTAATTCCCCTTTCTGCAAGAACATGTGAACAAAATTGTACATTCTGCATCAGCTTGGAGGACAGCCTACCCAATCAATGGCTCAATCATTACTCTAAAATGTAAAAAAAATATTTAATTTCTTTTGCATTCAGCAGCCTCTGATGTTTTGAACTCTAGCAAGCCCACCTCCCCATTAATTTATTAGAAACAATGCCAAGGTGAAGCCAACTTCAGTTTAGATGATTGTAGAAATTCAACATTGTGACAAAGCTGTGAGGAAGCATATAGCAGAGTCATAAGGAAAAACATATAAATTCCTAAAGGAAGCACAAGGAGTTGGAGGACAGCAGCTGGGGACTGACAAAGACTGCCCAGCAGAAACTTGTGGTGTGTCTCCTTCACATAGCCCAGCAGCTCACTGAAGCCCTTAGATATCTCTTACATCTGTTAGACAATGAAGGATTGCTTTATACTTTGAAACTAGATATATTTTGATCACAGCATCTCTTTGTACATGCTTAATTGTGCCTGAAGAGTATAAAAGAGTTCCAAGAGCATCATGAATCATCAAAAGTATAAAATTCCTAAAGACTGGTTCCAGCCTATCCACCAACCAGACTGTTTAGCAAGTGAGACAAGAAGAGAGACAGATTTCCCTTTGTCCCTTGTGCACTTTTTCAAATGTTTTAGTAATATTGGGATATGTGCTCATATCTATTATACCCTATTTGGTGCACAATTCATGAAGAGTTGAAATGGTATCCACCATCACTATCAGGAACTTACATTTTTTCAGTTTTCATTGAGAACAATAAAAGCTGTACCCTAATACCAGTGAATCTAGAGAAAGCATTTCTATTGAGTTGGATGGGGGATGGAGCAGTGTCCAAATTAGGTAGAAAATTATTTTCTCTGCTGTTTATTAGAAATTAATCTGAAGAACAGCTGACTTTAAAAGAAAATAATGAAAGTAGTTTATTCAGTCTGATTGCTCTGATGATATAGAAATACTCATCTAGGATCTAATTAGTGTGAAAGAAATATTTTGGACTGACTGAAAATCTTCCTTCCTTTTCCTTGCTATTAAATTTCAGTTCACATTCTATAATAATGGAATGTAACTTTAGAAAATGCCCACTGCACGAGGAAAGGGATAAGCAAAACAATACAAACATCTCTGAGAATAAGGCATTGATCGAGTTCTCTGTGTTTGTACTCAAATGTATAAAGAAGAGTGCAATTTCCTCTTCTCAGTAGTACTAACTAACACTAAGCTATGCAGTGCTCTTTCAGTGATCCAAATTAACAGCAGCTTAAGTCAGCTTTGTATTCCTGAAATTGAAATCAGCCCACCCTTGTCATTTGATTTTTTCTGGCTATTTTATCTACTTGTGCTTAAGCCTGCACCAAATTTGCATTCCACCAGTTATTTGTTTTTAAATGTCATACACTTAAGCACATCCTGGACATACTAAGGTGATACGGCAAAACAATTTCTACTTCCTCAAAAGTTGTATGACTGTTGAGATCTAATTTGCCCTCGCTGTTCATTCAGATGGAATGGAAATTTGTATTTCTGTGTCGAACAAATATGCAGATTTGCAAAAAAAAAGTTATCTCAGACAAAAGCCTTACACCAGATCTATAAAAAAAATCACTTGTGCATCTACTTGCTAAAATGGAGTGTGCCCTATCAAGGACAAAGAAGTTACTATAAATAGTCAGTAATAAACAGAATATCAAGAGTATATGATGGACTGTAAAGAGTTACACTGACATGCACATTGTCTTGTCACACTGGACTGCAGAATATAGTGTTAGTGGAGTTTACTGCAAAAATATATCTGGAATGCATTGGCGTGATTACACAGTAACAGACTGACCAACAGAGTTAAAGATATTTGATTATTTAAAACATCACAGGCTATTTATAAAATAAAGCCTTTTATTGAGTTAGCTCACAACTAATGAACAAATATCTTGTTGAGGTAAAAGAAACAATTTATTGAGCTCCATCTAATGGGGAACAGTGTGCTTAATCTAGTTCTGCCAGCCAAGCTGATTCTGCATAGCTGTCACCCATTGCTGCGGACAGTGATTGTGAATTGAAAAGTCAGAAAACATGCAGAACATACTGAATTTTTTACAAGAAACTAGGACCCGTCACATACTGAGGATACTGACTGTCTGGCTAAGAGTCACTCAGTAGCCCAGACTCAGAGTCTGGATTTCAGCAATATTGATTTTTGGTAGAGTTCTTTTTCTAACATTTGCTGTGGGACAGGGGAGTGAAATCTTCCTGAAATCCATCCCACCTGACAGTACACTGGCCAATGTACACAGGTGTGAGTGCTGGGTGTAGATCTGGCTCAAATACCTCTACTGCTCTGAGCTGCCTCGCATAGGATGCATACCTCACATCAATAAACAGTGGAAATATTTCCCAGTCCTGCTGTAGTTTATGTCTCTCATATTTTAAAACTGAGACTCCTAAGCAAGGGATGAGAGTCGTCGCATTTGTTCACACACATCTTGGCCTTAGAACAGCTGTGCTTTCCACTCCTCTGGTTGCTCCCAGGAGGTTTTAATGAGGATCATCAAAGGAAGATAGACACTCTGCCTGAGGTCTTTTTTTTGCCCTCCCCATACTAGGGAGATGTGGTCACTGGGAAGTTTTGGGGTGTTGTACAGTGGCAGGGACAAGGCAGAGAAGGAGAATATGGCAAGCAGGAGAGCATCTTGCTGGCTGGAGGCTGCCTGTGTCGCTCCACCAGATTTTCTCATATTCCATCTTTTGTCATCAGGGCCACCCCATCTGATACAAAGTCCACTGTGTTTAAAGATTGGGGAACTTGCATGTGGGGACCATGAGTGAAAAGAAAACTTGCTAATTTGGGAAAGGAGATTTCACCTGACCATTTTTGTGAGAATTCACTTTAGGCTCCATCATCTGACTGCCTGAATTTTTAAGAAAATTTTTAAGAAACTAAATTCTCCTCACAGCATGTTTATGAAATGTGAAAGTATCATTATCCTTGTTGAGAAGTCTCTGGGCCAGATGTTGAAAGATGCCTGTACCTAAAGGAAATCAGTGGGATATGTCACTAAGCACCTTTAGGATTCAAAGCCCAAATGTTTGCCCAGGGTCTGATAGGAAATCCAGCAAAGTGCCCGAATTGAATCCATATGGACTAAGTCTCAACCCAGTGCATTAGCTACAATTCCTGTCTTTAACAGAAAAGACCTTATGTCCTTAACTCCTTGAACTGCTTGACAATTTTTGGTAAACATATGTAAACAGTTTATGTAACAACCGATGCTGTAGCTTCACATTGCCCAGTTTATTCACATCTGAACTCATGACATTGCATACACAGGGATTTGTAGGCACAAAGCATATTATTACTTTTGCCATGCATTGTATTTGCACTGTGATTTTCCTTAAATGTGCAGCATTGTTTTGTTAAGCAGTCAGAATGCAAATACCACTGGCACAGCTAGAAAACATTCAAGTGCTCAAGTACACAAAGAATGCAAACTGTGCAGTAAAGCACACAAAGCCCAACAAGATCATTAGTACCATCCTGCAGTGATTACAGAGCAAAGTGCCTTCTGAGGTGCAGTAGTCAGGCTATACAGAGGGAAAGCTTTGCAGTGTTTTAATGCAATGATATTTTTAATGCAATTGTGTGCTGCCACAGTAGTCATATTTCACCAGCATAAGCTGCTCTGGGAATGAGGCACTATTCTCTGCTTGTAACTTGCCTAGGTATCATTCTTGATTAGCCATTAGGCACTGCATAACAGTCATGAGGATGAAGATAATAATTCTAAGGATAAGAATTATGGCCCACCAGACCAAAGCCCCATCTATCTCTGTATCCCTTTTCGGATAAAAGTCAGAGGCATATTTTTAAGCAAAAAACATGAGAAAACAGGAGTGTATAGGGTGACTCCTTTCCTGGTATGGCCTCTGAGATTCCAGCAATCAGAGTGAGGATGTGAAAACTGGAACTGGACTCCGTGGGGATCCTCTAGCAGTTTGATTTGCATCATGATCTCTGTTTTAACTTAATGACTCAAAACCGATAACCAACTGTCTATTATCAGTGCATCTGCCTTCAACATCCCTGCCAGTACACACACACAGAAAAAACAACCATACACTGCCCTGTGTATGCCACCTACCACTAAAAGATGGTGCAGGTCTTCAGTATAGTGATTTGAAAGAGCTACTGAGAAAAAGTTAAAGTTTTAAAGGAAAGTCACCACGTCACTATCATGGTGTTAGAAACCATGTCAACCCTTTTTTGAGACACAGTATGGACTAAATGTCCTCTTGGTGCTCTTTCCTGCACTGATTTTTTCATGAATTTATGATTATTCAGCTGCTACAACAGCTAGAAAGTTCAGTTTTAGTTAGTCTGAAATAAGAAAATGTCTTTCATTCTGCTTGAAAATATAACACACACAATGTTTCATCTGGTGGAACCAGATGTAGACCTGTAAAAGCTGTAGTCATGTAGGGACCATAACTCTTCAATAAGCCCTAGCCATAGGGTTGAACAGCCATACACACATCTTCTGGCCATGAGCTGCACAGAGAGAGGCACGATTTATCTTAGCAAAAATATCTCTACATTATTCACCGGACAAAGGTTGTGGGTCCAGTGGACATTTCTGTGGAGATTCTTTCTGCACTTCAGGGTATTCTTAGCAACTGACCTTAGCAACTGATCTGAGCTTCCTCCTTTGCAGCAGGACCCAAGCAATAAATCAGACTGGTGTGCTGGAAAGAGAGAGTTTAAGTATATAGGCAGGGATGGTGGTGAAGCAAACTGCAAAGTGCTCCATTAAACATATCACCTCAGTGTCTGCCCTCAGAAATTCACGTCTCCAGGGTGATCTCTTTTGAGAAGTGGTCCTTTTTATAAGGCAGGAAGCATTAGGTATGCTCATATCTCAGTCAAAGATTTTCCTACGCAGTGCCAACAGTTATTCAGCAGTACTCATTATGCAGGTGAGCTACATCACAGTGCTGCTACTCTGCAACACTCTGCAGATCTCTATGCACCATGTGCACAATGTCTGAAATATAAGCAAATTTATGCTGCACTCATCCTTTTTGTGGTTATTAGTGTCACTTAGTATCATCTTCCTCCAGCAAATTGACTCACCCAGCAAAATGCACAAGTGCACTTTAAAGTGGATCACATTATCACGCCTACTTCTTCTGAAGAGCCAAGTGTCATTACTACTTTTCACAAAGAATAACTGCCTAAACTGTTTCACATTCTGCAGTGCATCAACAATGCTCTTCTTCCACTCAGTTTGCAGCTCAGAAGAGTGATGGAACAGTAATGCATGTCTATCTCATTGTTCTACATGGAGAAGTAAAATCTAGTGCTCACTTTATGCCTCTTTAAAAGTTAAGGTATTTGTTTCTGGAGTCTTTTCATCAAGATATGCAGTTGTATATCACCTCTAAGGCCCTGATCATATTTCAGGTGTCAACAAGGTATTTGCATTAAAATTACTTTGTTTACTCTAAAAGCATATTAGAGGTTTCTCTCTCAACACTACTGATTAGATGACCTATTCAAACCGCACAGTTAATTTCACAGTCAGGTGTAGACAAAAAGGCCTAACGATGGCCAAGTGCTGATAGGATTTTACTTCTAAAATATTTTCACCTTATTCATTAGCACTCTTTCTTCCTCTGTGCGTATTTTCTAGAAGGTAGATGGAGTATCAAAAAAATACAAGGGTGCAGACTGTTAAATGGTAGGATTATGACTAAAACCATGAACTTCAAACCAGCAACCAGGAAATAAAACATCAGAAAGAAGAATTTTGGCTAAGAAACAGAGTGAGAAGAGGTGCTAAGGGTCGGAATTGAGAACAACAAGCAAGTCACTAAGCTGAAGAGCAAAGTCAGATCCCAGTAAAACTCCATATTATACATTTAGAGCTGAGATGAGAAGCTGCTACTGCTTGAGCTAGACAAACTATGGCCACTCAATGTCCAGAGATGATGGTTAAATAAACTAGAAAATAACCAAAGGAATAAAGTTGTAGCCAGGGGTTACATTATGCAACAACACATTGGGAGATCTTATACTTGACTGCTGCAGTTGTATCTACCCAGAATGTTATGTGGGTCACCAGCCTTCTGGGATACTGCCTGTGGTAGCCTGGTGGCTTTCTGCACTTTGATTGCCCAGGAATGCTTGTCAAGAGGCTGTCAGGAAAACCACCAATGTAGACACTTGAGTTCAGATCTCAGTGACTTTTGATGGGACTGACCGACCTTTTAAAAATCCACTCCTTGTTCTCTGCAAAGTGGTGGCTTCCCACATGGTCTGTTATGTTTACAACTATGAGTGTTTGGTGTTTCATGACCTCTTCTCACTCATTATCACTTCAGTTAATGTCATGGCAAAAGAAGGGTAATGATTCCTTTTTTTCACAATTGTAACTAAAATGCTACCAGAGCAGAGGGTAGGTGTTGGCCAAGGTCTTTATTATGCAGCTGTATGCAGATCACTGTAAATTGCATCGTCCATCTAGTTCAGTGATGCAGCACCAAGGTCACTGGGCAGTTTTAAGCTAATGATGCGACCATAAGTCTAATAAATGTGCTTGGTAATCACAGCAAACGTATTGTCATTGTCGCAGATGTTATTCTTTCAAAAGCACTTGGCAAACAACTAAAACACAGCCCTTGTGCTTGCTTTGACCTCTCCTAAGAATGCACCATCAGGAACATTGAGGAGATGAGATTGTTTAAGAAGACAAGTCATAGCCTACAGCTACAGAGTTGATACTACTCATAGCACTCTTGCAGTTTGCTTAGAATAAACAAGCAAGAGGATAACTGAACGTGAATCAGTGACATTTTGACAGAGAGTAGATTTTGGAAAGGAACATATCCATGAGTGATACCAACACAGGTAGAGATCAATTTCTTATTACAATGATCTAGGCAGGTTGACATTAATTATGCAGTTGGTTTTTGTACACATTATGCTGCAGTAACCCATTACTTGCTGATCCAGCAGCCTTTTTATATCTTTCAGGAAATGCATTAACCAGTAAATGCATTGTGTCACTGTGAGCTTTGTCATTATGTGCAATGATTTCCCACAGGGCTTATCAGATGCTGCAATTGATGTTTCTTTGGAAGGATATACATCATCTCCCAGGCTGGGTCAACTGATGGTTGATATTATGTCCTGAAAAGTGGCAATCCAGTGTTCAGATCATGTTGCAGCTCCAGTGTCTTGCAACCTATCATATATATGCATATCTCTATTTTTACATATGTATATGTATATCATATATTCTTATGTACATCATGTATTCTTCTTATCTGCCAGGCATGAAGAAACTCACAATAGGCTGACCACTAAATATGCTCTTGACAATAAGGGAGAAAAAGGAAGTTTAAAACAGGCACAATTTCTTGAATTATTGCTTCATTTATACCCATAATTGATAGGAGTACATGAGTAATTCAGCCTTACTGTAAAATTCACTTAAGATCATTCAGTGAACAGAAAATGCCAATATGTGAAGATGGCTGTTTAGCAAGGCACTGAAATAAAGTGGTGGCAAGAGAGGTCTAAGTCAAGACACAGAGCTGTCTTTTCTCATTTTCAAATGACATAAACAACACAGTCATGAAATGAGGCCACTGTTTTGTGTATAAGCCCTCTGTGGCTTCTAAGTTGAAAAAACTAGAAAAATATTACGCTTCCCTAATGGAGCTTTTTCACCAAGAAGCACAGCATGTGTGCAATTCAATGTGTCAGCAGCTTTCTGGCCTCAATTCAGCTTACCAACAGTTAAATCATTCAAGGTTATATTATAACCTATTAGAGATGACATGTGACAAGATGATTTTTGATAAAGAGTGGAACTTCGGTACTACAAAAGTGGCCAGGGAGAGGAGGTCTCCAGATGCAACCTGACATTTTGTCAGCAGCTGCAAGTCAGATATAAAACCATTTTATTGCCCTTGCACAGTCAGCTACATGCTGTAATTTCCTCTCACTCAGAATATGTCCTCTTTTATACCCTCCTGCATTTCGTTGCAATAGAAGAGCAAAATGTTGATATTCCAGCAGAAAGCTGCATGCTTGTTTCTGAGGGTGACCTTGAGCATGCCTGGCACAAAAGAAGTGCAGTGGAAGGCAGGCAAACACTCATTCTCCTACACCTCTGCCATACTGCCTTTGTCCAACTCTTACATCATCCTTTGAATTAAAAGGAAGGACCTACATAAGTGCCCATTTTTGTGTGTGAATGCACATTCAGAACATTTCATGTGCATTCTATGAAGAACAAGAACCAAAGACAGATTAGAAAACATCACTCTCCAAAACCATAATTATTTTCCCCTTTATGTTCTGAAGCTTATTTCTGAGATTCATGATTTTTTTTTAAGTCTTTGGGGTGGGAAGCCTGAATTAAAAATCAGTATGTGAACCATTATTATTTTATAATCCTCTCTTTTGAAAGTTGAAAGTAACAGTTTGCCAGGCTTGTTTTCAAATGTTCATGGAAAGATATGAGGGAGTTAAATATGATGGCCCAGGCAAGAGAAAATACAAGAAAGTTAGATGGTGTTGGGGAAGCCTGTCCAGAGAGTCAGAACAAGAGTTTATTACCAAATATCCATGTTTGAAACTGATCTTAGACGAAAATAACATTTATTTTTGATGAACTAACAGTTTGTAATAGTGACCATAATATTTTTATATTTAGGAAGTACACACAAGAATAACATGGTCAAAAGCATCGCCATGGCTATGCAGAACTTCAGAAAGGAGAGCTGGGTAATAATGAGGAATCTTGTTTCAAAGAACTAGAAGGACATCTAAGACAGTTAAACCCTCTCAGTCAGCACAGAGACCCCTGATGGACACCATACTGGGAGCACAGCACCAGCATGTACCACTTACTGGAAATCCCTTGGGAACAGGTAAAAAGAAATTGGCACAGAAAAACAGCAAAGCAAGGACAGTTACTGGAATGAAGACCTTAGCATTCAAAATTATGAAGATGTGTCTCAGTGAAGAAAAGGAAGAAGTTACAAATTCTAAGAGAATAAACATAAAACTATAATTAGCCTACCATTTGCTTTGTAAACATTGTGGCAAAATTTCAAGGTGTTCATTTTCCCCACAAGTAATTTGACTTGTCTATGACATCAAAAGACAAATTGATGGCTCAATTCACTGCTTCCCCTGCCATTCATATCATGCAGATCAGGATGAGAATGAACATAAAGTGCTGCAGAATAGAGCCATTTTATACTTGTTTTAGACAGTATGAATGATAATAGGAAATGTAGGACAAAAATAGATCTAAATGTTTCTAAACCACCTTTTCTCAACTCTACAACTACTGCAAGCATATGAATCTGTCCCCACTCAGAGATGAGAATTTCATTAATGCATGGTAAATCATAGATTTTTATATCCATACCCTGCAGTCACTTGACAAGTTTATCTGTGCCTTATTACTGTTAGATTTACTCCCTGATACAGCAGGGCCAAATTTGTCATGTTTATAATTGCTGATCTTCCAAATTCACACAATTCCCACTTACATGCAACTAGAACCTGCCTAGTTATAGCCACAATTTGGTCCAGGGTCATGCCTCCAACTTGGACTCTCTGTTCCTGTTTTCATAGCCCTGCAATAAGGAAAAGGATAAATGCAGCATTTTTTCCATAAATGAGTTATATTATTTAAGGAATTGGCTAAATATACATTACCTTTTGCTTACTCTCATGACCTCTAGTCTGAACTAGTTTGACTGGAATTTGGTAAAATGAATTTCAGAATGGCTTGCATAAGAGTTCTTAAAAAAACAAACAAGCCAACAAATATGACAGCAATGGGAAATATTTTTACCAAAGGCTCTTTCAATTCAGAAAGAGCATCACTAGCTTGAGGACAAACTGATCATTTAATTTCTCTCTGACCTGAAAAGGATTAGGAACACAATTACTTTTAGGTATTCTTGAGCAGTTTTGCCATACTAAGCTTCTGCATAAGTGCTTGTAGCATCAGGACCCTCTGTCCCAGAATCACTGGCCCTCTGTCTAGGAAGAGAAATATTTTGTAAACAATTCACTGAAGAGTTCAAAACAATCAATAAATTGAGGATGAGCAAGATCATAGGAATATGCATCAAGAAGAAAGACACCCTAAAACAGTGAAGGAATAATCTGCTGCCATTTATTTTCTTCATATTTCCATTTATTTCATCTATTTACTTTTCCTAGCTCTTTTTACACCTACCTTCATTTCATCTTCCATTTCATACTTAGATTTTTTTCCTGTTGTCACTGCACACATCTCCGATTCCTCTTGATGGCTTGATATTTCTATGCATTCTATGCTTCATTGCCATAATAAAAATGTTTGGTTCCTTTAAAACTAAAAACAGTAAATAGATTTTTGAGAGGCAGATAAAATTATGGAGGTTTGTATTTTGCCTGTTCAAATATAGTTCTGCCTTTCAGGAGACATTTTTAGGGGTTGCCTTTACTTTGTGTATTGCTTTCCTGCAGTTACAGCTGGCAGTGATCTAGTGGCAACTTTAAAATATAATGTTACTATGCATTAAAAGCAGTACAATGGTGTTTTGGACACCAACACCTCTTAGAGAAAGAAAAAACAAGACAACATTCCTAGGTTCCCTCTGTTGTATCAGCCTGTTCCTGGCCAATTCTTCAATATCACAGAGGGTCACTCAGTTGTCTGTCTGAGACAAAAAAACCCAAACACCCATACCCAAACATAAATTCAGGATATTAATTAGTAATTACATAAGTTGGCAAGCTGGTTTTTTAAAAACAAATAAATACGCATTTTCACTTGATTTACTATGTCCATTAAATATTTACATAATTGCATTCTAGTTACTCGCTAGCATATGTATTATATTATAAATAATTAGAACAGAATTTTTATTTTAATTATAATTTATTTCTTTTTTTTCACTCTTACTACCTTCTCAATGCAATTTCTTTTCTTTAAGCTGCAAGACTGTCAAAACATCATTATTTTGAGGCCATCTTCCTGTTAGCTTGACTTTTTATTTCATTACCAGCTATTAGGAAAAAAACAGTAAGTCATAGAATCTAATTTTTTTAATGGAACTTAACGCAACTCTAGGAAATCTGAAAATAAGTAAATAACCCCTTGCCCCTCCAACAACCATGAACAGACTGTAAGAAGACTACCAGAAAATGCATCTCAGAAAACTGTTAGAAGTGCAAAAAGTCCATAAAGTAAAGCACATGGGTATGCAATCAGGAGCTGCTGTCCTTCCATAGCCAATGCGGAGGTAAAAATTTTGGAGGCCGACAAACTGCACCATCCAATAATAAACAGAGCGAACACAGTTCCTGGAATCCCCCTGGGAGAAAAGAAAAAACACAAAAGAAACATGACAGAGTCCACACATTACTAAATGTAGCATCAAATCTTACCAAACTCAAGTCCATGTCTAGCAGCATGTTGTTTATAAGGTAACAGCCAATGAAAGAACCAAGGACTAACTGACATAATGAAAGTCAAGCATGAGAGCAAATTAAAATTGTAATCATAAACTAAAAAGTAATTTGTTCAGCATGGATAAAAGCTTCATCAGAAGTACTGCTAAAAGGACTGTACATTTACAAATAAATCTTCTGGGCCTCCAGCAGATTCAGCTGCTAACGTTTAATATTAAATTTAGCCAAGTTCCTATTTCAGTCAAAATCATCTTACAGAAATTGTTGGGTTCTAAAATGACACTACAGACCTACTCTTCCATCAGGAAGCCTGATGATCTGGAGGGTTTGCATTTTTGTAATACAGAGAACGGATTTTAAGTGTGCCTTAGACACTCAGGAGAGGCTCAGAAGACTCACACCAGCTGGATGGGCAGAAAGGTCTCCCAGGAAAAAGCTTGACTGGCCTTTTAAAAAAGGGAGCACAATGAGCACAAAGTAAGAGGTGGGAAAAGAACCACCAAGGAGAAATATTTTGCTCATCTTGGCATCCTTCTCTGCACAGTGAAAGGACCATGACTTTCCACCCTACCTCTTGGTGACAGCTGAGCCCTTTTGAAGTTACACTGTGCCTCCTCTCAGGAGCAGGGAGGTCTGGAAAACTGATGATTATGGGACTATGGTTAAAAGCCCTCTGAAATACTTCTGCAGATTACTGAGGGCTCACTATTAAACCCTGTGGGAACAAAATCCTGCCAATAAATAATGTTTCACATATGCTTTATTTGCACTCTATTTGCAGCCTACTTCTGTAAAATGCATGAGATCATGTGCATAATACACTGTTGAAGTACATAATGAGATGCTGCTTTACACACTTTTGCTGCGTCAGTCTCAAGGACTTTGAGGAAGAATAAACCTCTGCCACTTCCTAAAGGCCTTCCTGGTGCCCCACTCTTCCAAAGCATCAGTATAACAGAACCAGAAGGGAAAAACAGATTGTGTGTACATACTCAGGTAGGTCCTTTTATCAGAAATCATCTCCACTAATATCATTACTGCAACTAACCATGACGAATAAAGCTTTATGTAATTGACTTAGTTTACTTAATGCAATCACATCACATAAAATAGTTAATTTCTTAGCAATTCAGTCACCAGGCCAATAAGATACTTGGTGTGGTCAGCTCTTGGGCCTTCGAGGGAGCAAGGAAAGAATTGATTTTACAGTGACTCAGCACCTCATTGCAACTTCAACAAGTTTAAAATAAAACATTAAAGACTATGTGATTTCATATCCTCAGTACAAATATTCTTTAAACCTATATAGTGGCATTTAGGAAAATTCCACAGGCCTTTGCAAAGCAAGTTCCTGGCCTCTTCTCCAAGAAGAGATGCTAAGTTCCTCATCTAAACAGGCAACTGGAAATTCAGAGCTGGTATGGATGGCTCTTTGAGCAGGTACCCATGCTGGCAGAAGGATGAGATGTGATGCCTTTTTCTGGTCTTAGGAAATAAAGGCTCAGACACGGTGAAAGGGTTGGGGGTTGTTTACCTCGGTATTTTAATAGGATCCCGTTCGATGGCTTCTGCCGTCCAGGTAGAACACGCCGCAAAAGCCCCGTCCCCCCAATAGAGTATACCATTAAAGACTCTACACATTAGCATATCTACCAGGAGGGCCCAACAAGGGGCCTGGGTGGGCTAACGTCTAGTTCACAAAATCTGTCCTGCTAGGAGACCTTGAGGGCCCACGAAAACAGGGTGTTTGGTCTTCTAACTCTACGTGGCTTCAGGGGTGTTTAGTCTACTGGCCTACTAAACACCATGAAACCGGGCTAAACCATCACATAAAGCATCACAAGTATGCATGCTAATACTTGTGAATGTAGGGAACAGTGTAAGAAATATTCAGGAGAAAAGCAGAAAAAATCCTTCAGGCATCAGATGCAATAGGAACATACTGTGCAATGACAATTTTCAGCTAGCACAATGACTCTTTTAGGGGCCTCTCACAACATGGCACAATTTAGAGCTGTGGCTGCTCTGCTTTGCACTGAAGTCCAAGGGCCTCTTATGGTTTGTTCCAGGACTGGCAGAGAGCATGATGGAAAGGTGGCAGAAAAATCATATTGGAATCAAAGGTACCGCTGTGCTCTTACAGATTCAGTCCTGGATCTAACAAGGTGTTACTGCTAAAATGAATGGTTTGGCAGACAGCTTTGTGTCCATGAGGGTGAAACCCTCTAGCATGGGAGAAGGGCAAAAAGCACACGCCATGCTTACAGTGACCAAAGGGATTGGGGCTGTACTGGTGTGAGATTGAGATGGAGGGACACATGTGAGTGGACTCTTTCCACTTCTCTCTCTCTCACATCATGCAGAAGCTGTCACCAAATAGGTCCTTTGCATCAGCTGGGTCTAAGAATTTGTTTCTCCATGCTTACATTAATTTCCTTCACTGTTTAGTTGAGGAAGTAGCTTTACCACCCTCTTCAGGGATTTGATATTAAAGAATCGTTGTTGCTTTCTGCAGGAAAAAAGTCTGTTGATGTTTCTTCCAGAAAGATGGCCTAGTTAACTTGGGCTTACACGTGATAACAGCATAGATGGGCACAAAATCTAGTTCCATGCAGGTTTGAGTAAGAGGACTGGTTTTCTCCTCGGCACTATTCGGTACCCCAAATGTTCCATACTTTGATCTATTTAGTCACAGAGAAATAGCTAATCATGAAGATGGAAAATTATTTGATTACTACGTATCTTTGTCATAAGTAAGTGCATTATCTTGTGTATATTTTAGGTGAAAAAAATTCAGAGTATTTCTTTAAACTTTGAAATAGAATGATTTTTATATATACGTTAAAAAATCATGAATGTATTTCTGTCTTTCCTGTACCATTTTAAATAATATTTTTAATTAAAAATAATAAAGTGCGTGTTGGATTTAAAAGTTGCCACTTAATTTTAATAGAATGCTTGCAATAATTAGCCTTGGTACTTGCTGTGTTCAAGCAGTTTCATATACCAGCTGAGAAAAGACTGCAGAATCCTGTCAATAGGTACTTAATGTCATCAATTCATTTTAGACATAACAGTTTAATTTTGTAAAGGCTATCATGCTTCAATATTTATAGTTTTTCAAAAGATGTGCTCTCTATAAATTCACAGCATTTTACAAATGTGTGGTGTGTGCTTGGGGATTCCTTGTACAGCCAACAGTACCCTGCATGACTGTAACAGCTGGTTTGGAATTCACCCCATCTGTCTTACGATTATGTGTCTGCACATTTTATTAGGCTGGATTATTAAACAGGTTAATCAAGAAAATATGGGAAGAGTAGGAGAGCAGAGAATAAACAGGTTCTTCAGTGTCACTATCATCCATCTTATCAAGGACAGCTCAGAAACATTTCAATACATGGAATATGGTCAGGTTAAGCCATCATAGCTCTGCAGAAACATGCAATAAGAATTTTGCCAAAATTTCATTCCACCACATGATTTCCTCAAAAAAAAAAAAAAAAAAAAAAAAAAAAATATATTATATATATATATATATATATACACATACATATGTAAGAATGCTGCTTTTTCCAAGAAAATAAACAGGGGCATTTTCTTGTTCATCAGCTGCTAAGTTCCATATGTTACAAATTGGAGAGTTAAAAATATGAGAGAATAAAAACACGAAGGAGAGAAACCATCATTAACAACATCTTAGCAATAGATAAAAGCACTGCTCAAGGCCTTCAGGCAAGATCTGGAACTAGCTTGTACTTTGCTGTGTGTGAACAGGGAGATAAACACTGTGTCTCACAGGGCTTACTGAACGAGGAGGAATGAAAGGCTTGCCAAAAAGTTTCCTATTCATAGAATATGACTGAACAATCCCCTACATGTGCACAGATACATACACCACTACACATTTGTTTTTCAAAGTATTCAGTTATTTTCAGGTTTGCAAGTGAACCACAACTATAACTCAGAAAATACAACTCTACTGTATCTTCAACACTTGTTCTAATTCTCCACATCATTAAGGGTTACTTGGCTATTTCATTCTGTCCCACAGAAGTCAGTAGGAAAGGAAACATAAAGATGGGAGGCATATGAACAAGAAAACAAGAGAACCAGCTATATAAACCCAAAGTTCAGCAGTTGCTTCTAAAATTGATACGTGACTTTGGCCACTGTTGGTTCTGCAGAACAAAAACCACATCTGAAGCTGCTTCAAAATTCGACAGCACTCTCAGCCCAGGTGAAAAGGAGTGGAATTAAACACTCATATCAAAATGAATGTATACCAGCCCTCTCAAATACAGTCCAGTTTTGTCTGTTTCTACCTGTACATACAAACAAAACAGTGTTACAATTTCAGAAGCCAAAATTTACTACATGACCATTTATAAAATGTTCTGCACAACACCAGCCATCCAACTTACTGTCCTTCACAGAATTCCTGTTACCATAGCCTGGTACTTACTGCAGGGAGAAGACAACTGCAGAAGAGGACAGGATGACCATGGGCAGCAGGCAGTAGCCCAGCACACTTGCAACGCAGCCGTGCGAGACTCCCGAGACGCTCATCAGGTTCAGCAGGGCATGCATGGCCAGGCACCCGATGGCGCTCATCCCATACACGTAGCCAAAATGAACCTTTCCTGCCTGCAACAAATATGAGGAACGTGAGGAGTTGGAAGTGAGCAGTGATCACAAAGTGCTAGCAGAAGACAGATTCAGGATTAGGTATGTTGCTTCTTGCTGTTGACTCTCTCTCTCTCTGCTTCACCTACATTGTTCAGTTGTGAACCACAGCTGATACTTCCGGGTGATTTTTGCATAAAAATAATTCCAAGGTGCAATTGATAAAATGTGCTTGTCGCTAACTTAAAGTTGCAAGGCTGATTCTCAGTCTTACTGTCACTGGGCTCTGAACACAACTGGAATTGGTTGGAAGACTGGGGAAAGTTTGGCAACAAACTAAGAAGAAATTATGGAAAGTGCATTTTAGTCATTAAAAATCAGTTTAGTCTCACGAAACATCTTTTCACTAAGTTTATATGGGGTTGTAAAAAAGTCCTGTGTAATATGATGACCCAGGTTACCTGATATACTTCACATTTTATTACAAACCTTCAGCTTTAATCAGGTCTGCAAAAAATTAGCAAAATTTTGCTTAAACTACACTGGTTTTCAGGGTGAATGTGTTCTTCCCCTTGACTACCATGAGAAGGATACATCTTCATGCTTAGACCAATACAACATATTTATTTCAACATAAAACTCAGTAGTAACTGTCAGCTTGTGTTCTTTTTTTGTTCTAATGAATGAAAAAAATCCCAGACTTTTTTTCCTTCTAGGTTTTATTCCTTTGTTTGAATTTATTGCCTATGAAAAGTACCAGCCTGGCAGCCTGGAGCTTGATGTTTTCTAATTTATACACAAAGCTAGTAAAACAGGCAACTGTGGCCACAGCACCACCAATTCCTTCATCTCCTGCCATCATTTTGAAGGATCACCTCCAGGCATAAGGGCATTGTTCACTCCCCAAAATAAACAGTCACAAAAGACTGTTAAATATGTTTTTCTCTCCCTTCAAGCTTCTCACAAATTAGATACTGAATGTTGGCTATGTAATACTGTCATTTTCACATCTGTACATCAGAAAAACTTTCATAAATCAGAAATCAGTTTTTTTCTTGGAACTTTGTACCCTAATGATAGAATACACCTGTGAAGGAGAAAGTTCACACTTGGAACTTTACCATTAACTCAGAACCATGGAGTAAACTTCTCAGATGAAGGGCCACTATGCATCACCTCCCTGACACATAACAAGGGATAAGTATATGCATAAAACACAGGTGTATTTGTTCACACACACACACACACACACACACACACACACACACACACTATACATTGCACACACTATATGTTATATATATATTGCATATGATAAACCACATAAGACTCAAAACTAATGATGGTCTCAGTTTCCTAATAATGCTGTTGCTTATGGTTGGATTCTGTTGTGATGGATTAGGTGGAAATATGGTTGAAGCTTTCATCATGTTTTGAGGTATTTGCTAGTATATCTCCCATGATGGCTAAGGAGGATTGAGAAGACCTCTGACTTTACTTATCCATACATCTAGTGAAATCTGGGGTAAATCAGCTTTGAGGACCCTTCCCTGCCCTCTCTTCCTGTATCCATGCATGTCTGGATCTGACATGCATGGATACAGGACTGATCACTGGATGCCAGCAGTATTTGAGCTGGACAGACATAAAGCAACACTGTGGAGAAGACCTCTCCTAGTGATGACACAGCTTGAAAGTCCAGATTCTGCAGGTTGGTGGCAGCTTACCAGCTCTCGTTGGAGAGCAGTGCATGAATGTGAAAGGCAACCTGAGTTAATAAGACCTGCCTTTACATCAACAACATTATCCTTTCTGCAGATTGACCTGGCTCACTGCTGAGCTCTCCTCTGGTTCCAGTCCTCAAGGTTAAGTCAGGTACAGCCAGGTTGCCTATATCCTTCGAGCATTCTGGCCTTTTCCCCATTACCGTCTTCCACTATAAGGAATAATCTATTCCTGAAATAACAGCATAAGAAATCTTCCTATTTCCTTTGCTGGCATTTGCATACTAGTGGTATAAAATAATCAGGAAAAATTGTTAGAACAAATAAAATTAATGATAGCTAGAGATAGTGTGGGAGGCAACACTAGCTCAGATGATTATCAATTAGAATTTCAGTCATTAAGGATATGTAGCAAGTTTAACACCCACAATAGTTTGGGGCAGCCTTTGCTATAGACCAACTAAGAAAAGTTCTGTGTCAAAACAGATGCATGAACTACAAACTATATTTTAGACTGTTTCAGTGTATTTAACTACTCTACATAGCATTATTTATTTATTGGCTTAGTTTAAGATTAAGAAATTCCTGAGCCAGAGAGGAAGAAAGCACTAGCACCAGCAGCTAGCTGAGATATCCACTTGGTGAAATGTTGGATTTGTGGTGCAAGGATATGAGAGAAAGAAAAAAAAAGCAGCTGAACATGTTGGTTCTGATTTTAGTCTACTTAACATATGTAAATATATTGACTCACACACACGGGAATACTCCCAGTTCATAGTGATGTAAGCAAAACCAGAATCAGGCTTGATTACTCTGATAGGCTTTGATGAATGGAAAGAGCTAAATTTGTCCTGCAGAAGGAGCAAGGTTAGGAGAAAGGCAGACTTTGTGTTCTTGTTTGCATCTGCCTGGAGTGGGTACTACCACCTTTAGCTGAAGCGGATGGGAAAGTCTGACTTCATACAAATGACAGTGTAAAATGCAAGGCAGCTGAGACTTGGGCTTCTGCTAAATTTTGTGCTGCCATTGTTCCTCTATCTACAATGGAGCTGCCCTGTTTTACACTAACATGAGGAAGAGCAAGTCCTGCTGCCAGGCTAGCAGCCCTTTCCTTTTTTTCTCTGAAAGAACTGCTACCATTTGAAGAATATCTTTGCATAATTTTCCATAGTTAAAAAGCTGAAACTAAAGAAAATGTATACATTATTTTTAGAAACAAGCTCTCAACTAAGTTATGTTCCTGGTGCTATCAGAAGATACTTATTTAAGTACAGAAGGATATCATAGTTTACACAGCTGAAGAGATACGTTAGTATTCAAACACATCTGAGATAAAATGGTAGCCTGAATTTCTAAGATAAACCCATAGATTTACTGCTGTGAAATTATGGAGCAAAACCACTGGATTGTATCAGAGGTGTTCTGCTGCCCTAAAACTGGAGCATTGAAAATACTTGGTTTTCTAATGACATCTAAAATGCGTAATATCCCAGAAAAGGTATGATAATTAAAGTAATTTATTTCAATAATAATAGTTTGATATTCATTATAATTGTTGGCCATTCAGGGAGAAAAATCAACAGGAAACATTTTTTTCCATTCTTTCTTTTAGCTTTCCTTTCATTTTCTTGATTATAATTAATTCAACTTTCTCCTTTTATTATCCTTATACATTTATTTCTCCAGGTAGAAAATAGCCTGTCTTCTCTACCTTCCCACCTTCTTCTTCTTTTATTCCCTTTCCTACTGCCCCTTCCACCCTTTTAAAAGAGTTTTATTTTTATAGGAACATAAATAATAATACTACTTGCCATTTATATTGCAGCTTGCACATCCAAAGCACTGCACTGACATTACAAATTGAGTAAGAACTTTCAAGAATCTTCTGATTCAGCACTATTTATCACAGAGGAAATGGAGAATTAGAGCCCCTTTCCTCTCACCTCAGGTGCAGGGCAGTAAAACCCTTCCCAGAATGGTCCCACCTCATCCCTGTCTGATGAATTGCTGCCGGCAATCAGACCTGTACCTCAGCAACACTGAAAAGCCCCTGTTGCCAGTGATATATGGATGAATTTGGAGTTCTGTGCACCCCTGTTAAACTTTCCTCCTGTAGGAAAGCTGTATTCATAAAGAAGCGGGAGGTCAAATATAGGCTGCTGTATTTTGTTAAGCAGACAATATAGAACAAAGAATACAAAACAGGAAAGAACTAGCAAAATTTATAGGAAGGTATTGCAAATTTAAGGGGGGCAGGGGGGAGGGGAAGAATGTTTCCATTTATTTTTTTCCAATAATTCCAGCTGTATAAAGATTTTTTTATGTATATGTCTCTGCACTCTCTAAAATAACATTGAAAGAAGAGAATATCAAAACAGTAGCAAGAGTGTTAGAAAAACTGGGCTGGCTTGCAATTCCTTTTCATTCCCTCCTTTAAAACCTGTTCAGAGCCTCTCCAGATTATATATGGCACAGATCTCTCCTTTGTTCATATTAAATCCCACCCCAAAAGAGGTGTGGTCTCTTCTTCCCACTGGAAGTAATACATCACTTTACCTGTGTCACCTTTACATTGCATTTAAAATTTATGCAAGTACTTTCAAAGTAGGGAGAATTTTTAATACATAATCCCAGAACAACAGGCTGCAAATGACTCATTTTATGCCAGTACTACATCTTCTGCAACTTCACACTCATTATCACCTAGGCATCAGCTTGTTAGAAAAGAAATCCCTGAAGATTTCTACCACATCCTACCATCAGCAACGTTGCTCCAAGGGCCAAACAGAAAACCATAGGTCCAGTGAGGTCTGTCTCATTCATAATGCTGCCATCTGCAGGCTTCATTGGGTTTAGAACTGTTAATGTTTTTTGCCATATATGCTCAAAATTGATCCCAAGTTCTGCAACAAGAAATTTCAGGATTTTGTTAATTGCTCACAAGAAAACAAGACTTTTACAAAAACCCATTAGATACCACAAAACTACAAACAAATGCTTCAGTGAAGACAATATTGTAGGATGACGTATTCTGTAGCAGGAACATAATGTCCCGGCTATATACTCAGTATATTTCAGAGTCAATTTTCATTCTAAATTGGAATATAAATTTATTAAATCCAGTTTTAGGCAGTGAAACAAAATAATGCCCTCAGCATTTTTGAGCTAATATTTGTTTTTCCTATATTTAAAACACATGTATCTAATGCCACACTAACTTAGATGCTGAAAACCATGTTAATTAACAGTAAGTGGAGATTTTAAGATACTCTAGAACTCTGAGGACAGAGACATATGCTTTAATTCTGGAAAATCTGACAAGAAATGTGTCTTAAGCCTGAACTGCCAAAAGCATTTTAAAAGGACATTTTTCCCCTCAAGGCAAGTTAATACTAATTTGTATGGTACTTTATAAGCTTGGGGTTTTGTTGGTTTTTTTTCAGGGTGGGGGGAGGGGGATGTCTACATTTAAAAAGTAATTATTGAGACCCCTGGAAACAAAACAAATTTCTGTCCCATTAAAGTTGATGGGAATCCTGCCATTAATTTTGTCGGGGTAAAGCTTTATCTTACAACTTGTGGAGAAACACTTCAGCTTGCAAAAGTAATCATCTTCCCTGAGATTCTCCAGTAAAGGGCAAAGTTAGGTTCAGATTTGCTGCCAGAGTGACTGAGACTGACAAATCTTTACCTTGTTCCACCGCTCCATCATCCTGAGTTCAGCCAAAACATTGTATATATAAAGCTATTCTGCATTAAAATGTGTGGGTTTGGTCAGATTGATGTGGTACACAGATAGGAATATCTCTGAAGCCTTGCAGATCACAGCATGTACCACAACATCCTTTTCCAGGGTGAACTTAATGGTGATTTTAATGGTTGGAGGACTTAGAGATCTAGCAGTTATCTATATCAACAGAGTGATCTCGCTGGAGTTAAGGCAGCAGGAGTCCCTTCGGAATAGTAAAAACTCCAGCTGCCCTCCAGTATGGCAAACTAGCAGGCTGATTATGCTCATTTTACATAATGCTGAAATAACTACAGACAAATTCTCAATTTTTTTTTCTAATGTAGCACAAGTACTTTGCAAGAGACAAAATCAGCCACTAGCATTAGAATGGTCAATCACCATAAAGAATGACATTGCTCATACAGTTAAATGATCAACTAATTGAAACTGAAAGCAGCTTTGTCAGTTCCTTTCCCACTGAAACAAGCAACTTAGCATCTACAAACTAGTAAATCTATTACTAGATATGCAAAAAAGAAGATGATTATCTGTCTTTACTAATTATAGATTTTCCTAGATGCATGCGGGATAAACACAAGAGTGGGAAAAAATTTTGGAGACATGAATGTAAAACTATTGTTCTGCTGCCATCTCATGGTGGTACGGTTTATCTGCTTTACACCATAAGGCTGGGTAAATCCACGGCGAATTCTAAGGAGAAAACGCAGGTTCTAGGGGCCAGGAGCTTTGGCTGAAGCTCACAGAGCAAGGCTTGGCAGCTCTGCTGCAGTTTCTCTACTGAGTTCCACCAGCTGACAAAGAAAAGTTAGAGACACCCCCAGGAATCACACACGTCGTCTGTGGGATTAGTTTTACCTTCCAGCAAAGGAGGTTCCTCGTCAAATGCGTCAGCATAACCAAGCTGAGAAAGACTGCTGGGACTGTACGCTGGCTGCAAAATCTGCCCCGTGTATCTCTGAGGGGACGGCAGCATGTCTGATGGGACAAAAGCTCCAGCTGCAGGTTGCTTTTCTGTCTGGCTCCTATGACAAGAAGCAAAGCACAGCCAAACTCATAACTACAATGAGAAACATCTTAGAGCTGCTCACCACGTACCACCTACTTTTCACCTATTTTCAATTTCGGGAACCTGGAAATTTTCTGGGTACAATCCCCACTGTGAGTAACAAGTGCTGAGCTGCTGACCGTGCCTTTGCTCTCCATCACTGCAGCTCCTTCTGCAACTGGGCCAGCCTGCTGGAGCCCTGTGCCCCCCCCCCCCCCACACCCACTTCCAGATTCAGGCACTTCTGAATTTTTGCCCAGCAGCCTGGTGACACTCGTCAGATACGTCCATACTCCTAATGAAAGAACCATATATTTAGACTTTTTTTCCTTGAATCTGAGAAGCATCCTAAAGGATTTCTTGCAATATGCAGGTCAAATTTCACATTAACAACATGAAGCTCAGTTACTCCTATTAGGTAAACAACCTGTAAGACCAATACTAATAAAAGTAGTACGAAATCAAATCCTTTAAAAAGAGAAGGTCAATTATAAGCATTCTGTCTTTTGAAAAGTCTAGATGATGTCTTGAACCTCTTTCCTGCTCCTGCATGCCCCAAATCCACCCCCAGAGCCATCATCTGCAGAAGAGGGAAGCTGAAACAACACCCATACTTACTTTCTGCTTTCACAGAGGTTTTTGTCTGAGCCATAGCTGTTGCAACCTTCTTCCTGGTCATCTATGGTATAATTAGACTGGTAGAAGTCCAAGTGAAACTGCTCAAAATTTGACATTCTGGTTGGAAAAATTATTGCAAATATAAATAAATAGCCTTTGCAACAAGCCAAAAATCTATGTTTTGAACTTTCCTAAACTCAGATTAAAATAGCAAACTGTAAAGGCACAAGCTCAAGAGAATCTTTCTGTAAATCATGATAATTTGGAAGTGACACAAAAAAGACCATTTACTTTCTTTAGCTGTAACAAGAGGAATTAATCTGCTGTTACTGTAAATTACATATTTGCAGTGTATTTACGTAGTATATTAATTTACAAGTGGTATACAAGACTTCCTTTCTTGTTACTGTTACCAAAAATAATATAATTTTGAAAGAAGATGTATATCTATAAAGCACTGTTTTAAACAGTTAATTTTCCTACTTCCAATAAAAAAAAATGTGACCATATCTCAGTGTTTTGAAATTAAGGTTTTAGGAAGTATTTTGGATTTCAAAAACAATTAATATTTACAGCTATTTGTGTTTTGCAGTATTATATATGACTCTCATAAAACAACAGAAAAAACCAGACATGCTCACAAAATTTGTGATTTCTGTTCAAGGACACAGCTACAGCTGGCACATCAGTAGTACCAGAAAAACATTCTCACTGGCTAACAACATGCTTGGTAAAAGACAGCATACTCAATGATTGAACTGGATTGATGAAAGAAAACATTTTAAAGCCTATCTTTCCTTTCTACTGCATGTTTTTCACCACTTAGCTAGCACTTAGGTAGTTAAACCTTTGAAACCCACAGAGAAGTTACATAACCTGACTGATAACCGTAGTCATATCCAATTTACTTAGATTTTCATGTGAGATATTAATCTCACCTAACATTTCCCATTTTTTTCACTTTTGTCCTCATTTCCAACTTTCCAAATGCCAATGGCAAAATATGCTTTGGACCTCGCAGTTATTCTCAGAGTTATCTCAATATTTATCAAGCGCACTCTGCTTATGGGAAAGATCTTTGCAAATCTTAGTAAGATAGAAATGATAAAGATTAGTATTTTATCAGGGACCTTGAAATGCTGCATATTAGAGTTTCTGATGTTTTCCAACTATTATCAGACTAATCTTTGGAGACCTATTTCCTTATTTTACTTTAGAGTTCAAAGTAGAAATAACCCATATTATTTTCTTAACTGCTGATCAATTGTGCAGGTTTTCCAAATTTAGAAGAGAAATAATTTTTAAATTTTAAATATTAATTTATAGAAATTAATTGTACCAAGCTATTTACCATGGCTTTATTTGGGATTGCACACCACTTAGGCATTTGTTCAATGAAGATTTCACATGGAGTATGCTTTAAGAAACTTCAGTTGGTAGCTCTACCTCAATAATTCGGTTCCAGTAAGTATTTCACGTCCTTTGCTATCACTATACAGAATGAAATAATTGCTTAACCAGGTATAACAGAGTTTAGAAAAGACAAATTTATTTTCCAAAATAATTTGGAGTTAAGGTTACTTACTTTTTAAGATACTTGATGAAAACTCCAGTGTGTTGAATTTACATGTTGCAGAAGACCTAAAATATCGTCTTGCTTCAACAGGGATGAGCTTAGTGCTATTTATAAGATTCTAAATTTGATATTTGAACAGATGCACATGAAGGAAAAAAAACCTCACAACCTGTCAATATCAGGGCTGGCATTTAACAAGAGCTAACAACAATGGGCAGAGAAGGAAAATGAACAAATATTGTTCCATATATTTCAACTCAGTAATCCAAATTTCTTCTTAAGTAGGTGTTCATGAAGATCTTGGTGGAGCTCTCATTAGCTGAGCTGTTAGACATTAGAAAGTTTTAACAATGTGCAATAATACCTGTTAAGTTAGTGGGGTGAATACACTTGTGTGAGGGTGTGTTTCCAGCACCAGAAGCCCTAGAACTGCTATGGGATGTTTCCTGGGAATACTGCAGCAGGGGGAAGGAGGGAGGCTGAACACACTGCTGGGCCAAGTTCCTCCACTGGTCCAGTGCCAGGGCCCTGTTCCCCAGGCACATCCCCCAGGCACATCCCCCCCCCCTGTCCCACTGCCCCTCCAGAAGCTCTCATCCGTTTCCAAAAGTACCTCTTGAAGTGCAGTACCCACCACGCCAGGATCAGGACAAGGAACCTCTGTTCCATAGTCCTGGCTACTAGGAACCTTGTAGCATGGTATGGGTTTTTAAATACATTTTAAACTTCAAAGATGACTTTTCAATTTACACCTGCCTTTGTAGGACATACTTAACTAGCCACAACAAAGGCTGCTTTTTCACCTACTTATTTAATGGATAGTTTCCCAATAAGAACTTGGACTTAAATTTAAGGAATGGGACATTAAATGATACGTATTATCAGATAATAAATCTGTGCCTCAGGTGTATATTCGATCCTGTGATGTTGAAGGCCAAATAATTCCATTTCATTAGCAGAGCAATGATGCACTGTTAGCACATGACTTACAATGATATGGAAGAGTCATAACATAGGTACATTTTAAAATAACTTAAAATGAAGTTTACCAAGTTTTTGCTCAGTCCAAGAAAGAGTCCAGAAGTAAAGAATGGTGAGAAGCAGAAAAACATGACATTTTTTATTCTGCAAATTAAGGGTAATCTAACTATGGTATTTATCACAACTATTGTTAAGTCTCCATCACATTCTGCTATTTCTAGAGTAACAGTTCATGCTGCTACATCCACCAAGGTGAATTTTCTTTTTCAACTCTTAGCACACTGCTAATCTCTATAATGTCTAATAATCTCAGTTTAGATAATATGGTTTCATCTTGTTTATACCAGATCAGCGGGGGGAATGATACAGGATTAACTTCTGTCCCTCAGGAAGGTAATTAAAAAATTTCTTTTTAGGAAGAGAAAAATCCTGATTTGCCAGGGTTTTGCCAGTTTATTTAAAATATAAAAGTGATTTGATTACTTTTGCTACTTTCTGTTAGGAAGAGTTTTAGATATTTATGGTTAGATATATATATGTATATAATCACTGCATACAAATATATATACATCTATACAAAATACTTCAGAGAAGGAATTCCAATAGAAAAAAAATACAATGAATAGTAGTGAAACATGGTCAAATAATACTTTAATAGCCATTTAATATACCACAGTTATACAAGAAAGCCACCTGTAAATTAAAATGAAAGAAAAAAATGGAACATAAAATTGAGCCATATACATTTCTCTCCTTATATAAAATTATTATATACCTTATGATACATATTAGACATAAATTATATATATATTACATTAATATCCCTGTGTATATACACAAATAAATAGACACATAAAATACAAAAATGGAAAATAATATTAGTTAGAAATGAGAAGTAGATGATTAAAAAATAAAAAGAAGGTAAGTTTTAGTAGTAGCTACGAAAGTGACTGATAGAAATAAGGACTGCCCAAGTGCATTAAAAGCAGACAAAATCATATTACTACTGCCATGCTCCTAACAGATGTAAAAATAAAAGTATCAATAAAACAAAAGACAGAAGCATTTAATTAGAAATGCTAAAATCACTATTTTAAAATTCTGCACCTAAAAGTTTTAGAGGAAATGGTTAAAAACTTTCTATGTTTTGAGTAACAAAACAACAGCAAAGTTTGGGAAGATCAAAACTAAGTAAATATGCTGTCTTGTAAAAGGCTAAATAAGATGCCTTGAGTAATTATTGGCCTGTCCCCATGAGATTGATCCTAGCAAATTATGGGCTTAAATAATAACTAACTGCATCAATGAATCCAATCAACATGGGCTTTTGGAAATCAGTTCATTTCAAACTAATTTATTTCTAACAAGATCTGTAGTTGGGAAAGGTAACCACCGATGGCCCATATTTATACAAGACCTTTTACTTTCTTTTGGTTCAATAGTTATTAACCACCACTGCTTAATGGGACAACCTCTATACTGATTAAATAAGTGCTACCTGATGTGTCTCGAATGAAATTGTGAAAGAGGGGAGGATTTCCATTGATGCCTTACAGGACAGAAGCTCTGCAAAGATCATCTAGCAGATACTACAGGTATGTCACAGGTAGCTGATGTTCAGACCACACTAAGCAAGGCTGTCACAGATGCATTAACAGAAAGCATAAAGAAATTATTGCACTTGAATGCTTTAGAACAGAGTTTGAATATAACCTTACTTTCTTTGAACAGCAGGTAGATGATGCTAATAATCTGTGGGGAAGATAATTTGGATAAGATCTAATCCTTAAAGATGAAAATTACAATTGAAGCTGGTGAATACAAAAATGATGAAGAGAGTTAATGAAAAATGTGAAAATTTCTACAAGAAATTCCAAAGTTTTTCTTAAAGCTAACTCTTAGGCTTTTGTTTACATACTTTTTTCCATTTTGCCTGAAAAGGAAAATAAATGTGGAGAAAAATGAAATGTCATCAGTTTCCACAAGCTTACATTTTCATTTTCAGCTTTTTTTAATTAAATGGGATGATATTTCATCCTTTTTAAACTTTCAGGTGAGCATTTTTTGAAAAAAATAGAATTAAATGAGATTAAATGGGAAAAGATAGAAAATACTATAGAACTCTGGCTTTAGATTCAGCTATGTAACCCTACATTTATTACTCAAAGTAAACTGATGAGTATGGCAAGTCCATTATAATAATTAGTCAATTATTCTATAGTTTTTGAAATGTAAAAATTGATCACATTAAGGATTAATTCAGCAAGCCTTAAGCTTAATTACTTACATTTACAGGCCCTATTAATAATTTTGTAAGTGGACATTATTAAAATGTGCTCCTAAAGAAGAGAGGAAAAATTAATTGCAAAGAAATATACCATTTACTATGAAATAGGGTTTTTTACCAAATTAATTACTTATATTATATAAAGTGGCTGCTTGGTGAATTTTACGTCTCAGATACATCTATTGTAAGAGACTAATACTATCCTTTAACCTGTCTTCAGAAGGTGGATAAGATGCAAATAAAAAAAAAAAAGTTAAATCCAAAGCTATTAGTATTTTCTTTTTTGTGCATAACAAGTTTGTTAGACTTGAACAAACAAGTGAGAAGTTATGGGTTCCTGCATGAGTTATTGTACTTATCAATACTCATTGCAAATCAAGCACACAATTCCACAATTCTGCTGCTAGTCATTATTATGGAAACACAGTAACACAAACAGCATCATTATATCACCGTATGTATCTGTGATTCACTGACAAGTGGGATATTGTGAGCAGTTCTAGCTCTGCTCCCTCAGAAAGAATTTGGGACGGTGGTGACATGCTGAGAGAAGAGCAGGGGAGGTGTGTGTGGAACAGGATCCATGTAACAATAACCAGGTCAGGTCCTCGGGCTGCAGAAGCAATGATTAATAGGGGTTTATGAAACTGAGTGACAGCGACTGGTGGGTAGGGAAAAGCTGTTTCCTCTTTCTTCCATAAGACAAAAAAATTCACAAGGTGTTCAAAACCAGGAAAAAAAAGGTTAATGTACGACAGACTGGTGGAGCTCCACGTCTAAGGAAGTTATGCATACTAAATATTTATATGAATCTGGAAGAAGTCCATGAAAGTTAAAACAACCAAGAATGACTAAATGCATAGAAACAGTATGCAGCTCAAGAAGCCCATAAACTACTATCAGTAGAAGACTAGAAACATATTTGCGTGAAGGATTCATGATCATTCTTATGTATTCAATCATTGTCATTGTTAAACAGAGAGCTCCTGTTTTGACTTAAATGACCATTCAAATCCTTTATGTTTGTGAAAGAGGAAAGCAACACAAAAGATTACAAATTCCAATCTAAGATAAGGGAAGAAACTCAGTGCATAAGACCATAACATCCTTAATTCCACTTGGACTGGATTTGTTGATTTCCAACAGTTACCAAAACACTGCTTTGTTTGACTTCAGTGACACCTTTCTCTCCACTCAGCTTTTACTTCTAATCAGTCTTTGTTCTCCTGCCTCTGATGTGAGTTAGCTGACTTTCAGCTTCTGATTCATAACATGTATCTTCCCCATCCAGACTTCTTTTCTGTTGGAAGCACTGAAAAACAAAACCAAAAAACCAAACCAAACCAACCAACCAACAAAACCAGAAAAAAACCCAACCAAACAAAAAACTCCTTTCAGATGAAGCTTTTTTTGATGTATGAATAACACATAATAGCTGATTCTCAGGTTGATTCTTTGGTGTCTAATAGGCGTGAGTAATATTTTCATTTTTTGCTCAGTGTAGGTACTAACATGATTTCTTACCTCCTAATAGTTGCCTATTTTCATTACATTTGTAGAAACTTAATTAGCATTAAGAGCTCTGCCTCTGTTCAACATATTCAAAATTACCCAACAAATTCAAAATTGTTGTGGAGAAAGCCAAAACAGCTAGATAAGAAGCATGGTGCAGCAATATTCTGTCTTTAAGAAATAAAGATTTGTATGTAATAGAAAAGATAGCAATAAATAAATCTTATTTATTTATTTTTCTTTTTTTATTTTCTTGTATTCTTTCTGTTGTGTCACTCTAGTACAGTTTTTTTCAAATCCTTTTTTCTTGTGGAAAATCAAAATACAGAGGCATATAAAGTACAGTATGTACTTACAGAGCAAGACACCTCCATTTGAAAAGAATCACAGTTAAGGATGAAGAATAGAAAACTTGTTTCTTGAGTTACACTTGTTTGAAGTGCAAGTATATAGTAATATTCGCTTATCCTTGCATTAAATAAATTTTCAGGAATACTAAACCAATGGCCAATGTACAAAAAATGCAATTTTTAAAATTTTGATGTTGTTGTAGGGCTTTTGTTCAATAGAATGTGAAGGGTTTTATGCAGGACATAGGTATCATCACTGGTATACAAATGAAAAGTGAGTTTAGGCAGCCTTATTAACTATTTTTTAAACAATCACAACAAAGATATTCAACATTCCAGAAATGTGTTGCATGCCTGTTTTTCATGGGCCTCTTGAAGTAACAAAACTGCAACACAGTACCTGCAAAGCATAATGCTTATTCCAAAATTGAACTTGGAACTGGAGATAAGCAATATATAAGAAAAAAAATTCTTCTCTGTGGAGGTCACAAAACTCCTAAGGGCAACTGTAATTACTTCTTTAGAATAAGCAGATACAGACTGTGGAAGCTATAAAGGTTTCAAAAGTGCAATTATAGCATTTGGTGTCAATAATCTATGGATCACAAATTGCCTGTAGGAAATGTTAAGTCCAGAAAGTGAGTTTTACTTTTTTGAAAAAACACGCCATTTGGCATCCCTTAAGGGCTTCTCAGGCAAAATTTCAGCTTCCTGTCTGTGCCCAGTGATTATGTACATAACAATATAGCCAGGCTTGGAGACAGATGAAGAGCAGAAAAAAGATGTTGGTGATTTGTAAAATTTGCAATAGACCTCTGGATATATTTGCTGCTTTGTATGATTTTACATATGTAGTGGTCTCATAGGACAAAATTAAACATTAAACTAAGAGAAACCCATAGATTAAATGCCTTTGTTGCCTGTTTCTATTTTGCTCTGACAGAAGGAGAGCAAAGGGAAGAGGAAATAAATCCAAATCTTGGAAATAAACGTAAATCACCAGAGAAACATTTACTATTAATTAAACTGGGCATCCTGATGAATTTCTATTTGGCTGAATATATTTTGACCTTGCCCAACGTCAGACAGATGCCACACATATCCCACAGGCTACTAATGGCAAGGAAGGGGACAGAGGCACAGGGTCTATTCCCTTGAGCAGCCAAATCTGTTGTTGCAGGCAGGCCCTTCCTGGGCCCAGCCCAATTTGAAAAGGAAAAAGATATATGAGCCAAATTGGTTTAGAAACAAATTCTACACACTCTTAGAATGCTGGATGCCAAAATGGAGTGACTAGGATCTGTGAACCTAGGATTCATCCCAGCCAAGGTCATCCAGGGTGCAGGCTTGTTCTGACAGAGTGTACACTCAGTTGTAATCCAAGCAACAGATTAGTGCTACAGTCCACACTCTGATTAAAGACCTTATTTAAAGACCTTGCTGCTTATAAATTTGCAAAGTCTTAATTATCTGGGATGAGACTCTCCATATGGTTTTTTTTCAAGGTGAACCCAATTCAGTGAAAAAAATGCTCACTGTTTTCTGAGAATAATTTTAGAAATAACTAAAAAAATATGGTTTATAAAATTAAAAGTATTTGATCAAGAATGAAAATGAATGAGTAATATAATTCAAATTATATTTGTAAATAGGATCTCATTCCCAATGTTTTCAAATTTTTCAGATTTCATAGACAGCATTTCCTTAGCCTGGGTTTTATGTGTTGTTACTCTGTATCACAGTAGCCATTGCAAGATACAGACACAGAAACAAGAAGAAATTTACTGGCTAAAAGCCAACAGCAGACATTCCACCAACAAGGAACCAAGGTAATTTTTTTTTCCTCTCAACACATAAAGATTGTCGGTGGAATAAATAAAAGAAAGTAAATACTACACCTATAGGTGTAGAAACATGGGAATCAAAGTTTGAAAAGATGATTTATTTTTGAAAATGCTTATTAAAATGATCACTCTCTTCTGTTATCTTTATTTTAACATTAAGATAAATAAAGAGAAAAAAATGTAAAAAACTAAGATAACTAAGAAAGGAAAAAATGTAAAAGTTGTCTGATAAGATTTACTAAAGTGCTTGCTTCATTCCAGTTTACTCCTTTTAAAACTCCTTTCTGAAAGCTAAAACGGAAGACTCTCATATATTGTAATATTAAGCAATTCTTATTTTTTGATACAGAATGAAGAAATACCCAGAAATATATCATGTAATTTTCAAACAAAGCCATTAATTTATTGGGCTGGACAAGACATAAAACACAGATACTGGTAGCTCACAGGAAACTTATATAGAACGAAAAGTTAAGCACAGTGGTTCAGAAGGTGTGTATCCTCCTACTGTCATTGAAAATAAAAAGCAGGAACACAATTATCATGCACAAGATACTGTGTTTTCAAAACCAAATCCTCAAAGCTGTCCTTTGGGGATACCTTTAATACATACGTCCAATAAGAACAATCCTTTCTCTCATGCTCAGAAATATTTTCTTTACTTGCAACCCTTTTCAGGCAATAACCATCAAAAAGATTTTAATTGTCTCTTCTCTACAGCTAGATGGATCTAGCTTTCTAACACAGTCAGCTTAATGAGAGAGAAAAGCAATTAAAATTGGGATTAATGAGCTTGGCCTGATCTATGTCTGGAGGGAACTGAATCACAGCAAGGTACACCGATTGTATTCCTCCAGACATGGTTCACATGCCTAAATAAATACTGTTGTCATCCTCAGGACTGTCCCAGTCATTGGGACCTCATTTTTAAACAATAAAGTACTAAATTTTCTGTTTCCAAAACAAAGATCTTAAGAAGAGGTGGCAAGCCAATGGAGTTAAAGAGGATATAACGAATGTCAAGAAAAATGAAGAAAAGGGTGGAGGCCAGAATTCTTCACACTGGAAAAAAGGAAAGGAGAGACATCACTGAGGGCAAGAGAAATACACTGGAGGCCCTGGCCAAGCCTGTGTGTTCCCAGTATGTAGTACCTCCTGCTATGGCTCCTGAAGGAAAAATAGTGTTCAGAGCAAAGCATTCATCTCACTCAAAAAGGTAATTCTTATGTTCTTGTTGTTTTCAGCTACAGTTGTATGTTATCCTAAAGAATACATTTAATCAATGGAAAGATAGAGGTGAGTCAGGTCTGCTGAGTTTTTTAAGGTTGTTTTCTGTTATACATATGTAGAAATTACAGTGAGGCCATTTTTTAATGGATAATGAAATTAGCCCTATTAAGCTGTATATACAATCTTTGCTTTTTTTGACTTTAAGAAAGGCTGGTGTTCCCATCAGCCTCCAGCTTCCTGCTACCTCTGTACAATAAGTATGCATTGGGCTGTCAGATGTGACCTAAGTTTTCCTGAGAGAAAAACCTAGCAGCTCCCAGTCCACTAAAGTGCTGAGAAGTATGATAAGGTTGTGAGGGCAGTTGAGATGGGGAGAAGTTGACGATGAAACGTGGCTTTTGCCTTATGTGAGCCCATCAGATATGAGTTCTGCATGGGCAACTACTTTGCTAAGGATACAGTTCATGCAGTCACAGACTGGCTAGCTTTCCTTTTTCTAGGAAACTAGAGACTTTTATACTCATTATTTTAACATTTTGGAAAATTTATTTTCTAAATATCTTAGTTTTATTATTCCTATACTCTAGAGTTCCTATACTTAGTCAAAAATGTTTTGAAGCTGGCTGCACCGAACCGAACACTAGTTTTAAGAAATTGTTATTTTTTTGCTAGGCTGTCACAGTACTGATTCCCTGAGACATCCATACTGAGGGAAGCACAATGACTGCAGTATTGCATTCCCACAAATACTCCCAGTTAATGCAATTGTTTTATAACTACTGAATGCAAAGAAAGGGTTAATCGCAGGTAGAAAATGGGCAGGAAAACTAAGTGGATTCAACCGTAGAAGAGGAAAGACCTTAGGGTGGGGAAAAAGGGGAATGTGACATTATGCCATAGCACACCACACTCATGTGGCACACAAGACATTTTGTTACAGCACACAGTCAGGGAAATCCTGAAATGGGGACAGATAACAAACATCTGCCTTGGAAGGAAGCCAGATGGACTAGATACTGCAGCAGACAGTGACTGCCTTATTTACAGCAACAACAAAGGAAATACCTATTTCCTTGAAGGGCTTAGAAGCAGGATTTGCTCAGACTTCAAACAAATCAGGCCAAAAGGCCTCGGTCTTAAAGAAAACTAAAAGATGCCAAATGCTCAACAGGCTGGAGTCATTCAGAAATTCTTTTTAAGGTGGAGCTGGACCAGGAACACTTCACAGGACTGCTGTCGATATTAACTCTAAATACACAAGCTCATGGAAACAGGGGGAGTAAGTTCCCCACCAGCTTTCAAACCTGACCTTGGGAATCACTGCTTTTGATAAGACAGCTGCAGCTCCTTATTTAGGAAGTTGTGATTGTCAAAAACCATGCTGAAGTTGAAAGTGAGCTGCATCTCTTGTTTTTATCTTTCGTATTTATCAGGTCAAGTAGCCTGTGAAAAGACAGCTTTCTAACTTGACATAATTTTCTCCATGAATCCATCCCATCTTATTTTTTTTAATGGACATTATAAATTAAATAGTTCGCACTAATGCTTTTCTGACTATCAAAGTGAGTGATTATTAGGTCTTCCTCTTCTTGCTGCTAGGTCTGTCCTTCTCTAAGGACAACTGTCAATCTTCCATGACATCTCAAGGACAAATTATAATGCAAATGAGCTATCTTCTCCATAGACTCTCACCCTTCATAACCTTATTCTTTTAGTGCCATGGAAAAGGAGCTTTAGGGATAGGTAAAATGGATTGATCAACACATCATTAAGCAGACCTCTGGCATCCTGCAAATGCATCTCCAGGCCTTGAATATAACAGACAAGGCATACAGCATATTACAGTTTAGCAGCCATCTTTATTCTCGCTGAAGCAGAGGTAATTAAAATCACCACATGGACAGAGGCACTTGCAATTTTATATCAAAGGCAAACTTGGGACACATACCCCACACCCCTCCTCCCTCCATAATTAGTATGAAATAGGACAAAAAATGTGTAAATAATTATCACTTCGATGCTGCAGGTGCTGTACTGCTCAAAACATCTATAACTAGTAGGTACTCATTCTTATGTACTGCTGGTAGCTGAAAGGTATTCCTGCTTCAGTGACTTATCCCCTCTGCCTGACTGAAGCTGTATTTTTTAACAAAATTCTTTATTTGTCTTTTCATACATACAGCATTGTTTTGATTGTTTGCCTAAATAATTACTTTTTTGCTTTCTATTAATCATTGAATCATTTGATTTCTAGGCATCTATTGTGATGTTATAGACATAAAATAGGTTTCATACAAAAAACTGGATTTTGCTCAATTTAGCTCACACTGACTTAAGTTTGTTGAAAGTCCCCATGAAAAAGCAGAATCAGAGCCACTAATTTGGGAAAAGTCAGGTCCCTTGTAAGTAGTCTAAAAAAGTATTAAACTTTCTCCACCTTGGTGGATAATAAGTAAAATATGTGAACTATGAAAAAGACAGAGAGCATTTTTTAATGTTTATGAGCCCCATTCTTAAAAAGGTTGTTGTTATTTTTTATAAGTTTAAGCATCATATTTATTAAATGGTTTAAAAACCACTTGTGATAGACCAAGACACATTTTTATGTTCTACAAACCAGGTATCCGTACACAGAAAGTCAATCTTTTATAGTAACAAGCCAATCTGTTGCCTTTCCTAGCTCTGTTTACTCATGCCTAAATACAGAATGTTCCTCGCAGTATTCCTATTAAGTCAGATAAATAATGGCTGTACTATAGAAAGAACACAACATTAACTGAAACAGAAGACATTTAACAAAGGGAAAGAGCAGAAATGGTTCTAAACTAAGTAAATTACAAAACTTTGGTCAGTATCATACAGAAGGAAGAAAATACAAGGTAAATAATATTCAATTAATCGTTTTGTCATTGACCTAGTCAAGATCTCCTAAATCATAACAATTTCACAATTACCCATCTGTCTGCTGGGGTTTTAAACTCGTTTTCTTTCACCATACCTGCAGGTTATGTAACTCATGGCCTTACAACTATTAATGTCTTTTTACAAACAAAACAAGGTAGAGACACTGTTTTCATGAGGCATTTTAAGACGTTCTAGAAAAGTACTTTGCTGACCTTCATCTACTTACACTAACAGAAAACAGAACTACAAAGTTAATCAAACTATATCTTCTTCAGCATGACTCAATTACTAGTGGTCCACATGGTGAATCTGGGTTCATTAATTCTGTCAATACCATTTATGTTTTGCTTGAGGAAAAAGAAAATGGCTTTTGGGGAAACAAAAAGTATATAATCTTAGAAGGGAAGAAGAGTGTAAGAAAAAAATAAACAAGAAATGAAAGAAGGTGTAAGGGGCAATAATTACCGTAAATAAGGAGATGAGTACTACAGATCCTTGGTAAGAGAGTTCTTTAGGAAATTCAAAGAGGATTCATTGCTGGCTCTAATATTTTCAGGGAACAAAATCCATTCCTCAGGAGAAAAAAACCTCCAATCATATATATGCATTAGGTGATTCACTTTTTAAATGAAAAATTACATCTGTTACAGAGAACACTTCCTTTATGTCAAAATCCTATCCAGCAACCTTTATATATGTATGTCACACAACAAGGAGGATTAAAATTGTTACATTCTAATAGCAATACCAGAAAATATTCTGAGGTTCAATTTTAAAAGAGCTGTATCCAGATAATTTGCATACAGAACTTTTAATGCTGCTGCCTGACAAGCTGTATGAACCATAGCTTTCCAGCAACTCTTGAAAGACTGTCAGTTCAAGAACAGTGACAGAGAGGAAACGTTTTTCTGTTTTTAAAGAGGGCAATTACAGACCTGTCATCTAGATGCCAATCACATGCTAAATAATGTAATGGATGCTACAGGACTATAATTAAGAATTAAAGAAGGATAACATAATTGATGCCGGTCAACTTGGATTTGTGAAAAATATACTGCATTAAAATAATTTGATTTTTTCATTTTAAATAAGGTTACAAGCTAAGTTGACACTGGGGCTAAATAACAGTCTGATACAAAATATGTAGATTTCTATTTGGTATGTGACTCTAATAACATGCTATTTTTTTATTATAAAATTGCAACAAAACTTCTAAACTGAACATCAATTGGACTGGTGTACTTGCTAGGTCCCAAAGGTTTGGTGAGAGGAAATGATCATCATGTACTTGTGTGTCTAGTGGAAGTACAGGAGAGTTTTTCCTTGCTTATAAACATTTCAACAATTCTGTTTATTACTTCTAGGAAAGTAATTTCTAATACAATTTAAAATAACACAAAGATTAAGGATTATTTAGATAATGAGAAGCACAAGCAACTGATACAAAGCAATCTGAATTGTACTGTAGGGTGGGCATTACCAAACCCAGCATTTGTGATGGGGCCAAATGCAGTCACCCATCTAAGTACAAGGAAAGTGATTTCTGCTTCTATGGCAGCAGCACCAGCTTCAGAAATTTTGTAGCAACACAATTACCCTTGAACGCATAAATAGTTCAATAATGAGAAAGGGAAAGCTATGCTACCAGCCTTTTCTCATTAAAAAATCATTAGTAGAGAACTATGCAAATGTGATAGGAAAATCGATTAACCAGGAAATAAAGGAAAACAATAAAAGAAATGTAATTCCTTCAATCAAAACCTTAGAGAATTCAGTCTGAAATACAAAGAAGACCTTAAGCAGGAGGGCTACTAATCAGGTAAGAACTTATACAAGAGAGAATATTTCCTGATGGTCTTTTCAGTCCAGTCAGCTGAGTAATTCAGAACAGATATAATTCCACTTTTTAAAAGATATAAAACCAGGCAGCTGTTAGGGTAATCATCTGCTGTAAAGTATTCTGCATCACCAACAGCCCTCTAAATCAAGACTCTTTAGTTTTTATTAATAATTGTATTATATTTTATTTTTATTTTTATATTTTTATTTTTATTTTTATATTATATATATTTCTATTTCTATTTATATTTATATTTATATTTATATTTATTATTTATATTATATTTTTATTAATAATTGTACTATAGTGCAAAGAAGAATCAAATCCAGAAAGTACTAGAAACTCTTATTATGTGCAGGTGAAACACAAAGGACATTTTCTTTTTCCTTCTGTTCAGATATATGTGGTGCTTTTTGAATATTTTGAAATGCCTAGAATGAACTTTGGATGAGCTCCATGTACTTCATGAACTTTATGCTTTTTCTATTCAGGATGCTATAATATATTCCTTATGAAGTATCCTCTAGTGTTTGAAGTATTCTCAATAAAACTAACTGATAATAGAAGGGTGAAAACACATTTTAAAACGCTGCATTTCTACAAAAAACTTATTTCACTAGAAATAAAAAAAAACTCAACATGTAGTTTGTTAAAGTAAAATCATATAGTAGTTTGGATTGGAGGGGACCTTTAAAGGTCATCTACTCCAACCCTCCTACAATAAGCAGTGGCATCTTCAACTAGATCTGGTTGCTCAGAGCCTTGTTGAACCTGGGATGACCTAGAATGTTTCCAAGGATGGGGCATCTACCATCTCTCTGGTTGACCTGTTCCAGTGCTTCACCAACCTCAATGCTAAACACTTCTAATCTACATTGGCCCTCTTTGAATTTAACATAATTACCCTGCAAAAAAGTTTGTCTTCCATCTTTGTTTAAGACCCTGTTCAAGTACTGAAAGGCCACACTGAGGTGTCCACAGAGCCTTCTTTTCTCCAGGCTGAATCACCCCAGCTCTCTCAGCCCTTCCTTACAGGAAAGATGCTCCAGCCCTCTGATCATCCTCATGGCCTTTCTCTGGACCAGTTCCAACAGGTCCATGTCCATCCTGTTCTGGGCCCCAGAGCTGGACACAGCCCTGCAGGTGGGGTCTCACCAGAGCAGAGCAGAGGGGCAGAATCCCCTCCCTCCCCTGCTGCCCACGGTGTTCTGGATGCAGCCCAGGACACGTTTGGCTGTGAGTGCACATGGCTGGGTCATGTCCAGCCTCTCACTCATCAGTACTCCCAAATCCTCAGCAGGGCTGCACTCAAACTGTTCATCCTCAATCTCATATCAACAGGGACTACCCTATTTAATATGTTCAAACTATTTTGTAAACACAAATCAAGCTAATGGGAACCATCTAATATTCATTAAGCCTTCCAAGAAAATCTTAAAATAGGGAATTTTCCATCAGATTGGTAAATGCATGCAAAGCTCTGTATACTAAGAATATAATATAAGGGATAAGAAGGGGAAGAACCCTTCTTAATTACTGCTTAATAAAAATACATTCAAATTATGAGCCCAAGGAAGTAAACAGAATATCATTCTAAAATATTGTCTTTCTGGTAAGTAGAATATAGAAGATACATGCCTTAAATGGAGAAAAGTTTCCAATGTAAGGAAAAATAGCAATTATTCTATTATGTATTTCACTATATACTCTTCTTCCTCTGTAGGCAATGGCCTAGAAACATGTAGTTCGCCAGTATTTATAGACACAAGGAAAATTTCAATTTTTTCTTTTAAGAGACAGACATCAATAATCTCAGATGCCTTCTTTCACAGACTGAAACACTGCCATTTCACTCAGTTTCTGTTGTGACTTTTGAAGATTAGACAGGAAGATGCTAACTACCTTTTCTGCTTTACTTTTAAGGCATGATTTATATATGTGTCTGCTACTTTTGTCAGCTTGGTTACAACAGAAATATTTGGCCATCAGCATCATGAAGTGCCAAGAAATAAAAGATTAAACTGCATTTTCAAGCACAATTGGAGAAGAACTTGATATATTGCAGTAACCTGACAAGTCGGTGTCACAGAAAGGCTCCAAAATGGAAATTTGTCCTAAGAGGCAAAATACTAACTCCAGTCACTGCTGCTCCTTTGTCAATCATTACTTTGGTTAAGAAAGGTGTAGAGCAGATACAACAGCAAGTGTGGACATTGCACAGGACACTTTTTGATGACAAAAAAAAAGGAAGAGAAGAAAGGAAGAAAAGAAAGGAAGAAAGGATAAGGATTTGCTAGTTTTTGTCCACCCAAGAACAACAAGGGCCTGTCAAACTCATATACCCTGAGGGAAACTGGGTGACTACTCCAGTTAAAACTGGCAGACCAGGTTAGTTAATTAAGGTATCTGTTCAGGCACCTCACTCTGCCACATAGACATTTATTTAGAAGACGAATGTTAGTGACCTGTCCTGTAATGTGTTTAGTTTGAGACTTTAGGTTTTTTTCAGGGTGGGCTTTGTCCTTTTAATTCAGGTCGTTACTGTGCAATATAAAGTCTTTGAATTTGGCTTAGGAGAATGCATTTTACAGATGGGGACATTTCTGCCAACGGTATCTTCCCTTTTAGCATCTGCTGGCAGCAGTGCTTCCCAGTGACAAGAAATGCTTTTGTCACAGCTATTTCATTTGCACAGTAAGTACTTGTGGAGAACAGAAATCTCTTCTGTTACAGAAATCCTCACCAATGAAAAAAATATTCCCTTTTTTGAGGGTTTTTCTTTTTCTTTTTTTTTTTTTTTTTTTTACTACAGCTGTTGAATATTGCTTTGTTCCTATTTCTGCATTTCCACAATCTCACAAAGATTGCTTCCAAATGAGGTGTGCTGATGATTGAGTAGCAAGTGGTGCAGTCTCTGCTGTGTTTCACAGATACCACTGATTACGGATCTGTTTGGCCTTCTGCATGCATACATATCTTACACTGTGAAATCCTAGCTGCATTTTATCAGCTCGTATTTCACTATCAGGAAAATGCTTCTTTACTTTTTATATTATTCATTGTATTAGGGTGTGCTATTTCACCTTGTGTGACTGTCACAGAAGTTTAGCAGATGACTCTGATCCCTGACCGGGTAACTGCTTAATTTTGCAATCTTTTCACTTTATGGGAAAACACAATTCCTGTTAAAACTCAGGCTATGACACCATGTCAATTAGGGAGCATATTTGCTTCCATTGAACACAACTGCCAGGAAATAACACGTAACATGGACTGGTCTGCATTCATGGCAATCACATTATGTCTTCAACTTAAATGATTATTGATAGCACATTGAACACTTGCATTCAAGCGTAGCTGAAACCAGATACTTGGGAATCAGACAAGAAATTCATGCTTGTATTTTGTTTTCACCTTTTCAGTCATGAATCTGTAAATATCTGAATTTACCATTTATATGGTTGGCTTCAGTATTAGCAAATGCAGCTAGTGACAGGTACATTTAATTTATCCTCATTACAACAAACGTGTTTTGAAGTTCAGGAAATGTGTGCATCCATCCATCATACTTTGACATGTAAATGATCTCCTGAAAATTAATGTTTCTTGCTTCTGGCTTGCTGTCCCATAAATACTTTATTATTCTGCTGAACTGTACATCTTTCTATAATATTTCCAGTGAATGTGTTCCATTGCATACAGAGCTCAAATTGATCAAAAATCTTAATATTTGCTTCCTATATTTATCTGAGCTGAAAAGTGAAAATAAAGACAGATGACTGTAATTTTTACTGTGCTCTATCCTGGCTTATGATGGACCTCCAATCTGAATTTCTAGTTAATATATTTTGGTCATATGATTAGAAGTTACGCATGAAATGCAGTTCTATCCCTGCTTTTCCTCATGTACCTCAGAACTCTAAAATACATGGACCTGCAAATAGCTTTACATTAAGGACTGCTGTGTCTCTGCATGGACCAGCACTCACTCCAAAGGTGTTCACTCAATGACAATAGAAAAAGAACAAGTTCCAGGATGAAGATGCAGCACATGAGCTCATTCAGTTACTCCAGCTCTGCTCCTTGAATCCAGCCAGCTTAGTGTGCATGTGGTGCAAACAGAAGTCTTTGCTCTCTAAGGTGCAGATATGGAGCGCAAGTGCAACCTATCTGGTTTGAATTATGCTTTTTCAGGTATTTTTGAGATGATGTGATTTTACACGTCCTTACATGTGTCCTGGTAGTGTGAACGTGGGGTTTAGCTACCCCTGCAGCTGTTCTTGTAGAATTGCTGAAGTCTCCCATCTAAATAAATTGCCCAGTGCAAGAGAGTGCTCTCTCTTTAATACACTATGTAAAGCATATTAGTTTAATTCCTGCTAATGGAGCATTTTCTTAATTTTTTTCATATTCCTGTACCTTAGGAAAGTGAAGACAATTATCTCTTTAGGAATGACAGGATTGCTATGAATTTGTGTTCCCTGCTATTGCACACAGGTAAGCCAATACCTGCAGCGCATCAAACTTAGTCTGTGAGCAGCAGGGACAATGTTTTCCTCCAAACACGGCTGCTGTACACTTATGCCTGCTTTGGATCGTGGCTTTGGATTGTGGCTTTGGATTCTTGGCTCCTGTTGCATTCATTCACCATTAAAGCACATACTTCTTCTTCCCTACACATTTTCATGCATTTGCCAAAGGATTCTCTGTCTGTTACTACCCAAATTCCATGGGATCATCCCGGCAGTGAACTACCTTAGCAAATTCACTGTTGCACTATCCCAAGTCATTTTACATGGAACTCGTGCTGTCTGCGCTACCACCTTTATGCAGCCTTTGAGACCAAATCCTTGTAACTTGGAAAGGAGTATGAATTTTATACTGATATCCTGAAATGAAACCTCCTTTAAATGACTTTATCCCCAAAATATACTTTATCTTGCTTTGTTTGGCACATCTCTAGATTGTGAATCTGATTAAATACTTGCAGTTGTCTCAGCTAAGTGGTCCGCTGGCATTTCTGAAGTATTTTACATAGCTACAGCTGAAATCTTAACTAGATTGAGCAAAAGAGAAAGGAGCCAATGTAAGTAAACAGAACAGTGAGCCTCGCCTGCATGTTTTCCCTAAAAAACTTTAATGCAAAAATTTCAAGAAAAAGCAGAGGAACACGCGGTCCCTAATAAACGCTAACCTAGAAAAGATAAAAGCTAGAAAACTATGTGGAAAACCCGGAAAGACTGTGATGAAGCGTAACCCAGGAATAACGTATCTGAGAAAACAACATCCTTCTGCTTCCAGAATTTAACAAAGCACAGCTTTGACGGCCACAACAGCCATACGCCAGCAGAGCGGCAGGCATGCCATGCCATGAACCCGTCTGTCTTGCCGGTACAGCAGCATCCCGCGGCACAGCGCCCCACGCCCACACCGCCGCCCCGGCAGCGCTTCCGCCGCGTCACAGCGCGCCCGCCGCGGCCCTTCCCGGCCCGGCCCGGCCCGGCCCTTCCGGGGCTGTGCCCGCCCTGCGCGGCGCGGCCTGGGGGCAGCGGCCCATGGCGAGCTGAGCTGAGCTGAGCTGAACTGAGCTGAGCTGGGCTGAGCGGAGCGGCTGCCAGCGCCATGGCCCTCGGCGGCAGGGCAGCGCTGCGCTGGGGGGCACGGCTGCCGAGCCCCCGCCCCGCCGCCGCCCCGCTCTGCCGTCCGGCCTGGCTGCCCGCGGCGTGCGAGCGGCACTACTGCTCCCGCGGCAAGGTGAGTCCGCAGCCGCCCGTGCTCCTGCCCGGAGCTGGCCTTTCCAGGCAATCCACGCTGGCGTCCAGGTGTAAGAAGGACACATTGTTGGTAGAATTGTCTTGCTTAGGTTTAGGGCTTGACATGTTTCAGTGATCTCAGTTCTAGGGACAGGTTAACAAAGCTTGGAGAGAAGGGTGTACTGCTGGTAGTGGGCACAAAGAATGCAGAATTCGCAGACCAGAAGACTGAACTCTCAGGATAAGGGAGGAACTAACAAAGCCAGCTCAGCAAGTGTGCTAAAATCGGCTCTGGCTGGGTGAAAAGGTAGTTCTGGCAGGGGGAGATCACGACTACAGACTCATGAACCCCACCGACTCAAGGGAAAGACTAGCCATGCCGACTAGCATAAGAATGACGGAATCATTTAACCAGTAGAATACTAATTAAAAGACAGCTATGCAACCTTTAGGCAGTGAACATTAATGCCTTCGTTTGCTAAAATAAATAGTATAAAGTTTTGATAGTTGTTTGTTGGCTTTGTGGATTTTCCTCCCAGTGTCCCTTTCTGCACAGAACTGTAAATAAATCAAATACTTTGAGTTTATGTGTGGATCGGCCTATTACACACTGTGTGAAAGAATCTGTGTTGGAACAGTGTCCTCCTGGAGTAGGAAGTTCCTGCTGCGAGAGCCTTGTGTCCCTGTGGCAATAGCAGACCTTTCCTTTCCAAGCCAAGACATGGCAGAAAACGCTGCTGAGTGCTGTGTACTGATGCTAGCAAAGAACACCAGACTCACTAATTCCCTGCTGGCCCAGAGCTGTGTCCACAGCCTGAATTAGAGAGATGAGCTCTGTGTGCTCCTAAAATGGGTGGCCAGAGTTTTTCAGCAAAGTGTTGCTGATTGCTCTAAGGGGTATCCTTGTTCCTGAAGCTCAAAGCTTTGAAAAGCAAGGAAGCCACTTTTCTTCAAAATGTCTTATTACTACGAATGAGCATGAATAACAAAAAAAGTTACTTAGTGTTGGACCTTTCTATGTCAGGCTGGTTTTCTGCATTTTTTCAAATTTAGCCAAGATAAGTGTTAACTGTAGCATCTTTTTCCACACTCTGCTTGCTCCTTATAAGGTCACTGCTCCCTGAGTCTCTAGGTAATGGCTCTGTATTCATATCATGCTTGTGAAGTATGATGTCCTTAATGGCCCCTAAAGTTTAAACTTAATCCTTAAGTTTAGCAGTTTAACAAATGTGAAACTGTAAAACAAAGTTTTACAGCTCCCTATTTATATAAGAGCATAGTACCTTTCACATACTTTCCAGCATAGTTCATCATTGTTTAATGTGAAAAAAATAGATATGCCTGTATGACTAAAGTGAAATTCTGGCATTTTAAACAATGGTGACAGTTCAAGTTTTTGTATCTCTGTTCAATCTGTGCTTCTTGTAGAGAAAATTAATTACAATAATCAGTTTTTTAAAGGCCAGGTCATATGGTATATAGAGACTGTAGCCTTAATTTATCAAAAGAAATTTCTGTTTTTCAGGAAAAATTAGATATGTCGACCTATCCTGTTGAAAGCATTCGAAACTTCAGTATTATAGCTCATGTAGATCATGGCAAAAGTACACTGGCAGACAGATTACTGGAAATAACAGGTGAGCACTCTCATTTTATACTACCTTTTCTTGATGTGGAAGGTGGTATCTTAAGTTTCTGTACTTTTGATTATTACTAAGATTTCTAATATTTTTGCTCTTCTAGTATTGCTTGTGCTTTTAGGCTCTCAGTTGTGTAGTGTTACAGATATATGGAATTTGTGGTTGAGATCTGCCTACATGTAGGTGTAAGGGTGTAATTCATTTAAAGAAGTACATATTTTGGAAGGAGACTGAAAAGGACTGTACTTCTGTGTTCAAAATGTTACTCCTGTCATTCCAGTCATCCATTAGAACAGTACATAGCAAGTTTATGGTGTTTGCAGCCAGTGGAGTGGGATGGAAGGGGTGGAACTGTCATGACCTGGGAGTTCATGAATGAAACAAAACCACCAGGAGAAGTGTTTGATCAAAGTTATTTTTTATGATTACCTCCCATGTATCACTGTGAGCATTTTTGTTTGATGCCTGTGATAGAATGGGATTTTGAATTCAGGTCATATTCTTGTAGAATTGCTGAAATCTCCCATCTAAATAAATTGCCCAGTGCAAGAGAGTGCTCTCTCTTTAATACACTATGTAAAGCATATTAGTTTAATTCCTGCTAATGGAGCATTTTCTTGGATTTTTTTTATATTCCTGTACCTTAGGAAAGTGAAGACAATTATCTCTTTAGGAATGACAGGATTGCTACGAATTTGTGTTCCCTGCTATTGCACACTCTATGCTAATTCTCATCTTGTACTTGAGATTGGTCTTAGAGCTATGGGCCACTCCTGTCCAGTGATAGGAGGTGAAGTTTCCTTACATATCAAGATTACTTAAAATTGAATGGAATTTTTACTTCTTCATAATCTCATTGATGATGTTTTTTGTCCTGCTTATTCAGGATAATATTTTTTATAACTTTATTGAGTAAACTTTATGTGACAAGTGTAAAGAGTTGATGCATATTTTTTGTTTTGATTGAAAATCTTAGTTTAGCTTAATTGTATGGGAAAGCTTCATTTGCTCATGGTTAACTCTTGGTTAATGTAATTTTCAAGATTTATGTATTAAATTAGGTAATAAAACTTTTTTTTCTTATTTGTAGGAACAATTTCTAAAACTGACTGTAATAAACAAGTGCTGGATAAACTGCAAGTGGAACGTGAAAGAGGAATTACAGTTAAAGCCCAATCTGCGTCTCTCTTTTACAATCATGAAGGCATAAACTACCTCTTAAATCTTATTGACACGCCAGTAAGTTAAATATAAACACAAAAATCACACAAATCTAAATGTCTTTATAGTTAAAAGTAGGAGATTTCTGGCTTCTTGTGTTTATTCAATGCCTCTTTTATAAAAATGTGAACATATATACAAATGAAAACAACATTGTACAGAAGTCTTTGCAAAAGACTCTAGAAATACCTGAAATTGCCAATATTTGTTTTCTCCATAGGGCCACGTAGATTTCAGCTATGAAGTATCACGGTCACTATCTGCCTGTCAAGGTGTCATACTTGTAGTGGATGCAAATGAGGTGTTGTACTTAATTCTTGTTTTCTTTTTAGTACTTCAGGATTTCTTTTAGCTAGAGGGAAGCTAGGCTGTTGGTGTTTTTAGTTTTTCCACTAGTGTTTTTGCCCCTGATCTATCTCCATGAAAGTATGAGGTTGCAAAAAAAAGAGTAATGGGACTTTAAAAATTATCTAGAGATAAATTCTTGTATTGACAGATACCAGAGTTCCATGACATAGCAATAATAGCACAGAATCGATCAGTGAAGAATCAGATCCTATATATAAATCTTCCACTTGGTGTGTTCTAAGCAGAGGAAGGACAACAAGTACCTTCTGTTTTCCCCCTTCTCTTCCCCCCCATGGCTGCTTCTGCCTTCTCTGATCCAGTTGTGATATTATTGCTTTATAGTTTCATTCATTAGCATCCTTATCTCTTTGATTTCCCTTGTCTGGTACTTGGATCTGGGAGGGAATCTTCCTTTTCTTCCAATCAGACCTATTGTTTTTGCCATCCTTTTGAAAGAAACGTGAGGTACAAACTTTATATTTGTTTTCTTTTATGAAAGTAACTGTATGGTTACCTGATGGTATGTTCCTGCTCTGTGGAATAACTAGTCTTATCACCATCATATTGTCTTTGTCAGAGTCTGTTTGTAAATAGTTGAGAACTAAAAAGTCTGTTTTTTGAGGTATCTGTTACTTCTCTCTGAATAGCCAACATCACAGCATGCAGAAAAATATGTACTTTACACATAATGTATGCATAATGCTGTGTTACCTATAAATAACTCCATGAAAGTGGTCACAGATAAAATACTATTGCTTTGTTTACTTATATTCAGATCATGAGAAATTGTAATTAGGAAAGTTGTTTTCTTTCTCAGCAGTTGCATGTAATCAATCACCTTTTACTTATTCATCTCCTAAATGAAAGAGTTGATAGAATAGCAAAGTAGTCTTAAATTGTATAGTTGCCTAAAAATACTCCCCAAAACCACACCAAAACTGAGGAGGTTTCTGTGCTAAACTTTATAATGTTATTTTCTAGGGTATTCAGGCTCAGACAGTGGCAAACTTCTATCTCGCCTTTGAAGCACAGCTTTCAATAATTCCTGTCATAAATAAGGTAATAAAGATTTTAGCATTTTAAATTAAATAGCTGGGTTGTTTAAATGTGTATAAGACTGATCAGAAATATAACCTCAAAGAGGAATATATAACAAAGTTATTTATTATACTGTTTATAGGATATATATATAACATTACTAGAATGTAATAGGAATTTTCTGTATTTGTTGTCTGTAAAATTTTACAGTAACTGGTGTGAAATTTTTAATTTAATGAGATATATTTAGATATTTAAAAAACGCAGACTTAAGGACATGCTTACTGGTGGACTTTGCAGCGCTGGGTTTCTGGTTGGAGTTGGTGATGTTAAAGGTTTATTGATATTGAGGAAATGACATGAGTAGGAGCTCAATATTTTAAAAGTGTAGTCTTAGTTTCAAATGAAATTCAAGTGTTATTTTCTATATAATTTTGAGGTCTGTGTTATTGGAATCACAAGTTTAATTACTGCTTATCTTATGTTAATTGCTTTTTGTAGATTTATATTGTACTTAATATGTGATCCTACAAACAGTGTAGGTAGCACTTAATGATTTCAAATTACTTTGTAAACTAAAGATTCTTACCAGCTCTTGGACAAAGGTGTTTTCCCTAATGAAACAAGCCAAAACTAGACTGGTTACAGATGGGAGCCTTCCTCAAATCAGGGGAGGAAGACTTTATAAAATGGATATTGATATTCTCCTAAAGACGGACAGTATTTACTCATAAATGCATAAAGGTTCTTTGTTGTACTTTTGAAAGCTACTGTACTGGATGATGTAGGAGATGTGATCGCTTGTATATTTAACAGTTTGTTGTTTTGCAGATTGACTTGAAAAATGCAGACCCTGAAAGAGTTGAAAAACAAATTGAGAAACTGTTTGATATCCCTACAGATGAATGCATAAGGGTAATGTCTCTAAGTTTTATAACATGGCTGATAATATACCTACTTTATAACTAATGAATGATATGTGCATGTAGTAAGTTAAGAGAGTGCTCTCTGTCTGCCTGTTTTTGTCTGACAAAAGAATTTCTTTAAAGTTTGTCCCCTGTAAGAGTGGAGAAAATAACTTTCAGCTAAAAATTCTAGTATTTTTTGAGGAATGTAATCTGAGATTATTTCTCAGTGTCAGTCCATAAATGGTTTTCGTTTCTATCATAACAATAATTGCCATTCACAAAAGAAAAAACAGTATAATTTACAATCCAAGAAACATTTCTTAGTAATAGCATTCTAGAGTGTCTTTTTGAATGCTTTTATGGGTAGTACTATCTGTGGCCACCAAAAATGTCTAAGTAAACATGACACTATTTAATTAATAAATGTAGGACATGTCTTACAAAATTGTTGTTGGATTTGTTTTAGATTTCTGCTAAACAAGGAACAAATGTTGAAAAGGTTCTTCAAAAGGTCATTGAGAAGATCCCACCGTAAGTCTGTATTTAATTATGTATCTAATTAACCTTGTAAGGTAATTAGGAAATAATGAGTTGCATTTATATGGTATTGGCAGTAGTTTTACACTTAATGCATCTGATTTAGAGAAAATACTTTATAGAGAGATGTATGAGAAACAGAAGGAAAATAGTGACTTGCACATAAACAGGAGAGGTGAAACCAGTGAGGCTGAAAAGCAGAAGTACATTTTCTTCACCTCTGTCTTTACCAGCACTTTTGGGCTTTAGGCCTGGGGAGCAAAAATGCAGGTTGATGCAGAGACCGACTGTCAGCAAAGAAGGAGTTGGTATGTGAACTGTTACTGGAGCCTGACCCCTGCACATCAATGGGCCTTGATAGTATCCACCTGAGGACTGTGTGAGAGCTGGCTGTGGCATTGCAAAGCTGCTCTTTGTATTGAGAAGTCATGGAGATCAGGGGACATCCCAGAGGACTGGAAGAACGCTAATGTCCCATCTACAAGAAGAGCTTAAAGGAGGATCCATGAATTTATTAGGCCTGTCAGTCTTACCACAGTCCCTGGGAATGGTATGGAACAAATCCTCCTGGGGGCTGTCACAAGTCAGAAGAAGTAAGCGATTGGGAAAACCTAGCAGGGATACAGCAAGGGCATATCGTTCTTGACATTGTGGAATACTGTGTTCAGTTTTGGTACCTGCTATGCAGAAAATGTGGACAGGCTGAAGAGAGGCCACAGAAGGGCCACAGAAATGATCAAAAGACTGGGCAGCCTGCCCTTTGAGGAAAGACTGAGAAAACTGAACTTGTTCAGCCTTAAGAGAAGAAGGCTTAAGGGAGACCTTTTGCCATGTTCTGGTAGTTAAACAGTAGCTACAAAGAGCCATTGGAGTAATCTCTCCAGGAAAGTGCAGGATTCTCTAACATTGGACACTTGATTTGTTTGGGCAGGGTGCTGGGCCATCTTGTTGAGCCTGTGCTTTTGCCAAGAAATCTTGGATCAGGTGATCCTTGAAATCCCTTCCAACCTGGTATGATTCTATGAAAGTGGGGTGGGCATGCTTGCTCATTCAATATTGAATGAAAACACACTGCATAATATATTCTTTTATTTTTTTTTTGGTGACAGACCCCAATGTAATACTGCAGATCCATTGAAGGCCTTGGTATTTGACTCTACTTTTGACCACTACCGAGGTGTCATAGCTAACATTGCGCTCTTTGGTGGAGAGATTGCAAAAGGACAGAAAATTGTGTCCGCACACACAAAGAAAAGATATGAAGTTAATGAAGTCGGAATTCTGACTCCAAATGAACAGCCAGCACATAAGCTGTAAGTAAAAACTTTACAGTGGAACAAATCATATATTGCGGTAAGCCACAATATCCTGCGTTTCTGTTTGATTTTTGCTTTGAGAGGTAGAAACTTGGAGGTGTCTAGGTTTTTGTTCTTGTTCTTTGGTGGTGGAGTTTTTTATAATCATTATTTGCAATTTAATGCTCTGTATCAGTTTTTATTTTGGGCATGGTGAGGCAGAGGGTTTTAGGGAGAGCTTTTTGGGCATTGCTGTGGGAGGAATCCATTATCTTCTATAGTACATGGAAGATCTGGACAGCTAGGTGTTTAAAGGATAGTATTCGATATTCTTATTTCAGTGGTCCAATTTATTTCTAGGAACTGCCTTGTTTGAGAGTGGAAGGGAATGGGGCTTCATCTTAGTTATTGCTGCAGCATATATTGAGGGTGGAAAACTTAAAATCCATGAATGCAACAGCTTCCAGAAACTGGCTTCTCAATGGCAGCAGTGGGAAGAAAATCAGGTACTTAGAATTAGTGGAGAAGTTTTACCAGTTTGCATCCAAATACATGTTAAAGACTTTACTGGGGGGGTTCTCAGATTACATTAATGTGTCTGTTGGGTTGAACCTACCCAGCAACCCAGCCAGCCCCTTGCTCATTCCTGCAACCCTAGCAGGATGAGGATAAAATTGAGGAGGTGCTTGTGTATTGAGATAAAGACAGTTTAATAAATGAAGAAGGAAAAAGAAAAGAAATAAAAACAAGTGTTGCAAAGACAGTCCATTATTCAGCACTCCCACAGGCAGACTGATGTCCTGCTTGTCTACAAGTAATACCTACCTTGGAAAGACTAAACTTCCTTTTTATTGCCAAGCATGATATTCTGTGGTATGGAATGTCCTTTTGGCCAGTTTGGGTCTGCTGTCCTGGCTGTGTCACAGCATCATAAATGTACTGTTCAGCTGTAATAGAGATAGTTGAGACTGTTTACAACTCATAGATGAAACAACTTAAATCTGGACTTTGGATATGGGCTTTTAAGGGGGTGATTTATTTGAATTTCTGGCTGGGCTAAATCAAGTAGGAAAATAGTAGAAATACTGCTAATGCCAACCATCATGTCCATATAATAACAATTTTATTTAGCTATGCAGGACAGGTGGGGTACCTGATTGCTGGAATGAAAGAAGTAACGGAAGCCCAAATAGGAGACACACTGTTTTTGTATAAACAGCCAGTGGAGCCTTTGCCTGGCTTTCAGTCAGCGAAGCCAATGGTTTTTGCAGGTGAGGAGTAAATCAATATAAAGTGGAGTTACTTTTTTTCCAGTGACAAGAGTAAGAGCTGTTAGGGCTTTTGAAAGAAGACGTGTATATTAAGAGTTGGGAGGATTAGAACGTGAGGTGTGTCATTTGTGTAGTTTCTGTGTTTTCCCTGTGACTTAACAGGATTAGTAACAATTGCTGACTGGTTTTATATGAATACAAGATAAACATGTATTTCTGCCTGTGATTATTGTTTGTAATACCAGTAAACTCTTAATAGCTGGAAAAGAAGGGTTGAAATTTAAAAAAAAATATAGAGGCAATTCTTCATCTTGATAATCAGGTTTCTGTAATTATTGTGTTGTTTTTTCTTCTTTTAAAACTTAGCAGCTGTTTCATTTTTGTTAAACATGGTAAACTGCCAGAGCTAATACTCAGAATGATCCTGTAAAATATTTGACTTTTTGAGCTTGAATAGTTCTGTAGAGCTGTTGCCACTAGCTTCAGTAACTACTAGAAATGCTACAGAAGTTGGCTTTAGAAAAAACTCTGTAAATAATCTTCTAGACTTCTTGTGAAGAAGTGTGTAAAACTCACTTGAACTGTCTCATGGAGATTAGGCAATCTCTCAGTGAGTGTCAAAAAGTGTAATCTTGTAAATAATGTTGTTTGTGTGCATGTCTGTTTCTTCTTGATGTAGATGACATTTTCTGAACATACAAGGTATGTTCACAAAAGTGATGCAGCAGAATCTATTTCAGGCCATAGTTATACAAACAGCTGTTTTTATTAATTTCAAAAAAATAGAGAAATATTTGCAACTTTGAAATGATGGTTTTTATTTTTCACTCACTCTTAGCTTTGAGGGAACATCTCAGTGAAGTCTGTCTGCTTATTCATGCGTGCCTAAGCTATACATTTACACTGCAAAACAGTGGTTATACTCAACTGTGAATCTTCCACAAATGTGAAGAATTAGATGAGTACAGTGATCCTACCATTATGGTCTAGATGTTAATTCTGAGGTAATCTAAAACATTCTTATGTTTTGACTAATTTTTTTTGGAGGAAAACAGAATCCTCATGTTGTTTTTCACATTTAAAAGCAGATGGAGCAGAAAGTAACTATTCCTGATTTTATTACTCTGTTAACTATAAGTTAAAAGTTAACTATAAGTTGAAAGCCAGATCTACAGTAGCTAAAGCTCTCTGACACATCATTTCTATCTAATATATTTTGACAGGAATGTATCCTATAGATCAAACAGAATATAATAATCTCAAAAGTGCTTTGGAAAGGCTGACTTTGAATGACTCCAGTGTAACTGTTCATCGTGACAGTAGCCTTGCCTTAGGAGCTGGATGGAGGTGAGGTTTTTCTGCTGCTTTCATTTTTGAAACCATTTCTAAATTGAGAATGCATGTTTAAGTAAACTGAAGGTGGAATTAAACTTATTTCAAAATTAGGAGCTGTAATTAAAATTAATGATAGATAAAGATCAAAAGTGTTTGATTTTCTTACATTCTCTGTTTGCACAGAGAATGAAAATTTTTGTGATTAATAGTTTTTGTTGTCCAACACTCATACTGTTCAGCTGTAGGATTATTTGGTCCCTTGGAGTTAGTTTGCTCTGCCTGATATTGCCATACTAGTGCTGTAAACATGCTGGAGGGTGAAAAAGACCACTATGAAATTCCAGGGGATACACAAATACTTTTACCAACAGGGTATTTATTTTCCAGGTTGGGTTTTCTTGGTCTTCTACATATGGAAGTCTTTAATCAACGTTTAGAGCAAGAGTATAACATGTCTGTTATTTTGACTGCACCTACGGTTCCATATAAAGCTGTTCTTTCCTCAGCAAAGTTGATAAAGGTATGTTAAATTCATTAAAAACTATGTAAATAGCAGTTTAAAAGCCTCCCATAATTTTAGGAGGCTTTTAAATGTAGGCTAGTACTGTATTTTATAGTAAGCATTAAATAACTTAAATAGTAAATAACCAGTAAATAACTTAAATAGTTATTAATTTTTTAAGGATGTTAACTGTTCTTTCCCCTTTCATTTCAAGCACTCTCTTTTTATGTCTTATACTTTTCCTTGAAAATGGGAGTATAGGACACATATCTTGCTGTATTCTTTTAAGTGCTTACTGGACTGGACTGCATTAAAAGCAGATGGAATAATCTTCCAGAATTTATCCGTCAGAAAACATGAATGTTTTTAGGAATGCATAATCCTGTAGATTGGCAGGGGCTGGTGAAAGAAAGTGAGATTTTTTTGTTCACAATTAAACAGGCATGTGCTAAACTGGGTGCAAATAGAATTTTAGAGAGAGAAAGAGGTCGACTTAGAGCATCTGCTGACAGAGGAGGCTGCAAGTTGATTGGCTGATTGTTCTGTAAATTACTAAATAAGAAAGGTTGCTGTACTTGCAAGGTGTGAGGCACAGACCTTGTACCTCTCTGGTTGTTTTGGTGTCTTACTCAGGCAGTATAGCAGCTATGAATGTAGTCATAGCATAGTACTTTTGGCGTGTAAGTGATTCTGGACTGTTGATGTGGGATTCTTTTCAAACAATGCTGGAAGTTGGGTCCCTGTCAGTGGAAACGTTGTAATGCCTTGCTTTGGCATGTGAAGGAGAGGGAAGTTGCATTTACACAATAAGCAGCATAACCTTCCTTTTACTTCAGAAGAGTAACTCCAGCCCTTATTGGGATGTTGGACTGCAAAAAGTAGGTAATGAAAGCACTTACACAGGAATCAAAAACTTCATTTCTAAATCCACTTCAGCATGTGAGGGAGCCTGAACTCAAAGTTCTACTTAGAGAAGGAAGTCCCCACTATTGAACTCTAAAGTATTCAGAGCAGGTCTTCCGTTGAAGCTGTGTCATAGTAACTTAGAGGATCAGGATGAAGTAAGAAGGAAGATCCTCAATTTAGAGGGGAGAGAGAGACCTGGAAAGATGGATAGAAAGGTTTTTTTATATTTCTATAGTTTCCCAAGTAAAAAGTTAGTCCTATAATATTTCTGTGTAATGATATTTAAGGATATGCTGATACGGGACTTCTATATGTGTTATAGAAATCTCTTCTAAAATCGTCCTTGTTTGAAACTTGGATCGCATAATGCACCAATGTTTTCAGGCAGTTGAAACATTTAGCATTTTTTCAACGCTGTATTTGTCTCCTTTGCTGTTCATTTTACTTACTTCTACAATTAAAATATCGGGTTTATTTGTTTGTTTTCAGGAGTATGGAAAAGACCAGATTACTATTATCAACCCTGCTCAGTTTCCTGATAAACTTTCAGTATCAGAATATCTGGAGCCAACTGTTCTTGGTACTATTGTAACACCTCAGGAATATATTGGGAAAATAATTACATTGTGTCAGGTTAGTGTATAGTTTTAATTTTGTCTTTTGCATTCTTTAAAGTAATTATTGAATACTTCTGAGAGAAAAAATATTTTTTTATGTTTTATTTGTAAAATTCTGAAGTACAGAATCTATATATTGAAGGTTAGCAATGAAGCTCAGTGACAACAAGGTTCTTGGTCTGTACTAGACTAATTCATAGCTAGTTCTGTTACCCTGAAAGAATGGAGTCTGCAGCAGGGTTTTCTTAGAAGTATATTGATGGAAATGCAACTTCTGCCAACACTTCTGACTATGTGTCCATGTATTTTTTTCAGTACTTAGCTGAAAGTAAATATAGGATAGTGATGGCCAAACACATTTTCCTAACTGTATTTGGAGTATTTATAATTGAAAATGTTCTAACTGCTATGCATATTGTGTTTATATTATTCCTTCACAATATTTTTCTTAGCTTTTAACATTTCAAAATGCCTAATACAAAGTAGTACAGTACTTGTATGTCAATACAGTGAAGAATAAAGCCTGTTAAGAAGAATTTCTGAAACAACTTTAGGAACACCCTCCTGGGAGGAAAGAAGATGAGCATGCAAGTCCTACTGTGGCAGCATTAAGCAGACGCTCTAAGGATTTCAGAAGTTCAGCATTTCGAGAGGAAAGGCTTGAGTTGTATGTCTAGTTAAGTTATAACCACTTCATTTGTTACAGTGCTGAAGTTTGTCCTGGGACTTCAGCAAACCACCAATAAGAAACTTAGTTTGGGGCTTACGTATAGGAAGTCTCTTGTGTAGCTTGACTGCTGTTCATTTTAATTTGCTTTCTATTTTTTTGTAGAAAATTTCAAGGGAAACTGAAACAATTTTTATTTGTCTAGGATCGTAGGGCAGTCCAGAAGGATATGTTGTATATTGATGAAAACAGGGTTATGCTAAAATACCTCTTTCCACTGAATGAAATTGTGGTGGATTTTTATGATGCTCTTAAGTCTCTGTCTTCTGGCTATGCAAGGTAACTACCTCCTCTGTTCCCCCTTCTTTGCCCCCCACCCTGGACCCTGAAGGGATGAGCATGGTGAAAAAAGGCCTGAGGAACAGCTATTAAAAGGGCATGAGTGAAGAATATTCCTTTATGGTGCTGCTGCAAATCTAGTCTCTTCTCTTTTCACCTTGAATGGATTAGATTCACTGTGAAAAAGGATGTAAATAAGTTTGAAAAACATGAAAAGTGGGTCACCACCTAATTGTCTTTGGCAGTGTGTGTATTTTTCAAGGGCACCCTCGAGTGGCACTGGCTCATTTATATGAGTAAGACCTGAATGGTCTGTCCTTGTCTGAAGTTACACTGGGCAATTTTTGTCAAAAGGAAACTGTACTGTTTACTGTATTAACTGTCTCTTGGTGGAAAAAGCAAAATAATTGATTATTTAAAGCTGGTAAAAACAATGTGGTATTTAAAACAAACAGTACTTACTTTACGTACATTATTATGTGAAAAAAGAAAATCATCTGTATTTTGACACGAAATTTTCTATCATGGATGGCTGCTATGAATTCAGAGTCTTGTACAGTGCTCAGATGTTTGTGAAGATGTTGTGTGAGTTTTATGGAATGGAAAATGTTGTGTGGCAGATGAGCTTGTGCCCCAGGAGGCTCACAAACGTGGCATGTTGAGATGTCATTAATGAGACACAATAGGAACTGGTATACCTAATTACATTATTTATTTTATAAACATAAAAATGAATTTTAGTGGTAGACTGAATTTGCTTTGAGTTTATGCTTTTTTAAATTATGTCTTATAAACGTAAGTAAGACATGTTTTGCCCGGGTTTATATGATGCAGTAAAAGCCAAAGCAAAAGTGAAGAGGCAAGGTAGAAGAACCAGAGGGAGGGAAATTTCAAATTTCCTCTCTGGATCTAGCTCCCCCACTACATAAAACCTAACGTGTTTATCAAGAACATACCTCGTTAGCAGAATTGTGCTGTGTTTCCTTTGATTCAGGAGTGATTGCCAACAATGTTGCATTATGTTATTTATTTATCTATTTGTTTTTATTTCCTAATTGACTCCTTAAAGTATACTACTTGTGTATGTAGTGCTCTCGGTAATCATATTTCTGTTACATGGATCCATTCACACATCTGTGGTTTATTAAGCCAACTAAGATAAAAGTACTTTGAAATAATCTCAGAGGATTTTCCCCCTCTATTCTGATATTTCAGATTTAATCCAATTCTAGTGATATTGATGATCCTCCACATTTATACTGACACACAAGATGTATCTGTGTATCTCTGTATCTCTGTATCTATCTATCTATCTATCTATCTATCTATCTATCTATCTATCTATCTCATACATCACCTCTGCATCTCTTGTATTTTTAAGAATTTTTGCAAAGTAACTCACACACAGCAATGCCTATACCTACCAAAGAAGAAATCTGGTTTGGAAACTAAGTGAAAAATGAAGTTGTGATAATAGGGGTCACATAAAAAGTTTGTGAAATGAGAGGATGAAGAGAAGACAGTCCTAGGTTAGTGTTTGATTCCTGTGACATTCAGGACATTGTTCAAAAGCTGTGTTGAAGGGTTCTTCAAGATTGCATTAATCATGTAGATTTCTAATTGCTCAGTAGATTGGAAAGACATCCTTGAAGTCAAGATGACATCTTTCTGGATTGTAGGGGACATTATGTGGCAGTACATTTCTAGTCTGAAGATCTACTGAGAGACTATTAAAAACTGTACGCCCATTTCATTAAAAAGTTCAAGTGTTTTATTATGAAGTGTGTCTATAAAATTTATGGAACAAAGAATGCAGAATGTAATTGATACAGTATCATCACTAATTTTTGAACTGCTTTTTCTTTTTTTTAGTTTTGATTATGAAGATGCAGGTTACCAATCAGCAGACCTAATCAAAATGGATATTCTTCTAAATGGAAATCCAGTTGAAGAACTGGCAACTATCATACACAAGTAGGTTGACTGGATTCCTAAGTCAAAAGAAATAAGACTTCCCAGTATTAGTCAGTGAAAGCATTGTCTCTTTAATAGGACTCGATGATCTTAAAGTATTTTCTGACCTAAATGATAATATGATTCTAAATGACTCTAGGTATATGTATTTCTCTTCATATGACAGATGTGTATGAGCATTGAAGATTTTTCCATATGACTACCTTCATTACCACTGAAAAAGGGAAGCATTTTGTGATAGGAAAATCAGGAAATACATACCGTAATAATAGCAGTTTTTTACTTCCCCTTCTCAGATTAAGTACTGGATACATTTTTGTGGAAAATGTAGGGCAGAGAGAAAGAAATGCAAAATTCTAATCTTCTAAAGGGCTGGAAAAATTTAAGTATAGACCAATGTAGGAGATGCCAGATGAATCATTTATGGTACTTAATACTGACAAAAAATGATTTTGTTCTCCCAGTAATTCCTGTTCCATAGAAGTTTGCTGTTATCTTGTTTCCAAACAGAGTACCAGGAGAATGTAAATATTTACTGGATGCAATTACCTCTGAATTTTTTTGCTAAAATGATTCAATTTCTATGAGTATGTCAGGCATTAGAGGTGAGAATAATGTCTTTCCTGTTTCCAGCCTGTCCCCTATCTTCTCACAAAGCTTTTATAAGGCTCCCTACTGTAACTTCAGCATTCCTTTCCAGTAATGCCTAGATAAACTTTCGTAGGTTGCTTGGTTTTCCTTCTTAGAATACTAATTTGTAGTTGCTAAATATTTATATATTTTCATTTTTTTTCCATAACTGCAATCTTGAAATCCTTGGAATTCTGTAGCTCAAGAAGGCTGACATAGGAAAATAAACCCCTTGCTTATTCAGAAGGATCATGGGGCTGAAGAGGAGTAACTGTCTTGCATACAGTTGCTACTTAAGGCATTTCGCATAAGCACGCAGTGTTTAGCAATCTACCTGCATCTCTTACTTTGGAGTGGGCCACCGTGCAAAAGTTAGTTTTTGCTTTAACATGTATTTTTTTAATCAATTTAGCCTGTACCCTGAACTGTTCAACTCACTGAAACTGACAGCTTTTCTTTTGGCTTTAGATTTCAGTTGTTTTGTTACTTTTTTAACTTGTAGTTGCATTCATTCTGCTCTTGCTGCAGGCATTCTCAGTCTTCCCACTGTAAAAACTGCATCTGTAAGAATTATGCTGAATTATATTTATAGAGAAAGCATTGCAGAGATTGCTGTAAGTTCAGAATTAAAGTAGTAATAATTTATTCTTACTATACAAGTAAATATATGTACCTCTTAAAACTGAATGCTCAATGAACATGACTTAAGTACTTCATGTTTAAACTGTTTGCTCTATACAGGTAACAAGGAGTCAAATTGTTGCTAAGTGGTAACATGTATATTGGTAAAAAATGTCTGCTAAATATGGGTATTTTTAAAGATAATAGACCCATTTCTTTCTGATGGCTTATGAAAGTATCTGTTAGTGGCTTCTTTAGGCCTTTTTTTTTTCTCTTTCCAAAACCTGAAGCATATACAGATGCTGAATATAGTTGGATAATTTTTATTAGCAGATGACAAGAATATGTTAATTTATTTTTTTCTTGTGATATAAAACCAGACTTTGAAAGCATTCTATAGTATGTATATTTTGACCTCTTGGGCCTATGATCAGTGAAAATTCTCCTTGATCTAGTTTAAAATTTCACTTGAAGCTCTGACAGTATTCAAAATCTCTTCAGTGTGATGGATAATCGGTGTTTCATAAAAAACTTTATCTGATGTTATATACTAAGGTTAATACAGTCTTACGGTGGTTAGGATGAAACAGGTGACACACAGAGACCACTTATTAGATGCAAAATGATTTGATCAGCTTATCTTCTGAGTTAAGAAGAGGAAAACCTCTACTGAAATCCTTCAATCAAACAGTTTGATCAATGGATATATTTTTAGTGTCACTGACTTTCTTTTTCAGTGATAAGGCATATGCTGCTGGTAAACTCCTGTGTGAACGTTTAAAAGAGACTATTCCCAGACAGTTGTTTGAAATAGCCATCCAGGCTGCCATTGGCAAGAAAATCATTGCAAGAGAAACGTAAGTGGAGCCCTTCATTTCCCTTTTTTTTTCTATCCATATTTTAAGACATGTAAAATACAGACTTGTAAAGTGTTACCTAGTTTTATTACAGGACTTTGATTTTGCTAGACAGTTATATTTTTCTTGTACATGCTACTTGAAAAGAAAAAACCCACATTTGAGCAGTGACTATTGACTAAAGATTTTGAATTAAATTTATACAAATAAATTGTATTTTTATTTTAGATTGCTTGTGGTCAGCATTGCACTTAGTGGATAAAGTGTAACTTGCAACACCCATGTGTCCACTTCCTCTTTGGCAATGGAAAAAGTTTCTTGCTACTGAAAAAAATTAGCTAGTTGTGGAATACTCTGCTGTGGGAGTCAGCAAAAAAAATAACTGATTTGTGCTGTTCCAAAGGAAATATGTTGCAGCTGAACACAAAACTTTTTCCTAGCACACACTTCTTGAAAGCAAACCATTTCCTTGATGTTGTGTTTCTCATCACATTTTTCTGTGGCTGTTTAAATAGGATTTAAATTGTGGTAAAAATAAAAGGTCAGAATTCAAGCAGAGGTGCTCTAAGAATTTGTTTACACATGTATATACACATGGATGTGACACTTCCTGTGAGTCACAGCAGAAATTCTAGATACAAAGGCAAGATTGTGATTTCTTTATGTACATATTATACACCCTAAGAGATGTTTCTAGAATTGAAAACTGGGAATTATATCTTCTGTTTAAAACTTCATCTTTTGTATACAAAACCTGAAAATGTTATGATGTCAAAGCATCTTACAAACTAGTAGAAAATAAGTAACATTTTGACAACTCAGGTACTTAGCTTCACATGAAGATGTTCTAATATGTTAAGGTGTATGTGTCATTTTATTTTGCAGGCTGAAAGCTTACAGAAAAAATGTTGTGGCTAAATGTGTAGGTATTTTTTTCTTTTTTCTTCATGTTTCTGACATTTGTAAACCTTTGAGTCCTGCTAAGATGGTAGACCCATCTCTTCCTAGAAACCCAGCAAAGACATGTTCTGCTTATGCTCCAAAGTGTCAGTGGAATTTCAACAGATACTTGTAAAATCCAAGTCTTGTAACCTCTTTCTGCAGCTTGAAGAGTGGATCAGATTAAGTAATGGCTTTTTCAGTCACACACTTATGAGTGTGTCTGTTCACTCCCATCTCTTCATCATTTTCTAACAGTTGTAGACACACAGTAAATGTGTGTGTGTGGGTGTATACACAGGCATATAGGTAGCTTCATGTTTCCTAAACTGGTTTTCAGGTGATAGAAGGAAATATAGTCTTCTTTAGAGACTTCATTGTGATTACACTTCTACTTAGGTTTGCAGTAATACATCGTACTAAAGCTTTAAATGTGCAATAGTTGACTATGGATAAGACACAACAAAGCTATTGCAAAACTGTCATACCTCTTATTCAGCTTGTATTTAACTCTCTGAAGTGAACGTATTGGAAAATATTAAACAAGTGTCCCTTTTTCACAACTGCATTAATATTCTTCTGCTAGGCACAGCTGTGGGATGGTGTCTGTTCAACACTGTGCAAGAGTTTAGTTCATTTCTCTACATGTAAGCACGTAATGCTAGTCAAGACGTCTCAGTGTATCTGAGCTGGCATCCTGCTGCTATTCCAAGGGGATTTGGATCAATGTGTTGTCTAGTGTCAGCCAGGCTTACAGGGATGTATGTATTTAGGTGACAGCGTTCAACACTAAGTTGTCCAAATTAATATGCTTATTTGCTTCCTTGTTCTTTTTAACTAGTGGCCTTGAGGCCAAACTATTTGGAGTATAAAATAATCTTTCTGTCAAAATATAACCAGCCTTTCTGACTAGTTTAAACCTTTGAGTTTAGTGTTGCTGGAATGTACTATAGCTGCAGTTGTAGTTAAGGCTTAGTAAAATATTTTTTCTTTTCACAGTATGGTGGGGACATTACAAGAAGAATGAAGCTTTTAAAGAGGCAAGCAGAAGGCAAGAAGTTGATGAGAAAAATTGGCAATGTTGAGATTCCAAGAGATGCCTTTATACGTGTTCTAAAGAGAGAAACTGACAAATAGAGACAGTGACATGTGATAATTGGCTCAGCTTTTTGCAGACAGTAGCAAAGTGAGCTAATACGTGATTTATCACTGAGAGGGAACATACTTGACTTTAAATGGTATGAATTTAGTGTATGTGGGAAGATGAACCAAAAGGACTTAAAAATGTACATATATTTTTAGATTATTATGAAATTAAAGTTATTTAGCTGCATCTAACAGCTCACATTATATTGTTTTTCAGTGTTTTTTACTGGTTTCATACTTCTAACACCTAAAATTAACATAATTTTGGGGGGTTTTTGCATTGCAAGTCTCTATATAAGAGGAACCATATGGCAAAAAGGTTATAAAAATAATTTAAAGGTATGTATAGACAAACAATGCTGTGTTGGTTTGGGTTTTTTTCTTTTAAAGTTTGAACTGTTGGCACAAAAGTGTCAAGCTGTTTCCTGTTTTACTTTCTCTAAAGTTGCTGTTGTCAGGAAATTGTGATGCTGGGAAACCACATCAGATGAAAAAACCAAAACTTTTTTAATGTACCACACTGTTTATTTTAAATCTGTTGAAGTCTGTAAGTTTACCATTAATTCAGCCTAGCTGTGCTCATCTCCAGGGAAATTTTAAGTTTTAATATATTAAAACACAGGATCTGTAACTGCTCCACTAGTAAGACCAATTCAGGCCTTAAAAAATTTATTTAACATAAAGGTTTGGTTATAGCATATCTTGGTGTAGTTGGTAAAGTTGTATTTATATTTACATACTAAAGTGTGTCTGAGTCCCCAGTCTACCACTGCAGTCTAGTGTGCGTAACATAAGGTGTTACTTTTGGAAGTCTGCACAAAGAAATTAGAAATACAAGTTAATGACCCTACTATATACTGCATTTACAACTGCTTGCCCACCTTCAAAAGCTTTTGGGCTGCATTTAATTTTTTGACCTTCAGGAACTAGTTTAGCTCTTCACAGATCTTAATTTCTTGTTATTAAATATATTTTAGAGAACAATGCTAGTCATGCCTACTAAAGTACTCAATCACCAGGAAAGTCTGCCCTTAAATTTAGGCTTGTACCTACACTTCAAGCATAGGCCAGTTGTTTCATTTCAGCCTGTGTACAAGGCTGAGTTGGGAAAATCTTCAGAGGGATGGAATTGAACAGGACATGTTCAGGACATGTTCCCTTTTAACCTGTATTAGTCTCAGAGTACCGAAAAAGGGCAGAGGGAATTCTGATACTTTAATGATTTGTTGAGGCTTTTGTTTGGTTGTGGTTGGTTAGTTTTTTTTTCATTTGAAGCTGTTTCACATGCACTGAAAAACCAAAGATCTGGATGTGAACAAGGTAGCTGTACTTCTAATAAAGGTACCTAAGCTGCTGCTACTGACCCTGAAGAAAGGATGCTGTGGATAAAGGCTCTCTAACTTACTTATTATTCCTCCCTATAAAAGCTAGCATTTGAAGAAGTACAGATGCAGGGATACATGTTAGGAGCAAAGAAGCTAAAACAGGGTCCTCCCCACCCCTTCAAGTAGACCAAAAAGAAAGTACTGGTTCTGTACTGAGAAATAGGACAGAAGCTAAAGGTAATCTAGAGATATAAAAAATAGTACATCATATCCTTGCTGCATGATGCATCAGGTGTATGTTGCCTAATTAAATGAGTTACATAGATGCATAAAGCTGCCTTACGAGTCTGTTTTAACATTACTATAGTCACCTGAGGCAGAAAAAAATACTAATTGTAGTCTTAATTCTGAGAGGACTTGTACATACAACAATTTTGAGAACAAGAACTTTAAATGAACTGGTTAGTACTCTTACAGTACATAAAGTATTAGTTTTTGACACAAAAGTACCTGATTCTATCTAGTCACTTTTTCTTTTCCCCTTTCCTTTGAAAATACCTTCAAATCTTACTGAGAAGAATAAAATGGTAATGTTGAGGTGCTAGGCTAACTTGGAGTTTACTTTTAAGACTTTCTGAACTTGAAAATGCTTGCTTTGCCATTACTGCAGCGTAACAGGTTAAAGTTTATGCAACTTAAAAGGGCTGACTTGCTCTTAGTAGTTGACAAGTTTGAAAGGTACTCTTCTGAAGAACTGATTTCATAAAATGATTGGAAGTGTCTTAAGGAATGAAATAATGGAAACAGTGTGGTACTACTTAAAAAAGTTACATCCTATAGCACTCATAATTTAAAAAAAATTAGTTTAACAAGAGAAACAAGCTGGAGAAAACCAAAAACTGCTCACAGTCCCAGACCTACTCAAGTACAGACAGGTTCTGCTGTACCAGTATTTAAACTGGACTGTGTTTCACAGAAGGTCCCGTAGTAAAAAAGGGAGAAGAGATACTAATTCTGTGGTCTCCCATGTCTTGAGAACACAAAAGGTTTTAGTGGGTAAGGCACTGAAAGGTGTGCTGGAATAAAGAACAATATTGTTTCAATAGACTTCTCCATTTTGCCACATGAACGATAATCATTAAGGTAAAAGCATGATTCAATTCCTTTAATAGTAACCTAAGTTCATTATTACTTTTAGTTTCGTGCTTTTTGTAATAAATTGTTTATAAACATGCTTAGCTGTAAAAGCTAAGAATGGCAAACCTAACACTGCATTTTGAGTCATACACTACCTGTAACAGTGTTCTCCTGAAAGACAGTCTTCTCAACTTTTTTCCCTACAATATTGCATTATGCTTCAAAAATACAGGTGCATAAACTGAGCCTTAAAGCTGAAAGCCTGTTTTAACTGTGTGGATGTTCAGTGTACTGTTGAGAATTGAAACACTAGGCCTGGCTTCCTACACTGCTGTAAGACAGACTATCCCATGCTTTTCCATGCATCTGGGAACAGTCCAGATTTGAAAGGATCCTTATGAGGGACCATTTATGAGAAAGGTGAGCCTAGATGAGGCTCTACCACATCCCTGGGGAGATAATGTGATTTGTAATAAAGACTACATACCTGTCATTTGGTGAAAAGTCAAATTGTTGACGTTATGCTTAGTTGCACTTTCTTGCTGTGAGTATTTTACACAAGGACTTTTCCAAAAAAAGTCTTCATCAGTAAACTCTTACCTTTCTCCTTTGGTGCCTAATCACTCCCTGAAATTCTGAAGTATTTACTCATGACAATTTCTATTAGAAATGAAACGATTCTGAAATTAAGAGATTTATACTTAAGTTTTACTTATATTCAAAGTAGGAAATAACATTCCTTGTAACAGCTCAATGTTTATAATGATACAATGAAAAAGTGATTAACAGTTGGCTTTAAATGATCATTTGCAGACATTATAGTCCTGTAAATTAACCTCTTTTCAGGCATTTAATTGTAACATCAGTTATATAATTGACCAGGTACCTCCAGGAAGGAATGCTGAGATTTTTCCTTATTTATAAAGCTTGATTACCAAAAATATAAAAATCCTAAAGTAATTTGAAATACATGAGAGGAAAAAGTGCTGTGGTAGAAGTTTAATATTTTTATCCATGGAGCAAGTTGTAACTTTCAAGAATTTGGTGCATTTTTAGGCACTGTTTTTGTATCTTCATTTGCCTGAACTATACAGCAGGACTTGAGATGCCCAAAAACTGTTTAAGACAAATTTAAGGCAACCAAGTGCAAAAGCTCAGTGTACATTAGATATATGTAAACAGAACATTTCATAGTAGAAATTGTACAACTATTACAAGTCCATAGTATTAACAAAGGCCAAAACCATTCTGCCTAGAGACACAAATGCAAAACGTAGTTACACTACCCAAGTCAAAAATTAAAAATTCTGAGAAATGAAGTGTCATCATCTCTAACACAAGGCAGATGCAATACATTGCTGTGCTAGAGTAACTGCTCTGCTTTTCCCCTCTAGGTAACACGCAGTCTCTCCCAACTTTGTTCTGTTCCATTTAGTGATGTACCATCCAACAGCAGAGCTCCAAATGTTAAAGCAAAACGCACAACACAGCAAACAGATGGAATGTGAATGTACAGATATTGGACCTTGTTAAAAATACAGTACCTAGGATTTCCCATTTTAAACAGTTTTCAGCATATTGCATAGCAGTCAACTCATCTGCTACCTAAAACTGTTGCTGCTGACCCACATGGAGTTCCTCTTCAATCTTCTTTCAGTTTTCTTTCATACTGTACAGTGGGTCCACAAGTTTATTGTGCACATGCATTAAACCTTGAGGGGAAAGCAACAATGCCAGCTTTACATTAGTTATACTTTGTTAACATGTCCTTCTATCCACATTTTTATTTGGAATTTGCTTCAAAGTACACATTTTAAATAGTTCATTGAAGAGAACAACAATGGCTATTTAAAGTAGTTCAGAATCAGAGACAGCAGATATATTCCTGTATCACTTGCATACTAATGACATAGTATCAGCTGAGCAGGGACCAGACAGTTCTCTGATAGCCAACCCAAAAAGCACATCTGGAATACTTCCAAATTAACTGAATACATCTTTTTTTGTGTGTGCTTAAAACTGTGTAACAGCAACATAATTACCTCACACCCCAATTTGCCATAAAAATCAGATGCACACATAGTGAGACATTTACAGCTTGAGTTCTTTTGCAGTGTTCTGGCATTGTGGTAATACTGTCTTTGTAATAATTGTGTACTTGTGGTCCTAGACAGGCAGAATCAAATTCTCTGGACTCTTAGTGCAGACTCAATTTTAGCAGTTCAACCGTTTTCTGTTCTAGTGGGCTTTTTGTTGTCATATACAAGTTCTCCATAGCTATGATCAGGGGGGTTATTTTTTTGCCTCTTCAACTACTTTAATTCTGGAAAATGCTGAAGTGCAATTAATAAAAAAGATGCTTCCTTCTTAACTTTGCGATAACTTAGTAAAAATGTTACCTACATCTGGGTATGTATGACATTGGATCACTGGCAGCTTTTTAACCTCATTTCACCTTAAGGACTAATAACAGTAATGATCAGTGTTCACAATCTGCAAAGTGAAAGTCCATTTTAGTATTGAACTAAAGATTTAACTTCTAAAATTAAAATATGCAACATTAAAAGCAATTTTCTTAAAAACCATGAAAGAAATCTCGCAGTACTGCATATTTTAGCCATTATCTAATTGGCAAAGAATATTCAAATACCTTTGCTACCTGATGCAGCTGGTGGCAACCTTAATGTCACTGCAGCAACGTGGAATTTGAGTTAACTATACAATCTAAGGTCATTACGGCAGGTGACCACAAAAAAAGGCATCTTATGCAGCATCTATTACTAATCACTATGTGATTATTTAATATAAAATATAGATGTTAGATCAAGTCTAATACTTTTTCAGTTTAACAGTGACAAAAAGTTACGTATACATTTGACAGAAGTCATTTGTCCAGAAAGAGTAACAGCTGCATATACTACTCAAACTAGAAACATGTTTTGAGCTTTAAAACATTTAACTTCCTACCAATATTTTCCTCTTCTAAAAAGGGGAAATTAAAAGGAAATAATTACCCACTTCCTAGATGCATGAAAAATGGTTACAAAGTATTGCTTCTCTCATACTTACTGAAGAATATTTGAATCCTGTTAGTGAAAGTGTTACAGGAAAAACAGTGGGAAACAAAGGATTCTTTTGAAGGAATGCACCAGACTTGACAGATGCCAAAACAATTATTTCAAAGGAAAGTCCCACTGTACATTCAAGTATGCTTTGAATAAACAGATTTCTGCACACAGTTTTAAGAGGAGCATGCATAAGTATGGAAAAAACTATCCTGAACTAACTTATCTGCAGAAAAATTAGTATTAATTTTCATTCTTCAAGAAAGTTATTTTCCCTTTTACTGTAAGATCATAAGCATGTTTGATAATATTAGCCTATAATAGGTTTTCAGAGAGTTGAAAAAAATGGAACAGGTAATCTGTTTACCAGCCAGTGTGGTACTTGATTATAAAACAAAAATTTGCAGCTTCATACTGAAATTTTTAAGTGGTGAAAAATCTCCATAAATCACTACCAGAAACAGAAGTATTAAGAACTACCTAGCTTCCCTAAGAAGTCTAACCTTAAGATCAAGATTCAGAAATAATTCCAAATTTGACCCACACTGATTTCTCCTCCATCTTATAAGGGAAAAATCTCACTGAGTTGAGAGTAGGTAAAATTAGCAAGTTTAAAGTAAACCACATTTTAAAAAATTCTATTGCTGTGTATTACAGGGTAGTTAGTGACACAGCAGCACACATTCCTAAATTGTAGCCCTTGATGTTTTTAAAGCAATGTTCAGTGTCATTTATAGCTAGTGATTCTACATCAGGTTCGTATTTCCCAAGCAAAGCCTCTATAAAATATAGGATAACATTTAAAACTTATCCAAGCTGTTAGAGAAGTTTATCTTTGAAAACAACAGCAAGTACTATCTAGCAGTGTGATACAGGAAAAGACTAACCCTCCCCCCACCACCCCCCCCCACCCCACAAATACATATCAGAGAACAGCATACTGAAAAATCCAAAATTAACAAGCTGGCCACAAGAGGTACCAGGATAAAAATCACAAAAATGTCCAAATTACAATCTAATACATATATGAGCACTGGTGATACAATGCTCTAAAAAAGAATTTAATAAATTTCAATCTTGATCTCTAGTACCTCAGCTACTACAGGTACCCATGCTAGTGAGAAAGACGACTGAGTCACACAATTGCATGTGCTGTGCTACTAATCAGGAGAAAACTACTTTTCTCAGCTTCTACTGTCTCAGTGAAACAAAATTCAGTCCAGGAAGTCTCAATTACTATCAAATATCCTGACTTACTTTAAGTTTGCCCCAATATACCTACTACAAAAATGAAAAACACAGTAAAAGGGTGCAGTGTTTTCCAAGTCAGTATAGATTGTTATGCTAATTGCACATGAAAAATGTCCCCAGGTGGCTTCAAAGTCTGTATCACAGTTTACTAGACATCACATTACAGCGCATAGCAAAAGCAGCATGGAAATGTATCAGGATTAATAAATGTATTGAGATTTTTTTAAGCAAAACTTTCCAGTATACTTAAGACCTGTATTCTGGAATGCCAGATTGCTGCTGTTTGAAGTTAAAGATTACTAAACTATTGTTTCAAACTGGAAGCAAAGGAAATACTCTTCCCAAGTAGATTTGTCTGGAATGTAGGTAGCAGAAGTTTTGCCTCCTGGCAATTTTCCAAACACAAGAAATAAGTTAATATTTAATATTTTGACTATATAACATTATACATTAGTGATTCCAAAGTGTTGGAAGGCTCAGACTTAAAACAATATAATTTCAAAGCTGTCGGTTTTGCGTAAACATATAACCTCTGATTCAGTGCTCACCTTTAAAGTACTTCACAGTTTTAACTCTTAGTTCTAAAGTAGCATCTTCATCACACACGAAGATAGTGCGAGGGTGTTGCTGGAAAGCAGAAACTGTCCACATATGATTGACTCCTTCTTCAATTGCTTTGTATAATGCAAAAGCCTTGTGTGCACCTGTTATAAGAATCATCACCTGCAAAACAAAGGTCTCTTTACTTTCAATCCCAGTATCAATACCAACTAATCTTGAAAACACACATGCAACTAGAACTAAATGAGTTCTTACTTCTCTAGCATCCATCACTGTACCCACACCAACTGTTAGCGCCATAGTTGGTACTTTAGATAAGTCTCCATCAAAGTATTTAGCATTTGCCAAAATGGTGTCCATTGCTAAAGTCTTTAATCTTGTTCTTGAAGACAAACTTGATCCGGGTTCATTGAACGCAATGTGGCCATCTGGACCAATGCCTTTTCAAAGTTAAAAAAAATAAATCATTCCAGACCTGAGAGTCAACACATATCCTCAAACATTATAAATTAATAAAAAAAAAGGCTCATCCTTTCCTTTTGGTTCCCCATTTTCAATAAAAACTTACATAAGTCATTAGAAACTTGGACACCAACCATTCTGTTTTGGTATTTATACTGATTCTATGTTAGTCACAGAACTTTCTTACACAATAATTCAAAAATCTGGGTTTCAGTCAAGTTATGAAAATATTAAGGAATTGGTGTACATGCTTGAATTGTAAATACCCATAGAGCATTTCCTCATACCTCCAACAAACAGATCAATCCCCCCTGCTTCTTCAATTTTCTTTTCAAATGCATCACATTCCGCCTGTAAGTCTGGTGCATTCCCATCAAGAATATGAGCATTATTTGGATCTATGTCAATATGCTTAAAGAAGTTATTCCACATATAGGAGTGATAGCTCTCTGGATGATTTCTGGGAAGCCCTGAAATCATTTAGAGTGAAATTACCATATGACAAGATTTAACCAAACAGCCTTAATTCTAGTCTGTATGTAACTGATGTAAGGCATGCAAGGCAAACCTGAGTCAAATAAAGCAAGATTTGAAACTACATTGAGAAGAAGGGCTTCCTGTTGGCACATACAAAGTACCTGGTTTACATTCCCTCCACATACATCGAACTACAGAGTGTAAAGCCTTCAACAGAAATGCAGTCCCGATATTACATGACGCGTGACAATATAATGTCTACAGAAGTACTGTGAAACACTGAATTTAGCCCAGCGTTTATTTTTAGGTTTTTGTAGATAAAGGTATAGAGAAAAACGCTTGGACAGCAATCTAATCTAGGAGTACAAACATACTAGACTAACCTGGTACTTTGACAAAGTATTTAATAGTTTTTATAAGGAGAAAATAACAGTACAGTATGTTTTCAAATAATAGCAGATCTTACCTACATACTCATCCATGTTGAAAGTCTTTACATATTTGAAAGAGAGATCTCCATTTTTGTGATACTCTATCAGCTTTTTGTAGCATCCCAAAGGTGTACTCCCTGTTAAACAAAATTTTTTTACTGTTCTGTGTATCCGCATATTTTCAGTGAATTTAAATGTCTTCACAGTCAAATTGTGCTACAATGCTTTTCAGCATACAAGCAATATGCTGTTTCTCATTTAGTTTATCAGTTTCTCAACTTTTCATAGAAATCAAATCTATATTTTAAAAAAAAAGTTAGAATATTACCAAAAATAATACTTATGTTATTTTAAATACTGTATCTGCTAGCAGTGGTACAATCATTGTTCTAGACTTAGATATTTACAAAGACTTAGAATAGAACTTGCCTGTTGGTAGACCAAGCGTGAAATATCTTCCTTGACTTGGTTTGAACTGGATAATACGATTACAGATGTACTTGGCTGCCCATTCACTAGCCTGATCATAATCTTCAAGAATTACTAGCCTCATTATGGCAGTGAGGAACTTGTACGATAAAACAAACTTAAACCTGGAGAAAATGTTGAAGTTTTAAAAATAAGCACCACATGAGTAGTTGTAAATCTCTTAGATCACAGAGGAGATAAAAAGTGATTTTTCATACCAACGACTTGCATTAGCATACCACACTCTTGCAGTCCTTCAAGTCTGATAATCAAAAGCTACAGAATCCAAATGACAGGTTACAGTCAAAATATTTATTAAAATCCACAGACTAATTTAAAGCAATTAATCAGAAAAAGCTAAAACAAGATGAGAACAAGCCATTTTAAACTTCAATATTGTGGTCAAGTGTTACCATTAGAAAAGAGGAAATACTTAAATAACAAGATTAATTCCTGTTTCTTTTGACGAGCTGATTGCCTAAAACTTCAAAACCAAGACCCAGAGTAATCTCATGTTTCTATAGTCAAAATACCTACTTCGGACTAAATAATTAAGACTCCTTTCACTCCCATTCTAACTCCTTAACAATGCTTCAGTAAGCTTATTAATCTACAAAAAAAATGTTAAAGCATTAGAGATATTTGAAATGTTTACAATTCACAGGAAAAAATACAAGATCACATTTTTTTCTTTGCCACATAAATTTAAACAGGAATTCAAAAGGCTTTATTTTGAGTGCAATTGTATCAACTTTTAGGATTAATATCCAGAAAACAAGCTTGGTTGCTAGAAGCATACAAGCATCTCTTGCATTTAAGCGAAACTAATTTTTCCATTAATTTCTGTTTAGCAGAGTCAGCTGTCCAAAAAGACTGAGGCTTTTTCACCACTTTGGGATGTGTTACTCTTCTCATCCCAGGTCTGGGTGTGCTCGGCATTAGCCAGAACACAACACAGCTGCAAGAAGCCTAGGATCACCTATGTGACAAACCACACTACTCTTAGCTGACCAAAAATGAGAGGCTACTTTCAAAACAAATATGAGTTAAAGTACTTAACATGCTTGTCCCACTTAATAAGGAAAAAAGTGATCATCACCGTGTGCTGCCTGTGCCGCTCCCTGGACAGCTGAGCCGTGACTAGTCAAACTCACCTTTGCCGAGGAAACGCTATTCCACACACACCCGAAAGAATTACACACATCCCCGAGGAGGAAAAGCAGGCCAGCAGGAATAGGCTCCGTGGCTTTAGGGCGGCCTCATAAAATCCCAGCAGTTTTACGCTGAGAACACGGGGATGCTTTCCAAGAGCAGGGACCCACGGACAGCACCAGTACCACCGCGGATTTTCGGCTAAAAAGGGCATTTTTTTTTTTTGTTTTGTTTGGCGATGAAGGGGGTGATAAACCTACATCGGTAGAGCCCCGCCGGCACAGCAGCCCCGGGCCCCGCGGCCTCCCCTTCCCCCCCGCGGGCACCCGCACGGCCGGCGACAGCGCACCCTGCCCGGCCCCGCTCACCCGGGACAGCCGCGGCGGCCACGAGCGGCACCAGGACGACGAGGAGAAAGATGAAGAACAGGAGGAGGAGGAGGACGGGGACCGCCACCCACCCCGCAGCTCCCGCCCCGCCGCCTCCAGCGGAACCCGGCACACGACCCGGAAGCGCCAGGCGAGGACGGGAAATGGGCTCCGCTTCCCATTGTCATTTCCGGGCGTGGGTCCGGGACAGGCCGGGCTGAGGGAGCCCGGGGGCTGCCTGGAGCACGGCTGTGTGCGAGCCCTGCCTTCTCTTGGAGCCCCTCTGCTGCGGAGACATTGAGATATTAATGGAAAAAGGTTCCCCTATAACTTGTTTGCATGATGCAGCTGCAAAAAGAAATCGTGCGTAGTTACTGGAAAAAATTAATGAGGTGAAGCATCAACGTCGTGGTGAATCACAGACTGACCACAACCCGGCGGTGCCCTTGTGGCCGGTGGTATCCTGGGCGTGCATCGGGAACAGGGTGGTCGAGAGGGGAGATGCTGCCCCTCTACTCAGCTCTGGTGAGGCCACATCTGAAGTGCTGTGACCAGTTTTGGGCTCCACAGTGCAAGAAAGGCAAGGAGCTACTGGAGAGGGTCCAGCAGAGGCCACAAAGATGATGAGGAGTCTGGAGCATCTCCCTGATGAGGAGAGATTGCGGGAGCTGGGCCTGCTTAGTCTGCGGAAGAGAAAACTGGGAGGGGGTCTCACCAATGCATATAAATATCTCAAAAGGCAGGTGTCAGAGGATGGTGCCAGACGCTGTTTGGTGGTGCCCAGCAGAAGTACAAGGAGTAACAGCCATCAACTAAAACAAGAAGTTCCACTTTGACATGAAGAACTTCTTTACCTTGAAAGTGACAGAGCACTAGAACAGGCTGCCCAGGGAGGTCATGAAGTTTCCCCTCTCTGGAGACAAAAAACCCACCTGGACACATTCATGTATAACCTGCTCCAGGTGACCCTTGCCTCAGCGAGGGGTTGGATCAGATGATCTCCAGAGGTCCCTTCCAACCCTGTGATTCTCTTTTTGCTTTGAAAGAAGTCAAGTAATTCCATAGCCTTAGCTAAGCTATAATTAAACAGCTGTAGGGTGATAGATCTTGCTATGGGGAAAGGGCTAACAGTCTGAAAGGGTGGTGCTTCAGAATGGAATAGGGAAACTGTACTACAGGGGTGAGCAAGCAACCTAATTCTGAATATATGTGTATGCACATACTGTAGGCTTCACTAGGGCCTTACCATAACAGAAGACCAGGATAGATCTGTTTACTGGGCAGGAGCTTAATTGTCTGAGGAAAAACATGATTGAAGGTATGGTAAAAGAAGGGAAGCTAATAAAGGGGAGTGTGTGTTAAAAAAAAAAAAAGAAATCTGGGGTCATACATGTGCATAATGATACTTTTTTTTTTTTTTGGCAAGACTGAGTTTAGCTCCGTTCGTTAGAACATGATATTAATAATTACAAGGTTTTAGTGTGGGTTTGATCCTTGTATAGGTCATTCACTTAAGACCCATCCTTGCAGCTCCCTTCCAACTCAGTATACTCTGTGATTCCATGAGCCTGTCTAGCAAGGTTTAGAAGGATTGAGAAATACTTTGCCAAGGGCATGAAAGGCGTGATTGCGAGCTTGTGAGGGAAAATATGTCTCTGAGGTCTCTGGAACTTAGCAGGCAACCAATAAAAATACCTTTTGTTTCAAAACCTGCCTTTCATTTGGGTTTAACTTTCTGATATAAACAACTTAATTTAAATTCATGCATATTCTTCTGATAAAATCTTTTAGCTCAGAAATTTTACAAGGTCCTAAAGAATAATGTTTTGCACCATTTCTTGAGTCATGCTCTGAGCCTCTGCTGCTCTCATTGTTTTGGAGTGTACTTGCAGTGGAAGCGATTTTCAGATCCTATGTAACAATCTAAGTTTTGCCTCTAGATTTCATTTCTGGTTTTTTTCCTACCTCTGTAGACCATGTGTAACACCTCGGTGGTAAACTATTTCTGCATACAGTAGACTAGTTAACACATTTGCTTGGTATTACTACACACCTAAGTACCTGCAGATGTGAAATCACATCCCTCCCCCAGAAGTTCTGTTGATTTCCACAACTTGAAAATTCTTTTTTTTTTTCATCACTACAACAAAACTCGTAAAATTCAGGTAATAGACTCCCCCTTGTTGTATATTCTCCAGAAGGTCTGAGAATATGTGATGCACTGTTCCACACTCAATGGAACTTGCCCTTTTTCCTACTGCCTCTAAATTTGGAACAGCAGCTTGTCTGTTGCCTTTTAGTAAACTTGACAATGTTATCCAATGCTTCTATCAGAGAGACAAATTCCCTGTCTTCCATAAACATATTCAATTCTTGCTCTCCTTGTTAGTATGCTAATACCTAGGGTATGATTTTCCAAGTAATTCTTCAGATTTCCCTTTCTATTTAGTAGCAGGTGAAAAATCCACTGAATGTTGTTGCTAGTGACTAATCAAGATGCTGCTAAAAAATAAATCTTAGTTCCTTATTACATTTCAATGAGCAGCGTAACTAGAGATTTCAAAGTCTCACATATATTTATGTGAGTATAAGTATCTGTTGCTTTTGGAAACAGTCTTTCTGTGATTTTTTTCTTTTATTTTCTAAATGGCCCTTTCTTTAAAGTCTTAATTAATTTACTCATGGTGATCTGATTTGTATACATCTACTGTGATCAGATGGCTTTTGTGCTGCTTTTTTTAAACCTATGTTTAAGTAACTATGAATTTAAACTCGCTGTACTTTACCCAAACTACATTGAGTTGAGGAGGATCACCTCAACTTCAGGTGAATCCAGACTTTTAACAAGGTAGCTGTTCCTTCAGATTCCCTCTGATCTTGTTGGAAGAAAAAAGGATTCTGCACAAAGCTATGAATGAAAATTACTCAAATGGGTGTTGACATGTAGGAAAGAGTCTGAGAACAAAACAAAAACGTTGCAGTGGAAATACTTGCCAAGGCATTAAATGTAGAGACTGAGAAGCAAGTAATTGATGAAAAGACTTTAAAAAAAAGACTCACTCTTACAACCTTGCTGAATCAAACACTTTTATTTAGTCTGGTTGAGGTGTGGTAATTTTCCCATAGCATCTCTCACAGTGCAGTGCTTTGCATTGGTAGCTGAGAAGGTGTCAATAACACTCCGGAATTTCGGCTGCTGCTGAGTAGCCCTCCACAGCATCAAGGCTGTCTCTCCAACATTCCCCCTGGCCAGGAGACTGAGGGTGGGCAAGATCTTGGGAGGGGACACAGCCAGGACATCTGTCCCACTGACCAAAACATATTCCATAACGTAAGACATCTGCTCAGATACAACATTTAAGGGAAGGTTGGAGAGGGAAGGGGGTGGGGAGGAGAGAGCCAGGCATTTGTCATTACAGTGTTTGTCTTCCAAAGCAACTCGTGCATGTATTGAAGCCCTGCTTCCCGGGAAATAGCTGGGCATTGCCTGCTGATGGGAAGTAAAGAATGAATCTTGTGTTTTCATTTGCTTCCATGTGCAGCCTTTTCTTTATCTTACTGTCCATCTTTTCTCCCACACTGTCCTGCTGAGGAGGGGAATGGTAGAGTGGCTTGGTCAGCACCTGGTGTCCAGCCAGGGTCAACCTGCCACAATTCTGTGGAACACCTGTGCAATCAAGTATAAGGTTACAAAATTACATAGCAACTGAGACCTTTTAGAGGGTGATACGTGTGTGGGGAGACGGGGAGAAACTGCAGTGAAGAATTTTTTTTCCCTAATTTTCAGAACTCTGAAAGAATCTGAAGACAGTGGCTGTTACCCCTGGTACTTCATTTAATGCCACAGGGTCACTAGCCCGCTCTTTTCCTGCCATTAAAGCGGTCTGAATTTCTCGTAACTTCATTTGTCTTTTGGACATAAGCCCGAGGGGGCCAAATCCACTTGGTAGCTTTGCTTATTTCTCACGAAGACTGAAGATAGTTTCACATACGCATTACATCCCTGTACTTGTCCCAGCTTTCTTCAAAACTTCCCTGGTTAGATCTCACCACATTGCTGTGAGCTGGGGGTACATGACATGTGATGTCTTTTGGTTTTATGTTTTATGCAACAATCCCAGTGGAACCATTTTCCAATGAAATAGGAAACGTGAGATTCTGTGATGCCAGGATTGTGTCAGCAGAGACACAAATGAAGCATCTAGCTAACAGCACCATCTTAATTTTCATAGGCAAGGCTGTGAAGGTTTGTGAAGCTCTACACAGTAACAGATAAGTACCCTAGGCTTTTGTTTTCCATTTTTGTTCTTGCAGTGTGTTGGTGCTTCCTACATGGATTCTGGTGGAGTCTGTACCAGAACAGTCACTCAGTACCAGCTGGTTTTGAATTAAGAGTTGGTCACTACAGAGTAAATAAATGTGATGAGGAGGGTTTTTATTGTACCATCACCCTGTTACCTTTCTGCTGGTGAACTCTTCAGTTCTTCTGAGTATGGGCTCAGTGTGGGAGTTTGCTACTTGGTACTACTTCATTTTGCCACGTAGGGAGATCTGATACTGATCATTTTCATGTGCACCTGAAGTGCCAGGATATTTCTCCACTAGTCCCTCCACCAGAATAAGCAGGCAGAAGTGCCTACTACATTCCCTCCAGATCACTTTTACTGATGTGTCAGCTGCCTCATAGATACGGGTGCACTTATCGATGGTTGGCTGTGCCTCTGCACTGTGGAATATTCTTGATGTATGCAGGGGTGTTGAGAGAAGTTTCTGATAGTGCTCTCAGCTGCTTTTAAAGCCTGTTCCTTTCAGAGTACACAATTTAGACTGGGCACAGAAATATACAGGATGTGTTTGATACTCCATGCTACTCTGGCCGTGCAGATGGGCGGTAGTTTCCCTGTTTTTGTAGCCAGGCCATTCTATGCCAGTCAGCTGAGTGCTTAGCCATGTTTCTGGGTATATGTTATTTATGAGTATCAAGAAACTTCACAAGTCCTAAGTGCTCATGAAAATATTCTTATTTGACTGTGCTTGTGCAAAACTAAGCCAGGATTTAAAGTTTCATGCTAGGTATTCACAGATGCTGGAAGCTAACCAGAGAAGTTATAGTACAGTGTTTTTTATTAGTGCTTGAAAACAATGTTACATCCCATTTAAGATTGTTGCTTTTTTTGTGCAGTGGACTTTGCCCTCTGTATTTTTTTTTACAAAAGCTTGGAGAGATCAGAGTTATAAAACACATTAAAGAAATGTAATTTGGACCTATTATCGGTGTATTGAGTAAACATTTCAAATATCAGCTTTGGGTTTGGTTTTTTTTAGCCTTTTTTACTCCCCAGGTGCCGCTGTTTGGGCAGGGTGGCTGCTGGGGCCGGGCGATGGCGCGGCGTGGCCGCCAGGTGGCAGCAGCGGCCCGCGCAGCGTTCCAACAGCTGCCAGCAGACACGCAGGATCATCTTTGACTCCTTGAAAACACAGATAAATTAGTATCTATATCTATGTAAAAGACTCCAGCAAAGTGTGATTCATATATTGGCTTTCTACAGCTAATTTCTTTCACCACATAGAAATTTATTTTTGGGAACTCTGCTGGTGTCCTCTGCCGTGGGGGCCATGCTCTCTCTCTAGGCTGAGGCATGGCTCAAGCAGATCAGAAGTATATTTACTCCTGGTTTGCAGAATGAACAGCAAACTGCTGATGGGTGTTTAGCTGGACTCACTTGGTATTTTCTGTGCAACCATTTTAACTAGAGACTTTTTCAGTCTGCTCACACTTGTCTGCAGCAGCCTACTATCAAGTAGAGCTTCAAAAATGGTTATCGCACAGTGCAGCTGCTGAAATGTGGGTCCTGCCTGGCTCACTGTTTCCTGAAAGGGAAGATAGTGGTTCTTTCCCAACTTGGGGATGTTACAAAAGAACTGGGAAAACAGAGAAGGCGTAAACAAATTCTTCTCCCAGGAGAATTCCTTTTTTTGTAATCCCTGCAAACAAGAGCAGCTGCCTGTCACCAGAGGGTGGGGTGTTCTCTGCTGACTGTACCATTTGAGGTTGTGTATGTACCTGTTTCAGAGACAAAACAGCTGATCTCCAGGGGACTCCCATTATAAACCCTATTTCTCTCTTACTGCATAATTGACTGCTTTTTTGGTGGGATTTTTGTGCTCATAGGAGGACTTTGGGATGTCCTATCCGAATGCAGGTGTGTTGCTGTTCCCATGCATTCTACCCCTACCCTGGGACCAGTCAAAACTTCCCTCAGACTATGGCACTGGAAAGCATTTGTCATTCTCATCAACTTTTTAGTATGATTTTGAATGTTGAGAGAGATAAATTTTAACAAAGTTAAATATTCCCTTTAGCAATATGTCTTAAAACTACCTTAGCTTTTGGAAATTATGTGATAAAACTGAGAGACTATTTGGACGTGGCAAAACCTCCAAAAAGTGTATTTTTTTGTACCAAACTAATGATTTGGCATATATATACATATATAAGTAGATACATTATATATGTGTGTGTGAGTGTGTAAAATAATTTATTTTATTTGACTTGTCATATCTCTGTTGCAACCTCTCAAGCCAAGAGAGTGGTGAGCAGCAGCAGAGGAGGTAAAAGACCTGAGGCCAGGTTTGTCCCTGGCTCTCTAACACTGTATCCTGTATTTCTTTAACAAAGTCCTTGTAGAGTCAGGCTTTCCAAATACATATTCCTTTTTTAAGATCTAAAAATATACCAAATGCAACCCATTTACTTCAAAACCTATAAAATCTATTCATGCTCTACAGATGGGATAATACTGGCCCAGAATTTGAAAAAATGTACATGTCTTAATTTACCTCAAGGTTAGTGCAGTTTGTGAAAGGAAATATACTTGTAGTTGACATTACATTTGGTTTTAAATGTTGTTTAGCAGGCACTCAGGCAAGCTTGAAACTGTGCCAGGATCTGGCTTAGGTAGGCAGAGCAGGCAGAAAGTATCCACCATTCCAGCATCTCCTGCATCTTTCAGGAGCACAGGGGGACAAATCAAAGTCACAAAGTAGAAAAAGCTGGAAAGCACAGGCAAGTATTTAGGGTGGCTACTGTATGCTGGGCTTTCCTGGCACTTGGAATTGCGCTTGCTGACAATTTGACAGAAAGAGTAACCTCTTTCCCTGTGGGCATGGATGTAAGTGTGGCACAGGTGATGCAACTTACCTGAGCAGGGAGTTAGGGTGTCACTGCTCTTTAGTTAAGGGTTTGCACACAAGGCTTTGTGAGTTTGCCTCTCCATGCTCAGTGTGCTATCCTTAAACATCACAGTCTCTCCACCTTCCTCTCATAGTCTTTCCCTGCTGAGGCTTTCCAGCTTGATGTCCTCTGGCAGCAAGGATAGGGCCTCTCCTAGTCTGGGTTTGAACAATGTAGACAGAAGCTAAAGACAATTTTCAGTGAGTAATTTGCCTAGTTACATATAAAACTAGGCAATGTCATAGGCAATGTTTATGACAATGGCCCATTTCAGTTAATTTGTATGTTATCAGTGATATGAATGTTTTGTCTGTTAGTGGAAACAGTACTTTGTGCTGAATTCCTTTCAGAAGTTTCGGATTGGTTGCTGTGTGTGTGTAGTGGGACAGCAGCCAGTACGTGGGGAGCTGTTTTCTTCAGGCTGCCCTAACACTCCCCCAGGATGTTTAGATAATGCAGAAAACAGGTTACATGTTACCTGCTGTGACTTTCCCTAGGGGAGAAGGGGTGCTCTGAGAGAGTACAGGATATACTCTGGGAGCTGGGATGAGCAGTAAGTTTGTAAAGTGTTTGAAGAATTTGTAGACCCAGGCCTGACTTGTGCTGCAATGTAAGCTGTAGTAAAACTCACTTTGCTGTGTTGATTCTGCTCTCACCTTAGGGGTTTTTACCGTGGAAGGACAGGGGACTGTGCTTGTGGCCATAAGATTGAATAGAAAACAAGCTGGGGCAGGCTGAGGACAGGTATGTCCTGAGGCAGACAGGCCTGTACCGATTACTTGGATAAGCATATTTGGCATTTTCAAAATGCTTTCCTCTCTTCACCTATGCAGAGCAGATACGTGAATTATAAAGGGTGCACATTTGTGAGTGATAATAGCAAAACCTTTCAGAAACATGTCTTGGCATTTGCTTTTAAATTCAATAAATTAAGAAAAAAGTCTTCCAGTACCATTAATCTCTAAATTTTATTAGCCTTATTCCTAGAATGACTCTCCTGCAATAGTAATGAGCCTATGTTTCTAATTGCTTCTTGTCACATCTCCACCTGTCTACTTTTCATGCCTCTGATAAGGTTAAAAAGCCTTAATAGCAAATAAAAAAACATTTTAATACTGCAATATGTTTGTGATAGCATGAGGCAGATGAAAGTAGGGCTTGCTCTGAATATGAATGATGGTTGCAAATTGTGATTTTAGGTGGTGGTCTGACTTGTGGCTGGACCTGTTGGAGCTTGCACATGGCACCTTGGGCTGCTTGCACTCTGAAATCCGGTCTCATGCCTGTGTTGTTACAACTGACATCTGTTTCAGTAACCTGCAGCCAGTGTTCCCCATGAGTTCCTGTAATTGCTGTTGGCAACTGACACAGCCAGATTATGTCTAGGAGTAGATGCTCCTGCTGATTTCAATTTAGGCAAGGCATGAATCCACAAACAAGAAGCCACAAACGGTTGGAAGGAGTCAGCTCATAACTGATTCACTGATGTGTGGTAGGGCTGTACTGAGAATAAATCACATGGATGGCTTTTTGCCACTTGCTTAAAGAAGAACTTCTCTGTTCATTCTGGAGATATGTCAAATGCTCTTTGACTAAGAATAAGGGACAGTTGCCTCCGTCCTTTTAGCTGCTTCCAATTCCAAAACAAGTAGCACCCACAATGCTAAATTCCTCTTTCCATCATAGAACCTACTGGGCTAGATGGACCTTTGCTTTGATCCATTACAGCTGTTCTTTTATTCTTATAAAACATTTAACTATAAAATTAAAATCTAATTATAAGTATTATTATATAAATAAATATTGTATTTTATAATATAAAATTAATATAATTAAATAAAGTTAAAATTTTATTAGAAAATTAAAATTTGGTTGCCTTCATGTTTATCTGCAGATGGGAAACATTCCTGACACAGAAGAAGCCAGCTGAGATGAACATGATGATGTTTAATGCCATGGAAAACCAGTGTAAGCTGGAAATACAAAGAAAATCTTAGAGAACCTAAGAGAAAAGTGAAGATGGGCTTGTGGGAGAGAACCACTAGAGAGATACAGAGAAGGTGATATGGAGAAAAAGTATGGTTCTACTGCCTCCAAAACAGAGAACCCATCCTGCATGACTTGGGTGTCATTTCTGTGCACAGTGGTCTGAAAAATATTGTGTCAGTGTTTAAGTTACATGGTGGCTCTTTGCAGGTTTACAGTCATTCCTTGCCTTGAGGAACTCTATGCAATTGGTCTCAGCCCATCAATCTAGCCTGCAGAGAATTCCTACCTTCCAGCAGATCAACACTCCCACCCAACTTGGTGTCATCTGTGAACTCACTGGGGGTGCCCTTGAGGCCCCCACCCAGATAATCAGTAAAGATATTGAACAGGACAGGTGCCGATAATGAGCCCTGGGGAACACTACTTATGATTGGCTGCCAGGTGGATGTTACTCCATTCACCACCAGCTCTGGGCCTGGCCATCCAGACAGATTTTATCTGGTCAACAGTGCACCCTTTGAAGCCATGAGCGGTTTCTCCAGGAGAATGCTGTGGGAAATGGTGTCAGAGGGTTTACTAAAGTCCAGGTAGACAGCATTCACAGCCTTTCCATATCCGCTGAGCATGTCACCTTGTCATAGAAGTAGATCAGGCTGGTCAAGTAGAACCTGCCTTTCACAAACTCATGCTGGCTGGACCTGATCCACTGGTTATCCTGTATGTGCCGTGTGATCTCTTGTAGCCTCTTAGAGCAGTCAGCTGCTGTGTCCTGATGGTTGCACAGAAGGAACTTCTTGAAAACTTCTTCTCAAAATCTGTCTTTCTTCCTGTCTTCTTTTCTGTCTAACTCTTCAGCTACTAATGTAAAGTCATGTAATATCTATCAAACCAAAGATGTTTTATTGCTCATCTGGGGGCGCATGGTACTTTTTGCAACTGAAACACCTCCATCATTTCTTTAGGAGTTTGAAGGTTTCAGGGAGCACATGTATTTGCATAGATGAGGGAAATATTCTTTGGCATCAGATGTACAATGTACTACACTGTCAAGAACTAGGATTAAAGGGTTTGCCCTACCATCTGTCAGACTGTCATTTTCAATAAATGCTATGTCACTATGTCACTATGGCAGAGACACTGGCTAAAAGTAGAATGCACACATCATCCTAGGAGAATATTTCTGAAGTAAAAAGAAAAGGTAAAGTGTAGCAGTAAAAAAAAAAAAAATAGGGTTTTTTTTTTGTTTGTTTGTTTTGTTTTTCACAGCTGTTAGAAAGAAAACTTGCGAACTTCTGTGGAAGCCAAATACTGGACAATGAAGAAAAAAATTTCTTTTTGATCCAGTTATATATCATACACAATATGTCACAGTCATTTGAGACCATCACATATGACACAATTGAGCCCCCCAAGCTTTGACCTTTTTTCTGTGTTTACCTGTGCTCCTGGCTAGAAAGGCCACAGCCCAGTGAAAACAGTCACGTAATCACACACCACTACACCTGCTGCTTTGCAGGTAGGAAAGCAAAAGCATTCCAGACACTGTTGCTGGAGGGTTTTTCCTCATGGGAACTTACTCAGACTCCTTGAAGGTGCAGGCAAGTTCATATTGGTGGTTTTGGCTGCATGTTGGAGATGCAGCAGAAATTCTAAGATCTTTAATTGATAAAGTCATTTTTTTTCCCCTGGAAAATGTCAAGAAGGAAATTACAGAGGCTGCTGTAGTTCCTATCGAACTGTCAAGTGATCTGTGCAGGGTAGTTCAGGATTTTTACCAAGGCTTGCTCACATTTCTCTGTCTCCACTAACACACATAGTCTGGGATAGTCTCTCAAAAATATCCTATACTCCTTTCTTCAGCTTGGTAAAATTATAGCACCTTTACCAGAGAAAAGCACTTTGTTGTTGGTCTCAAAAGTAGCCAGGTGGGCTTTTCTATGTGCTAATGCAGGTCAGGAGTCCCTCAGCAATGCAAAATGCAGAGAGATGTGTGCCCAGCAAACTGGACACTTAAGAGATACAGCTTCTGAATGCTGGCTTTCCAGTTCCAGCCTGAAAATGCACACCAAGTCATTAGGAAGCTGTGCCTGAGAACCAAGACAAGAATTCTAGATATTTGCATGTTGTTCTTGTGAATATAGGGGGTTTTGTTCTCCTAAAATGCTTTTTCTTTTTACAATTTTTTGTGCAATCTCAGTGCATGAAAGTTGTGCAATTCTCTTTCAGATTTTTTTTTTCCCAGTACACTGTTTTCTGCTGCCAGTGCTAGCTTATGTAACTTGCAGGATGATAAGGATCCCTTCATGGACAACAGCAACCCAACCATGAAATTAAGATCTTTTGATCATGTTTAAAGGAAGAGCTTCTTTTTCTTCTTTTGCCATTGTATTGGCCTGTCCTTTCTCTTCTGGTGTCGTTGAAGTTAGGTAGTCATAAGTACAGTTGCATAATACATGAGATTAAACACTTGTATAGTCATTAATAAAATGACTAAATTGTTGGCAGTTCTGCTGCTGTCTCTGCCAATTACCCAATTTCCATTCTAGGAAAAAATTTGGACCACTTTGGGCTAAATGCGACGTTCTGGAAAACGTGGTAGGTCTTTGTGCCAGAAGAATGCAGCAGTGTGTAAGCACTGCAGGTGTTACAGGTGAGCAGCAAGAGGAAAGGTACTTGCTGGTACCTCCAGATGCAAAACATTGATCAAGGTTTCCCCACTTATGTTTTTGATCAGGAAGAAAAATTTCAGTATCTTTTGTTTTATTATTAAATACAGATTAGTCAGTTCTGGGTGTATATTTTTATTTCCAAGGAATAATTTAGGGCATGAACAGGCCGTAAGTCTATAGGGAATCACCAAGTTATTAAAAAGCATGGGTCTTTAAGAGAGCATTTAGTCCATTACTCAGTTCAGTTGTAGCCCCATCTTTCCATGTATTTCTTGTCCTAGACTGTTTCTTGAAATCTTCAATGGTGGTTCTTTCATAGTCTCCTTCAGTACTCAATTATCCTTGCTATTGTAATGGCTGTCCTGATGTCTAACCTAAATTTCCAGCTTGTGTAATTTGATACAATTACATTTGCTTCTTACTCAAAGGTTGTGGCATCAAGGATTCCTTTTGTCATTGTGGATGCCTTTCTTCTCTTTGAAGACCACTCTGATGTTTCCTCTCAGTTCTCCCATCCCTAGACAAAACAGCCCACAGTCTTTCAGTCTTGATAGATTTTTTTTCTCCTTGCTTCTATGTAAGAGAAGAAAACAGCTTGCTTTTCCCATTTTTCTGGCTAACTGCATGTTCAGAATATTAATCACGTTTCACCTTTTCTGTTCAATAACCATTTGGTATAATTTTCTGAGTGGGTCTGAAACCCATCTAACAAAGGCAGGATAGAGGCAGAAACTTCTCAAAAGTCATAGTAAAAGGAAGTAGAACATACAAGCTTTGGATGTAGGGTTTAATTTAACATCTAAGAAGGAGTTGTGTGTGAAATGAAAAGAAGTGCATGGGATATCTCAGACGGAGGTAACTACAACCTCAGCACTCAAGTTCTCTTCCCCATCACTCTCCTATCTTCTGTGGGAACCATTCCGGGTTCTTGCAACATTTCTGCAACAGTTATGATTAAACTACAGAAAGCTGCAGTCACAAAATTACTTGCAAATCTCTTAAAAAGAATAGGAGAAATGTAGGGCTTTTGACCTTGAGATGAAAAATGTTTTTTCTTCCTCTCCAACTGCTGAAGAGTTAATAAGTGTAAGTCTGAAAGACAACAAAACTGGGGGGGAGGGGAAGGAAGGGAAAGAAGCTTTAGGGCCACTTCCTGAAACAAAGAATTTTCTGTAAGTGCCAAATAGATAGAAAAGTTGTTTTTCAAAGCTTTGTAACAGCAAGTGTCAGTGCAAGTGTGTTTAAGTTTGATCCTTCAAAGCATTTCAATTTCTCTAATTTTGGTGAAAGCACAGAATAGAAGGAGATGATTTAGAATAGCTACAAAGCTAGGGAAAGTAATGGGTGATACTCAGATAAGATGAAATCACTCTTTCGCACCATCAAAAAAGGCAGCAGAACCCATTTCCAGGTCTTTCCACTTCACTAGCAGTGAAGATGAAGATGATCATGATTGAGTACTGAAAAGATGGAACAAATGTTTTATTTCTACACAGATATACCAAAGAATGCCTTTTCATCAACTGTGTTGCTCTGAAGGGCAGAGAGCTGAGGTTTCTGATGGAAGCCTTTGCCATTTAGTTAAGTCCTTTGCTAACATAACTGCATTGAACTGAGTTTAGGATATATTTAGGAATAAGAAAATGATGGTATTTCTAGTATATCTATAGAAATGAATCATCCTTGAAATCTTAAAAAGTGAATTACCTGTACATATTGGAGAACTGGTCCGGGATTTGTTCTAAAATACAAAATTGGTAGATCACTGACTACTGCAAAAAAAGAAAGTAATATATGCTAGTTTTTCCTACAAACGTACCAATCCTTTACACTCAGCTTGCATATCTAAGTAAAGAAGTTCAAGAATTAACTCTTCTGTGCCCTGGAAATGATGGATGCATGCAAGCTGCACTGGATGAAACTTCTGTTCCTTCTGATGTGTGTACTTCAACTTGTACTTCTAGTGGAGTCCTTTCTGTTTAAAAAAAATCCAAAAAATCCAACATTTAAAATAAGGGTAGTGTACTAAACAGTTGGCCGTGTGTTACAGAGGATGCATTAGGCAGTGGAATGACCTGTGTTCAGTTATGTGAGAATTGTTTTGATCTGGGGACTTCATGTTCTCCTTGCATGTTTTTCAGCAGTGAAGTGTGTGCCAGCAGCTGCCCTGGGTGCACACCATGTGTTTCCATGTTACAAGCAATGCAAAGCAGTCATCTGTGTGCCTTGCTCAGAGGCAGTCAGTCTCTGACTCATGTCTCTCCGGACAGAACTTGTTTTCCTTTCTGGTGTGTTCTGCAGTCTGTTCAGTCTCTTGTGCATTAGGAAAACTCATCTTTTCTATCTCCCTCACTTTGGTCTTAATATGTAGATATTTAATTGCTCCCATGTGCTCAGGACAATGCTGTGATTAGAGAGTAATCCTCAAGACTCAGAACTCTGGTTTAGGAACACTGGCAAGAGTTCATGAATAATATTATGGCTATATGCAAACTGATGTCTTGGAGTGAGGACTCCATATGGTTTGAATATATAACCATACAGCTTGCTTGATCTCATGTGAACAGCAAAATCTGGGCCAGACCTTCCAGTCTGTGCAATGCTTAGGGGCCAGAAGGTGGGGAGCACCAGCTCCAGAATTCAGAATGAGGGGGCAATACATGTTGCCGTCAGGACAGTCTGCTTCATGGCAGCACCTGCATATCCACTTCCGTGGTAGATGATGAGGATATATTTGGACAGTGTCTCTCCCTCATGATGCAACAAGGTGCAGCATAGACTTCTCAAGCAGCAGGGAGCTACTTAAATATCATTAAGATGCCAATGGGCAGAGGCTTTTGACAAGAGTGTGTAGTGATACAATAAGGGGCAATGGCTTTAAAATGAAAGAGAGTAGGTTTAGATTAAATACTAGGAAGAAACTCTTTACTGTGAGGGTGGTGAGACAATAGAACAAGTTGCCCAGAGAAGTTTTGAATGTCCCATCCCTGGAAGTGTTCAAGGCCAGGTTGCATGGGCCTCTGAGCAGCCTGGCCTAGTGGAAGGTGTCCTTGCCCACACCAGGGGGGCTAGAATGAAACCTCTAAGGTCTCTTCTAATCCAGGCCATTGTATGATTTGGTTTTGGTTTATAAGTTCAATGAGCTACTACCTGATCACGACAAAGGATGTGATATTTTACCAATCTCTTTTATAAGTCAAAGTCATTAAACAAGTAACTGCACAACATTAAAGCCTGAAATAGAAGCCAGAAATCTTTATTAAGGCACTATTTTTACTGCCTTTCTACCAGGAAACCCCCCTGTATTCTGAAAGAAAGAAAGAAAGAAAGAAAGAAAGAAAGAAAGAAAGAAAGAAAGAAAGAAAGAAAGAAAGAAAGAAAGAAAGAAAGAAATAGAAAGAAAGAAAGAAAGAAAGAAAGAAAGAAAGAAAGAAATAGAAAGAAAGAAAGAAAGAAAGAAAGAAAGAAAGAAAGAAAGAAAGAAAGAAAAAGAAAGAAAGAAAGAAAGAAAGAAAAAAGGTAAATTGAAAGCTTCTGAGGTCAGTGGAAGATTCAGCACTGGTGTGTCATCCCCTCTAGATATGGGGGTCATACAGATGTGTTGAACAGAGATTTCCTTGGGAATGGCCACCCTGTGGTAGTGATTCAGTGCCAGCCCTTAATATAGCTGGAGAAAATCCAGTCTGAGTGTAACATTGCTGTGCAAAAGCATAATTACTTGGCTGCTAACATCGACAAAGTTGTGTGTGGGAAGAATCCCGAGCATGGTGTATCACTAACGCTGATACCAAGGTAATCCAGGGTAAACCAGCAAGGCTGACCTTCCTGAGTCCTACTCTGTGGATATTTCTGGTGCCCAGGGGCTAAATATTTTACACTTTTCAGCATTTTAAATGCTAATTTTTGTTTTCCGAAGCTTAAATAAGAACCAAACAATGACAGTGTATGCCAGCATCTTTACTCTTAGTCTCTAATGAAATCCAGTTGTGACCTTACAATAGGAACTGAGAGCACTGCACTAAATCAGCTTCTGCATCTATCCTACCATTATGCTAATGAAGGTCCAGGCATGGAGCAAAAACATATTACAAAGCACTGCAGAAGCATTGATTTTTAGAAACATTCAAGATGAAGATATCGCATCAGGGAGAGAGCCAAACTGAAGAATAGAATAATACATAATGTGGATGGCAGTTTGCATAAAACAAAAAAGAAAGCAAAGAAATAAATGGGACTAAGAATGCGGGGAACAACTTTGGAAGTCTGGTCCCAGTGCAGCACCTACATAGCAACAGCATTTTAGAAGGATTGAAAGGGTAGCAAGATAAGACCTCAGAAAATTTTTGAGTAAGAAAATGAAATGAACAAGTAAGGAGATAAAACTGAAGACTTTTTTAACTTACAGGGACGGCATACAATTGAAAAGCTAAGAAAAATATTTTGTCGCTGCTGTTATACCTTCCCATTCTGTCTGTCAGTTACGCCAATCATAAATTATGGTTCAGTTAGCATTGAGAAGCACTGTACACACTCACAATCTCTCTCCAGAGTTATTCAAATTACATCTTAACTTCAGGCCTTAATAACTACCTCTCCCCTGCTGGAGAGATCATGCCACAAACCCCATTGTGTATTGCTAAGTTTGGGGCTTCAGTACAAAGTGATTCATGCAGTTACTGGGATTCTTCCTCTCTAGACTTCATGGACTTTCTGACACTTCAACAGTGTATTTCTAAGCCAGACACCTGAGTTCAACTCGCTGGCATTTCTCCACTGTTTCATCACATACTGAAGAAGAAAACTGCATAGAAATATTTTGTATTATGAAAGACCTTTAGAGAGCAGCTTGTCATGTCATGTGGTCTTTTACGGTTATTGCTGTGTAAAGCTCATGGTTTTACAGCACAGGGTGAGCAGTGTTGTGCTGCATCCAAAACTGACCTCTTTTGGTAGCCAGGTTGTGATCTGGGCTCACCTGAAAATAATGACCTGTAAACAGTAATGTCATGAATGAAGATGGCTGGGAACTGTCACAGGTTAGGCACAACATACATGTTCTCTGGCTGAAGGAGAGGATTGTGAAATACGATCACAAAGAATCTCCACTTCCAGGTACAGGTCCTAAGAGGGTAGCAGTACTATGAGGGAAAGGATGTTTGAACCAGCTCTAGCTGCCTAAGTTAGGCAGCTCTACACTTCCCACTTGGGGTCTGCAGAGGGGAAATTCCACTCCAGTATATACTGATAACACTTTTGGCAGGAAATAAGAGCATTTTAGTGTTTTTATGGAATTGTTCAGGTTAATCCCATGGTATACCCAGCAGAATAAACAGAAGGCATTTTCAGACCTCTGGGAGAAGATGTCATTCTGCTACAAGAATATGTACATTTAAATCTCAAAATAGAAAGTGTTCAATTTACTTTTTTTGCATTTTTTGCAGCTCTCAGCCACAGCAGTCTAACACATCTTTGAATGTAGAGGTAGATAATATTACTGTTAAAAAGTAGTGATTTCTTTAGTAATAGCTTCCTTACTTGCTTCACTTAATGCCGTCTGTAAGCTGTGCTACTAGTTCCCCTTAGAGAACCTATTTGCATGCCCAACTGCTTTTTGAAATGTAATTTATAGGGATCAGTGACGGACTGACACACATCTACAAGGACATAATAAAACCCTATGAATATAAATTACTGTTTTATCCATGATTTTTGTCTGAGACACTGTTTCATTCTGTATTACAGAAGCATTAAAGAAACTGCAGATCCATGTTGCAACTCTTTTGGTGACCAACCTAGTTTAAGAAGTTCCAAAGCCTTTTTCATCATCACTTCTGAGATGGTATCAGTTCCCTCAAATGGGCTGATTCAGCTCTTTGATAGTACCCAGCTTGCTACATGATCAATTTAGAAAGTAAAAAAAAAAACAAAAACAAAAACATTACTCCTTCCTTGCTCACCCAACCTGTTTTGTTTGGCTCTTTTAACAGGTTTCATTAACAGTACTGCCAGAGAATCCTTCACACAAAAATGATAAATCTGCTGTGTAGATCAGAAATGAGTGATGGGGATGAAAGGTCTTACCCTGTGTCTAGTACTAAGAAAATAATAATATGGAGCTTGAATTTCAGTGTGGAAATTGTCCTCAAAAGGCAAGACTTTAGGTAGATGTTTGTTAGGTCTTTGCTTCAGAAAACAGCCCTGGTACTCTACAGATTTGCATTACATCAGTAAAGATAACAGACCTTCAATACTTGAAAAAAGTAATCCCAAGTTATGTGAGCATGAACATGAGTCTGGGCCTGACTGGGAGCTCAGGGCAGTTGCAGCAGTGTGATCCTGATTCTGTCTTCCCCTCTCTGCTGCCGAGCACTGAGGAAAGCAGGGCTGACACAGAGCCTCCCTGCCTGCTGTCCTGAGGCCAGTTTGGACAGCATCTGCTTGGCCATCTCCCATCCACCTGCCTGCAACAAGACAGGAGAGGGAACTTGGCAGTGACTGCAGCTGAGCGCAGCAGCTGCTTTCATGCGGGGTGGGTACACCACGCAGAAGGTGATTTAGAGCTCAGGTCCTGTCTCCTCAGCTGCCACTCTCAGATAATCTTAAAGGAAGAAGTAGGACTTCTAAAGCAGTAGGGGCGTAAATGAGAAGGAAAAATTGAGAACTATAAATGTATGGAGTAGGAGTGTTCACAAATTCAGAGTTGACAAATCAGTTTAGTTGTTTCTAGAGTATCTATTCCAGAAGTTCTATTTAAGGTCACATATCCGAATATAATGACTATGTAACGTGGAGAGGCAAAACCATTAAATTTGAATCACTTACCTTTGAATTAGGACTTGTACAAGGAGGAAGGTGTGGCACACAGTTTAATAAATATGCAAAGAAAAATCTCTGCCTTCTCATGAGACCAGCAAAATTGTTATTGCCTGGTACTTTACATAATGATGCAACCTTATTTTAGAAACTCAAACTGCAAAAGTGCTTTGGCATCTAGAAGAGATTTTTTTTTTCTTATTTTGTATCAGTCATCATTAAGCTGCAGTTGCCCTGAGTAGCTAAGCTCCCAGGTCCTGCTGAAATTCTTATGGAATTTGCATATGGGGCTATGTGGTACAAACGCCCACAAACATCTCATTTAGGGATTATGGTCAGAAAATAACTGATAAAACTGATACATGCTTCTTTAGTTTTAACAGCAGACAGACAAACAGTGATTGTAGAGATCCATTTTTCCTGCCTGCTGTAGTACCTTCTGCAATAGCCACTCACTCTTTTTGGAGACAGAAAACTTCAATTCACCACCTCTGTAATGAATGGGGCCCAAATCGTACTCCCAAGGTTACTTATCTGGGTTTCCCTCCCTGGCTATGTTGGCTGAATGCATTCAATATAAATAGAAATTTAAAGTCTCCCATATGCTACTTGAGTGAAATCCTAAAAATGGTACTGTCCCACTAGTATTTTGAGTATCACACATATATGGCCCTGCTTTCTCTGTCACAAGTATTATGTGACACCTGAGGCTTTTCTATTTGCAGTGTTGCAGGCTAGGGTTTTGGTTTTTTTTCAGTTCTCTAGACTTCTAGAAATAGTGTCACTACTCAAGAATTCCTTTACCAGATGAAGTGAGAAGGGGATGACTTCTCTTCTTCCCCTGCAACCTTACATTTGTTTATATAATTTTCTTCTGATAGCATCAGCATTAAAAAAATATGAGGTATGGCAACAAAAATCTATGGGTTTTTTAAATGGTTTGTTAGAAAATAGTAAGCTGCTGAATCCTGACCTATGCACAGTAGGGCAACATACACTTTTTTATGTCAGCAGAATCAGGGGATTCCAGTTTGTGCAGTCCCCATTACAGACTTGAGTGAATCTTGTAACAGCATTCTGCTGTTGCAGAGTCACAAAATGGTCAGGTTGGAAGGGACCACAGTGGTCATCTGGTCCAGCCCCTTGCTCAAGCAGGCGTGTTGTTATGACATTTGGCAGGGAAAGAGATCAGATCAGTTAAAAATTATGCCAAATCTGTGAAGGAAGAGTCATCTAAGAAATCATAAAACATAGGTTAATCCCCTCATGAGTGAGCATGAAGAAGCACTTTTGAGAATTTGGAGCTGATTTGAACAATAGGAATCCAACCTGCAGTACCAAGACAAGAAAGTTCCAGGAGGGAAGGGGCCCCTGTTGCCTGTGCCCCTGCACTGTGTCACTTTCAAAATTTCTGGGAGTCAAGCATTGATTTATGCTGTTGATTTTGAGCATAGGTTAAGGCTCTTTCAGCTTAGCTTTAGAATGAACTTGACTAAGCAATCTGCAGGTGTGCCTGTAGGTAGCCCTGGACATCTGGTTACTTCTCGCTCTAATGACTTGCATGGGCTTTCTCTAGCACTGGTAAGCACGTGAATGATCAGCTTATTATTGATCACCACAGTCAAATGGTTTAGAAATTGATATCTTTAATAATGGATTGTTTTAAAAGCAAAATTGGGTTGTTTTTTTTCTGAAGTTAATACAAGATCTACACTCCTGCATAGATTGGTTGTATATGAGCAATCCAGAATATCAATTCAGTTTTTTAAAGCAAGAGTTCAGATGGTGTCCAGAAGAAGACAGCATGTCTTTCCTTAGTCTTTTAGTGCCAATATTTTTATTGTCATTCATAGTCCAGCAAGGTATGCTTATAATTTAGCTGGTAAATCTACTACAGCCTGTGAAATAAGAAATTACTATGCCCATTAGAGGTATTGAAAAATGAAGCATTTCATTTGGAAACCATAAAGTTTCAATGCCACTGATTCACTTCCTGGATTTTCAACTTAACAGATTTGATTTATCGAGACAGAACGATGATTTTTAATTTTTTTTTTTGGTGGGATGGCTTGAATAAATGATGCGACATGGCATGGTTCACCAGCTAATGGCAACAGTTAAGCAGAGCTGATGCTGTCTCATATGCAGTACTTGGAACAGATGCACATTGTGTCTGACTGTTGGCTAGACAAAATGAGACAGTAGTTGCTTGGCAGCACTTGGAAATTGTTTGACAGATAATGGATTGTAAGAACTTGGTCTCTGTAGAGCAAGAGGGCTTGGAGGTTATCCCTGCTATCAAATTACTTCAGGTTTAAAGAAAGCTTGCTACAGCAAATCATTTAGCCTTTCCACACAACAAAAGAGGGATGGTTGAAGCAGTGGAAGGAGATTAACTTACACTAAATCTGATCCTATTAAGATGTATTTAGATTTCTAAATTCTCAAGACTTTTGTAAAGGACAAACCATTCCATAAGATTTCACACTCTTCCTGTGTTTGGAAGCATTACATTTTAAATTATGTAAGTTCTACTGCTTTTTTCTAAATCACAGATGAAAATAATTGACAACTTGATGCCCGTCATTCTTTTCTCTGCTCTATTTGAGTACATCAATTGAGAATTGCTTGTGTGACCGTGTTAATTTTTTAGAAAACAAATAAACAGAAAAACCCAGATCCTGAAGCTCCTGTTGTTATGTGAATAATTATGTTGTTTAGGTTAAATTAAAAGTTGCAGATTTCTGGGATTGTAAAGGGGCAGTTTGCTCCAGATGATTAGTGTTAGAAGACCCGTATAGAAATTGCCATGGGATCACATACAGATATCCCAGTATTTATCTGTATTTCAACTGTTGCTGGGTTTGTGCGTGGGCCTGGCAATCCTGGGCTTTTTATCTCGTTTGCCAGCATAGGAGAACCAACAATCTGGAAAAAAGGGGGATGAGCAGGATATATCACTGGGAAGTTAGTAAGGTAGACTGTGACTCCTGCTGGGATTCCAGTCCTGACCAGCACTCTCAAGGTGAGGAGGGAACATTGGCCTTTCCAGTCTTATTAGAATATCCTGTATGCTGAAAAACCAACAGAAAATAGAAGTCCTTTGTCATTAAGGTTGGTTTTGTGCTGCATAAATGTTTTTCAACTAGCATTGCAGCTGAGTTTGTGAGTCTGAATGTGTGGAAGGATTGACTGCTGGAGAACTGAAAATGGGTGAGCTCAGGGTCATCCTAACCTGATTTTACTGCACATGAGTGTGTCCTTAATTGTGCTGTCAAGGGCAGAGCATTCACAAGTCTCTCTCTCACTCACATCTAATAGGGAAACTTATTATCTCTCCTGAGTGTTTGACTGAATAGCTGTAATGTGGATAATGTAGCTCACTGCTTGAAAAACCAGCCTGCACTCTGCTGTCCAAAGGTGATTTGGACATTCAGAACCTTGCTACTAGTTAGTACCAGCTTTCTGCATCGTAATTGTCTTCTTTGAAACAGGTTAAAAAAAACCCCAAAAAACAACTACATACAGTGATGACACTGCTAATTCATTTCTACAGAAAAGGTTAGAGAAAAATAAAGCAATCACAGTTTAACCAGCTCAGAAGGTAGCACATAAAACTGTACACAAAGGCACAGTTCAGATTATGAAAGAGAAAAGTCAGTGTCTGGAAGAGACAATGACCTTGCTTGTTTAAGAATTTATAACATACCTCAATTCCTTGAGAACTTTTCTGCAACCAAGGGCAGCTCACAGTGCTGACACATTCCTTTTAGTACTAGAGAATTCACTACACAATCATACTTGTTCTCAGAAATGGAAAATGTTCCAGAGGAACCAAATGGCCACTTGATAAAAATGTGGATTTTTTTCTAGAAAGGAATAATCTTCAGTCTGTAGAGCACCTTTTGTTTTTGTGTTGCCAGCAATAAACAGAAGAAACAAATCTTCTGAAAATGCTCATCTGAAAATGCTGATGCTTCTGAGATCATCTAGACAGACATTCTCTTCCTCACTGCACGGCAAGAGATTGCAGCATATGGAAATGTAATATCAGACATCTACCTCAAATACCAACCTCCTTCTTTCCTCCTTCATAAGGCATCAGTTCCAAATAACTAACAGAATTGTCCCAGAAACTGTGAAGTGTGAAACTACCTGGATGAACCCCCTTATTGATCTCCGACACATGATCAGTCTGTTTACGAGGATAAAAGGATTTATGCCATTTCTGCAAAACTTGGATGATGCATGAAGCTCTTTGCTAGACTGATCACTGCCTTTTGAAATACAGGCTATCTATCATCTTCTCTCCATATGCCCAGACAGCCATCTGTCAGGGAGGCCAATGTCAGCAAATTCAAAAAAGGGGCTGTTACGTAGCATAGCTTTGAGGTTGGCAATAGTGAGAAACTGGGCAACAGATTCTGGTTTGTCTGATTCTGCAGTTGTGCCCTAAATTCTCATACTGATTCATTGCCAATAAAGAACAGGTCAAGTATATCCTTTACACACTTGCCTTAGTATTGTAGTCACTGTATTTTTCACCACTCCATTAAAAACCCATGAAGAGAAATTTTACAAACCTTGTTTACTGTGATTTCATAAGGCTACAAAAGAAGGATTTGACTAAAGAGAGTCAAATATATCCAAGATAAAACTCATATTTTCTTATATTTCTAACTTCATGGCATTAAAAATCCCTTTGCTATGCTTGTAGTGACACTTACATTTTACTGTCCTCAGTGCAGAGTTACCCATGCATACCTCATGCACCCAGAAGATGATGTTGTTAATGCAGCTGAGCAGAAACCCTTGTCAGCCACAATGATCCCTGTGCAGCTACAGCAGCTGCAAAAGAAGCTCTAGCTGTAAAGGAAAAATGATGTTTCCAGTGATTTTATTTTCTTTCACTGTTTACCCAAACCTTCATTGAATTACAGGTTTGGATGTTTCTATTGCACCCACGTATAAGTCACATTTCACAGGACAATTATTATGACATCTTGTTTATCTGCATTTAGAAACTGGAAGGCTCAAATCAGTGTATGTTATGCTGTCTTAAACATTTATTTTGAAGGCAGGTGAGTTCTGATAACTATAAGAGCTCCCTGACCTCCTCCTAAAACATATCAACCCCATCCCAGTACCTGGAAGGTGACTCTGGATACAGATACTAGCAGGAGAATTAGTTGGAGAGCACTAGACACTCTAAGAGGCAAGCAGTGAGAAAAGGTATCTCAAGAAGCTTAGTAAACCTCATATAACTATTGGAAATTTTTGTACTCAGACAAATAAGATGTAAGGGTAACACTGAGCTCGTTCCCAATCATTGTGCCATCTTCTCCACAGCTGTGCTTGCACACAATAAACAGATTCCTTATCCTCATTTTGGGACTGAGGAAAGACCCTCACCTCAGACCCAGGCAGCAGCAGGCCTTGGCAGAGTTGGGAAGCTGTTGAACAACCACCAGCCCTGGGCACTGCTGCAGCTGGTCAAGCACCAAAGCCATGGCAGGGATTGCAGTGTTCAGTGTGGTGGCAGACTGTTTCTGTCCTTGCTAAAGGCAGCCTTCTGTACCAGCTCTGGAGTGAACAATTAATGGTGGGAAAGGGGAGAGGGAATGGATGGGAAGGCTGGTCTTTCTGATCTGTTGGCTAAAGCAATTGCCCACTTACCAGAAGCAAGTCCTGCTTATTTTTTGAGGCCAGTCTGTTCTCAGGTGACAGAGTGGACAGCCAGCAGAAGCCATCACTGATATTACTCTGAAGAAATTACTTTTCAATGAGGTGACAATGAGGTGATTGATATTTTAATAGGGAGTATCTGGATTATTTCCTCCAAGCTCTCTCAGACTGAGAGAGAAATTAATGACAAGGCAGGTGTTGAAGTCAAATATGTTACAGTCAGTTGATGTTTGTTTTGACAGGATCATATTCTAAAGTTGCTCTTCTAATAAACTTCAAAATGTCAGGAACAGTTGGGGAATAATTACAATTTTAAGCAGAAAACACCATTCCCTGTGCTAGAGTCACTTGAGTTAAAGTAAAATTTAATTAGAGGTATGTGAGTAAGAAGATCTTAGAATGATGAAACCTCAAAGATGATGAATGATGAAATGATGAAAACTCAATTAGAATGATGAAAACTCAAAGGTTGGAAGAAACCTCAAAAAATCATCCATTCCAATATTTGTGGGCAAGGGAGTCTAGATGAGATTATCTAGCACCCTGTCCAGTTGAAAATCTCTGTTGATGGAGACTCCACCACATCCCTGAGGAGGTTGCTCTAATGAATAGCTATTCTAACTGTAAAAAATCTCTTTATTATATCAAAATGAAGCTTCTCCTGAGGTTGGGTGTAGACATATGAACAATAAGAAGAAAGGCTGAATATAGCTGTTGTGCGTAGCAGCAGAATATGTTCAATAATCCTTAGTTTGGGGGTTGGGGTTTTTTAAGTTAACTTAGGCTCTACTGAGTTCTTCACAGTGGCACAGCAAGGTATTTGTACCTCAAAAGCCATCTGTGCAGGTAAAATTGCTTCTTTCTGTACACACCTCTATGAACTTTTACACATTGGTAATCTGCTGGTATATTATCTAATTGCCTGTCTTTGTTGGGTCTTTCTCAAGTTTATTCCATTTCTCTGCTGACTGGTTTGTATCACCTCTCTGCTTGGTCCCTCCTTCCAGGGTGTGAAAAAAAAGGTTATTCAGGCTTATGAGGAAAAATCTGCTCTTTGCAGGCCCATGCTATTTCTGTTTATTTAGCAGTTGTCTGCCTTGTGTTTCCAGATTAATTCCCTTATCATTTGGTCTGTTGTTTTTGCCAGTACTGATGTCAACCTAAGTGATAATGTTCTACACTTTGCCCATCTTTATTACAGAGTGATACCATATTTGCACTCTCGGTTGTTTTGTTTCTAATTAATTTTAGATAAGTATGTGCTAAAGGTATCTTTGCCTGTCTGACAGTTCTAAAAAAACTAGCAGAGGTGTGACCTTGCTGCCTTGTGATACATCATCTTGAGCAGAGAAAAGGCACACAGGTCTGAAGGGTAAGCATTCCTTTTCAGGGGATTCTGGCTCCTCAGCACATGTCAGCTAACATCCTTGGATATAATCCTTGCTCCATTTATTTTACAAATGCAGACATAAAATCCTTTCACTTCAGAACATAATGGCCACATCCAAACTGAAATCTGGAGGCTGGCAAGGCATCCAAGTCCTTTGCCATATGCCATGCTCCTAAAATGCACTTTTTCTGTATTTTGTTTTGCTTAAAACATAGTGTCCTAAATAGGCTGCAGAGGTCACCTAGGGGCTCAGTCTGGATTTTGTGTTGTATGTGCTCCAGCCTGCAGTTATATTCCCAGCAGTCAGTAACTTGTATTCATAATGGGACAGATGTGGAAGAAACTAGCAAACACTTTAGAGTAAGCAAATTCACTACCAGCTGGCAAAATAATGGGAGGAAAATCCATCTCAAAGTGCAGCCTCTTATATTTGCTTTTGTGTATTAGCAATCATCTGAAAGTATATCCTCAAAAACATCAAACTCAACACAAGATGAAAATCAGAGTTACCATCAGCAACAAATAAAACAGATGACATATCTGGAAAACTTCAAGCTCATTAAAAAAATCTTCAGAAACTACTTAGCATCTGTATTTTGCTCCTTAACAATTCATGCATTGAACAAATATTGTGCTTTACAGTGGTGACTGCATTTTATCTGAGAATTGAGCTGTCAGATTAAATCTCCTCAATTCCAAACTGACAGCATATGCCTTCTTTCTAATTGCCACCATGAAAAATTAATTCTTTTCTTTTTCTCACCTTTGGTTTATATTTATAGCTTCATCACCTTCATCCCCCTGCAATTTTCTTCCTCATTCATTTTCTCCATTTATTTATATCTCAGCATTATTCCCTGTGTCACATTGCTCCTTCATTCCAGGTACTTTTTGTCAAAACATAGTGATGTCTCCCAGTAGAAAACTACATTAAGCTGAAGAGTTTGTGCTGCTTTTTGATAACTCAGATAAATATCTGAAAGAATTAATAATTATATCCAACCCGGAGTACTGTTTATCTGTCTTCCTCAGGCACAGTTAAACTGTCTCGGATAAAGATACTACACATAGATTAGAATTGGGGCTGTATTTTATAAGTCTTCATTGAACTTTATCTTTTGATACCTGGAAAAAAATTTTCGATCAGTTGCATTTTGTTTTATGGGACATTCAAATATTTGTGAAATAAATTTATTTCCTCACAGATGCGACTGATGGTAACAGCAAGAACCAAGTTTGCGGGATTTGATTCTTTATCACCTCTGGAATAAATGCATGAGTGCTGCTCATCCTAGAGTCTTTCTGGTCCAGAGAAAGAAGGCAAGTAGGCATTTGAACTAATGTTGTTGTTTAAGAGCCAGAAAGTATTATTTAGAGAAGAGGCCACAGATTGACTAATAGAAAGGAAGAAACAACCCTCTTATTTTCTTAGTAGTACTGTACTTAACAGTGCAGAGGGATATTAATAAAGTATTGAAAAACATGCTGTGTAATTCCTCATATTTTAATTTTTTGATCAGAGCTTTCTTTATAGCCTATTTAAGTCATAAAGTACTAGTGAGAAAAGTGTACAACCCATCCACATAAACTTACAGACTTTTTTACTCAGTGAACAGAAAAGCTACAGTGAACTTGAGCAGTATCAAGAGAGATGGATGCCTTCATAGAAGACATAGAGTGATCTGGCTATCTTTGAAACATGTACCTATTGGATAAGGGTATTTTGTTTGGAATGCAAGTCTTTTAAACTCATTAGACTTCAAAACAGAATATGAAAAGCTAAAGAAACAAAAATGAGCCACAGTGAGCTGGACTGCTGAGTCATCTTATTGGTTGCTTTAGATTGTAAATAACTCAAGTGATTACCCATTGATTCTTTACTGAAGACCATCTGTACAACAGTACTACCAATATTTAACATCTTCACAAGAATACTGTATTTCAGAAGTTGTGTTTTCTGCACTAAGCCAAGATGTTTCACCTTGGTGTGAAAGTCAGTGGGTTAGATACTGAGGTCAGGAAGCAAATGTTACCTGAAAAGTGAATGTCCGCTGTTCCTATCACAAGCATATACCTGGTTTGAGTTATTGCTTACAATGTTGCAGGTCTTGAAATTAAGGCTAAGGCAGGCCATAAGCTAGATATTATAAAGTGATTGCTATATGCACAGCATGTCAACTCTTTGGTATCAAAATTACAATTTTTATTTTGGCTGTTCTCCAAACCTTTCCAATATGCCTTCCATTTCCTTTGCCTCCTACCAGTTAGATAGGCCATCTGTTTTCCCAGTGAAAGTTAAGCAGGCAATGTATGAAAAGCACAAGCTCCTTTTAAAATAACTTTCCCACTGTTTTGTATTCATGTAATTTCATAATGATCCGACTCTGTTTCTTGTTGCTCTTCCTTAGTGCAGGCGAGATTTGTTAGCTATCGAGGGTGTTGTTGTTAAGTAAATGTTGTTTGAGGTTTTCCCTTCAAGTGCAGCTCTCTGAGAAGACAGCAGTTGGAACAATCTGGTGTTCTTTCATGAAGATTTTCTCTCTGGTTTGAAAGTGACATATGTGTAGGATGAAAATTACATATTTCTTCAAGAGTACTTGCTATTTTTGGCTATTGTGATCTGTACATTCTGTTCATGTTCCATAAAAGATGAATGTAAAAGGCTTTTCTTTCTTTTTTGAAGTTCTTGGAGAAAGTCTGCACTATTTGCTCTGATATTACAGAAAGAAATTCTGTCCCAGAAATTTATTAAAAAGTAACATGGAACAGATTCTGTTGTGCAAGAGAAATAATAGATCTATCCCAGCTGGGTTCTCGTATTCTTTTAATTTTCATTTACTTTCATCCGATCAATTCTTTGCAGCTCTGTCTAGTAGCTGATACAGTACATCAGGGAAATTACAGCTGATTTCTAAAACCTATTTCACAGAAAGCATTGAATGAAACTAAAGACTCAGCACAGAAGTGACAGAAAGAGATAGCTTTCCTGCTCCCTCATCTAAAAGGACTGTACTGCAAATCACTATAAATGTTTCCTTCCTTAATTACTGAAATGTTAGGGCTATTGCTTAAACAATCACATTGAAAGCAAAGGATTAGGAAAGAATTTTTCTCAAGTTTTTGATATAACCAGCAAAACCTTAAAAATTCCCAAACTCATAAAAAATAGATGAAATACCTTTCAAGGCTCTTATATCAGATCTTGTGCCTAAAGGTACAATTACTCTTATAAAGATGGTGATGGTAATTTCACTTTCCTTTCATATACGTATAGAAAGGCACATTATAAGAGGTCAACTAATCTATAGAGAGATTTGTGGTGCTAATCTCTCTGCCAGCTCTGAGAAATTAAAGGAAATTAATCTGAAAAATGCATTGTCATTCCATCACTGATTTCTGAAGTGTAAATTAACAACTCCCCTAGGTTTTATATTTTTTGAAGACAATAATAAGCACTTCAATCCAGTAAAATAGATGACACTGCTTATGAAAGATGTAAAATTCAGATAATCAGTGTATAAGATCCGTCTTCTCAGTTTTTCCTATATTTCACCTTTCCCCAGTAAAGAAAACCAAGAATTTGGAATAAGGTTTCTCCAGTGGTAGTTAATCAGTTTCAAAATGGCAGTTGTACAGAATTTTTTATGGTTGCTGTACCTTTTAGCAGTAGGTATCCTAAATAGCATGATTTGACTTACTATAGGAGACAGACAAGACATGAATAATTAACCTTTAATTTAATGCCAGAAAAAATGCTAATAATACTATCCAGTACATAAATAGATTTTTGCCTCTGGTTTTCAGCTTAGACCAGCATTCATGCAATGGGGAAAAAATATTCAAGATTGAATGAAATTAACAAAACTTGTGGGCAGGTTTTTTAAAATATAGAATCATAGGCCTAATGGATAAAATGAAAAAAATAAAATTGTTTTCCATGGGGAACTACAGGACCTTCGTCAAACCTCATGGAAAAGCAGGCTGTGATGCTGCTTCTCAATACCATCTGTTCTTTGGGTTTAAAATGATTTATGGGAATTGTTCATGTTTTCCTGTTGACAGTTCAACTTCAGCAGTATGTGCTCAGGTAACAAATGAAAGTCTAAGCAAATATATACTACCACTAAAATTTACTCTCCTGAAAAAGAATAAAATATTTTGAATATAGAAGCCTATGTCAATAAAATGTTATTCACTTCAGTATATAAACACATTAAAAAGAAGATATTAGTCCTCCTTGCTTCCATCTCACCTGGGACTTCGGGTAGATATTGAAAGTATTCACTTAAATTGTTTTAATATTACTGAAAAAATTACATCAATTTTCATGGGAATAAGATTAAGCCAACACTCAGTACTTGTTAATATCTCTGCCCCTTCTCATGTTTCTTGAAATTCTTGTATTAAAAAAGATATTGCTCCACATCATCCAATTATATCATAATGGGCTCTGCAGTATTGTTTAAACATGTTTTTTATGCTGTGTGAGGATGCTTTTCCATTCGGAACGACTACTGTGTTTACTCTTGAATGTTATTTTCTTAGCTCAGGTTTGGAGTATGTCATTTCATTTTCATGTGTTCCATGCCACTGGCATATAGGCAGGTCTCTCTTGAGATATTAGGCAGCAATAGGGCTTTGTAGGAAAGATTGAGTTAGTTGGGGATTATACTATTCAATTTCCCATCCTGAATCTCTGCCCATCAGGGAATAATGCTGAACAGTTGGATCTGGCCAGATGATGGGCATTCCAGTGTGGATCCACTTGTGAAGTTTCAGACTTCACATTTGTTTCGTGACAGATCAAAGTTTTGCAATAACTGTCACCAAGCTCAACACACCTGTCCTTTGGAAATAAAACTGCAGCTTCATGGGTCCTGAGCCTCAAATCAACTTCCAGAAGTGTTTGCTCCACCTTCAGCCTGGTGACCAAGGCATGAAACACCTGCCTTTGATTCCTTGCTGTATGCATTCATAATGGTTGTATCCCAGTTCTCTCCAACTGAGGCAGTGAACAAATCTCAGCAGGAGCTTCCCATACTGTCAACAGATTCTCAGTCACTTGGCTAAAGGATTCATAGGTTAATGTTCTTGTGAACCCTGTGTTTATAATGATTTTTGGTGAAATTCCTACATCTGCTTGAAATGACAACGATTGCAGCTGCATTTGGTTGACAAAACACATTTAAAAAACCTTGGTTTTGTACTAACTCAGGGCAAATTTTACTCAAATAAGTAAAAATTTTCTTTAGGAGAATAAAGGCCGTAGGAAAAAACCCACTGATATTTTGTCCCATGGAAACTGTAGAAGACAGTTTCTCAGTGAAAGTGGGAGATGAAAAGGCTGCATTTGTCTTTCAGGCTCCTCAGAGGGCCAGGAGGATGCATCTAACAGCATGGTGATAGCATGCTGCTGTCCTTAGGAAGAGGTTGATCATTACCCACCATTTCAGCTTTTACATCCAAACTTGTCAAGATCTATTTATTATTAAGATCTTATTTTTCTAGCAAATCTGACATGTGATCTGTGTACATTTCTCTCCTAAGTCAGTACTTCATGAAAAGGACTGTGTTCCGCTTAATATTTCATTAGTATCCCAGAGTTTTGTTGCTTTTCCCATTGTTTCCATAAGCTGGATCAATGCCAGCCTTGCCTGCCTCCTTTACAAAGATTTAATTTTTGCTTTAGTCCCTCACTTCCATCACCCATTTCATTGTTTCTCCATTTCTGCATCTTTCGCATCACGTCTTTTCTTCTTGCATCCATTTGGGTTTTTTACTCAGGTATTCTGAAAACAATACCCAGGGGGGAAAAATAAAGCATTGAGAAAATGGAACAAAATAAATAATATGCCAATTACCAATGCATGTCCTGATATGTATATAACCATTATTATAGAATCTAAATATATTAAAAATAGCTACCTAAATCATGTAGCCATTATGAGAGAAACAACGTGATTAATAGGAAACTATTTACCAGTTTCCATCAATATTCAAAGTATGTCCAATTCTGTAAGACATTAAGTTTAAAAGGCTTCTGTATGTAGTAAGAATTTGGTGCATAGCAAGACTGTACAATCATGCCCCTTAGAAAGTATGAAGTCCATTTGTAAGCATAACTAGTTTGCAAGAAGTATTAATCTCTTGGAATAGATTGATGGGATTTCAGTACCTGTATTGAAATAAATCTAACCTTCAGTGAAAATCACAGATTCAAATCCTATTTGTCTTCAGTGGTAGAGATGTATTCCTACTTTATTCACTATGAACATCCTACCAATAACATATAATTTTTAATCATGCTAAGTGTTTTTTCTTAAAACTCAAATCTTTTGTGTTTATTCAGAGCATACAGTCTGAGGAGAGCACATATTTTCTTAACAATTTTTTAATACAGTGACAGATGATCCCCATATTTCCAAAGCATCAAGGTAACAGCTTGGTTCTATTTAGTTATCTGGCTTTTTCTGTTTCATTTCACATTGAGTTGTAATTGCACATTAGAAAAAAAAATTTAAAATCTGATATATTGTCCCAGTAAAAAAAGTTATTTACTGAAGAAACACAAAACTTAATATTTGACAGGCACAAAAATGCATTCATTGTATGAAACATCATTTTTATTGTTCAGTGACTGCCACATACCATCAGTTCACAAGGAGCTGGATTAGCAGCTTAGAAGCTGAGCAGCAACACGTCTTTTTGCCTCTCTCAGTACTTGGAAAAAGTTTTCCATTACTATCTACTGGTTCCTTCTGGATGACTGCATTAGTCATATTTATTCTTTCCTTGTTGCAATAGCAAGAACTTTTGTGAGATGGGATGAAATAAATAGGAAAATACGAAACACATTTCTCAGTGTGGGAAGATTCTGGTGTAAGTAGTTACTGAAATGTAACCTGTAAATCTTCAATGTCGGATACCAGCCTTATCCAATTGAAGAATGCAGAAGGAAATCTGTTTAAGTAACCATTCAACATCCAGCAAAGCTTTAAAAATAAAAAAGGCATCCAGTCTAATTCTGATTTCAGTCTGAATTTAGCATGGCTCAACTCCTTAAATTTCTCAGCGCTCTTCAATTTAACAGGAAACACCTGTAGCAAGGCTCTTCACCATGTTGCAGTCTAATTCAAATAGAAATCACATAATAAGTTTAGTACCCAGAACACCTGCTGCCTTAAAACATATTCCTTTGAGATACTTTTACACTAAACTTTCCTACATCTTCAAAAGACTGAATAAAGCCATGGCTTTTTCAAGAGCTTTAATATTCCCCAAGATAAAAGTGGAAAATGCATAAATTGTTCTTTGAGAAAACAGGGTGACAAATTTCACAACTTACCACCTAAACAATCTCTGCTGGTTTGTGGAACTCAGTTGTACATCCTGCAAAAAGAACAAATAAATTTTCCACAGATTTTGCTAGGTGATGCTGGAAAAAACTAGAGTGCCTGGTCTTAAAAAAAAAAAGAATCCTAATTTTATTGCCATTCTTTTAAGAGTTCTGATGTTCAAAGCTTTCCAAAATTCAGCAAAGTATGTACATTCCTAAGTCCTGCTCTGTGGACAATGACTAGTGATGGATATTTAACTGGTGTCTTTCCATTCATTTTTTTCTTCTCTCAGTGATAATGGGATAACTTCATGTAGGAGATCCACTAGGGCAGCTGTCTTGTTAGTTTTCCATTTGGCTGGACTCAGCTGACTAGGAAATAATTTTGCAAGTGAATTGCAATTCTTAGCACCATTAAGATTTTTGGCAGAACAAAATATCGATGGCCCCTTTCAGCAATTCAGAAAATGTTGAACTGTAGAAAAATGTTAGAGTAGACAGTCCCTAGAATCAAAGAATAGCACAGAGCCAGACAAAGGGTGGAAGAATTGGGATCTAATGCCAGTAGTTGTAATAAATGCGAGCTTAGAGATGGAGGCAATGGGACTTTCAAGATTTCTCTCTTGAGAACATGGCTGGAACATCAGTTCCTGGGTGTGAGCTGCCTATGCTCATTCTGTGCTCGACCACCCGTAGGCATTCCAGCACTTCCCAGGGGACAGTTGTGCAGTCGGCAAACCTTGCACCTGGTCTGCAATTCAGCCTTCACATAATCAAATGTTGCTTCACAATCCTACCTTTTAAAAACAAAAATGAAAGTATTCCAATCCTCATTTTTAAAAACAACAATAAATGCAGAACAATGCTTCTCTTTTGGGGAAAAAACCCCAAGCACAAAATATCACACAGAAACAGTGTTTAATATTATTGGCTAGCATACTGAATACACAAGGGTAAAGTGCAGTCCATAAGATGACAGAGATAAAGGGTAGAACTCATTTTTCACCCTACCCTTTTTGTGTGTGTAGTCAGACTGCAATATGGACTAAACTTCTTGGTTAGGAGCATGTATTGAAATTAAATAACAATCATAGAATGTGTATAAACAGTTAAGCTTTTTAGTTAATGAAAATAAGGTATGGAAATTGGAGAAGAATTAGTTTCTCAGATGGCTTAGCATCTATTCTTTACATTCTCTAATTAAATTTATTAGAGTATATCCAATGCTTCTTGCTCTTCGGCTTTTCATTTTGCCATTAATAAATAATTTAGGCAGGATAAAACATGTCAACTTTATTGGTCCTCACAGATGTTTTGTGCAACTGAAAACAGTTGGGTTTGTATTGGGACTGTATCTCAGGAACAAGAGCCCATGACTTAGCTCTCTGTAGTTGCATATATTACATGCTGCAATAATCACAGAGCATTATTCATGTGACAGCCACATATCTTCATTTTCCAAACACAGAATAGTCATTTGAAAACTAACACTGCAGATTAATGTGATTCTGCATAGCAAGGAAGGGCTTTTGTCTCTTCTGGCTCTTTGCTTACCCATTGGGGTTCCCACAGCAACTGCCAGAATCCTCACTCTTCTAGCAGTTTATCATTTCAGCTTCTCATTGTCTTCTGTCTTCTCTCATCCTTTCCAATGCATGGAACTTGTTTCCTGAATATTGTCTTTTGGTAATTTTTAATGAATTTCCATAGTTCATATATGTTTTTCATAGTGTCTGTTGCTTATGCTTTTCCTCAGAAGATAAAGACTGCACTTTAAAGCTAAGTTCTCTGTGTCAGGCTGTCTGTTGCAGACAGTGACAGAAGGCCCAAGAACTGGGCAGAGAACAGAGACACAGATATATGTTCCACATGATGTGTGTCTGTCCAGACCTTATGCATGCTCTCCAAGTCAAAAGGATCGGCTTAGAGCTATAAGAATTTCTAGACAGAAATATTTTTAGACGCTGAAATAAAATAACACACTTTCAAAAATAAAACATTTTTGACAAGGAAATATTGAAATCAGATAACCAAATATGCCATCAAGATTGGTTGTAAATGTTAGATAATGCTCCATGACTAATTCTTTCTGGATGTTTCTGGAGGTTTTAATTTATTTTCAGTCATATTTTTGTATATTAGGGACCCAACTCCTAAGCTCTTTCAGCAAAGTGTTTGGCTTAGCAAAGTGGTAGTGGCTATGATAGATGCTAAAAAGAAAAATAAGGCTGCATTAATTAACAGAAGACAGGGAGTGGAAAAATGTTAGGCATAACCACTGTCTTCTGTTAAGAGAAAAACACGCTGTGTGATATAGCGCAGCTTTGAAGCACTGAGCCAAGTCAATCAATATCTTCATTAGGAAGACCAAGTAAGCTAGTAAAAATCAGTATTTCACTGTCTTCCTTAGCTTCCCCTGCTCCTCAAAGCTCTGTAAGACAAAACTGCTTGCCTGGAGTTGTAGCAGAGATAGATAGGAGCAATGAGATTAGAAAACTAGAGTTTCAGTTTCTAGGATATATTTATGTGTTTTCTTAGTATTTTGTGGAAATCTATCTTACTCTGTTCACCAGACCTGAGGATCTGAGGAACTAGTAAATTCAGAAACAAGGTGTGAGAGTAGGGCTTCAAGGCGGTGTGAATTATGCTGCTTTTTCACTGCTTTAGCTATTTCAATTTTCAGCAAAGTGCCATCTGTTACTTGAAATCATAGGGAGTATACTACAAGGGAAAACTCAGAGGCTTTCCACCCACTGTATCAGAGTAGCTGCCTTTGGAACCTTAAAAACTGCAACAATGAAGGTTTGAGTTTTAGTATTGTTCCTTCTAGGATTACACCTTTTTTAAATGTGAGGTGATTTTGGAATTCCTCGCTTTTATTTGAAAATACTTTACTTTGCCCTACTCATTCTGCGTCTAATGCCTGCTAATCTATGTTGAACTGTTAAAAGAAGTATATTTCATTTGTTAAAGAAGTATGTAGAAGTCTAAAGTTATTCCTTAAAATATATTTTACTGTACTGAATAAAATAGAATAATGAGAAGCAAAAATATGTGACATTGGCCACTGCTCCTAAAGATACTGAATAAGAGTGTTAAATGGCACATTATCATGATTAATTTATATCATAACAGAAATGTTATTAGAATATTATTGCAACAACTCCATTAATGGCATACATACACTATTGCTTATATCTCATACTTGGAATCAGGAATCTGAGAGTATTTATTATTTATTTGGTTGCAGTCCTGTCGTAGTTGTAGCTTGGTGAATGCTGCCTCACAGATTTGCAAGTCTAACTGCTGTTATAAATCATTGCTATTAGTTTTTATTTCACATAGCCAAATGGGTTTTGGCCCCCTCTCACCTTAAGTGTTATTCCTATAGAAAATTACTTGTGGTTTTAGAAAAACTGAAATTTTAGAGCTTTTAATGCACTCTTCACAATCTGATTTTCCTGGTAATTTACACATTAAAAACATGGTTTATAAAGAAAATATATGCTATTCTTATCCACATGGACAACATCGTATAATTAATTTTTACCCTTTTTTTGCCTTGACAACCTAAACTTGATTGCTTGGTATAAATTCTAATTATTGGAGAAAGATGATAGATTCGGGATGGAGAAGAGAAGGAGGAAGCCAAAAGCAAAAGGCTATTCCCAGGATAAAGAAGCCATCAAAATGCTAATAAGCCCTGTTCCAAAAGGGTATTATTGTTTCTTTTTTCAGCTTTATTTATAAACACAAACATCTGAAGCAATGGTTCCATCTGCACAGACTAAAAAGCTCTGTGTCCAAAATGCACATTGCTTCAGAATCTACAGAGAATAAAAAGCCCTGCTCAGTTATTCAGCTTTCAGAAAATAACACTGGACTGAAAATTAACAAAAGTCTCTAGAAATCTTAAGTTTAAGTAGAAAACCTATTTTGTACAGAAACTGTTCTGATACAACTAGGAAGGAGAGAACTGATTCTCTGATCTCAGTCTGGTAGATGTTCCAATGTGGGTAATTAGTAACCTAGCATGAGTTTCTAGGAGTTTGCAGAAGGAAAGAGAATTATGTGATTTACCTGATTACTTGACTGAGAGGTTGGGTTGTATTTTGGGAGAAGAGAATGGAATCTCTGCAAGTTCTTGATGTGTCATCACAGCACTTCTTAAAAATTTTAAGGGAAACAGGAAAAAGGAATAGATAGGGCAAAAGGGGATATGGAAGAAAGAAAAAAAAACACATAAAAAACCCAAACTCAAGGAAATTCAGGAAAGGATAACTCTCAAGTGAATACAGGACTGAATTGAAAGAGCACTTCTAACTCTTGCCTCAAGGAACGTTCCTTTAACTTTGGTTGCAGAGCTAAAAAGGCAGCAAGATACTCTCACTGTTTGTCACAGTGACAAGCTCACAGCAGCAGCAGAACCAAAAGCCTGAGTCTTGTTTGTTCATTATACAGGTCTATATAACGCATAATCATCAACACAAATCCTTAAAATAAGGGAATAATAATTAACTCTACAAATTAGTATTTTGAGAAATGGCTTAATGAAAAATATTTTTCCACATTTGTGTAGGAAAACAGGACAAATTCAATACCCTCTTTGAAGACATTTTCCTTGAAGTGCCAATAGAGGGGTTTTACATATTTTTTAAATATTTAACAGAATAAATAACACTGGCCCTGAGAATAGGGAGATTAGGTTTACATGTATGTTACTTTGTTTTTAGGTAAGTCACTTAAGCAGACAGTGTCTTCTTGGAAAGGGACAGAGACATTTAGCTGAAGTGAGCCAAGCATGCACCATTCTTTGAGGTATATCATAGAGACAGGCTATATGGAGAGCATGGGCATATGCATGGATAGATTATAGATAACCTGTTTATAAGCAGTCTTGCCTTGTGTTTATGGTGGGCAGGGATGACAGATTTCACTGCCTAAATCAGCAGTATGAAAATATTTCAAGAATTGATCTTAGTTTAAGGCAAAGAAAAAATGATAATGGAATTTTCACTTTATTAAAATAGTGAGCCTTTGATAATGAAAAACAGTTTCTGCAATACAATTGATCTGCAATGTATTTGTTACATTGAGGAAAAGCAAATTTCCCTTCAAGTTGTTAACATCTGTAGAATTGATGAAAATAAATTTAGTTTAGTGTTTTAGGGCATAATTCCTTAACAAAAAAATCCAAACAAAACAACTAGCAACCATACCATAATGAATGTTTCCAAAAATTAAACTTCCTCTTTGATTAAGTTTGGCATATCTCTTTTAAAAAAAGTATTTATTTTTTTTTTTTGCTATCTTCTTTCACCTCTGGATTTTTTGTTACATGTATATATAGATATGTATGTGTATTTAGCTATTTATTCTGCTATTTATGTTCCCACAACCTCCACCATTCCTGTTGCTCTCTGGCAACTGCATGTCATTTGAAACTGGGGAAGACGTTGAAGCAGAAGGGCTTTGACAAAAAGGGTTTTTTTTGATTTTGCATGTGTCTCTTCTTTTTACTTTCAAAATATCAGCCAGTGACATTTTTCATTTGTTGATTTAAAGGATGAGTTGTCAGAGTAGGAAAAAGATGTATGGAGCTTACAGTTGGCAATGGCACAGTTAAGAGCCTCTGGGTAAGAATCAAGAGACAGATCATATGGATGTCATTGTGGGAGTCTGCTGTAGACCTCCTAGCCAGGATGAAGATGCCGAGGAATTATTTTTTGACAAACTGAGGGAGGCTTCTAAGTCAACTGCCCTTGTCCTTATGGGGGACTTCAACTTGCCAGAAATTAACTGGGACCATCACACTGCAGGTGGAGCTCAGGCCAGAAGATTCTTAAAAATCCTGGATGACAACTTCACTTTAAGGGAGTTGACTTGGAAAGATGCCCTCCTTGATCAGCTGCTTGTCAACAGAGAGGATCTTGTGAGCAAAGTGGACATTGGCGGCCGTCTTGGCCACAGTGATCATGAAGTGATTGAGTTTAAAATCTCTGTTGACAGGAAAAGAAGTGCCAGAAAAACCTCAGCTCTGGAAATAAGGAGAGCAGACTTCAGGATGCTCAGGCAATTAGGGAGTAAGGTCCCCTGGGAAAACATTTTTGCAGGTGCTGGGGTTCATCAGTGTTGGTCACTTTATAAATATCCCCTCCTAAGGGCACAGGAGCAGCCAATTCCTAAATGCTGGAAGTCAAGCAGACAAGGCAGAAGGTTGGCTTGGATGAACAGGGATCTTCTCTTTAAAGTAAGGCTAAAAAGGGAGGTCTATGCCCAGTGGAAGCAAGGACAGGTAACATAGGAAGAATACAGAGACTCTGCTTGCCGTTGTAGGGAGAAAATTCATGTGGCCAAAGTTCAGCTGGAGTTGAAGCTGATCAGAAATATGTGGGACAATAAAAAGAGTTTTTTGAAATCTATTAATGGCAAAAGACAGTGGCAAAATGGGATATATTGGCAAAAGGGACACATTGTCCCATTTCAGGACAAGAATGGTCACCTCATAAACAGAGGCAGAGGTGTTTAACACATTCCTTACCTGTTCTCCACACAGATGACAGACCAAGGGGATCTCAGTGCCCTGAGCTGGAGCACCAAGACTGTGAGAACAATCAACTCCCAGTCAGCTCTGAAACTGAGGGGGATCTGCTGCTCCAGCTGGATCCCTACAAATCTGTGGGGCCTGATGGGATCGCAAAACCTCTCCTGGTGAGTTTTGAGTGGTTTTAGGAATCCAGAGAGATCCCAGCTGACTTGAAGCTGGCATTGTCCCGATTTTGGAGGAGGGTGAGAAGAAGAGCCCTGAATGCACAGGAAAAGGGCAGAGCAACCATGGGTGTATGTACAGACTGGGGAATGAGACACTGGAAACAAGTGCTGTGAAAAGGACCTGGCGCTCCTGATCGACAGAATGTTTAGGCCTCTAGTCTAGTTTCCTGCTTTCCTACTGACACATGGAAAATATCCTAGAGGAAGAGCAAAAGTGAGAGCAAGTGACAATTCTCTTTTGTTAAAGAGATTAGCACTATGATGTGAGCCATACTGATTATTTAGTCATATTTACTGCAGGGAGACAAAGACACACAAGAGAACTCCAGCAATGCATTTTGGACTATGATGAAACCACATGCAAACTTCTATTTCTGCAGCTTTTCAATTTCTTCTGGGTTTGCCAGTTAAGACAGCATTTTGTGTACTTCTCTCTTCAGGTTGCTATGTACAGACCCTGAATTTCTTTTGTTTACTGCCACATCATCCCCGAGCTGTAGAAATAAATATGAAGTGCTCAGAAAGGTAGACTCTCAGAACAGCTTGGGATTACTAGCACCAGCTGAACCACAGGACTGGGCTGTGAAAAGGGGCTGTGTGTGTTACAGGGGAGAGTGTATTAACAGGCCAAAACTGACAACTGTGTCTGCGTGGTCTCAGAGCCATTAGGTTTGGAAGCACATAAAGCCTGTAATTTGTATTTAACATAGTTAATTGACTGTCCTCACGTGGACCTTTGAAGGAACTTAACACCCTCATTTAAATAAACAGAACAATAATGTATATGTTATCTAGTTTAAAAAAATCCAACAATACAGTGTGGGGACTGACACCCCTCTACAGATGTTTGCCTCTCAGGAGAACTGTCAGCATTTCTTCTGAAGGAATTACTAAACATGATGAATTCTGGATGAATTATTTTCAGATGAGAACACCTGTGTTCTCTGTTCACTTTAGAAACTCCCAGGGCAAAGTATGTTCCAGCCAGTCCATCCAATGGAACACGGCACTGTGTCACATCACATTCTGATAAAGTGTATATCCTTTGAAATGAAATGGTTATTTTCTGCTTTGTTTTACTCATTCCTGTTTAACCAAGCATGACTGGGAGAGCTAACAAACAGTGGAGAAACTTAAAGCCTTCTTTTAAAGCCAAAGGGTTGTATGCAGCCTACTTAGATTTTATATAGGATTTTGAAAGCAGAAGAATTGGAGTTTTATTGCAGGAAAAAGTGGCTATCCTATTTAGGCTGCAGACCTGTAGCGTAGCTATCACCATGCTTTGAGAGTTCCTTACTGTCATGGCATTTTTTTCAGTCTATGTGTATAATTTTGCCATGCATCTACATATTCAGGTCCTGTTTATCCCATTCTGATCCTATTTTGGAGGATGAAATGTCCTCTGAATCATCCTATCTGTCCTGTGACTGAATGTAATGCAGTTAGAGCAGGATGATCTTCAGATACCACATTTCCATTTACTAAACACATCTTAAAAGGGAGACCACAGACCTCTTTCAGTTTCCTGTCTTCCATCTGAAGGCATCTTTGTCACTAAGCATGTTTAAGTAGTGATTTTACTGCAATAGCCCCAAAGTTTAAGGAATAAAAAATAGTACTGTGAGGTGCTTAGTTAGATATTGAGACAATGGAGATCAATATGAGACAGCTGCCTGCTGCACTCATTCCAGCTGAGCAGACCCTTTTTGTCTGAGGTTCCAGAGAAATTGCAGATTGCTCAGCCAGCGACTGATGTTCCTAAAGAAGTGAATTATTTACTAGTGAATATATGACACAGATATTTTTAGTCTCTTGCCATTAATTGTGGACAGAAGAGTGCTTTTCCTTCCTTAAAATAAAATAAAAAAGGACTTCTGTACAGCAGCAGCTGACTTACAACAAAGATTGTATTTTATGCCTAATAGGAGGATATAGGAGCAGACACATCTGTCAGGTCTGTTCCTTCCTTCCCAGTAAGGGTGCTAACAGGGAAACTTTTTTGCTAGTACTCCTATAGCCTTTGTAAAATACATTGTAGGAGAGAAATATTTGCAAGGCTTATCTTGCTTGAAAGTGCTTTCCAATGACTGTATTAAGAGTAACTTCGAATTATTTGATGAAGCAGTGTTCGAGATCTAGGATATATATGTATTTTAAAATGTATGTGGTTTAAAATCCTTCAACTACTCATTTTGTGTCTTAAGAATGTATACTTTGTGTAAAAGTGACAAGCTCCTAGGAAGAAGTGATCTGTGGCACTGTTTTATAAATTCAGCTAACCTGCTGAGACATTTTATTCTCATAAGACACCAGAAAACTCCACTTTTGCTATTACCTTTGACAATGATTCTTTGAGCAATCTAAATCACTAATTTGTGACAAATTAGCATAGCCAGCAGGATCCTAAATCAGGATTCACAACATGGTATGGTAAATTATTATATAATTTGAGAGTGCTAAAATAGAATCAAGTTCTAGGAACTGAAATATTTAGAATAACAAGTAATTCACCAGAAGAAGAAAACATATTTCTTCTACATTTAACATCTGAGATTTTGCACTAACAAGATTACAAAGGTATTCTTCGTCCTGTGTGATCCATAAGAACTGACATATTCTTAAATGTTGCAGAAATTAACCTTAGCTAGTGGTGTGCAAAGAAAAAGTTGTCTTACTGCTTAGTCTGACAATTTTTTTCCACATCAACCTGCACAGCTGCTCCAAGTACTTCAGTTTTTCAGGTGATGGGTCTGATCATGGCAATTAAGCCTAATTCAAATATGTATCAGTCATGCAAACAGATTGTTCTTTATTAAGAACTCACTCTAAAGAACTGTGACTAGGAGTAGCATCATGAACAGAAGGTCATCAAGACTGAATTTTTTTTTCAGAACATAACTGAGAAAACTTTGGAGGAACTCCAAGTTAAATCTTTGTTTCCCTAAATGATACTTACACAGCACGAGAGGGGAAGAGAAGTTCCTTGATAGACAAATGGTGCCACTGCAAATTGAACATGAAAAATAACTGGCAAGGAAAGAATTGGCAAAAGTAGGAAGCAGAGAGCAGATTAGCGCTTAGCACAGGGAAGAAGAAAAGGGAGGACCTATATACAGGTAGCAGTAAAATTAAAGGGTAAAGAAAATAACCCCAAATTCTACCCAAGACTGTGTGGGCATGTTTCCTATTTCCTACCAGAGCGGGATTCTTGTGTATCCAGCTGTTAAAATGTTAGGAAATCATGAAAGCAATTTTTCTGCTGTGTTGTATTATTAATCTGAATTCAAATTAATCATGCTCAGCTAGGAGATCATCTTCTATCAACCCTAGCATCTCATCCAATGCCCCAGACCAGTTTTGTTTCCTGTCACTCATGGACTGTCTTCTCATCAGTGAATCACAATGATGCCAACTCAGATGCCTTTAAGGCATGGTTGGAGATGTGAATAGTGCAAAACTACACACAATCATTACTGTGTAGGTTGTGTTTTTCATCCTCTGCTGCCACCATCATAAATGGTGGATAATGGTGTGATTAAGCTAATTGATATTTGGCCCATTTTCCCAACTCAAAGGTGTCACAGGTCTCTTTGCCTCTATCTTTAGCTCTGTAGGAATCATCCAGTTTTGTCTTTGTCTTATAGCCATAAAATACTTATCTGTTTCTCTAGCATTTTCTCTCCTTTTCCTCTTTTTTTGGTTAATTTTTTTTCATGCTGGATCTGCGAAGATAGAGGCTGCCCTTAAATGAACTTTCAACTCATTATTTACAGTAGCACCAGCTGCTTTTCTCTATCAGAATAATTTTGTCCAAACTAAGGCTCTTCAATCCATCTGTGGAAGTACTTTTCTGTCTTTCAGACATTGTTCCTCCATTGACCATTGTGTCTTTGAAACATATATTTACACACATATGGAAAGAAAGCAAGCAAATATCGTCTACCTGACTGGGGAGAAAAATTGTTTGACAACTGGAAGCATTTCCAATAAGCATTTTTGTAGTCAACATCCTCCTTTGGCAAGGAGAAGCCAATTATTCTTAAGATCTCCTCCACTTTTCATTGTCCTAAGGGTCAAAGCAGAAAAATGTTGAGATTAAGCCAAATATATGGGCAACTGTTACATTTGGCCACCCTTGTTCTCTTGCAGCAGTGACCATGAATATAAATACTGCAAAGTACAGCAAAATCCCTTTCTGCAAGTGCAGGCTGGAAAAAAGCAACCTTTGCTGTCTTCTATTACCTGAATCCTTGAGACCTGATGTCTTATGGGGATACTACTCCTGATGCCTTGATTTAACTGAACATGTATTTTTCACTGTCTCTCTTTTGAAAGAGATGGAAGTTTTTCCATCTGATGTTGGACAGGTGCTAAAAAAATTACACATTTAACAGCTCAAAATAATATTAACAATTATGCATTGCGAGTAGTCTCCCCTGATATTTGCTTACTAAATGAATGCCAGATATGTTCTCACACAGATGTGCTACAAAGGTCTGATGTTTTGGCTTGGGTGAGATTGAGCTCTCTTAAGTGACTTTATTGAAATATCAGGTGCCCAGAAGACTGCTTTATAGACAATGGACAGAATGAGGCACAGCCAAATGCTGATTTATCCCATTTATTTTAGACATCTCTTTTTAAGAAGGAAGAGTATGCCTTTGGAGCTGCCTTGGATTGCCCTTTGCCTCTCCATTACCTCTGGAGGGGAAATGTTGCAAGTGTCTTCATGCAAACTCCTAATTTCCACATTGAAGGAATGACTCTTTCCCTTGCTGGTCTGATATCCTCCACTTTTCTGTGGTTTGTTAAATGATCTTTACTTACAAAAACTGCAGCATTAACTTACTGTCAGTACCCCTTGCCTGAAAAAATTCTGCTTCATCCAAAGATTGACTGTTTTGTCAACCTTTTCCTAAAGGTCCCTACTTTTCAGGTTCTGTAGATCATTCAAGATGTTTATTATGAGACTTTTGAATTAAAAGGCCACCGGATGGTGGCAGAGGATAAAGAGTAGGAGTAGTCCAGTACATTTCACAAGCAATAGTGTTTGAGTACTATTCTGCTATTAAAGAGTTAGCTCTATTTTCTCTTTTTTTCATAATAGTTTTGTGTTCGTTATTGCAAACTAGCTCTAACAAATTTTTTTCTAATATAGGTAGAAATAATTTTTCCCTGCTATCTATCTTGAAACGTCAATGTAGATCTATGTCCTTATTTTAAATCACCTTTTGCCATTTTGTTTTGGTTTGTTATTTTTCTCCCCCACTGTGTTTTGTACTGTCAGACAGAGTCACAAAACACAGACCCGAATATATGCCAGTGGACACCGGGAATGAGACAAAATTTTCATGGTTTCACTGAAGCCTTTAGAACTTCTGATTCTTAAATTATAGAAGACCAAGTTTATTTCATCTCTTGCCTTCACTTTTTTTCCCCCCCTCTTACTCAAGTCTTCAGTGTATGATATCCATTCAGTGTGCCCTTTATTTGAGGACTGGTGCTTCAAACCCGCTTTGTGCGGAGTAGCTTCCTTGGAGAGCAGCAGAGACAGGAGGCTTCCAGGCAGGGGAGAATTTCTGTGTGTGCAGCCCTCTCCTGTGAGCTGCTCTCTGCACTCTCAGACAGCAGCACTCCCTGGCCAAAACCCAAGTGAATACTGACACCAAGCTTGTAATTATCCTCAAGTCCTTCTTTCTAGGAACCATCTGCCAGTGGCATTTTGCAAAGCTCTGCAGCACAGATACTCAGAAAAACTGCTTGTGTGTTTGGAGACTTTGAGCAGTCACAAGGTGCTTCTGTCTGCTCCTTCCATGCAGTCTCTGGTATGTTCTGTGACTCCTCACTGCAAGCTCCAGCTGCTTTGTCTGCATTTCGCCCCCAAAAGGGATGATGTGCTTACTGCTAAGTTAAAATACATTAAATATGCCACTAGTATTTTTCCATGTTGGCAGTTACAGTAGTTGCCATGGAAATGTCAAATCATGTGAAGAGGCAGCTCACAAAACAGTATAGATTAGAGATGTGGCCCACAGTATTAAAAACATGTACAAACTGTCTTCTGTGCATAACCACACCATCTTCTTTCACTGAGAGACTTCAGGAAGATAAATTGATACTTCTCTAGACTTGTTTTATAAATGAGCATCTTAAATAAATAAAGCATTTAACTGTGATGAGTAATCCCAGTTCTTTAATAAAGGATGGAGTTATGCTAATTGAACAGCAAAGTTGTTTGTCAGGGTTGACAGATATCAGCATACTTCATTTACTCCATTAATTCATTTTCTGCAGCATGTAATTATGATCCCTTGCACAAGTGACAGAATCACAGATAGCATTTCAGTGCAGGGCTATATTTGTTATGATCAGTGGAGTATAGCAGTTATATCACTTTTATCAGGAACATGCTGAGAATAACCAAAGGAGAATTCTAATGATTATGAACTTGTAAATCTTCCATTTATTCATTAAGTAGCTTATGGACAGCCATGAATTTATTTTAAATTAATATTTTTTTTCTTTTGTTAGTTCTCAGGAATTAAAATTCAACAAAAGACTGGCACTAGAAACTGTTAGAGGCATTAAGCTCAATAATTCTTAAGCAGTAAGGGAGATTGAAAGAACATCTTTGTAAGGAAAGTAATTATGGACAAGGTATAACTGATACTTTACCTTACACCATGGAAAAATAAGTTAGATTCTACCCATGTTGACTAACATTTTTAGTTTCAGTTTGGTTTTTTCATCTCTAAAATGTCACTTATTTCATATTGAAATTGTTCTCTTATGTATGAGTCATCTAAATTAGTGCAGTTGAACAGTTGTCCGCCTTGCCCTAATCACAGAATGTTCTTTCTCACGTTCTGTAAACAAGCTCTTTTTTTCAATATTCTGCAAAAGTTACTGTAAAATAGGACTTTGTTCCAGATAGGATGGGATTTATTCTTTAACATGGAATCTGATCCTCTCTAGGTATCTTTCAGTTAAATCTGTATGCAAATCCACAAGAGGAAGGAATTAAACAGTGGGTGAACTTGGTAAAATGGAGATATCATGTCCTTTGCCTATACATTTTGATTTCAGTAAAAGATTACATAAGTTAAGCAAGAATTTGTGTGGTGTAGATATGATCAGATTCATATAGGTAAATTGAATGTAAAATTCAACAACCTCAGGCATTAGACATTCTAATAAGAAGAATCAGGTATTTTGTTCTGGTGGATACAAAGGCTTACTTTTGCTAGATAAATATTTTCTAGAATTGCTCAACAGAACAACTAATTTCAGACAAAAAAAAATCCATTAAGTTCTGAATGTAATAAAAATTGTCACCAATTTTTGTTAATATCTAAAACTCTGCAGTCAAATTGAAATGATAGCTTCAGGTTAAAATATACTTTTGAATAAAGAGATAAGCTTTTAACATTAAAAATCATACCCTTTGTCATGACTGCACAATCATTTTCTGGATATGAATCACTTATAAATGACAGAGGAAAATGTGTACCATATTTTCCATGCATCTAATGTTATAATAACTGACTTCATCAGTATTTGGACAAGAATGTGTCTAGTGCAGCCAGATGACTGTCTTAAGCACACAGAGAAAACATCCTCTGTGTCAAGACTTGGATAAATCTTATTTTAGAACCATTGGAGGAAATTCCAATATTTTATATTTATGGTGACCTCTCATGAAGGACGTCAAACATCTTCTGAACTCCTATACAACATGAGTTGGCCTCTTCTATGTCAGACTATGCGACAGGAAAGATGTTTTTTGCTAGTTGTTCTCCTTAGAGTATCAGTAAAATGACTTCCAGATTCTGGATTTGAAGGTCAAAGACTGAACTGGGGGTGGTTTTTTTAATACAAAATGGCCAAATTCACTGCATTGCTGAAAAAATTTGGCCCCTTTTCATGTTTTGGAGATATTTTTGTATAAAATTTAAATTTGTGAGCAACTTTTAAACATGAACCGAAAACAGAAAATGGGAGGTTATGACCACTGACTCTGACTGGTTTTTGACCATGAGTAAATCAGGTAGTTTCTTTGTGGTTTAGTATATTGAGCAATATAATAGATTCATAATACTGAGCTGTAACCTATTATGAAATCATATAGCATGTTATGAAGTATTATGAAGAATTACAATGATTTCAGAACTTTTTTGCACTTAATTCTCCTTGGAAAATGTATTGAGATGAGGAGGTTGTCTTTTCTCTCTTTGTAATGAAGTAAATAAAGATAATTAAAAATAGAGTAAATAAAGATAGTGTTTATCATGAAACATTCAATTATTGATCATTAGGAAATGAAGAATTGTGTAATATTAAAACTTGTGCTTTTAGCCTCCTATAAGGACATTTTACTCTTTTAGTCTGAAGGACTTACAAGAGGCTGTTGTGGGTATTCTTCAGCAGAAATCATATAATGGTTTTCTGCCCTGCATGGTAAACAGATGTGAGATAAATTCTCAGCCATATCTTTCTGGGCTGTGCCTTAATGTGGCAAAGGGTACCTTCTGAGGAAAACTTCACAGATGAAAAACTCATCAGAACCTCCTACTTTATTTTAAACAATATAATTAAAATTAGAAAATCCTCATTGCCAAATTATCAAATGAAAAAAAATAGAATACTTGGAAATGCCCTTGCAGACATAATTTTGTGTATTTTTTGTGTATTATAATTAGTGTTGATTGGATAAACAATGAAATATCTTCAGTATACATAATTTCAAGTGCTAAAAGTAGCACATGGAAAAACCTTCGCAAGTTCTTTATCTTCAGTTTTGTATATATTATATAAAAATACGCAATAAATGCCATCAATAGACATTTTGCATTATGCACAGATGTTCTTGCTGTTTTAATAGTTGTGTTACTAATTGAATTACACTTGGGTACCAATTCAATGTTTTAGAATAAGAGTTCTCAATTACACAGGCAAAATAACATTCATGCTTCACTGGAACTGAAAGGCTAGGGAAAATTTAAAATGCACACAGGATCAACGGCAAAATTTATTTTACGTACTTACATTAAAATGATTTTACTGCAATATGTTAGACTATTTTCTGGTGGCTAATATCAAGGGGAATAGATAACCATATGATAAGATATAGGACCACAGTCACTGTTATTTTCTCCTACTAGCAAGATGTCTTGAGGAGTACAGGTGTTAAAAAACACAGTAATTTCTTTTTTGTTTTAATTACTCAAGAAATAAGAAGCTTCTGAAATTTGCAGATAATGAGCAGGCTATATTCATTTTAGTGACCCTCTCTGGATATATTTTGGGTGAGACTAAAAAGCAAAGTGCTTTTGAAATTTTAAGCATGTGTGCAACTTCCTCTGTTGTGATATGGTAATTCATAAAATTAGACATGTTCTTAAATTCTCTAGTGACTTGGGCCTGCATGTTGCAATCTCCTCTGGTGAACAGCTTAAGGCTACAGAAAATCATCAAAGAAATTACAAAATGAGCAGAATTTCTATTACTTTGATCAGGGAATAATAGGGGAAACCAGAAAGAGAGCTGTAACATTTATTTGAAGTAGTGGGAGGACAACTGTAGATAATATGTATTACATATTTATCACTAATATTTTTCTCAGCTGCATTTATTTTCATCTTCATTTTACATGTTTTTTTGTTATTCACAAGAATTTGACGAAAAATATTTGTATGACACAATATCTCCTCAGATTTTAAATGCCATTTATTCTTTGAAAATGTTACAGTTTCAACCGCACTTCTTAATTAAGTCTTTGTATGTTATTAGATATGCTAGAAAACACATTTTCCATGTGTTTGAAGCTTTCAAAAGTAGAAAAAATCCTTTATTTTATTTATAAATTTTGGTGAATTTTTAATTTTTAAATATTGATTACATATTTAATAAATAAATTGAAATTTTAGTTAGAAAAAGGGAGATGAATCAGGAGGGAAGGGGAGTGGGTGGGACCCTTCAATATGACCCTTCATTTGCATAAACTTGTCAAATTGCTTCCTTCCTGCCCCCCTGAACCGGCAGATCTGCCAGAAGACTCATCTGATCTTCTGTGGGGCTGATGCCAGCTGGAACCTCTCTGTCCCCAGTGACACATAGGCACAGCCAAAGGAAGGGGGCAGGAATGCACAGCGGAGCAGTAAATCTGATGTCAGCTTGCCCTTAGGTCAGAGAAGGCTGCTTTGGAACAGCAGTGTCAGTTGTGAGCAGAGGTGCTGAGGTGGCCTGAGCTGGCCTCAAGGCTTTTTCCCTTCTGCTTGCTCCCCTCCTTCTTTGGGAGCAAAAGAACTCATGTGAAATCCCATTCCTTCACTCCAGACTCCTCTCCTTGTTTGCTGCTGTTGCTACAGGTCATGCCTTTCAGTGAGGCAACAACAGTCATGGGGTGTCAGGGTTGCCAAGAGAACACTTGCCACTCCTTCCTCATGCTTTTCCTCTGCTCCAGTGTGGGCTCTCCATGGGCTGCAGAGATTATCCAGTGTGCCATGGACCTCCTCCCAGAGGTGCCACCAGCTTGGCTGAGTGGCTCAGCTGTGCACTACAGTGGGTCCTTTGAAGCCAGCTGGAACTGTCTGGAATGGCTGTGTCCAGCACAGGGCAGAGCCTGGCCTCTCCCCAGCCACACCTGCAGCCCATATTCTGCTGCTGCTGTCCTGAAATAAGCCTCAGACATTGCAGGTACAAGCAGAGCAGCCAGGATCTCAGTAGCTTTTAGTCTACAAAAAGTCTGAAATACTTTGCAGAAGTAAATTCTTGATTTATTTGCTGACTCAAAGTATGTGGGATTAATCATGATATCCCTGTCTCAAAACACATTTGAGGTTTGCTGTGCTGTAGATTATGCATTGCATGTGGATAAGGTTTTCATGGCTTTTTAACAGTGACTCATACCAGGAGGCTTTTTTCTCCCCTTTCTACCCGTGTCTTCATCCTGCAGTGTGTCTGACTGGTAAGACTCCTCTGCCTGTGCCCCTTGTCTTCTCTCAGACTTCAGCTGTCATGAAGCAGTGAGGAATCAGAGGCACAGCTGCAGGAGGCGTAGGAATGGCTGATTTACAGCCATCGCTGTTACAGTCCTTTCAGGGAGGTTGGATATTTTCCAGGACATTATATAAATGGGAATTGTTGACATTCAAGGCATCAATAACTACTGCAAAATTTAGATACATTAGTAACTGGCATGCGACCAGCTCTAAAATTGCTTATTAATTTGGTGTCTAATTGTTTTATAGTATGAATTCTGGGAAAGTAATCTGATAAAAGTGGTGAATAAGATACCTGGGAGAGGTGGTGCCATTGTGCAAGTTCTTTTGGTGAGAGCGCGTACTGTGGAATTTTTGTCACTTATGAAAGTGAATCGTACAAGTGTAATATATACTCATGGAAAGAGCAACATTGAGAAATGTAGATTTGTTGGAGTGCAATAGTGAGTTGCTTGCTCTAAGCTGATAGTGAGTTGTTCACTAAGTCTTGAGGCAGAGTTATGTAATCCATGCAGTACCTATCCTGTCTGATTTTGATCTGTTTAAACATTGACCCACTAAGCCTCTTGCCTCGGCTGGGGTATCTGCTGACCCATCCCACAGGAGTTTCAGAGAGGCATCAAAATCTCTTTTGATAAAGGAGTTTGGAAGATTTGACTTTGGGAATTAAGGAACAGATGTTCAGTACTACTGTAGGGAAAAGCTGTCTAGTCTTCGTAAACATCAGAATGCAAATAATAAGCCAACATACAGATTAATAGACATCACAGGCATGAGATGAGCAGCTAATTTCATGCCCTATGTATTAGCATAATTAGTTGTGATTTATTACACAAGTCAAGTCCAAAGCTCCTTCACTGTGCAGTAAAATAGTGTTCACTATGTAAAAGAAAATCTGCATAAGGTGCCAGTGTTAAACACCCACAGCAGCAGAAGGCTTTCCTTCATTGGCTGTGCAGTGGGGATTGGTTTGTAACCTTGGCTTTTACGTCCATGTTTAAGATATTGCAAAACTCAGTAGAATGGTCTGAAAGTGATATAGACTTCTAAGAATATAAGAAAACCATAACTGCCTGGGTTTTATCTTTAATTCATTTAGGCTAAGGAAATAGAAAGAAACTATTTGTATTCAGAAAAACAAGATGATGCACAAGTGAGAAACACAAAAAGGGAAACATAACTGAGACTTCCAAGGAGCATGTCTAGGAAAGTAAGTTTGACTGCAGGCAACACAATAAGTCTATATATTTTCCCATTCAGAATTACAGGTTTATAACAACCAAAAAGGTACTAAATAAGTAGTTCTACCCAGGGGTGGGCTTCTTTTCTTTTTCTGAGCTGGTCTGGATTTGGAGGTTCCTATCTGCAGAAGTTTTGAAATCTTGACCATTTTCTTCTGGAAAAGGTAATTAAGGTTGGACTTCCTCTCTAGTGAGCTGTCCGTCTGTTAGTGATTTCTGATGTGGAATTATCTTGTGATCACTTATCTGCAGATGCAAACAAAAGGTGCATTTTTTTCAAATAGTTTTATGCTTTATTTGTAGCACATTATTCTTCATTATTTGTGTCACACATTTACAGTTTTACATGAGATACTTTTTGTTCTGTTATTATAAAACTTGTTTTCTCTGAAGCTGTCCTTGAAATCTCTTGGTTCTGAGTTCATGTCTGGGTATCAACAATGAACAGTCAGTTTTTGGCAGTCCTGGATGATACCTTGTCTGAACCACTCAGCCTCCACCTACATAGGTGACCTGGTAGTCATGCTGACTAAATAGAGCATCAAGCTGTGGGTGTTGTCAGCATGGCTCAGAATAACTGTTGATGTCTGAGTGTAGTTCAGGGAGCCTGTTGTGTTTTAGTCTTAAATTATTCATACACTTGATCCGTAGCAAGACTCAGAAATGTTTACAGCTCACAAAGCAGAAACAGCAATCTCAAACTCCCCAACACAAAAACTTGTGCCTTTTTTTGTTTCTAGGTTTTTGGATGACAGTTTGTATTAAAGAAGAACTAGCCTGATTTAAGTTCTTTTTGGGGAAACACATGTTATTTGTTGTAAATTTTTAAAGGCAAAAAAGCCAAGAAATATACTCAGAACCTTGTCACAAGCTAAATGGCATTTTTCAGAAACAACTGTTACTGAAAATTCAGGAGTAAGATGGTAGGTCTGTCGTAGTCTTTTACTAGTGAGAAATTTATACAAACATATCTTGTCTGATGGAATGAGAACAGCAAATATAAGAGTGAAGGAAAAGCAGAAATGGCATATATATTGTAGTTTTTTTCAGTAGAAAGAGTTTACCTACTTTGTTGTTCAAAAAGTCACTAAGTTCATATTAGGAAGATTATTTCTTGCTGCAGAGGAGCCCAATCTTCACGTCACAGAATTGATTGCCTCTATTTGTGTCACTCTTGGATTGCCTCTATTCATATGCTTATGTTCTTCAGGTCTTGACCAAATCCCTGGACACAAACACTGAGTGTAGGATAAAAACTGCTCTGAAAATCATAAATACTACCTAGGAAATCTATTGAAGGCAACACAGAGCAGCCATTGCCCATCATTTGCACTTATAGAGAACTGCCAGTCTATACATTTGCAATTCGTCCACTGCCAAGTGTCTACCATAAACATCACAACTGCATCTTTCCAACACTCTGTATATAAGGAGCCAGAACCTGGCAGACAGGGTAGCAGCTGGTTCATATCATGTAAGCTGCCTTCAACTTCATTGCTCTAATGGTTGTAATGCCTAACTTGCCTCTAACAGACCAAACATTCAGAGAGTGTCGTCTCCCTCTGAAAGCAAGGAGAGTGTTTTAATCAAAATAAAGCTCTGTATAAATGCATTAATTCCTTCAGCAGCAGTTTGCATTGCAAAGTTGTCGAATGAGCATAAGTTCTTGTAGCTGCTCAGGTGCCACCATACAGCATTTGTGGTTAGCTCTTGATTTAGTTCTGCTTTGTTTTGTGAACACTCCTTTTTTTTTTTTTTTCCACTTACACCCGCCGCTGAAATAACTGTGAGAATAATTCATTGTGTCATGCATTTGGTGAGGTGTCTTTTTTCTATTTTCCCATGTGTCAATTTTTCTCAGCTGGCAATTTTTCTAAGCTTTGTGAAACTATTTGCCCATAACTCCTACAAATGATGCCTAGTTCAATATGTCTTTGTTCTTTATGCATTTTTTGTGTGTGTTCCAAAAGCATGCTGTTTTGCTTGTGGTATATTGTATGCTAAGCCAGATGAGCATAACTAGCAGAATGAAGTTTTGCATGCAAATATGTTTCAGCTCAATTGATCTGGAAGCATTCCTGACAGCAAGCTTATTTCCTAGAACAAGCATAGAGAAGAAGCACAATGGGAAAAAGTAGTTAAAATTATTTTTTCCTTTAAATGTTCTCAAGGCAGACAACATTTTGCAGCCCACTTCTTCCCTTGGCCACTCAGATCCAATTCCATTTCTGCTCTCAGCTTTGGCTCCATTCTAACTTTACCCCTAATCCTAAAGCTAGGGCCTTGGCTAAGTGTTAGTCAATAGTCGCAGCTTGGGTCCAGGGGACAAGATTGTCAGGGAAGAAAACTCTATCCAGCCCACCACTTCATTAGGAAGCCCCTGTCCAGTGCAGCCCTAAATCTTGTGTCTTTCTGAACCCTAGGCCCTCTCCTGAAAAAAGATGTTACAGCTCACCCATCCCTTTGGCATCCCCTTTCTAGCCCCACTTCAACGGCAACTCTAACCTTAAACTCATCCCTAACCTTAAGCTTCAGCTCATTGTTTTTATCCAACACTTTCAATGATGCTCACTTTAAACATTTCTTTCAGGAGACATTTCCCAGCTTTCACAAAGGCTCCTCCTGTTGATTTGTTTGTACGGCGGTAGGTCCAGACATCCCTGCTCCAAAAATCACTGCTGGGACACTGGCCATCTTCTAGAGAAATTGTATACTGATATCAGGTAACTCACTGCCCATTTGAAGTGCAGAGAATACATACAATTTTTAATTAATATGATCAAAACTTTGATAATTGGAGCAGGCTGGGATGGATCAAGAGGGGCTGAAGAACTTGAATAAACTTAAGCCTTCAAGAGGTTAAGGCATCTTAGTTTGAACATAAACTGTTTGATCAGTCACGTAGAAGGCCCACAAAGAGCAAAAATATTACAAACTAAATTAAATAAGCAAAAGTTGAGGACATAATATTAACTTTCACGATGTCTGCTTGTACTAACTGGACATGTATAGTAGTGACGTAACAAATATACCAATATTTTATAAAGATCTTCATTATATTTTCTGTTACTTTATGCAAGTTTCATTTTCTTCCCAGGACAACTGGAATATAACTTGTTTACTAGTTCTAGTAAACTCAGCAATACCTGAGACAGATTTCCTGTGACTCCCAAATGCTCAGGGAAATATTTCAGTTTTGATGCTCTTTTTAGGCATATAAAGGATGCCTTTTAGTAAAGGAGCTCTCCTTACCCAGAGAACTCCCCCCCCCTGCCTTTTTTTAGCCCAGAACTAAGCTGTGAAAAATTACTTTGGAAATTAACAAGAGCTATTAATACTCAAGGGCAAGATGAAATTCCTTTTGCTGTGGCCATTTACTAGTTTAATAATATCTCTTACAAAAATATGGAATCCTGCAGTGACTGTCAAAAGCTCTTACTTAGTCACATGCAAGACAGGGATAAAATAAATTAAATTTCCTAAATATGAATAACACTTCCTTAAGAATGATTCATGCATATATTAATCTCTCCATTGTTGAGATCCATAATGGTGGGGGGTGTTCTGTGTTGTCTCATTACTTGTATCTTTTCATGCTGAAAGCCTGCATAGAAGATTTTGACTCTACATTTTGAAATCAATCGGTTGGCATTTGGCACTGATAAATATTTCTAATGAACAAGCATTTTTTCTGAAAGAGCAGCAATATATCTACTCAATTTTAAAACATGTTTTTAAAATCTAGTTGAGAATGCTAAATATCTATTTATAATAAATACATATTAAAATGAAATTAGCAGAAAACAGGGACAAAAAAGACAGTAGGTAATCTTAATGAACAGTGTAATTTTTCTATACTAATTGCCTACAGAAGATATTTTGTGTCAATAATAAGTTCACTAACATTATATTAATGGAAACACTTTTTAAAAAAAACTATGGGTTTTTTTTTACAGAAAGGTGGTTTGTATTATAATGCCTTCACTGATGTAAGGCAAAATTCTGCTAGTTATGAGAGATTCTCATCCTCTCTGTCTCAGAGTTCTCCTCAACATATTTTTTGTCTTAAGTTAAAAAAATCAGGTTAGAATTTCCTGTTCTAACTTCATTAGTTTGTATCATTAAATATTTCTGGAAATTAATGTAAGCATCAAGAAAGCATCTATGGCATTTTAAGTTTAAGATCACATTAGAGATCTGATGGAAACCTGATAAAAGATATGTTATGACATTGAAAATGAAGGTGTTACATAAATGCATATTTTCACATATAAGATTTTTGTCATTAAAATATTTTCTTCATTTGGGCTATTAATCTTCCTAAGTTTTCTTGTTCTTTTGGACTGCAAAATTTTATTGAATTTTTTTTAAATAATGTTTTTCCAATAACTTCAGGTATCAATGTGAATGACTAATGCCAAGGGATTAGTTAAGTCATTGAATTTTAGTCTTATGGCCTCTATGATTCTCATCAACAGTTACAGAGCTGCCAAAACACAAGATTTAGAAACTATAACAGATTTCTTGAGATGTTTCAAAGGCTGAAAGGAAAATAGTGTTACTACTGGCATTGCCTTTGTATTAGTGACTGACACTATTACATTGTTATTTCTGCATACTGGTACTATTCAGTTTTGCTGGCTTAGCATTTCCTTGCATGAACTGTAATTATAAAATCTTTAGATTATATTCCAAAAATCTCCTGGTACCTGATGGCCTAAGAGAACAACATTTGCTGGTATCTCTCCAAAGCTGGTGCTGTTCATGTTCTATTTACTACTGTTCTGAGCATGATTCCATATATTCTGTATTCTAATTTTCACTACCTCAACATATTTCTCATAGGGAATTGAGTATATGTTTAACAGATGAATTATGTGAACAGTAAATAAGCATTTCTGGTGGTCATAATATGGATGAATATATTGTTATATTAATATCCTGCCCAAAATCTCTTAGAGTAGCCTAACCATGGCAGAATAATGCTTTCCCCACAGAGTACTGAATTCCACAGAGAGAAAAAATCAGTGGGGGGAAAAAAGTCTGATCGATTTTTAGCATACAAAGTAGTTATCTCATGTTTGGAGTCTTAGCCCATTTCCTTCAGTAGCACATTCTTTAATAAAAAGCATAAATTCTTTATTTTTAGTTAGAACTGAGGCAGTTATATTCTGGCTGCTGTCTAGAAAAGCATTATAATCTGCTTTAAAATGCCCAAAGAATTTCAGTGTTTTTAAAATTAGTCACAGGTGAAGAGGTCTTCGAGGACAACAGTAAAGAATCAATAGTCTGACATCAGATCAAGTCTATGAACTCTGGAAAATTTACACAGAAAAGGCTGACAATGAACAGAACAGTAAGAAAGTTTGGGAGTATAAAGTTGCACATATACTCAAATCACAATCACTTTTGATGTAACAAAATACCAACAATTAAGTTTTCCCTAAGGACTGGTTGTCAGTTTCTGAGTGGTGTGCATGTGTTTTGGTGCTTTTGAACTGCTAGAAACAGACAAGCTTACAGAATAAATAGATATGCAGCACAGGTAGATATCAGTGTTAATAATTAAATATTTTTAAAGTATTTTCAAATAAATTATTTTCAGTAATTGTTTTTCCTGGTTTTCTTCAATTTAATCAGTGAATTAAAAAAAAATACTTGTGTTAGACTAAGAATAGGTGGCTTTAATTTAGTGGAAAGATAAGTTTGATTTCACCTACAGAAATGCTACTCTACCTAGTACCTTAAAGACCCCTCATATGTATTTGGAATTGGATAAAAGTCATCCTTAATGTAAATGAAAATACCATTGATCTTTGCATTATAAATTTTTAGTTCATTTTATAAATTCTCAAAAATCACCCTCCTGAAAGCTGCTATTGCTTCCTTCTGGGGATTAACAGCTATTTAAATTTTCTTTCTTTCTAGCTTCCCACTAATATGCTAATAGTAAATCTGAACCATCTGCCATGTAAACAAAGAAGTGGAAAAACCTTGACAGCATAGTCTCTCTTTAACCAATTTACATAGTTATTATTCATAAAATTAAAAGTGTCCTTGAGTTACTTAGACAATTTGTGGTCATTATATTTTTTCCCTAATCATCTACTAATTGCAATAGGGAGACAAAACTGCAGTAGAACAGAGTGTGATTGTTACTAATGGCAGAATGATATTCATCATTTGAGTAAATAGAGTAAATTGGTTAGTTGCACAAATGCTGGGGAGAGTAATTTCTTAGGTTAGGGAACATATTTGTTTCTGGCCCATGAATGGTTAGTTTATCTGGGCCATTGTGTATGTTCTGTATGAGTTGCTGTCTAATTGACAGGCACCCATTAATGATGGACCTTCTGGACTCATACAAGATCTGAGTGCCTTTAAGAGAACAACTTCAGTGTTACCTTTTAAGTAGCAAACAAAATTTAAAATGTAGGAAGACAGAATTAATGGCAAACAGCATTTATTTTCAGCCTTGAAGTGTATTGCAATAAAAAATATACCAACAATTTCTGTATAGATTCACTGTGCACTCATTCTTTTTGCCTAGCATTAAGCTTGTTCTGTTTCAGATTTGCTCTATAGATAGATATAAGAAGAAATCCTTGCAAAATCATAACCTATGATCTGTAATAGTGGCATTAAGGTGGGTTAAAATATCTGTAAAATGAAAGAAAGGTAATGACAATTGATTTTAAAATAAAAGAGAGCTCCCTGGGCAAATATAAGACAACCAAAACAGTGTAAATGATTATTTTGTACCAACAGACAATGTCTGGCCGTCAACAGGGATCTCTTGTCAGTTTTACACTGACAGCTAAAATCACATTCGATTCTTAAAATACTGACTGAATTTTGTGTTGTTAGTCTCTTCTCAGTCAAAAGAGTGAAAAGGAGTGGGCTAGACTATTTTGAATGGAAGTAAGAATTAATAGTCTTTATGAAGAAAAAAAATGAAAGAATGCTGAACCACAGTACTTTGCAGCAATATTAGAAATAAGGAAAAGAAAATGTGCCAGTTTGCATAAAAATAATGACTTTTAAAAAATATTCTATTTCAAGCCAACCAATTTACCTTATGTTACTTCTTAAAATCAAGTGTTCTATACTTTATATAAGGGAGTCCATAGCTTTACCAGTCACACACTAGTGTTCTTATTAATTTCACATTTTACTGACATCTCTGCCATCTTCTTCAGTTTATGTACATATCTGTGTCTAAGAGCCTTTTCTTCTTACAATAGCTCTGTAATGAATTGGTAATTATATTTTGGGCCTTCTTTTGCTCCTTAATTGTCTCACAGATGGGTCCTTTACAGGATCAGGTAAACTGAGGCGAGTGCTGCAAATCTGAGCTCTCCAATTTGTGATAAGCAATTTTATAGAACCTATGCTGTGAGCTACTTTGATTTCTTCAAGTTCACAGAATCCCAATATGGGTCAGGTTGGAAGGGACCACAGTGGTCATCTGGTCCAACCTCCCTGCTCAAGCAGGGTCATCCCAGAGCACATGGCCCAGGACCGTTCCATGTTCCAGTGCTTGGTCACCCACACAGTAAAGAAGTTCATCCTCATATTCAGGTGGAACTTCCTGTGCATCAGCTTCTGCCCAGGCCTATTGCTTGGCACCATTGACAAGAGCCTGGCTCCATCCTCTGATACTCTCTGCAGATACTTAAAGATATTGATGAGGTCTCATCTCATTTTTCTTTTCTCCAGATGGAACAGGCCCCACTCCCTCAGCCCTTCCTCATAAGATAGATGCTGCAGTTCCTTAATTATCTTTGCTCTTTTCTGTTGGATCATCAACCTGTTTTATTCTTACAAAGACAGCTGCAGTGATCAGAATAGAAGATATTTTCAAATACCTTTAAAAGAGGATGAAGACGTTATAAATTTGATTCCCCTCTTGTGCTGATTCTATATTAGTCACCTCTTTTTGTTTACAGTGCTGTAAGCAAAATTTCTTTGCTCTGTTTCTCAACATTTCACATCTTCTACTATAGTAATTTTGCATGTATATAATTTTGTTAGAGAGTAAAGTGTACTTGCTGACAATCATAGATGAAAGAATGTGAAATCCCTATAAAAAGTTTTAATGAAAATATTTAATATCTGCAGAAGGGCTGCTGCAATGACTTCCTCCACCCCACCTTTAATTTTTGTTTTTGATTGTTTTGTAAATTTTCCTTTGAAGTGTTCGCGTAAGTTGCCGTATATGTCTTCCAACAGAGAAGCACAAAAACAATACACTGTCCCACTGCTAATCACAGTTACTTGCATATAAACCTACTTAATCAGTCCATTAAAAATCACACAGGCTTTTTGGTCTTTGTCTGCCAAATGTAAATTCAGTTTGTACAGGGACAGGACCATGAAACATTGCTCAGCACCACATGCAAATTGCTAACCTCAGAGTTGGAGCTGAAATTCTAACAAACGCATTCATTAATCTGCTGAAGTGCATTGCCATGTTTGATTCCCCCCTCCCTCTATGCACTACAAGAAGGAAACAACCTCCTAGAGTCTGTGTGAGATTTAAATATGTCTCCACCACAGTCAGGATGCCTTGCCTAATATTGAATACTTCCAGCTGGAGTCACTAGCTGCATAATTAGCTACCACCCATTAGTCTTCCTGACAGAGACTGCTGTGTGTATTCCTACCACCCTGTTCATAAAATGGCCAAAGAACAAAAGACTTTATTGGAAAATAAAGGGAGAATTGTAGGAATAGGCAGAGCTGGGTTGTTCTAGAAGGCTGACTTCATAATTCTCTGATCCAAATGGTCAAAGAGCATTATCTGGAAAATAAAAGGTAAGTAGCACCAGGCCTACTTGTTTTTTCTAGCAGTCACAGGCGAGCTGCTAGAGGTTACCCCAAGATTATGTTGTTACTGAAATTATTACCAAAATATACCCCTTGTTTCTCTGTAACTCCATAAACACACGTAATTTGTGAGTTAAGGATTTTCATTTATTTCATGTAGATTCTTTAAAATTTATCTCAGTTTTTCTGGTTTTTTGGTGGTTTTTGAGACCAAGATATAGCAGTAGTTATTTTGCTGTTTTTCTTTTGTCATAGCCATAATGCAGCTTTGACTGGACTCTAGAAATCCATCTTTAAAAACAGTACCTTGTCACCCAGCAGTACCTTTTCCTATTTATATGTTTGCACATTCACATCAGCTGCACAGTAACGGCAAACATTTGTAACAATCCTATAATATTTTGGAAAGATACTTGTCAACAGCATGTTTCATGCTGCTTTCTTGTCAGATCAGTTGTTAAAGGCCATTTGAAGAAGTGATTTCAGTTCAATTCTGTGCTGACAAGATTCAATTTCACGAAATAAGCAGCACCGTTATAACCAGTCTTGGCTTTGTGAGGAAGAGAAGGTCTGAACTCCTCCCTATTTAATCAGCAGGATCCTGAAAGACAGGGTATCTTAAGAAAAAAGGAAGTGTTTTCAGCACCACAGTCATGTTTGAGTCAATAAAATTATATTCTGGGGCCTTTAGAAGAGAAAGTCATTGACTAAACACATAATAAAGTGTGCAGGTGGGTTTTTAATTTGAAGTGCCATTTAACTGAACTAGGAGGAAAAAAGATCAACACAAACAAAAGGAGGTTGCTTTTGATACAGCATATAAATAAGTTGTGGAGCTTCTTGGAGCAGGATGTACAAGTTAAAAGTGACTATTGACATTCATTGAAGAAAATCCATTAAAAATGTATGCAATTATATAGTCTTAAGTCTTGCTGGTGGAAACTACCATCCTTCTTGTTTTATTCCATAGGGAATCCTTCATCACATCCTTCTTGTTTTATTCCATAGAGAAATGGTATTTCACATGCCTTGGAAGCACATATGTGATGGCAGACCTTTGGTCTGACCTAAAACAGCTGGTTTTTTTGGTCTTAAGATCTTTGAGAACCTGAAAAACTAAATCAAGATATAGCATTAATTCAATGATTTAGCTAAGTATGATTAAATAATTGGCAGCAAGATTTACTGCTATGGATTTTCTTTCTAAAAAGATAAACGGAAGTTATAAAAAAATTGGTAAAAAATCTTATTCAGGAATATAAAAATTAACCCAAGTGTGTATGTTTACTAGAATTAATATCTCTAAGTCAAACTAAGTTGTCCTTAATCTGCAACTCTCTTTTGTGAAGAGATTCACATACAATTCAGATACTTAGCAGAAATCTAGTAATTGCTATTTATATGGAGTATATCTGGGAGAACTCTCTTTCTATGCTCAGTATTTCACCTACTTCCTGAGAAAGAGTTGCTACTCAGTTACAATTAAGAGGTACATATGACAGAAAAATCACAGCTAATTTATTCAGTAAAACAAAGAGAACCACTATTTAATTGTTTTTGTTTGTTTCTTTGTTCTTCCTTAGAATTATTCTAACCTCTTCAGGTATTTATTTTAAAAATTAATGATGGAATGACAGATCTCTCATAATCAACAGAGCAGAGAAAAATGAACCTAGGAACTTCCAAGTGTAATGAACCAGCAGCACTGTGCTTTTCCTATAGATTAAATCTGCTTCAAGACACATTTCATGATATTTCATGGACAGCTTTATATTCCTCTTTCCTGTGGACCTCAAGAACTGAATGCATTTTGCTGTAGTTGCTCAGTATCCTAAAGGCTTATATCTGAAACATTTGTGCACTTTCCCTGTTTGCAATTTTTTAGTGCCTCTGTTAAGGTTAAAAGATCATTTTTGAGAGTCCTAACAGAACGGGCACCTTGGGCAGTAGTTAGAAGTAGGATGACATATGTTGAAGGCTATGTCTCATGTGGGTGTAGAAAAGGAGCTTGTGAAACCCTGTTCCCCTGTGGATTTGTTAGAAAGCCTAAGGATGTGAAAGGAACCTGTCTTCCTCATTCTTTGGCTTTGAATGCACCGTGGCTATCCAGAACTGTGGAAGGCCACAAGAGGATACAAAGGAGTTCAGGCAGATATTGTCACCTGGGCAGTAATTATCAATTGCAAATAGGGACTCAATTTCAGTTTGGCATCAAAATGGCAATTTTCAGTTATGAGAAATGAAGAGCTGTAGCACTTTAAAATGAGGTGGTATTCGGAAATCAAACGCCAATGTGAACTTATTGCCAGTCTATTCAATTTTTATGGTACACAGGCAGAGTCAACCTGGCGTGGGTGTGAGACTTAGTGACACTGGTATATTACTTAATCCCTCGTTATTTCATAATTATGCACTATTACTAGTTATGCATTACTACACATACTTCAAATATGTAAACTGAAATTAATGTGTTGGAACTGTTCCGTCACACATGGGTGTTCAACATGATGTTACTTAGGGGTAGTTCATTCTGCATAGGGGTAAGTAAAACATCGCTCTCTAATTGAAAGGGGGTGTTTGTTTCCATCTTACTTGTACTTTTTCCTTTGCTTTCTCAGCAGCACAATCAAGGCAGTTACCCATTAAATGTCAGATACAAGAACTGAAACTGTTCTTTTTAACCTGTTGAGGAGAGTTTTAGCTTTTATATAGGCTGGGACTAAACTCATCAGTCTTTGTACAGCATATGACATCAAAAAAGGAGCTAATTTTAATTTCCAACCCCTTAATTCAAAATAATTTCTGACTTGCTTAATTCTTCAGTGGTTATTTTGACTGCAGATTGTATGAACCTTTTGCTTTTTTGTGTAGTGTTGTTTCCCCACTGATATCAAGGGTTACCTCATGCCTGTCTGCCAGTGCCATTAAATATCTGCTGCAAATGAAACAATCGCCTAAGAGCCAGTGAATTGTTGGACCTATGAATGAATGGTAGGAATTTGATATGGCATCCAATGGGAATGCGATAGGGAACAAAATTACTCCTTGAGAGAAAGCTCTGCAGTTCCCAGAGTAGAAGAAAAGCTCTATTAGCTGCTACCCAGCCAGACATCACAGCTTTACAGAGAGCAGACTCTAGGAGAATTTTTCTGTAGGCTCAGCAGGCAATTCCCAAAACCAACAAATTTTATGGAGGCGTCAAGAGGTACATATGCATAGCTAGAATTGATCCTTTCTTTCTTGTTGGCCTGCTAAATTTTAAAGACTGCATCTGCAACTGGGAAGTAGTTTCCCAGTCTAAGACACCACAAAATGTAAAACTTAAAACCAGAAACTATCTTCAAACAATATTACAAGTACAGATGTATTCTATATTGACATAATTTGTGGAGACAAAACAAAGTTCTAAAGCATTTCATATTTTCTCCATCTTTTCTCAAGCAGGAGTCACTGCAATGGAATCTTGCTTGTGGCACTGACTTATCTGTGTCCCTCATCAGACATTAGCCATCAATAAAAATACTTTCTCCAGATCTGTTATGCTACCTTTCAACCATGGCAGTGTATTTGCTATGTCTTCTCCAGCTCTGTTATTTCTAATGATGTCTTTTTGGCAGTGTTTCATGGCAGGATAATGAGGAAAAGGCCTGAGTTTTCAGAATCATTCAAGTGTCATACCTTTGGATTTGAGAGGTTGTGCTGAGGACATTTGACCTGAGCACAAATGGGTCAGGAGTATATCTTCTGCCCTCATACTTTTGTGAGGAAACTGAAACAACAGAATTTAGTAATAACAACACACCAGAAAAAAAAGGACAATTGGACTGATAAAGTAATCTATCTCACTTCTTCTGCTTTTTGTTGCTCATGGGTTAGGGAAAAGATCTGTGAAAACAAGGCACTAAGCTGTAACCCAGATATTAAGTGTTTCTGTATATGACAAGTTAAATTCCTTTCATTAAATAACACTCACATGAAACAGAGTAATAAGTGTACTTACCTTTACCTGCACATGACAAAACTATGTCTAGCAAACAGAGGGAAAAACTGCAGTGGAGAAATGTTTTTTTCCTTGGCTTAGGAGAAGGGAATCAAGACCATATTATTAAAGCAGCTTCATAGTCATTATTCTCAGAGTAGAGGATAAAAAATAGAGAATACAGAAGTTAGTACAGTTGTAGAGCAGGCCAAGAAACACAGATTCAGGCCTGGGACAGCATTCAGCAATCACTGGGTTACTGAAGAGGTTACTGCAGTCCTCTTCTATGCATCCCCTCACCTGACTGCCTTGTCAGGGTGAGACCTTACTGCCTGTCACAAGGCCTATCATGGATTTGAAAGGAAGATAAACACTTCTCACTACCTTTTTCTGTCAACAGGACTTGAGGATTTAATTCCCCGAGAGTCATATAAGCTCTGTCCTTTACAATTCTTTTTCTCTTTGTTAATACTGACAAATATTGCATGTTGCTCTGGCTGTCAATGGCCTAGAAGATTACTAATTCCACCAAATTAGTAAATACAGACTTAATACTGATCTAAAGCAGCATTTTATTAGCTTGTAGCTGGAAAAGAGTTTAACTTGAAACAAACATTAAATTTGCCATGCTGCTCCTCCTTCCAGAATGACAGTTCAGGGTTTTCCAAGTCACACTTATAGCCATGTGATGACCTGATCATAGAGTTTCTTGCCTTCAAAAGACTCATAAAATGCAGTAAATAAAATAGCAGCTATAATGAAATGCTTATAATTAAATAGGAGCTACACAGAAAGTGGCTACATAAACATTTATGCAATAAACATAAAAATGAAATAAAAAAGATACAATTACAGTCCAATTTACATGATTTTATTCAGGTATAATAAAATAGCAATAATATTCAGCTATACAGTCCATATTTTAAAAAGAAGCTAAAAAGAAAAAGAAGTGGGGGTTTTTTTCAACTTTGAGGATAGTGAACATAAATACATCTGCAAACATTGGTTCCACAGTCCTTGCTAAAATTCAAGAAATCTGTAGATTGGATCAAGTCATATACTGCTGTGTAAGAACACAAAAAAGAATTAGTCAGAACAACAATATGTAATGGACTAGAGAAATAATATTGATAAACCAAAAAGATTTAAGGTCAGAATCATTAAAATGTCATGTTGGAAACTGAGGAACTGATGGAGTGATCTGTCTTTGTTTAATATGCTCTCAGAGAGACATCAATCTGGTAGAGTACAGCTAAAATATTCCCCAAAGTGTCAAAACTGTATGTGGTTAAAAGGGCAGCAGGAGTGGTATGTATGTGTGTGGGCATAAATAGGCCTTCCCACTGACAAAACTGCTCTCTACTGGGTAGTGGTTTGTGCTGGATGGGTTGCAAACTCTTCTTACCTGGAGGATAATGAATCTGTCACAGTATGTGATACTTCTTTCCTTGTAGGAACTAACCAGATATCTCTCTTCATACCTAAATCATGTCTTATAAGAATAAACATTTCTCTTTTTCTAGGAGTATTTTTCTCAAAACAATTTTGTCCTAATTTATATAATGAGTCCATAAAATCATTCAATAGGGTAGAAATGAACCTTAAAGATCATCTAGTTCCAGCACCCTGGCCCTGAACAGGAGCACCTTTCGCTAGACCAGGTTGATCAAAACCCCATCCAGCCTGACCTTGAACGCTTCCAAGGATTGGGCAACCACAACTTCTCTGGACAACCTGTTCCAGTGCCTCACCACCCCCACAGTAAAGAATTTCTTCCTGAGAGCTAAGCTAAACCTGCCCTGTTTCAGTCTGAAATCATTACCCCTTGTGGCACTATCTGCTCATATAAAAAGTTCCTCTCCCTCATTTTTATAAGCCCCCTTATGGTACTGGAAGGCCACAGTGAACTTTTTCTGATCTTTCTGTATAAGTCCTGTTGAAGTACTGAAAGGCTGCAAGGAGGACTTCTTGAACCCTTCTCTTCTCCAGGCTGTACAACCCCAGCTCTCTCAGCCTGTCTTTCAGGCCGTGTTCATGACCTCCTCCACATCTGCTTTAATGTGTCAACATCTTTCATGTGCTGAGCTGGATGAAGCACTCTGGGTGGGATCCCACCAAAGCAGAGCAGAGGTGGAGAATCACTTCCCTCCCTGCCGGTCAGTCCACTTTTGATGCAGCCCAGGATGCCATTCCCGTCTGGGTTGTGAGCGCACACAGATGGGTCATGGCCATATTTTCATCCATGAGAATCCTCAAGCCCTTCTCTGCAGGGCTGTTCTCAATGATGTCTTCTCCCAGTCTGGACGCGTGTCTGGGATTGCCCTGACCCAGGAGCAGGATGTTTCACTTGTACTTGTTAAACTTTTTGAGGTACTTGTGGGCCTCTTCTCAAGTTTGTACGAGTCCCTCTGAAAAACATACTATCTTCCTGCTGTATCACCTGCACTGCTCAGCTTTGTGTCATCTGCAAACTTGCTGAGAGTGCACTGATCTCGCTGTCTCGCTGTCAATATCTTCAATGAAGATATTGAAGAGCACCAATCCCAAGACAGAACTCATGATTCTGAACAACAAAGGTATTTTCTATGTGTTACATCTAATTTAATATATGCTATATTTTCAAAGGAGATTAATCTTTGTCTTGTACATTGTATGACTCACATGTACCTTCCATACTAATGTAGGGGTTTAGTCTTCTCTGTTGTAGAATCTGAATGTATATCTTTGTAAATACTTTCTTCAGTTTATGGTTTTCTGAAATAAAACCTACTCTATTAGTAAGGCAACTCGATGCATTCAAGTGCAAACTATCCACAAGAAATAATGTATAGATAATTACTCTAAGTGACAGAAATATTTAAATGATGTGCAATTTTCAACATGCTTCACTCACAGTATATTTCAGAATTTAAAATAGAAATCTTGATAGATCAAAACATTATGTATCTGGAGGGCGGTTCAAAGTCCCATGTGCAAAAGAATTGTTCATCTTGTTAGCATACAGTTAAGTCATGTTTGCAGCTTTTCTTTTGTGTTTCATTGTATCTGGGTATTTTGTGGAATAAACCTCTCCTTTCCTGAGGGTCTTTCAATAGGCTTATTAGAATTAAACTTAAAAAGAACACTAAGTTTAAAAAAAAAAAAAAAGAGTAAGCTAAGCAGAAAATGTACAGTAATAATAGCTTAAGCATGTTGGCACATGTAAGCACATCATGACATGATAAAAATGTACATTTGGGAGACTAAAATATTTGTCTGTTAAATGTTCTATCTTATTTTCTTATAAGAAAATCTGAGTGTGCATATTTCTCCTCTCTATGTGTATATCTGTGTATGTATAGTCTATGTAGCTATACTTTTCCATTTAATAAAATGTTAGATCTTCAGACATTGAGATTTAATTGAATATGTAATCACTCACATCTCAGCAGGAATCAGAAAAAAAGCCAGAGATTTAGCGCTGAAGTCAAGGAGGTATTGAACACTTGAGAGTATCAGGAAATCAGTCAAGTGGGAAATCCAGATGACTGTGAATTGGGACCTTTCTGTGATCAGAAAGAAATATCACATTTAAAGAAAAGAGGCATCAGATGATTCTTTAAACTTTGTTTTTGATGGCTTTCTAATGTACTGTTTTGAATTAGAGTTAGCTTGAAATGTCTTTTTGAGAAAAAAAAGATAATTAGCATAGATAAAGGATTACAGAGGCTTATGCTGCAACTGTTGAAACTGATTAAACAAATGTTTAGTCTTTTTCTAAGTTGGCCCAACAGAATAGGAAGTATTGCATTGGAAATTTGGAGTTGATCTGGAAGATAATCAACAGTGTTTTGATTACTCAGAAGTTCTTTCTAAGAAATAATGGCAATAGAAAAAAAATTTGTATATGTTAATTCCTTTAAATAGTCCTTGTACTGTTTTCAACTCCTCACTTTCTTTTCACAGTTGTCATATATGATGTCCACATTTATTTTTAGTACTCCCAAAGCATTTTATACTTAATGTGTGTTGACAAAACATCATGATTCTGACCAGTCTGGCTCTGAAATCTCAGCTCACACCAGATGGTGAGCCTTAGCTGCTGTGCTAAACAGGTAAAAAAACCCCAAATCTAAAAACCTATGAACCCTTAAAATATTGTTGGCAGTGTTATCAATGATGCTTTCCAGATAACAGGTGTTCTTATATTTATTTTTTTTACATATTTATGAATCTGCATATCATTTAGAGCTAGTGGAAGTTGATTGCTGATGACCAATGTTGTCATCCTTTTAGTCTTTACAGGTTTTAATTCCTGTTCCAGCTATAGCATCTGCAGCATATTGTACCACAACTTCTTGTAAATTGCAGAGTTTCAAGAGAGGTTACAGGCAGAACTGGGGCTTTATTTTCTAGATAAATTAACAGATTAAATTGACGTGTCTTATTTACTATATGGTGCATGCAGGATTGGGTCCAGTGCAAGCACAAGTAGACTGAAGAGTTACCCAGGAGCAGATATAGGTTCAAGAGGTTTGTAAGTGTGACGGGGCTTTTGGGTGAGTGACATGTTTACCCTTGGTGAAACAGCAGTTCTTGGATGTGTTATTTGAAGGCAGGCAGATTTTTTTCTGTCAGCATTAATGAGATTAAGTTGCTATATATTTTGTTCCTTGGTGATGCAGAAAAGAAATTCAAACCTTAGTTATTCTGATACTGGTTGGATGCCTGAAGGAACTATGACTGAATATGAAGGAGTGGGATATATGGTGCAATAGCAGGGTACACACAGAGATGCTCTTTGATGTTTTCACCCCTCCTAGGATTACACCATGGGTTCTGCCTCTGGACCTTCTATTTTGTTCTCCTTACTGCGTGTTCTTGCTTTTGTTACCCATGACCTTTATCCTGCTCCTTTCTCAAAGCTTCAGAACCTAGAAGAAAAATTCCCCAAACTGACTGACTGACAGCCACAGATAACTTCTTTTTTTTTTTAAAGATTGCATTATGACTTTGAAACCTGTTACTTTTAAAAATGTAAAGCTGGAAAACCTGAATGTAAACAGTCAACTAGGATATATTTCATCTGCCTTTTATTTATTTTAATGTCAGAAAGAAATGTTATGTTGAATTACACCTTCAAGTATGAAAGCATTTAGCTAGTTCATTTAATGAAAGCCCCTCACAGAATTTTGCATGTTTGGCAGGACTGTATGAGAAAAGTGTCAATATGTATTGACATTTCCAAAGCGGAAGCTTTGTTCGGAAACTGGAGACAATCAAAGCAGAAATTCCTTGGTTAATCCTGAGGTTAACAGACGATGGAAACCTGTTACCTGTTTCAGTTTACAGACACTTTAAAAGAGGGAGTGAAATATCTGTAGCAAAACTGTTACAAAATAAATCACTGAAGTTTGAAAATAATATAATTCTAGTTTTCTGTCTGCACTCTCTGCAAGGTTTTTTGCTGAAAATTTTCAAAAGTACCTGAAGGGCTAAGAATTCTACTAATAAAACCAAAATTTTACTAAATTTTTTGATTTTAATAGAGTAAGTTATTTCTGGCCAGAAGTGACCCTATATAGTCTGAAAGCAAATAATACTGACTTAGTTGAAAAACCACACAAAAAACCCCAACAACAACAAAACTCCCAAAATACTTGGCCCTCTTTCATGAAAACACTTTTAACTGGTAACAGTTGGATCAATCATTCCTTTGTAGATATGGGTAAATGAATGGATTGTGTTATATTCTTGCTGAATGCAAAATCTAAATAGTGCTATGTTCCTTTGAGGCACATCAAACCATTCTTGGTAAAACCATGGGAATGCCAAGCAGTGGATATTTGGATAGGTCCTTCGTTAGCTTCCTAATGGTTTTCATTTCAGTAACTGTAATCATAATTTAGTAAAATGGTATTTAAAACAACCTGAGTTGTTGAGCAAAGCAACACACCAAATAAAATCACCATTTTGTGGCAGGCTGTGTGACTCATATGAATGCTGAGCTCTAAAGACAGTGTCAGACTGGGTAAAGCTCATAAAGTTCATTCTGCTGTGGCCAATGTGTGCATGCACAAGCCAGGGGCAAATCCATCTGGCTGGGGAACTCTGTCACAGGACCCGGCAACTTTATGCATTGAAATCCCTACACTGAACCACCTGCTGTTTGCATGGCTATATTGTGTTAATTCAGCAACACAGCATGACATAACAAACACAATGTAATATAACACAACATATAACATAACATAACATAACATTACATAGCATAACATAACATAACATACATAGCATAACATAACATAACATAACATAACATAACATAGCATAACATAGCAACCTAGTTTTGAACAAACACACCAGCTGGTACTGTGAACATTCTTTGCTGCTGTTTGTGAGTGTGACGACATCACCTTGCTCTGCTATAATCACGACTGCAGTTGTTGTGTAGGGGTTTTTGTAACAGCACTATGGAAAAAAAAGATCAGCTACTGCCATTTTATGTGAATATAATGAAACAAAGTGAACAGACCAAGTCTAGAATGAACTAATGTGCTCCCAGTGAATCTACTTCTGATGCAGAAGGATCTGAAAGTGAATGTAGCCTTTAGGAATGACATAAAATATTTATAGTATCTTGTTCTTTATTTATTAATGCCACCAGCAACAAAACACTGCTTCGTTTTACAGAAGCTCCATTTATATAGCACTGCATAAGAGAAGCAAGCAAAAGTAATTGGACAAAGAAATAACCCTGACTCTTAAAATGGATTTAAATAATAAAGTGGACAAATGCAGCTCTGAAAATCAATTCCAATCTTTGAGCTGAATCTGTACATTATATACGTATAAGTATGCATATGTCACATATATCATGCTCTTATCTGTTAGATACAAATCTGGGATTGGTACTCTTGGTTTGATGCCTTCTGGCTGCTTGTGTCAAATGAGTTACTTCAATTTGGATAAATTATTTTACAATAAACCCTTTATGTAGAAAAAAATGAATATTTAGAATTTCTGTCAGGTCACAGTGGCCATCTGCAATTGCACGTATCTAATCCCAGTGGCTGGCAATAAAGAGTTCATTTAAAAGCATGAGGAGAAGGAAAAATGCTCATTCAGAAAATACTCAGTGTTGAGAAGTTTGTGCATGCTAGCAATTTTATATATAACATTTGCATTTCAGTTTATTCATTTAACTAAAGAGCACACAAAATTAAGGAAAATGGGAGGAATTTTTGCCTGTTGCTTTAATATTTAATTTAAGTATTTAAAAAGCAAATAAAAGTGCAGCTGAAATTAACTTCAAACCACAGAATAACTGTTGTGGATGGCCTCTCATGCTCTTGCTCAGCAGAGAAAGGATTCACTTTTGATTCCTCTGTACCTTTGCAGTACTGACCGCATCAATCACAGATGATCAGGCAGAGAACCCATTACCATCTATCATGAATAATTTATAAGATGGAGCATTGAGAAGAAATAATATTCTGAGTAACCCTAAACCTAACCCTGACATTAATTCTTCTGTCTGTATGTTATTCTTTCTAAGGTGGACATGAGTTAACATTTTATATCAAACTGGACACTGTCAGATCATACAGGACTGTTTAGCTTCAAAAGGACAGCAGACTGGCTTACAAAAGAAAACAGCAAAATCTCATTGTATTGTCATTTATGAATGTTTTGAAATGCCTACCATTACTTGAAGTTTTTGCATATGTCGGTTTTTGTCTGGCTAAACAACATCAATTTTCTGTTTTGGTAGAAAGTTTTAATCCGTTAGAGAGAAAAGTACATGGATGGTTAGGAAAACTTTCTGGGAACTCCTCCCATGAAGAAAAAATGGAGAATTATGCTGCTGATTATTTATGCCGTGTTTTGTATAATGGTTTATTTAAAATAGAGAAAAAATCCTGACATAGCTAAAACTTTACTTAGTTCCCTGAGCTGCTTTTATGCAGTCAGTGTCTTTTAAATACCATTATATAAGACAGTTCTCATCCTATTTTAATAGTTAAGACTTTTGAAACAAGCTCTTTTGACAGTACAAGATACATTTAAAAAAATCAGATCTGAGAAGGAAGTTTCTGCTTCCTCTTCTTCTTCTGTTCAGGATATGTTATTTCAATGGTCTTTTTTCCTATAAGATCCACTATCTTTTACCAATGTTAGTCATAGAGAGGAAACCTTAGTTATTCAGATTCTGCAGTCAATAACAATGATTTTGTTCATTTGCAGATTGTATATTCATCTGGCCTTTTCTAAGGTAGAAAAAAAGCTGCAGAACAGAAATGAAAGCATCTTTTGCTCCAGTTGTGGAGGAGAAAAAAATCTCAAGAGAAAATGAAGAGAAGGCAAGGACTTACATTATACTGGCTCTTTTTTTGTGTGTGTGCCTGCAAATAGCTTGTGTTCTTCCCCTCCTATTATCATAAGGAGAGATGAGAAGAGGTCCCTCATCTCTTTTGAGAACAGTAGTGAGGCTTTTTAAACTTAGCAGCTCTCTAGGTAACACTGTCAGTTCTGCTTTGACAATTAGTGATGAAGGAAAGTGTCCTGAAGCAAAGGATGTTAATATTTCAGTAGGTGGCATTGTCTCTGGTAAGTCACTGTTGCTAGAGGGCATTTTGATGATGGTGTTTCAAAACGTAAAGCTGACATCCTGGTCCCTTGTAGCTGTTGAGATAAAAGCCAGGGATATTCTTACAAAGATGAATAATAATAGGAAAATCTACTTGTGATTTTCTTCATCTTCAGTAAATGTAATATGAGGTGAACACATGCTCCTAAATACTCTTCACTCTTTTCAGTGACCTATGCACTGACAGTGCAGGAGCTGCACTTAATTAACATTAATATTGAATTTATATCTTTAGACTAATGGAGAACAATTCAAATTAATCAGGAATTTTATCAGGATTTAAGTAAACAAAGACTGCAAAGAAAGGGCTTTGGGAAGAAAAACAGTGTAAAAATGGCTATTACTTGGCCCTTATGAGGCTTCATTCTCAAAACCTTTAGGCGGGTCTCTCCTTCCATAACTTCTGCCCTCTGAACTTTGTTATCTGAGCAGTTTGTCAGTCTGGGTTGGGATACTGGGAATTACCTTTAAATTTACCCTCTCTTATGAAAATTGGTTTATATATTCCCAATGTGTTGTGGGGAAAAGTCATAACTCAGATTGTCATTCTGCAAATGCAGCCTGAGTTTTTTAAAATCCCATCTATTCCTGTGTACAAAGCAGCAACTGACTGTACTGTAACCATGGAGACCTGCAGCAGATTCAGCAGTTGATTTTAAATCTCATGTTTCAGACCAGAAAATGTTAGATATTCTGCATCACAGAGGTGACAAAGTCAGCCTCAGGGGAGGGCTGCTGGATGTGCAGCATGCTGGAGACCCCCTGGAATCACTGGATCCAGGTCTGTTCTCAGAAAGACTTTCACTGTGTCAACATCCATGCATTCCAGGCAAAAAACTGGGACTAACCATAGAGTTTGAAGACTGAAAAATCTCTTATGCTATTATTTAATTTTCAAAAATACCTAGAATCCTGGATGTGACCTGGAAATCCATATTTTATCTTCCCTTGCAAGAGACCTACCCCCTACCAGTCTTTCTAGTAAATAGAAGGAACATGTAGTAAGACTACAGAATTATATCTTGCAGTTACATCACCATGAAACTTTCCTTATTAATAGAATATGTCAGGACTGACATCATCATGTGGTGTAAACTACTGATTTCAGTGTTGTTGCATTAGAGGTATGTTTGATTTTATGTATATATTTTTTACATTATGTCTCTATATCTTTTCCAAGTTATTCCACAATATTCTCCTATTTAGCAATTTTTATTAGAGAAACTTTACTTAGATCAGGTCATAAATGGATGGCTGCTTTAAGCAATACCTCCAATAGGATCTCTAATCTTTGTTATATTGTGAAAGAAATAGCTTCTGGATGTTCTTTGTGGGGTATGATCAGAGCTGGGGATCAAACAGTTTTAAACAGTGATTTAGCATGAGAAGCTATACAAAATCAGGGCTGTTTAAACAGTAGAAAAACTGAGAAACAAGTCAACACTTGAAAATAGAGTAACGTCTAGCTGAGGAGAATAAAATAAAAGTATTTTCATGAGGGAAATAGAGGGCATGGAACATTATAGGAATTTTTCTTTGCCAAAACTGACCCACAGTATATATCAATCTTATTTCTCTATTCTAACCACAGAGCTTTCAGCATTTTGCTTGTCTTATCAGTATCATCAGCTCTGATATTCCGGTAGGTGATATATAGCTGTGTGCCTCTGAATAAAAGAGATATATTGATACATGTGGCTAACATTTCTTCTGTATATAAGAAAGCTGTATTACTGAACACGACAAATGATTCTTTAGAATGCCATTGCCTAATTGAGTACAGAACAACTGATGTTCGGAAGAAAAGGTTACACTTGAAGATTAGGGTCTTACCTGTGTAGCCACACTTAAGGTTTCAATCCCTGAACTCTAAGAAGACTACTCAGAGGACGCACAATATCGGCTTTGCCCTTCCTCTTTCATTTTTAGATCGTTCTTAAATTGTGTCCAATCAAATATTTACTTGTTCTCTGCTACTGCCTATGCACAGGAAATTCTATATCTTATTTTACATGGGTAGGAAAAAGCATCTAGACCCACTATTCTTCTCTGATTCTGCTCATTATAATACATTATATGTAGAGGGAAGGGAGTGTTACTCTTTTTGGTTTGACAGTGGGAGTGATTTAGACCATTAAATGCTTTCCTCAGTAATAGGCTATGAACATTGGTGAATACAACTATTAAGTGGGAATCTGAACTCAATCTGTCATGGCCTTTACTGAAATAACAGCTTTTCCCTGCTTATTGCCACCTCTTAGGATGCACATCCATAATGTTGATGTAAGAGCTGTTGTCTCTGAGGATGAGGCGCTCTCAGACATTATTCCCATCATGGGATACATCAGGGCTAGGGACTTTGGCCTGGCCATGGATCGTGCACACATTAGATCCTTTTCTGAAAGGCCACTTTCTCTCTAATGACCCTCTGGCATGGATTGCTGCACTGGGTTATTATATCTCAGATGTGTATTTTTCCCTGTTGAACGGCAGCAGATGTGTCAAAGAAAGAGAGGAGATTCCTTGGAAGATGAGAAAAAATTTGCAAAAATTGGTGCTGAGGGATGAAAACAAAGAAGAGATAAAATAAAATGTTTTGGAAGGCAAAAGTCATGGAAGACAATAAAAATATGGATCAAAAGGAAATGACAGAAACTAACAAGCATTTTTATGGCTGTTGTATTTCTATATTGAATTTTTATTCCAGGAACATATCAGATCTAGGCAACAAGGGTAGAAAGCAGTTTCCGTTATATTTTTAATCTCACACTTTTTCTTGCAACAGTGGTATTAGACAATGCCAAAATGTTTTTATGGTGCCATGGGATTCTGCAACTACTGCAAGTTCTCTCATGGAATCTGTCAAATGTAAAAGCATATTCATTAAGGTCATGCACTTTTCTGCTTCCAGCTCTGTGCAGCTGTGGCATTTTTCCATCTGTGTTTCTTGTTAAAGATCTGAATGACTCATCTTTGAATTTGCCTCTGAGGTAGACAGTTTTCCTATGGCACTGAAATCCAGCTGGTACACAAAAAAAATTGTGTGTCAGTGTCAAGGAAGGATCATTCTTCAGAAAGTCCAACTCAGTCTAAAAGCTGGGATTTTAACATTCATTTTTCAGTCTTATTTTAATGCTTTGCAGGTTTTTCTGTATAATAACATTTTAAAGGAGTAGACCAAATATTAAGTCTCTCATATATTATTAGTTAAACATTTCCTAGGATTTTCAAATAGAATTAGGAAGAAGAATCTAAATCTTGATGAATCTGAATTTTCTTCACTGAAAATATTGGTATTGTCTACAGCTTAGTTGACTAATTGTACTCCAAAAACTGCCATATGCTCTTTGCTATTAGGAAACACTTCTATTTCAGCTGTGTTTTAAAGTTTAGTATTTATGTATGCCTTCCTAAATGTCTCTGGTTTATTAAACCCTCTTGCTCACAGATTTTTTTTAGTCTCATCAATTAACCAATTTCTTTGCAAAAGCATTAACTGAATTGATTCACAGGGGAGCTGAGAGAATGTGCAATGTGAATTCTGGAAGACTTAATCAAAATGGGGACTATAATAAGTGTTACACTACATTTAAACAGTTTGAGAAATTCACAATAGGAAAATCAGGTGTCTATATTAGAATACAGAGCATGCAACCAGTCATATTGACACTAGAATAGCAAATGGAATTGGAGAAGCCTTGGTCTCATCATTGCTATATTTTACAATTAAAAGAATGCTTTCCCCCTGTACTCGGCACTGGTGAGGCTGCATCTCAAGTCCTGCATTCAGTTTTGGGCCTTTCGCTACAAGAAAAACATTGAGGTGCTGGAGTCAGTCTAGAGAAGGGCAATGGAGCTGGTGAAGGCTCTGGAGCGCAAAGCTTATGAGGAGCTGCTGAGGGAACTGGGGATGTTTAGCCTGGAAGAAAGGAGGCTCAGGGGAGGTCTTACCACTCTGCAACTGCCTGAAATGAGGCAGAAGCAAGATGCGTCAGTCTCTTCTCCTAAGTAATGAACTATAGGACAAGAGGAAGTGGCCTCAAGGAGTACCAAGGAAGGTTTAGATTTGATATAAGAAAAAAGTCCTTTAGTGAAAGAGTGGCCAGACATTAGAACAAGCTTCCCAGAAAATGGTGGAATCACCACCCCGGGACGTGTTCAAAAAATGTGTCGTTTTGGTGCTTGGGTGGTAATTTAGTGTTTTAGTGCTGAACACGGTGCTCCTTTAGTAGCTGGACTTGATGATCTTAGAAGTCTTTCATAACTCTAAACAATTCTATGCAAAGACAAAGCTAGTATAGAATTTTTTTGCATCTCTCCTAATAAAGAACTGCAAGACAGTGAGCACCACACTTCTGTACTTAGTTGTTTATCCAAATATGTCATGGAGGTGTTCAGACAGAATGAAAGCAGAATCACTGCTCAGAAAAGGTTAAGGCAAAATGCCTTTACACAAAACAAGATACCATTTATCACAAATACAGTAAAGAATGATTCCCTGTAATAGCAACTATAGTAGTCTCAAATATCCAAAGGAAAACAATTACAAGATGATCAACATGAATGCACGGGACAATGCACTGACCAATGTGAATATATAGGTGTATTTGAATATTGAAAGGAAACTCTACAAATCAATATCTTGCCTGTTAGCATAATAGAGAAATCCATGCTTCAGGAAACAAACTCACTATCAACTTCAATTTCTAGGATGTTTCTTCCAGTTAGTAAAAAAGTAATGCATTTGTATTTGAAGCAGCTTTAAAAAAAAAATACTTGAAAAATAGAATGTAATACTAGAAGTAATATTTAAAACACCTGTGATTATTCCTAATAAAAAATCCAGTAGCCTTAGCCATGTGGCTGTTCTGGCCCTGGAGTATGTTCCTGTAATCTTTGATATGAATTTCTGCAGCTGTTGTCACCTACCAGTCAGCCCCAATGCTTCTGAACTGTAACAATTTCTATGGAAATGCCAAAGATAATGCAAAAAACAATAATTACACATGTATAACTAAATCTATACCGTAATCATTTGTTCAGTGATCTCATCTGGTGCATGTAGATCCCAGAATCATAGAAATCTTGGGTTGGAAGAGACCTTAAAGATCATCTAATTCCTAAGTAAAATGTGTAGTTTGATATGCAAAGTAGGAATGAAAATGGGACTTACATTGAGACATGAATATTTACAAAATCTGTGTATACTAGAGCAATATTTTGAAGTGTACACCTGCAGCAGATGGTATATGCTGTTGCTATTTCGTTACAAGTGTGTTAAGTCCCAAATGTCTGACTGCAAGCATTGACCGTGAATGTTAGAACACACGTGTACCATTGCCAACAGAATAGACATAGACACGCTTCCCATGGTATTGTCTTATGGCAAGAAGGATGACTGACCTTAACCCTTAGCCCTCTTTCATTTAAAAATGTCCTTTCTAGTGAGAAAACTTAATATACCTTCCAGAACACCTGTTATTAGCAGAGTCACTGGTGTGCCTCGAGTTTTTCAGAGATTTGGCAGATTTTGTACAAACCACAAGCAGGAGCAATGCAAAAAACAAAAATTTAATTCAACATTAATTTTGCTTTTGATGTTGGTTTATCTTTAATATTGACTCATAATATATATTGATGGTACAAACTGTGAGTTAAAATGCACACTGCCCACTCAATAAGCCATGAAGCTGTCCTTGTACCCAGGGGAAGGGAAACTGGTGTATACCTGCAACTGTCTTGCAGTCTATTTTCTTGCTTGCTTCTCAACAGCTTCCACAAAAATATGGAGTGGCATAAAAGCATGTCTTTTTATGAATCAAGACAAGTTTTTACTGAATGCAGAACTATCCTCAATATAGCACCTGCTTTGAGCCAGTTTTCTAGTTAGCTCCTGATGTTGTGGCCCACATGTGGTTCTGTTGATGCGACAAGGGCAACAGAATAGCTTACCACCTTCTCTCTAAATCTGTGGGGTTTCCAGCAATACAGAAAGACAATAAAACATTTTTTTGTTTGAATGGTTGGGTTTTTTTGTTCTGATTTTTGCTTTGCTCCTCAGGTACACTTTGAATGCATCAGGGGAATGGGTCAACTAAAGAAGGTGTAGTCACCACTTGGTCCTGCAGGATGAAACCCAGCAGCTACAGCACAGGAAGATATCAGAGCAGTTTTCTTCCGCTTTGAGGCACATGTGTTACTGGCAGGAACAGGACAAAAGCTACCCAGAACACTGGAGTAAGGTTACTTTATGATATGGTAATGCAAGCATCCTTCTCAAAGATGATGCAAAACAGCATAATTGTACTCAGTTCAAGGTATCATTTACATAAATTTTATTTTTTGACAAGTAATCTATGTTTAAAAACTTTTTAATATGAGAAGTCTAAAAATATTCTTGGTATCACTCAATAGTAGTGAATAATAATAGTAATACACCTAAGTCAGGATTTATTTGATGATGTTTTATTGCTGGAAGATTGTAATTCAGTGTATCATGTTTAGAGCAATGGATAACCATTGTGTCTTTATAGAAAATTTGAATTGTTCACATTTGTGCTTGTTACTTCGCTGAATGGAAGAAAAAAATTGGACTTGTTCACCAGTGGAGTCAGGGGTCCTGGATTGCCACCTGAATGAGTTTTTCTATCTCTCCCTTAAAACTATTTTATTGTTGCATATAACTTTTCAATACAAGTATTTTACAAAAATGGTTAGAAAGCTAATATTCTTTTACGTATTTTTATATGAGGAAACAGTACCCTGAATTGCAAGAAATTACTTGGCAGCTAACAGTCATGAAATATTTAATGGTATCCTGGCTTTTCAGAATCTTATTCTGAGCCTTATTTATCATGATAACTGAAATTGAAAATTAAAAAATACATATATTGTTATTCTCTTGTTGAACATATTCTGCATTCAAGTAATAAATGTAATTATATAACTATAAATATCAAAACAAAAGAAGTACTCTAACTCCCTTAAGAGATGCTATAGTGAATGTGTATAAGAACTTGCACCATCAGTAACTAGCACCTCTGATGGAGCTGTTGTCTGAGATGCTTTTTCTGACCCATGTAAAAAGAACAGGGTTTTTTTCTGAATCTAGTGAATATAAAGTATTTATTTTAATTGGGGCAGAGGAGAGAATGCTTTAATTAATGATTTTTAAAGTACATTTATTAAATATTAACAATTATTTAAAAAATGCACAAAGCCAGCTGTAGTAGTTTTAATTTCTTGACTTTTTCCTGACATGATTGACATTTCTTCTGAGATGTTCATATAGTTGTCTAAATTCTTGTCAAAACATATTGGTGTCATGGATGTTGTTTTCCTTTTGACAAATTCATATACAGCTATCTAGATTTAGTTTTCCATGACAGAAATTTTTACATGTTGATGTTGGCATTGCCAACCATAACTTCAAGAACAAATATGGCATTGACTAATTTTTTTCTAAATTTCAAAATTACATTCTACAACCATATTGCATAAATCTAGAAATCTCAAAATAATGCTGATTAAAATAATGTAATCATTTATTTAGGATATAATTCTTATGAAGTGAACATTACATCACAGTCTGTTATCAAAGAAATGTTATTCGCAAGCAGAGGAATCAAGGTACTCAGCTTTCCTTCTCAGTTTGGCTATGATGTCAAATGGGATAAGAAATATTCTGAAATTCACTGGACTGTGTTGTGTGCATTTGTCTGCTCCTGTATGTATATGAGACTCTTGAAAAGAATGGAAACCTTGGCTAAAGACCAATGTCCCAACTATTTGCAAAGCAATAAAGCAAGATCATCCCCATGGAATTGTGCAAATATCCCAGTGGCAGAAGAGGGCAGGATCTGTCTCCTTTATCATCCTATTGAATTGAGAGATTCCACCTTGGTCTGAACATAATTACTGGTCTCTTCTTCATGGGATCCAGTGAGACAACGTGTAGGAATAGTTGAAATCTGCATTGGGGGAGGTTTAGACTAGAGGTTAGGAAGTATTTCTTTACTGGGAGGGGGGTCAAACACTGCAAGAACCTTCCTAAAGAAGTGGTGGCCCCAGCCTCTCAGTGTCTAAGAGGCATTTGGACAATGCTGTTAATAACACACTTGAACTACTGGTCAGTCCTGAAGTGGTCAGGAAGTTGGACTAGAGGATCATTGTTGGTACCTTCCAACTGAAATATCCCATTTTGTGCTGTGCTATGCTATGCTGTGATTACTGGTCCTTAGGTATTATTCAAATACTCCAAAGTGCTTTAGAGGATCTCCAGCCTTTGGTTAGATACCTTCCCCTTAAATACACAGGCAGATTTACTCATGTGATGAAGGGGCTATCGAAATGTTTGGATAGAAACTTTTTGCAGATGGTTCCAGACTAGGGATTGTGAATTCTTTTTCATTTTCTTTGAGTAATTAAAAAAAAATTAAAATATCTGAAGTGTTCAAAGGCAGTGGCCCACAGAGATAAACAGAATGACCCAGTGGGAAAGGACTTGGGTGTGCTGATTGGCAGTTAGTTGAGCATGAGCCAGTGTGTGTCCAGGTGGCCAAGAAGGCCAATGGCATCCTGACTCGTATCAAAAATTCTGTGGTCAGCAGGACCAAGGCAGTGATTGTTCCCTTGTACTCAGCACTGGTGAGGCTAAACCTCAAGTCCTGTGTTCAATTTTGGGCCCTTCAGTTCAAGAAAGACATTGAGGTGCTAGGTTCTTTTCCAGAGAAGGGCAGCAAAGCTGAAGAGTCTAGAAAGTGAATTACATGAAGAGTGGCTGAAAGAGCTGGCATTGTTAAACCTGGAGAAGAGAAGACTCAGGTGAGACCTTATCACTCTCTACAACTGCCTGAAAGGAGGTTGTAGCCAGGTGGGGATCAACCTCTTCTTCCAGGCAACAAGTGACGGGACAAGAGGATATTACCCCAAGTTAAGTGAAGCCTACCCTGGCAGGCTTCACTTGGACATTAGGAAGAATTTCTTCATGGAAGGGGTGGTTGAGGATTGGAATGGGCTGCCCAGGTGGTGGGGTCACCGTCCCTAGAGGTGTTCAAGACATGACCAGATGAAGCATTTAGTGCTGTGGTCTAGTTGACAAGGTTGTGTTCGATTGAAAGCTGGACACAACGATTTTGGAGGTTTTTTCCAACCTAAATGGTTCTAGGATTGTATAAGGATCTTTCTTATCTTGTGGTCCCATGAAAACAAACTTCTCACACTTCTCATATGTTTAATTTCTTGTATGTGACATAAAATTTTAAAACCCCCCAAAACTTCACTTATCCTAGAAATGCATTATCTTAGCAATTACAGCATTGGCCTGAATTCAAATCCCCATTCTGCTGGATTCAATTCAGGAATGGCAATCTACATCCTCTAGGAATACCCATCATTAAACGAGTGTTTTAGCTTGAGCACCTTTTTTCTCTCTTGTTGGAACTCTTCCACTTTATATAAATAATTAACCAAGCATTGAAAGAGCGATGTGAACTTGCAGCTCTTCCATCCTGGTTGAACCTCTACTTGCTGGCCTGACTGCAGCCAACTCATGCCTATTTGCATTAGGTATTCTCTATTTGGAGAAAAATGTGCTTACAAAACATTTTTAACCTGAAACACAGCAGTGAAGAAGAGGCCTATATTAAGAATCCAATCACCTAGGGTATCTAGAGCTTCCTACAGGATCAAAACCCTTTGCAAGATTCATGACAGCCCAAGGCCTTCCTAGTAGAGAAGTAGTTGAATCTGAGTTACTTAAGGAACTGTAACACAACCAGAGCTGGAGAGCAGCAAAGCATTGTTGGCTGAGGAGTGTAGTGCCAGGTAATGTTAAGGATCATGTTCAGATGATTTTATAAAAGGAGTATCTGCCTTGATATTAGGCAGAGATTTTTGGCAAGGTAAGCTGCTGGGTAGAAAACAGATTAATGTTCCAAATTCAATTTATATAATTGACTGATGAAAAAGGAGCCCTTCAAATTAGAATAGGATTAAGAACTATGAATTCCTGTATTGTTAACTAGAGTCATTACAGCAAATGAGTACATTCAAGATTCTAGAACTGGCTCAAAGGAGTAATGTATATGCCTAGACTGTAAATTCAAACTTTCAAGGGTTTTTTCCTCCTTTGTTTCAAACACCCTGAGAAGTTTTTCTCTTAAAAAAGCTCTGCCTTTCCTCTTTCACTGTTGTGTATCTTACAGCATTATCAGACATCAGACTGAAAACCTCTGAGTAAATGAAAACACAAATATTTTATTTGCTCTATTTAGCTGCCATTGATTTGTTGGTACTCTCTCCAACATACAACTTTTAGAAATATCTTATTTCCTTTTTACTTTTGTGACATTTCCAAGGTCATTTGAGATTCACGTTTGGCACCCTTTTTCATAGTCAACAGAAGCAAGTCAAATTATTTTGAAGGCCAACATTTTAAAGGAATACTGGTAAAGAAAGAAACCAATACAATTTTTTAAATCTTGTCAGTCACCTAAAATGAAATGCTGTAGAAATGAATAAATGTTACAGAAAATTTCATGTTGGTATTGTATGGATATCTCCATCAAAGCATTCTATAGTAAAGAAGTTTGAATTTTGCATTTTTTTGTGATGCTTTGTAGGTTCATTAGACTCAGTGTAACTACTCAGGAAGAGATGAAGCACTAGAGATTACTGGAAGTCCTTCAAAAAAGTCCTTTTTAATCTACCTGGTTTAGCTTATACCTACCTTCTCTTCACTCTTCTCTCTAGTTTAATCTGCTTTGTGTATGTGATGGAAGTCTGTCAAAACAGGATTTTAACAACCAGGAACACCAAAATATCTTCCTTTTATATAGGTAAATCTTAAAATATCATTACAGAAATATTCGAGAAGTCTAGTGTCCTTAAAATCTGAAATGTATAGAGTATGAGGATACCAGGAAATAAGATCTTTTCAGTAGGAAGGAGTAGCAAGCATTAAAGAGAAAATAAAAGCTACAAGTTACAGGGAAAAATTATTAAACATACAAGTAAAGAGCAGTTTTAAACAGAAATCATACAGATATCAACATTACTATGTAAAGAAATACTTAGCATACAAAAACCTCTTCAGCTTCCTTATGCTACTGTTTTTAAAGGGCATCAGCTGAGAAAAACTGTCACAGGACCAGAGGTTCACTTCAGAATTTCACTTAGCATTATTCCTAAGTGCAGTTCCTGAACAGTTGTCTAGGAAGAAGCAGAATTCATATTTCAAATTGTATTTATATAACAAGATTGTATTACCTCCTGCAAAGGTCATCTGGGGCTGATTCTCATCTCAGGCCAGTGGAAGTCAAAATTTTTCTTAGCTGGAATTTATGGCTGCACTGCTGTGAGGGGAAATCACGCCTCTTGTTTATATAATGAATTAGAATAGTTTGATGTAGTTTTTCTTTTTTTTTTTCCTTTATGCCTAAATATGATAGTTTTTCTTCATTTGCATTAGCTGTGGTGAAGTATATTCAAGCTGAAGTATGCAGGCCTCTTGTACAAGTCAGCATGTACTCATTATTCTGAATATCTCACCAAGCATGTAATGTGTGTTTACTTGAAGCACACACTGATTTTTCCACTGCTCTGTTTTGTTGGAATATCATCAAGTTATTTTAATTTTTTTGTGAATTCCTAGCTCTGTGTAAGGCTAATATTGAACTGTTTCCTTCTTCCAAAAGTTTTAAAGAAAAAAAAAATTATAAATATCTGTAACTACAGAATTTAAAACTGTTAATCAAATAACATAAATTTACTCTTGATGAATATTTGCTCTCAGTGGGGATCTTTATTTTTTAATGGTTTAGTCCTGCAGTTACTAAAACATTAACTGTTTTTCCAATAGCCATTATAAGTACTGCTTTTGCTAATTAAATCTGTTGTGGTTCAGCCTGAAATGACAGCTTGATACTGAAACTCTGTTCTGTCTCTCTTGACTGCTCATTCTTTTCTCTTTCATTTTATGCCATTGCTACTGCTTCTTGAGCTTATTCTTCGTCCATTTACCATGTCTTAAAAACAGCCCACAGAAATCATGGGAAATGAGAGCTGGAAGAGGCTTGAGAGCCCTCTTACATATCTTCCTTTTTCTCCTCGTGTGGACTCTATAGAAAGGACACAGATATAGAGAACTTAAATTAATGCTTTTTTGACTTGGATGTTCAGTAATGAAGAAAGTTCTGCATTCTTCCTATTTGCTCTGTGAATTTCACTGTGAATACATGCTGTAAGACAAAACTACTTTTTCTTACAAGGAAAAAAACCACACAGCCAAATAAAGCCAACTGTGCAGTGTTCATCCTGAGAGAGATAAAAATTATGTCAGACTGAACAAATTTCTAATAATCAATTAATACTTGTTAAGAAATATTAACTGCTCCAAGACAGATTTGCCAAAGTGGCTTTCATTACTTATCAATTATCTATAGACATAAAAATTCCCTCTGGAATCTACTAGTACCAGATTTCAAGCCCATTCGGGGCTTATTCTCATCCATTGCTCATCACTTATTCTTCCCTATTGAGGATTATGCCATTTTCAGAATTTTTTTTAATGTAATGGAGAATGATACCTTTAGAAGCATCAAATGAGGTGTTTCAAAGTATTACAAACTATAATTTTATAACAAAGTATTGAGACACTATTAATACATTCAGACAAAAGGTCATGTGATACTGATAGACTGTGAATGCACATAAGAATGTTTGCGTCTCTCCTCCTTTCCATCCTCCTTATCCATCTACACTGATCTGATATCTCCTAGATATCTGATCTGATATCAGGACTAGACTCCTGGATAAGAAGACACAAGAAAAGACAAGGAGAGAAGGACTGAAACTCCTTATTCCTCATAATATAAAGGACAGGGAGTGGAAAGAAGCGCAAAACAAGTCTAGTGGGGCACAAAATAAGCATGAACACCATAACACTGTGGTAACATCAGTACCAACAATTTTGGTAGAAGCTGACATTAGTCACTTATTATAGTCACTTATTGAAAAGTGTGGTGCTATTGCGGCATGGATATATGCAGTGAGCAAATAAACTAGAAAATCTGTTTAAAAGCTCACATGTTCTGGACTCCACGATTAAAATTCAAGTTGGACAACAATGCAACAGATACGAGGAAAGATTTGTACTTTGGAAGTCCTGTAGGCCTGGTATACATTGTAAAACCAAAACACTACTCTATCAGATTGCGTGGGACTACGATTTATAAGGTAGTTTATTCTTTGGTGGATTTTTGGTCAACATGTAATTTACTAAAATATTTCATAATAACCATAGTTTAAAGAAAAAAAATTTCCTGAATTAAGCTCTGAAATCCTGTTTTCTTTTGGGTAGTATTCCCACTGTTTTCATTGGAACTACTCATCTAATTATGATGCATCTGGTGCAAATGTGACAGAACAGAACTATATGAGTGCCAAAAAAAAAAAAAAGTAATTCTGCATGATTAGTGCAAAGAGTAGAAAATTATATCAGACTTTCAATGAGCCTTGACCTAGCCACGGTAATCAAGTACTGGAGGTGGTCATGACATCCATCAGTTATGGCTCTCTTGCTATGAAGGAATATTTTCAAATCAGTCAAATACAATTATGTTTTATGGGTATATAAGTGCAGTAAAATGTCATTCAAAGCTGGTATCCTTCTCATTAACACTGTTATTCTGACTAATATCAGATGTGACTACTGTAATTTGACCATTTCTGGTCAATAACTTTAACAACTTTGCAAATTTATATCTGAATATAACCATAGAATTTCCTCACCTTTTATGCTCTTGCTGTGATTAATTTGCCAAGGCTTTTCAAATACGAAGTAACCTTCATTTGCTAGAGTAAGTTTGCATTTCTTAAATTCATTTGAAGACATAAATATACTAGTATGTGTTTAAATAAAATATCAGAGTGTTAATTTATACTTTAGAAAGCAGGCATTTGTATTCATTGGATGGTAATGTAATAGCACTGAGTTAAACCTGAAAAATGCTTCCTTTTGGGATATTTACTGTAGGCTTTTTTATGTTAAAGAACCATTACTGAGTGTAATCACCTAAAAAACCAAAGTACTAAACTCTGCTAAAAAGGTGTAAGAGTAACACCTGCATTGTTTTCAGTGAGATTAGAAACTCTTCAGGATCAATAACCCTAAAAGAAATGTGTTTGACTTGGAAATGGCTGCTGATGGGCTGCAGGTGCTGAAGAGCACCTACATAAGATATAGGCTAGAGAAGCAAAGGCTGGCATCCAGATTAGAGGGCAGAAGGAAGGTTGTAGAAAGATGATGACTTTAGGCTAGGAGACACGGACTCAAACAATACAGCAGGCTTAAGGTAAACACATGTCTGGAGAAAAAGCCATCAACAAATGCAAGGTCTTTCTGGAAAATTTAGGGGTGGGCTCCTGGTGAGTAAAGCTGAACTGTTTCTAGGAGGTACTGGCTCTTACTACACTCGGTGTCTCCCTTTGCAAGGGCTTTTATAGAGACAAGAGTTGCTTGTACTGCATTTTAGATATCCATGTGGACTTTCTGTAAGCATTCTCTGCCACAGTAACTTCACATAGTTACCTAATAGCTCTCAAGCTGCAATGATGTATACTACTGAGTAATATATATGTCTTATTATAAGTTTTTTGCTTAGGGTGATATAGCATAAGCCATTAAATTATTGCATAATTGTGATAACTCTCAAACTGAAAGAAAACTGTTCTGTGTTGGTAGTGGTGAGAGGATTCTTTCAGGATCTCTATGGGAAATTTGGCAACAAACAGCTTAATAAAATAGCTATCTTAATAAAACACAATAAAAAGAGAAATGAAGATATAGAGTAAATCTTCTATCCCTTCACATGCTAGGAACCTTGTTTTCATGCAGCATCAAATGGGTCTTGGACAGATTTTCCCATGGCATTCTGCACAGGTGCCAACCACAGAGGGATTTCTCCCCCTTCCTATGTTGTCGTGCCCTTTACCTTGTGTAAAAATCCAACCCATGTATTGTCTCCTGGTAGTCTGGATGCTCTCTCTGCTATACCAGCAGTAGTATTGGGGGCTGGCATGGGGCATGTCAGCAGGCTCCCTTACAGTGCCTGCTCATACAAATCTATGGGCTCCTTACATCCTCGGTACAAGGCCCAGTAGTGGCTTGCCCAAGATTACCAGCTCCTCAAACACAGTGCTTCCCACAGAGTTCCCAGCAGAATAATCAATTGCACAAGGCCAAGCACCAAGAGTTCAATCCTTTGCAATGAATTTTTGTATGTATTTGAGCATTTTAATTATTTCCTGTGATGTTGCTTTTTGAAAAACTCCACGGACAAGTTATCCCAAAGAATGGAATTGTAGGCTGTATATGTTGTGTGGGTTTGTTGGTATTCAACAGACTTTTACTGACTTAATGTAATCCAAGCTGCTTCACTAAAACTTGCTGTAAAACATTTAATGCCTCTGTAATGATGGCATTGCACTTGGTAGGAAATTAGGTACCATGCAAGTTAAGAAGTGAAGCTTTCTATCTTCAGCTGATGATGCAATGTAAAAGCAAAGTACTTCGTGCTCCATTTTTATTTACAGACATCAGTAAGATGTATCACAGTGTTCAGATATTTCAATAATAGTTTGTTTCACATAAATGCCTTGAATGTAACATGTTAAGCATAAAAATACTAGGCATGTTTGAAAACGAGGAAGACTGAGAACTTATTTTGGTGAATCAAAGTTCAAAGAAAAAAAACCAATATAAAATATTTTGCTTCCAAACATGCTGTTTTCCAAGTACCTGATGACTTCAGCAAGTAATTGAGTAGCTTTCTCTACTGCCAGTTTTTGACCTTTGAGTACGTCTTCCTATTTCTAGGTCCACATATATTTGAGCAGTAACTGTGCATCTTGAATGTGTGCAAGCTGGGGGTAGGCAAAGCTCATGAGGCCTGGGTTTATCAATGTCTCTGTTTTTTGTAATGGTTACACACAAAATCTTTCAATCAGTGATAATTCCTGCATGTGTAGATGTAAATGTTAATTAATCTCTGCAAATGAATCTTCTTGAGCAACCTATGGGGTAGTTCATCTCCAGTCAGTAAAGGATATGTGCAGCTGTCCTATTCTGATCTTGCACCAAATGGCTCATCTACATTCGTTTCACATTTGCCTCTCTTGGCGTCCCAAAGAAAAATAAAAGCTGAACTCCTCTGAGAAGAAAGTTGGGTATGACATTGTCCTTGTTCCTACATTCTGTTCTTGTACACACCTCTTCGCATGAAAAACACTGAAAATGTTTATATCTAGACAACAGTGGGAACTTTTAAATAGTTCCATGTGGTCATTGTAAACAGCTGAACACCATGTTAAGAAAATTGCACTTGCACTGCTTTGCATGGCAGGAATGATGCAGCGTTTTTCATGGGAAAAAGTATTTGTGATTTTGTACTGATGTCCTCTTGGTCTTCAAAGATCATCTCTTTGTCTTTTGTATGGCTGATATCAGAGGAACCAATCAGACTTGGGTCTGATGGTTTCTTGGCTTTGGCTTCTTCCACTGTTGTAGCAGTGAATTCAGGTAGTTTGGGTGCTTCTTCTTTTGAGAGTGTGAGGCCAGAAAAAACACTTGCTGAGGCAAGATTTGCTACTTCCATTTTTAAAGTAAGTCATCTGGACACAATTCTGTGCCCTAGGATGACTGTGCTTAAGCAGGGGTGTTGGACCACATGACCCACTGTGGTCCCTTCCAACCTGACCTGTTTTGTGATTCTCAGGTTCTGTGAAAGGGTTTCCTTAGTACGTTTCACTTGCCATTCTCATAATTGAAATCTAATTTGTAACCTTTTCCTGAACATCTCAACAGAATGTCAGAAAAGCAGCTAATAATATTGATAGTGTAGATATCTTGGAATTTACACAAGCAGAAAGAAAAAGATCTTCATCTTGCCTTTGCAGAAAGGCAGAAAAATTAAAAGCATACATGGTTCATCCATGGTTCCGTTGGAATCCTGATGACAGTACAACTGCTGGAAAGCAAAGAAAAAACTTTAGTATAGCTTAACAGGATAAAAATATTCCTCACAACCCCAACACATGGTGAAATAAGGAAGTGTGCTGGCATTCTGTGTATGGTAGTTCTTCGTTGTATTCCACTACTCTTTTTGTTCCTTTTTTCCAACAGTATATTAAGAGATAAATTAAGATTTGATGTTGAGATTTGATGTGACCAAGACTTTCACAGCATGTGATTTTCCTTATTTTTACTTCAGCCGACATGATGCCTTTCTGATGGACCTCAGGAGTTCTTAGGTGGTGCTCCCACTCTAATGTGATCAATCCACCATACATGTTCTGGGGAACTGTGGGGGGCTGTAGTGATGAAAACTGAGGGTTTTGCAAGTGAGCAGGTATTGATGCCTAACATAAGTTACAGAAACAGATTATGTTTACAAATATTGGATGGGAAAGACGGATATACGAGGGCATCCTTGTCTCTTTCATCTCAGTTGGGCAGGAGAGGAAGGAAGAGGGAAGAGATGGTGACATTATTAATTTACCAACAAAATTATGGTTTTCATAATTTAACTATTTTTTCATATAGCAGCCTGACCTTTGGTGACACCTTTAACAAGTTAAATCCAATATCGCTGTAAAGGTTTTCAGAGGCATAGGATCTCAAAAGATCTGAGATCAGTTCTCTGTTTCATGAAGTACTTTATTTTACTAGAAAACATCAGGGGAAGACTGTAAGAGGAATAGCAATACATCATCTTTTACATCATTTGGAGAATGATGTCAGAAACATACCCTGTAATAGAGGGGGAAAGTGAGTAACCTACAAGGATTTGATGAAACATATAATTGGCTTTAGATTTATTTGTTGTTTTCTTTTCCTAATCCCACTCCTCATCAATGCATGACTGTTTCATGGGATAACAAGGAAAGGAGATGTGGAAAGGAGAGAAAATATAAGGAGTACAAGGCTGACTCATTAATTTTTAAGTAACAATATGGCCTTCTTGACAACTGGTATTTTTAATTACAAAACAGGCAATTATCACTACAGCTTAGCTGGGCTTTTGGTCTGTTTATTCTCAGATCTTTTTGAGAAATATATTTAACACAGAAGAACATATAGTCTGATTGCTTTTCTGGATGTTGCCCAGGAATGTATTTTTCAGTAGAACACTTCTGACCACTGCTGCTTCACAAAGTGCTCTGTTATTTCTATAGAGATTTTCATTTTCAGGGTCTGAAGGAAATCTCATACATCCAGAAGACAGCAAAATGGATGGTATTTGACTCAGTTGAAACAAGGTATTTTTTTATCCTATGCACAGTTAGGACCAGAAAGCCTATTCTTTTACTGGGTTGTTAGTCAAATGTCTTGTTTGACCCTTCTTAATTTTCATTCTTTGTCTTACTGTTTGTTTATTTTAGCTGCAGAAATTCCCCAAAGGACTCTGTTCTCTGTTAGCTATAACCTAATGCCATTGGTGAGACTGAAAAGATGATTTCTTATACAACATAATATATTGCTGGCTTTCAAATACATTTCTCACCACCACTTTTCAATGAACCCTTCATAAATCCAGCTGAGGGCAGGCAAGATCCATGTAGCTCTGAGAGAAAGGATAAATGTAATTTACTAAGGCTTCATGAGTTGTTTTCTCACACTCTCCCAGCTATTATGCCCGAGTATAGTATACCTGATAGAATTACGCTGAATGTGAAAAAATGTTTCTGCAGCAAATGAATTTGAGAAAGATCACCACTAGTCTCAAAAGGAATAGAATCTCTTTCTCTTAATTTACCATAAAATATAAATTCATTTTAGCATATGAGTTTAAAATTAACTGTAATGACAGTTGAATTTCTTCAAAGAATATTGTACTTCTGCCTTGCCTTATCTGTATGAGTTTATATACATTGTAAAACATTCTCTGCATACTCAAAATACAGAGTGAATGCAAAACAGATAAGATTTGAATAAAACTGAAACAGCAGATATTGTTCCATTTATTTTAGTCATTTAAATCTTCAAGTTTTTGCATCTGTGTATCTAAGAGCTGCTTTCTTTTTTCCCCTGCCCATTGAATGCCTTGGCTTTTAGGCTGCAGTAGAACAGCTATACAGGGACAGCAGCAGCTGTATTCACTTTCATTAAGTATCCAGCTCCTGTTGCTCTCCTCATCCCTGCAAGACAAAACATGTCCATGTCCATACTCTTGTGAGTGGTAACCAGGTGCTTGAGAAAGAAGCACGTCTGTGCCCTTCTTTGTTTGGACCTATGCTGCTTGACAATCGTTGCATTAAGAAATGTGTACAGCAGACCATCCAGCCAGGAAAGCTGCAGCATCCCTGGAAGTCAGACAGGCTGGAGTTATTTTCTTCTCTCTGTATTATAGAGAATAGAGGCAGGAGACAGTTTTCCAAAGTGTGATATTCCCATGTTTTGCCATTTAGCCTGCTGTGTTGCCCTAGTACTGAGGACAAAGAAATTTCCCATACTTGTTTGTTTGAAAATTCATGGCAAACTATTTAAAACAGAGAAGCAAAATTTTTTGTGTTGTATTATATTTGTTAGCTCTACTACTGGAAATAGTTTAAAACCTTTCCATATGCAATTCAGAGTTGCTGCCTCCTATATAATCTTAAAATGAATGTTCTAAAAATCAAGAATGTAAATGCAGTTTATGCCTAGGGCAAGCCTTCTTTGCCTTGTCTATCTATCCCCTGCCTCCCCAGGAAAGCTCAAACATGCCATATTTTCTAAAGCTCAGAAAGAATTTAACTATCAGAAGCCCATTTTTCATCTTTATTTGCTTTGGCCAGGCTACTCAGAGAGAAAAATAGCAGACATATCTCTTCACATCTTCTCAGCAAGCCGTGAATTCTTCAAAGCAGGGGACTACCCCACTCCTAAGTAATTTTTAACAACAGAAATACCTTGTGGATAATAAATACATTGAACATGGTATTAAAAAATTGACCTCAAAGCTATTTAGAAGGTAAAAATGAAGCTGTCATCCTCTTCTTACTTTTGTATTTATACCACCAAATACACGAGTCTGCCCACTGTTTCGTACCATTACAGTTTCCTTGCAATGTGCATTTCAAGGGAATCTGATTTCAAGAAAGTAGATATTGGGGAATTACATTAAAACAAATCAATCTGGATGATGAGTAGAGAAGTCCTAATGAGAGCATATTTATGGATTTAAAACTGTATTATTTATGCGAAAGTTGGGCCAGGAACAGTTCTATGAAATTGTGATCTCAGCATAACATAAAGCAAACAAGCCTTTTCAAGTGGATTAAGAGTACTCAAGTGGTCTGAGCAGAGAGCTATAACAAATATTGACTACCAAACCAAAGAGAGGAATGTAGTGAGCTACATTAGGCAGGTTCATCCCTATCTATATTTATTTTATGTATCCCTGGCAATTGAAAATAATGAAAGAATTGTGGCTTTGTAAATAGGGAAATGAGAATATTAGCCTTGCTAAGTGGCTGCCAAAGAGCTCTGCTATAACTTTATATCCTAGAGTGGAAAAGATTTCTTTCCTTCTCTTCTGTCCCCTGAGGAACCGTCTGCCCTGCTTTCTTATTCCAGTGCTCAGCCCTGTGACTCAGGCTCTGCTGCAAGATAACTCCTTGACCCCACGAGGCTGGATAATATTCCTTATATATCCTGCACTGTTTCAGTCCTTCTAACATGAAATGATAGCTCCTAAGGGGATAAAGGGTGTTGTTATCAAGTTAAGTTTCTTTAACAAGCCAATGGTCCAATCCAATATAAAAATCAATTTTTCAGAGCTTCACAATGAAGAAACATAATGCATTTTTATTGGATCTAGCCCTGAGCTATCTTGTCAAAAGTTAGCAAAATATTGTTCAAAACCCCTTATCAAATCAGGGGCTTCTAAACTTTGCTTGTTTCTCTAAACACAGAGGAACCTAAAGCATCTTAAATCTGTGAAAGAATGAAAAAAGTGAATTGTGCTAGGTGACAGAAATTGGTTATGCATCATCTAAGTTGTCAGCTTTCTGGAAGGGATAACTTAATAAGCTTGGGGTTGGTTATTTTTTGTGTTGAAGTTCATTGAAAATTCAGGTTCACTGACAGAGATGGACACAAACAATACTGGAAACTAATAATACGTAAATGACCTTGAGATTTTCACAAAGGAGGGCAGCCAAGAGAGTTCTAGGTCACTAATTATTATAGAGTGGCACTATTACCCTTTTTCTCTTCAGAATACTGCACAAGGGAAAATTCTGAATTTTAGTAAATATTTCTGCTGGAAGGAAGGGGTAAAAGATTTTTTAATAATTTAGCTTGGAGACAGTTTAATTGTATTTATTATAATACTCACCACTCATATAATTTTAACATTATCCTAATCAGGAAGGGAAAAAAACCTAAAGTCACACTACCAAACCTCCTTCTTTCATTATTACTGTATTGTAGATTAGTTATTTGATCATGATCTACCATTCACCTCCCTTTTGTTATTTAGATAAAGATCAAGTAATACTTAATTGCTATTCAAAGCACAGGATTTTTCAGTGTATTTTGCCAATTAGTCTTATACCCACCCTTTTGCAAGGATATGCATTAAATGAACATTACTGTGTAGGTAAAGACCAGTGCTGGAACTGTAGAACTCTTACATGTCCTGAGTTTCCTGTGTTTATTCGTGTAACAGTAATAGTCTTATCTCCACTTCGAGTTTTCTTTTTCACCAGCTAATTGGTTGTTGAAATGGTGACAGAATTGGGGAGTTTAACAGAACGAAATAAGATGATTTTTGTTGGAGAACAAAGAGATGCTCTGGGCTGGATTAGACACATACAAAGACATTCAACCAGAGAACGAGGCAAAATCCAGGTGCAAATTTATTTCAAACCATTTTAGTTTTTTTCTCAAGCCACAGAGGCTTAATTCGTTGCTCAAATCTTCTGTTGAACTCAAAGAGAAAGATCTGAAATAACTTAAGTGGTGTCTAATCCTGAGAACTATCAGAAGAAATTACTGATTTGAATGCTTCTGACATCCAGTAGAGACATTAAAGTGAAAGGACTTTTCTTCCATAGTAGGATTTTAAGAATTATCTTAGCTTGGTTCAGACTAGGCTTTTACATGCACAGTTTTTGTCTTCACCAGGTGGTAAAAAGGAATATATGATTTGGTGGATATTTTCTGCCAATTTTGACTTAATAGTTCAAGAATGGCTTCTTAGTGAGGTATTTTCTATACTCCTTATTCATTAGGACACATTATCGTAAGGTTTTCTTCAATTAATAATTTTCAGCAATTGTGCATAGCTGTAGGTACAGCACTGCCACCATTTCAGAAAACCTGACATGCCATCCTGTAAACATACTGGGTAATCAGAGCTGGAGAACCAAATCTGCATCATTTTAGTTGTAAATCTATTATGAATTTTACAATGGTGCTGATTTTGACTGAATAATTTCTTTCAAAGTTTTGTATAAATATATCTAGTCTTTATTTCCATTTTAGAACAGCAAACATTTCATTGTATCTCAGTCCTCATTCTTTATTTCCTAGATGTATCTTAGGTTTCAGAAATTACACCTTTCTCCCTCTTTTTTCTTTTTAAAAAAACCCAGCTATGCAGTTTTAGGGCGAGGTCCCTCAACCTGTCATTCAAACATGAAATCTGCTTACCCTCAGTGAGATTCCTTACGTCAGCTGAAAATCTTGGGCAAGCTTTGACTAAATGTTTGAGGTATATTTCCCCATAGAATTGTCTGTTTGCAGAGATATAGAAAACACAAATCTTTAACAGAAGGCTTTTCAGTCCTTCCTCTGTTAGAAAATGTATATCTTTGTCTTTTTCATTGACCACAAATTACCAAATCTTTTTTTAAAAGTCATTCGTTCCACCTAAATCCTTCAAGAGCATGTTAGGTGCTTGAAATTATAAATTTTTAAAAAATATTTTTGCACTTGCAGAAAGGTCAGCAACCTGGATTCTACATCTGGACTTCCTGAAAGAGTTTTATATCTCCATACATTTCTGCATTTAAAAATCAAGATTACTTGTTCCGCCTGTGAGGACCATTAGTTGTTCTTGGTTATGTATTCTCCCATTTATGTGCAGTGTTTTTCCTGCATTCTGCAGTTTACTGATAAATGAACTTTTGTACTGTCATGGTAAGCTTATTAAAATAACTAGGAGTTCTTGTAAACAATGCCAAAGTAAGATGCAAGTCACATACGTGCATGAAAAACATCAGAAAATAACTTCTGCAGTTTGGGGTTGGGGGAAGGCAGGTTTGTTCATCCAGATGTCTCTGAAATTACTACCTGGTTAAAAATGAGAAAAAAAAATAGAAAAAAAATTGTTTCAGGAAAAGATGACAATATCCTACCTGGATTTCAGATAGTCCTTACATCAATGTGCTGACAGTCATAAATACAAATTCATTTGGCACATTCTGCCATGGGTCATTCGCCCAAATGTTATTTTTCAGCAGGTGAAGAGGAGGTGAATGAGGAAATATTAGATTTTTTAGTTTCTCATCTTGAGTATATGTATGAAGGTTTTTGAATTAGTACCACTGCCTGCCTAATTATCAAAGAGAGAGATCATGTTATGTGTATCAAACTATCTCAAAGCAGTGATTTCCCAGCTTCTCCAGAGCAGAAAGCCTAGCATTTCTGGTATGATTTACCTTCTCAAAAATATTGAATATCCAGGAAAAAAATAATATTTTCTCACATATATGATCATCCAGTGGAGGAACATAAAATCCTATTTTTAATTGGACAAACACTTGTCCAGTTAATATCATTCAATAGTAAAAATTGAGGTGTTTGAATTACACAAAACAAGCATCTAGGAGTTATTGCTAGGCAAGGGTCAAGAGTTTGAAAAGCATGACCAGTGGGGACTGAAATTAGATCATCTCTAAGGTCCCTTCCAACCCAAATCATTCTGTGATTCTGTTTTTCAGGGCGTTAAGAAATCTGTTACTTTACTCATTAGTACTGCCTCTTAACAGGATATAGGAACTGTTACTCAACCATAAGAGTCTTTCTCTTTCTGTCCATATTGTTCCAGCTTAAATATGTGTTTTCTAGAACTTGTACTCTTTGATTCATTTTGAGTGTCATGTTGATACGATGAAGCTCAGTCAGAGCAAAGACAAGATGTGCTCTCCTTTTCCAGACTAGGATATATAGGGTGGTTATTTCCCCAAGGAGACAAATTTGCAGCCCTAAAACTTCATTGTGATTTTCACAGGCATACTGCTGCCTTTGGATGTGATCTCTCACCATCAGATTTCTGTGTGGGGTCAGCAATACTTTCTTCTATTCAATGAAGAGCTGTTGACTGGGAAAAATATGGAAGAGATCTCGTCTAAGAAGGAGATAGAGAGGAAAAAACCTGGAGAGAAAGTATATGGAGAGAAAAAAATGTATAGTGATTATATTGTTACCTGCTTTCAGATTTATTTGTTCACACTCTGCCATCAGACTCCATTAATTAAAAAAACATAATTTCTTTGCACTTTGTGAAGCTAGGTATTTTAACTTTGAAAATAGGATCCAAATATTTTTAATAACCTACCATTGAATGATTTGAAGTACAGTTTTGATTAGCTCTGGAAAGCACAATATTGTCTATTTTCATGTTTTATAAAAGGCTCAAAAAAGACAGGATAAATTAGTTTTGATTTCCATACCAATCAGTCCAGATGGTTCCCATTATTTGCTGAAGATAGCTGCAAACTGAATTTTTCAAAACGACAATTCACATTTTGTGAAAGGTACAGATAAAAAGGTAAAAGATACTTAACTACTTTTTTGCAGATTAATCGGAGCTGAACCCCAGTCTAATCTCACCTTTCTCCAGGCTTGGAAACAACTTTGCTATTTCAGGAAAAGGGGAAAACACTCTATATTACATTATTTTAAGGGGAGGTGGGAAAATGTTTGCTTAGATAATGTCCTAAGAAGTTTACATGATATCTTATTCAAAGGTACTAGAAATTATTTCAGGTTTTATGAAGTGTTTGTTATTTACTTCTCTATGAATAAGCCTTTAGTAGCATTTCAAACACATTTATAGCAGAACACAATCTACAGTCTGTTTCATATCAGGGCAAAACACTTAGAAAAAAGTGTTTATAGACAATGTTAATTGAGGAGGCAGTGCATGCTTTTTGTGAAGAACCTCCCACAATCAACTATACTCACATAATTTATCTTAAGAGCATTTAATAATAATCCTTCACACTTACAAATAAAAATGTAAGCAATTCTGGCTCCTCAATGCTTAGAACATCTGAGTCCTATATATCTCTTCCTTATAACATGAAATGTATCTTGGGTCCATAAATAATGCAGATTTCAGCTTGCATATGATGCATAAGGTTGGAAGCATCAGTTTGATCCAAGACTACTGTTGCAATATTTATTGCACTTATTGCCATTCCCCTTGAGTAATAAGAATTTCAAAAAGATTTATACATGTATGCATGTACACAAACTATATATAGATGCATATTACATCTTTACGTATATTACCTTTATATATATATTTTATATAAATCTTACATATATACACAGTATTTTAAAAGGTACAATTTTATCCTTGTCTTAAAAAGCCAGTTGAAGGCAATATCTTTAGCTCCTTATGAGTCAACTGGAAGTTTTGTTTTAAAATATCTGGAGGAATTGTGCAGTTTTTTCCTGATTAGATAGCAAAAGTAATCAACTGTCTAAGAACATGACCTGTTAAATCCAAATTACTGTTAAATAGCAAAATGATACCTACATGGAGACAGGTTATTATATCATTATTATCTGTATCTTTTTTTATCTATTTTAGAAATTATTGAAGCATTAAACATATCTTTTGCATAACTCAAGAGGGAATCTGAAGGATCCTCTAGACCAAGGAAGTGGGAATTTCAAAGGCTAGAAACGCAGTTAGAACTGGTCTTTGTTGTAGTATTTGGCTTCTGAGAACAAGTTTATCCTTGAATGCCCATTAACGATCAGACATCTATTCTGCTTCCACCAACATCTGCTTTCCCAGTTGCATGATTTTTCTTTAAGATTTTTAACCTGATTGCCAACAAAAACAAGAGTTGTGTGATTACATTGTCAGCCTGTTTCTTCCCTCTTTGATAACATTTGAATTCACTGACTAATTGCAATCCAATTTTGACAGGTGGAAAAACTTTCAAAAATAATTAAGTTCTTAAAAGCTTTGTAGGAATAAGCAGCTGAGGAGAGGAGGAAAAAACTGTGAGTGCCTGGATGAAGGGAATGGCAACCGAGAGCGTGTAGCTAATGAGGCACTGGCAAACACACAGCAGTGAGGGATAGAAGTGTCTCCACTGCTGGAAAAGCTTCAGCGGGATCTTGTACTTTCTTATGCATCAGAATAATTGCAACCCTGCAAGTAGGAAATGAAACTTCTTGTGGTTTTTAGTACTTGTGAAAGGAGGCTGAGCCATCTAGCTCTTATTACTAGAAGCATTTCAGAACCTGATGCTATCCTGATAGTTATTTTTATATTTTTTTTCCTGAAAAATCAACACCTACTTCTTATTATGCTCTGGGAAGTTTTACATTAGGAGGCTCCTGCTTAGAGAAGCTGTGAAGTAAATGAGATTAAGTGGAACAACTAATTGAGTTCTTCAAAGACTGTCAGACCTGAGGCCTAATAAGCACCTTGCAATGTCAGTAGAGGTAAATGGCCTGCACCTGCTGAAGAGGCAGCTGGCTTTTAGGGGGAAGTAAAAAATAATAAGAAAAATATTATTAATAAAAATAGTAAAAAATCTAAATATTTTGGACATGGTCAATGTCATGCCATCAGTTACTCATGCTTGGAGAATAATATATTACAGAGAGCTTCTTAACAAAATACAAAAAAAGTCTTATATGAAAAGGATAAGTAATATGAAAAATATGCAGCTGTGTGTAGGGCGATAGAAATTTTGCAGAAACTTTACTTGTTTCTAACCATTATATGATAATCTAGGTAGCAATGAACTACATGCCAGTTCTAATTTAATACTATTAAATTAGGGTCATCATTATAATAGTGACTCATTTGAAGCATAATTAACCAGAAAAATACCAGAGAACTGTGAAACCAAAAGCATTAAAAATTCCTGTCTCTTATGACAACTGTGCTGTAGCTGACACCTGCTGAGCTTCGTGGCTCAGAGGTGACCGGGAGTAGAGCAGCCTGCAACCATCAGTGGCCATCAATTTATGCATCACAGTGGGAAAAGTTGTTCCAGCTCCCATCTGAACCTCCCTTAAAGGACTTTAATTCTTCAAGGCAACCTCTTGCTCATATTTTTGGTGGATTCCTCTTTGGTGCATATCATTTAAAGTACAAAGGTTAAAGGACAAAAAGTTTCCTATCCTGTAACTTTTACAGTGCCCTTGTATGTTGTTATTTAGTTTCTAAACCTTGTTTCCCTTGATTTTTTTTTTTTTTCAGAAGGAAACAACATTTTACTTGAAAGCTAATGGATACTCAGGGTAATGAACGTTCATCTTTTACTGATGCAAACCACGGCCAGGAGAATGCTTACAATAAATCAACTGCTTTTGCAGCAGACATAAACAGGATTTGCATGCCAGCACATTTCTTGTTTAAAATCAGTCAAGCTGTGCCCTAGAGCTGCAGGGGTTTCTCAGGCTGAGCTGTATGGACTGCAGCCTTACTTACATCAGAGCAGATGTTCCTGGGTGGAGGCACGCTCCTATGGCAGCTGAAGCACAATCACTCCTTGTGGCCGTCTTCTTCAAAAAGGGTCTTTGGAGAGTCACTGCAATTATGGTCCATATACTACAGTGCCTCCCTATAGGAGATGTTTCTTAGCTTTGACTTGGTTTAAAAAGAGGGGAATCAATATGTTTAGACACCTACTTATGGCATAGTGAATTACATAACACCTTCTACCTCCACTAAATTTATATTCTGGTCACGGGCTAGTGCAGATGACATATTATCTCCTGGTTTTTATTTTAAGACTCCCTCTTACAATTTCATAGTTAGCTGTAGGCGAGATGTCTGGGCTGAGTACTACTGAAAAGGGCAGCAATTCAAGGTTCCCCAGTAAATTATAGAAGAAGTGACATCATTAATCTGTCTTTATGGCTGATGTACCTTACTGTGTCTACACAATTTTGAGGTGTGAGAAGCAGTCCTGTGGTTCATGCATTGAGGCATCTTGGCCCCACATGTCTCTGTGTATTCTTCTTTCTGTATGCTCTTATCATATCAACTATCCCAGCATTCCGTATTTCATTATTCAAAAGAACTAATGGTCATGTGTGTGTGTATGCAATCAAATTTATTCCAACACAGCTGAGATTTTATCTTCTCTGTGCTGAGCTCATGTTTTAGAACAGGGAGAGGAAATTTGATACAAATTTTAAATTGGTCTTAAAAGTACAATAAAATGCTAGATGTATAACTTATGATAAGTATTTTACAGCACTGCCATATGAGTTCACAGTATTCCCATTATAGTTCTTAATTTATTCACTTTCTGTATGAGGCACTCCCATACATGATCCCTCTTAATTGTGAGTTCACAGATGAATGGAATTAATTTTATCTTCACATATGCAGTTTTAACTTAAATATTTGTTCCCATTTGTACAACATGTCCTTGAATACTGCTGAGGAAGAGACTACTTGAAAATGTGACTTTCACCTCTACTTTATCAGGATTTATAAGCAAATATTAACATATATATTAGTGCATGATCTGCAGTAAGTTCATTTTCATAACCCAACCATATTAGAAAGTTTAGGTGAATTAAACCTGTAAAAACTATAACCTATTCCACCATTTTATATTGTAAAAATTACCTTTAAAATGTTATAAAAGTTCTTCATGATATTTTTGACCTGATCACTTTCAAAAAAAATGCAAATATTTGGCTCTGTAGAGACAATTGTATGAATCTGATTCATTAGAATAGGAAATTAAAAAATAAGAAAATATTGCTGCCTTCTAAATCCTGGACTCATGGAATAGTATGGGTTGGATCCTTTGAAGGGTTCCAACCCTCCAACAACAAGCAGGGCCGTATCCAACTAGACTGGGTTGCTCAGAGTCCCATCCAACCTGACCATGAATCTTTCCAGGTATCAGGAATCTACTACATCTCTGGGACAACCTGGTCCAGGGTCCACCCTTAATGTAAAAAATTTCCTTCTCATGTCTAATTTAAATGTACCCTTTTTAAAATTTAAAATCATTGCTCAATGTCCTACCCCAAAAGGACCTGTTAAAAAGTCTGTCTACATCTTTGTTATAAGCTCCATTTCAGTATTGAAAGACTAATAGATGATCTCAATATAACGTGCAAATGAAACAAAGGGTACAGTCAGACTTCTAAATTATATTATGCTCTTTATAGTCTTTTGCAAGCTATTCCACAACATTTTAGAATGAATAAGTGTTAAACAAATGTTTAACTGACTCACCAAAGCAACAATAAAATTATGTTAAAATGTGACCATAATTCACCATGCATTTTTTGAAAAGAGGAATCAATCAGCTGGGCAAACTGAATGTGCCAACTGGTTTAACAGCTACACATCCATGTCGCCAAGGCAATATATGCAATAAAATAATGAAGGTCTAAGAGAAAAATATAGTCTGTTTTTCAGTCTGCAGTTATAATAATTTTTTTCTCCTTAATAAACAAAAAGAAAGAACAGAGGTTTACATTCGGATGAACTGTTTTATAATTCTATTTTCAAATACCAGAGTTATCACATCAATGTGTGAATGGTATTGCAATGGCTAGGTACCTAGTCAACTTACTTACGAATTCTTGGTTCAAAATTTATAAATGCATGTTATTCTGTAAGTGGGAAGGGGTCAAGCACAATATGTTGTGCTTAGAAGAGTAGGTGAAACCCTTACCTCTCCCTACAGGCTGCAAATAAAACTGAGATAAACTGTGGTAGTTGAACAGCTCACAGCTTCAAAGGTCAGAAAATTGGGAGCATTCTCTGCAAACTTCAGAATTTGTGTTATCCACTGTCAGACTGAGTTTGACCTTTAAAGGACTGAAAAAGCCCTGTCTGTCAAAAAAAGACTCCTGATGCCTAAACACCTTCAATCATTACTAGAGTTAATGGAGCAAATATTTGCTCATGGATGTAATCTACCACTGATTTAGGTTTGCTTCTGGTATATACTCTCAGATGAAAGTTAATCATATTATAGTAGACACATGTGGGTAGAATGAGAGTGTACAGGTTTTAAAGGGTGCATGTGAGTGTTGGAAAGCCAGAGATGAACATGCAAAACTTCTGCAAAGATATTTAATGTGCACCTTCACTGGATTTACCTCCTATGTGGTTTTCCCCATGACAACTGAAATTGATATTTTGTCCAGAACTTTTTTCAGAGACTGTATTTACTTTGCTTGTAATTCATATATTCATATTACTAAATGCAATCTCTATAGCTGTCCATATACATTCTATGGAGAACTTAGCCCTGCATTACAAAAACCCAATAAAATGGTTTTGGCCACCCAAAGCATTGTAGGTATCAACTCAGTTAGACATTAGTACACTGCCACTCTGACTTCCTTGCTATCAGAACGAATGCATTTCAGCCCTGTCAGAAACACTTCTTTCTCTTTAGGATTCAGTTGCCCAGTGTCTTTGGATTGCTCTTTAAATAGGATCAATTCCATGCTTAGGTGCACATTGGGAAAGGGTGGCTTGCTGCCTAATTGCTGACTCCCATCGCAATTTGGGATGAAGTTCGTTATATATGTATAAGAAAAACTATAAGCTCTATTATTGCTCTTCACCCTCTTTGTAGAACTTCTATGTAGTAATTCTGTAAGAAGGACAAACTTCACTTACAGCTACAACACAAGGACTTGTGTACATAATAATGTGCACCAAAGAATTTAATTTGACCAATACAAACACCAGAAGAGAAAATCATCTTCTTTGACTTCACTGTTCAGTGAGAAAGGGTAAGATAATACTAAGATAATGTCATCATTAGCTAGTCTCTTTTAAAGAATCAGTTTGCTTGTTCAAATTCTCATCAGATAAAGGCCAGTTTATTTGTTGAGAAATGTTGCTTTTGAAGTAAGGAGCTATAATGCATTATTTGCATTCAAACAGCAGAGCATAACCTTTTTTAATACAGAAAACTGTAATAGTTTGTTACTGTACTACAGCAGCTTAAGGAATGATGATGCCATTTTGTTTCATACAGTAAGCGGTTAGGGACGGCTAATTTTTTCAGAAGTTAATTTAGGTTCTTGATTTTTTTATTTATGCTCTGAAGCTAGAATATAGCTTTCTTCAAAATAGGATTTCATTTTTGTTTGTGATCCTCTGAGCAGTGATAGCCTTTATTTTTTTCTAGACGAAATCGTGACTATCCAATTTAATTTTTCCCTAGTTTTGTGAAAGGCTCAGAATTTGTAAAATGCATTTCTCTCACTGAAAACAATTACTTTGTAAAAATGGTTTCCAGTGGGGATTCAGGTAGCTGATAAAACAAAATGGATTAGTAAATCAAAGGAAAATATTACTTGAAGTGGAAAGGATACCATTTTCTTTCTATTTAACATAGAAGTCACTGAAAAGGGACACTTGCATCTTCATGGAACATTTTGAATACAAGACTAGTACTGTGATAGTTTCTTTAAGGTAAAAGTGAAATAATTGAAGCCCTAAAGTGAATTATGCAAGAGGCTGAAAAGCGAAATCCACATTATATGATTACATACTGTCACAGCAACCATTCTGACTGCAAAGCATTATAGTCTAACAAATGAAGTCTGAGGCATGGAAAAAGAAAACCTGTTTTCTATTCTTGGCACTGCTGATGACTAATGGAATGACCCTAGAGAGTCATTTCAAGTCACTGTTTCTCTCTTTTCAGGACTGGATTTGAAGGTTCTGGGGAGGGATTGCCTTTTTTTTATAGGGCCTGTATAGTGACAAAATCTGAGTTTTCTAAAACTGTAATAACACGAATATTCTTAGAGAAATGTTTCACTTAAACTTGAGGTGACCTGAACCAGATATTTCTGGAGCATCAAAAACAGTATGAAGAAATTTCTTTCTGTGTCTCATTGTGTGTTCTTATAAGATGTTATTCTTGACTTCATGCAGAGGAGCAGAAATTCAGTCTTTAAAATATCTCTGTAAAGGCTGCCTTCCAGTATTTCTCTGCAATTTGCACTCCAGAGTATTTCAATCATCCAGACTTTTAAGTCTTTAATTACACATTGTCATTGAAGTAAACTTTTGAACCTAAGAAAGACGTCTTAAAAAAATGGAAGTAACTTTTATGTGCAATATTCCTGTGCTGAATTCACAGCATTTTCATGATTTTTCAGATTATTAAACACTGACTTCAAAAACTATTTCTTCAAAGACTTGTCTGTCTTCAGAAATAATGAGAGGCATTTCTCACTTTAGAAACTTTCCCTCTCCAACTATAAGCACACACAGAATTTAACTTTAGACTGTGTAAGGGTTTAGCTGCCTGAAGTTTGCAAGGGTTATAACCATGACAGGAAAAAAAAGTGATGCTCATCTCATTTGATAGCATTGCTACTGCTCTGTAAGTAGCTGGCACAGTCTCTTGTAGTTAAATCCCCAAACAGAGGACAGGGAGGAAAAAAAAAGCCTTTAATCATCTTGAAGTTAAGGTTAGTCATACATAGCAGTGAATTCAAGGCAAGAGGACTACCATTACTTAAACCAGTTGTTTTTAAAGGTAAAAAAAAATAAATTTCTTTGAAACATATGTATTTGTATCTTGACAATTTTGGGTGGAAAACCACAAAAGTTGCTACATTTCTTTTTTTCTAGACTTTAACAGTTACGCAGGGCTATAAAATCTCATGAGCAGTGTGCTAGATCTCTTCTCAATCCTTGCAAAATTCAGGAGACTCACTAAGCTTCTCCCTGAAACCTTATGTTATTGCTCAGGAATCTGATAGTTCACAATCCTTATATAACCTTTGCAAGGCTCTTTGGGAACTTCTTAAGCAATCACCCCTCCTGCAATCCATTAGAGGAGATAGCTCATGATGTCACACCCCTGCTGGGTCAGGAGTTCTGTCAATGTGTCTTTTTTTCATCCTTAAAAGTCTTCCTAATTTTACTGTATTCCATCTCTATCTGTGGTAATTTTTTGGGGATGTTTAGATGTTCTGTGATTAAACTCACACTTTTTAAGTAGTCAAACAATACCTCCTCTTTGTACATCTCAAAATGACCACTGAGAAACTAAAAATGAAAGGACTGTACCAAAGTCCTTTACCATCTATCAAATTTTAAGACCATGGTTGATAATGATGCCAGACTTATCTAAATATATGAAAATGTGGCAATATTTCCCCAGACATCTTTCCAAATATCTTTTGAAATGTTTTCTTCATTTGTAATCAATGGTAATATATGCAATCAATGGGGATATATGCGGGAGAATCAATGAAAGTTAAAGTGTGGTTCATCCTATCAGATACTTATTCATGGGAAGATGAACTGTTATTCTAGAGTCCTAATTTGCATCGATTTTAGTAGGAATCCAAGAGATCCAATGAAGTTCTGGCTTCATTGGTTTTAAATGGAATCCATACTTCTTGTACTATTCTCATCTTAGCCTGCTGTCCTGGAAGCCTATTGGGAGGTGCTCAATTCAGAGACTACCACTGTTTCCCCAGTAGCAGTCTCGGATGTTCTGGCACTCCCAGAACTTTCACGGAGATCCACTTAAGTCAAGATCTCTCTAAATAAGACATTTCAAGAAGAACTGATAGTGCTGGTTTGGGCTGGGATAGAGTTAAATTTCTTCACAGTGGCTGGTATTGGGCTGGGTTTTGAATTTGTACTGAACACAGGGTTGATAATACTGGGAAGTTTTTGTTATTGCAGTGCTTGCACAGAGCTGAGGCCTTTTCTGCTTTTCATACAGCCACTCTGGTAAGGAGTTGGGGGTGTGTGGGAGACCATGAGGAGACACAGCCAGGACAGGTGACCCCAGCTACTAAAGAGATATTCCAGACCATGTGACATCATGCTCAGTATCTCCTGGAGATTGCTGAACACCTGCCTGCCCATAGGGAACGCTGAATTAATTCCTTGTTTTACTTTGCTTGCATGTGAAGCTTTTGCTTTCCCTAATAAACTGTCTTTCTACCAACCCATGGGTTTTCCAGCTTTTACCTTTCCAATTTTTTTCCTGATCCTGCTGGTGGGGAATGAACAAGTGGCTCCATGGAGCTTGGTAGCTGGATGTGGTTAAACCACAACACAATATATATCTATTATCCAGTAGAGTGAATTAAATTTGTATTTTTCAGCAGTAAACATAAGAACCATCTTATGCTTTGAATTCACCCCTGAGAAAATATGTCAAGGTTTTTGTGTCTTAATAATATTTCAAATATCAAGGTGGTGGTGCAAATATTTTTGATTCATACTAATTTTAAGGGTATTATCAAAAGTATTAATTTAATAATTTTTATTCAATTATTTATACCACATGCACTGAAGCTTGGATCTATGAATGCTTTAAATTAAATGTTCTTTCACACTGTCATGTTTTGCTTCAGAGTAAAAATAAATCTTTTTCATCTATAGTAAACATCTCTATATTTAGACTGCCATGATCTCAGAATCACTTTTAAACTGCAGTCAAGTACAAAAGTTCTAATACAAATCATGCTTTTCTTTGTTTCTTAGAATAAAAAAGTACAAAGACATCCATTCTTATCTTTTCTTTTTCCCTCTCACATAATCAGCCATATATAAGACTGAGTAGATTCTATGCTCTTTAACTCATTTCTGTCAGTACATAACTGCCTCTCCTTTTGGAGAACAGCTGTAGAGAGTAAGCAAATTTAGTAGTTCAGTCCTTCAAATGAAATAAAGCAGATTTCTTTACGCAGACATACAGAATATATGACATTGCATGTTTCTCCATCTGGTGACCAATAAAGTGTGCTTTATAAGCAAGAATTGATTAACACATTTATCTTGATTTTCAAATGCATGCAGGTTAGAGAGAGATCTGAAACAAAAGCAAAGTTAAGTAATTGCCATTTGATGGTTTCTAAAATATTCCTAAATTTCTTGTTTATTTGCAATGTTTGCCTAGGTTTTTATTCTCTGATTTTGTGGCTGAATTTCAGTTTCATGAACCTTCAGATACAGTTTTGACAGACATACCAGTACACTAGCAATACAGCTGTGTGACATCTAATTTTTAAAAATATAATTTTTTCTAACTGAATAGCCTTTTATTCCCTTGAAAAATCTGTCCTGTTTAAATAAATGGTGTGTTAGAAGAAAGAGATGTTGTGTTTTGGTTTAGAGTCTTGGTTTTTGTGTAGTGTTTGTCATACTGTGCCCAAGGCATTCTTTTTTGCCTATGTTCTACTTATATTTTCACGGGAAAGCTTTTGACAGAACCATTTATAATAGTAGGAGAAGAACTAAACAAAACAGATATACCTCTGCAGATCTGTTAACAACTCATATATCTAGTTCATCCACCATCTTAGAGAGATTGAAACAGAGGACAAGTTCTTTCTGAGACAAATGTATACTTTTTGAAAGTGAGACTTTCAGTGTGAGCTCTGGATCATCATCACTTTAGAGCTACATGGGATAGAGAAATATAGAATTTTTTTTCCAAATGTGATTTAATTCCTCTAGCGATGCATTTCAAAAACTCTGCAGGTTAAGTAGACTCATAAACAACTCATGGTGCTGAAAAGTATCAGCTGTTTGGAGTCTCTGTATCCTTGCAGAGTGCAGATCTATGGAGAGGCTGAGACACCCAGCAATTATGTATTTACAGGCAGGTAATTTAATGTACCTAATTCCAGAAAAACTCTGTGTGTCCATAGTTTTCTGTATGCCTACCTGTTAGGTCCACTCTGACTCTGCAGAGATGGTTTCTGCGTTTTCTGCTGGTACTTCTGATATCTTCACCGTAGATATTTTTTTTTTTTATTTCTGGATTGCACCAATACTATCCTACAAACTTCTCAAAAGGTGTTCCTTTTATGCTTCTTTTCTTTTCTTGCTGAAAATTGGTTTAATTTCTTAAACCAATTGGTCCTATATTTCCTATATTCCTATATTTCTAGAAAATATAGGAACAACAGAGAATTGTTCTAGCTTTAATTCCTTCCTTTGCTAATTTTGATTCTTTCCTTGCTACCTCATGCAATTCACTAATTTTTGGTTAGGTATTGCCCTTTCTATGTTTCCTGTCAATCATGGCCCTTTCCTAGTACTAGTCCTTCTAAAGTATCTTACAAATCAAACAGAACCATGGGTTCTTTGAATTAGCATGGTATATAAAGGTTTTAGTCACTGAAATGACACTGGTTATGACCACAGGTAACTTATATGGCCCAAAACCTAAAAACATCTCACAAAAATCCTGGAATCCATGTTTCTCTTTTATTTGTATATCAAATCCAAGAAACAAACAAACAGGAAAAACTGTTGTCAAAAGCTCCATACTGCTGTCACTGTTTTGGAAAGGAGAGTTTATTTTTAAAATTAAGAAAGTTTCACACTGTATAAGCTTTCTCTAGTCTCTCATGGATCAACAAACTTATCTTTTCCCTCACTTCTCCTCTGTCTGACGAAGTAATTAAATTTGTCTAAAAGACTGTATTTTCTGCATTTTAAAAAATTATTTATTTATAACTTGAAGCTACTTCACACAGTCTGATATTCACCATTGAGAACTTGTTCATAGTTGGTTACTCAGGCTATGAGTATGACCCATTACTCTGCTACAATTATCTATATATAATTTATTTTATTTTGAAATATTTTTAAAAGTTGAGATTAATTCTGCCTTCTTTTCTGTCTTGCTTCCAAGAGATTGTTGTGTTGTCCCAGAAGGAGTACAAGAATTAGTGGAAACAGTTAAACTTGGCCAAATCTTTTTCTGGGACTAACACATGTGGGACAGGTTATCACTTCTTGAGCTGTGCTTGCCTTGAGAAGTCTCCCAGTCATGGCAGAACTCCAGCCCTGCTCTTCCATTTGGGGCCAAGGGACTAAGGGAAGAAGAGAGGGTCTGCTGTGATGGGCACTAAGTTAACTCTGCCCCCAAGTGCTTTGGAGAACTTTTGAGGTTTTCTAGCTACAGAGTCATCTATAGGATTATCCATACTGTTTTAAGTGGGTCCAACTGTATCTGATTTGTTTGACTTTGTGGTTATATGCCAGAGAGTTCAGCAGCAGCTGTGAGGTCCTTGTGACTGCTGGTGGGGTGGGAAGAAGTCTGAAAAGAGTGTCTGAGTCCTTCTGCTTAGCTCTGCCCCACAAGGACCACGGAAAGCACAGTAAGCTGGGATGGGGAATGCTCTGTCTCACCCACGCCTGCAGCCAGGGCAAGGTGGTGTGACATACAGAGCTTTGGTGCACAAAGGAATGACCTGGGTGCTTAACTATAAATAGAAGCTGTAAGATATATATCAGGGATTTTGCCAAATCAATTTGTCCTGAAGTTGCTTTTCAGAAATTGCTTGCAGGAGGTTTTTATTTACAAACAATACATGCTTGTGTGTTTGAACCTGATATGTGAAATCATATCCCGGTTTATCCCTTGCTAAATTAATAATACTGTTTGTGTTTTTTTTATTAACAACAGCAGTGTGTTCTGATACAAGATATTGTCCCTTAGATAAAGCAAGAAACTTGTGCTAAAATGAGTAAGAGAATACTCTGTGGGCTCAATAAAACCTTATATTCCATCCAACTAGAATTAGTAATTCTATTTTGCTAGTTCACAGAGAGAAAAAATTAATTAACAAGCAGCCTGGCAAGTGAATAAGGTTAGTTTCCCATTCAGGAATTGCAAAATTAAATCCAATGATGCATCCTCTTTTCTCCACCCTAAGCTCAAAGATGGAAAAAACACAGTTGAGTCTTTCTCCATGGCTACGTAAAACTGACTTTTTCTGGCCATTTCTTTTTTATTCAACTCATTCAATTATTTATTTCAAGTTACATGGCTGATCATTTTTGACTGGTGGATGTGCTGATCTTGGTCTACATCAAACCCTCTCTGGGCTTTAATACTCCCTCTTACTTGGCTAGATTGAACTAAACATGGGTGTGTTGGTTTCAATACTTACAGGAGTTTCTTACAAAGTACAGAATAAAGTACTGTGTTGGATAACACAGTTTATTCATGGATATTTAAACAAGATCTGAACAGGGAAAGGCATGGATTATTCATGGATATTTTTTAAAGACCTGAAGAGGGGAAGGAGTCAAACATTGAAGAAAAAATGCTGAGATGCAGCTACTTAAAAACTTGACGTTAATGAAAAGGATTCCCACACACTAATGCAGAAGTACAAAAAAGGATTTTATAATGTAATATTCAGCTTAATTTATAATTAGGAAAAGAAAACCATTCCTTAATAATATACACCATGCTTAACTTAATTTTAGGCATATATGCAATGTTTAATTCTATTTTCATGTGAATCTAGACAGAAAACCCTGTTAAAATATAGCCGTAGTGTCAGTCTTTTCCATGAGATCATTTCTGTTCCCAAGAAAACAAGGCATGTGAGTGACATCTATGCCCTAATAAGTTATACATGGCAAGGGATCAGAAGCATACACAGAAAAGGCTGGAGGATTTACTTTGTTTCTCAAACATAAAAGCCTATTGCACATCCTTTCTTTTTTTTTTTTTTTAAAGCAGTTATTAATTTGGGACCTCATCCACAATCCTCTGAATCAGATGGGTACCTTAGGAAGGATTTCAAGCACCTTTGAAGGTCTTACCAGTACTGGCTGAGTTAACCTCACACAAGTGGTGATGCATTGAAATGGACAATTTAATAAAGAGTGTATTGTAAAGAAGTATCAGTACACGTATTTATATTACAATTCAACTAACATTCTTGTCTGGAACTAAAGAAATTTGACACAACAGTGAGATGGAGTCACTACCAATAACCTTGCCAATATGCAGGAAGCCCTCAAGATTTCAATGTCCTTACTCCACTGGAAAACTGGTACTAGTAGTTGATAGCCCAAGAGATTATATGGGAAATACTTTATCTCTTAACCTATTTGGATTATTAATTATTTACTCTCTTAATATTTATAGGCTTATATCATGTCTGCATACTAGAGAAACTAGCTTGGACTTAAGTTCTGTAACAACAGGGTTTGCACAATAGATTGGAAAATGTAGAGCACCTTCTCAGTGGTATAACCTGAAACTTCTTTGTGTTTTCTGTTTCTAAAATCTCCTTCTTAGCCCACACTGGAATTTGGAAAAAATTTCCTTTATGTCTTTTAAAGATGGATCTCCTTTGGTTCCTTGCCAAGGGCTGTAGTGACTTATGACTTATTTTACTGTGGTTTTTCCCTTTCTTTTGTTAAATCTCAAAAAGGTATGCTGGTGGATGGCCCTCCATGGCATATAATGTATATAGGACTTGAAGAGCAATTTCAAATTTCGGCTTGTAAATTTTTGCCTTTCTGCATTTGTAATTCTTCCCTTGAAACTGAGATCTCTCATTACATTGAGATTTCCATTATTTTGGTCTTCTACAAACCCATGGCGAATCCTGTTCTTTCCGTGCATCCTGCTCTTCTCCTTGATTCATTCACATGTCTGTTTATCCCCAGCAAAAATCAGAGTTCTGCACTACAGAGGGTGTATTATGTTTTCTTTCTGATCTGCTTTCTGCATTCCATTGACCAAGGTACAAACCATTTTCTTTTTCTCTCCACCATTTCTTTCTTTCTCCCCTCCATACTTACTTTCCTTTCCTCCCCTTCCTTCCTTTCTTTCATTCATCCAGCTTTACAAGTATTTGAAAATTAATGTTGATCTTAGTGTGTGATTTTTCACTCTCCCTTTGCACACATTTGTACGTAGGTAGGAAAAAATAACATAGAGAATTGTTCACAAGAGCCTGTATAAATCTATTTTTAATAATTGCATTAGAAAATCCATTTTTTTTCTCTTGTTTTGAGTGGATTAATCAAGAGTTCAAGTCAGACCCACTTGCAGTTTGACACTTAGAGAGCAAGGGTTACCTAAAGCTTGGCAAATGTCTGTTCACAGTAGCATTTATAAGAACTTGCTTGCTTTCTGTTGTGACAAACAATTTTCTTGCCTGAAGCTTGTATCTGGGGCAGCAATAAGTCTAGCAGAACACAAGCAGAAATGTCTTTTAAAAATTATTTTGTAGGTCATGTACAGTAGTATAACTGTGGCTATACAAAACTGCTAGAAATACAACTGCTTTATTAGGACACCATTTGGACAGAGTGATGGAGATTTTACAACCTTTTGGAAGAAGAAAGGTAAAACTCATTGAAAAGTGATGCTCCCAAACACCCTTGTCTCAATATTCTCTATTACTTTTAGCTTATTTTGAAGCACAGCCAGGTAAAGCCTGGTCATCCTACAATGAAAACTCCCTCTTCACAGTTTTGTTGTGACTTCTTTCACAAGACATCACAATCTGACTTGACTAGGAGGATGACAAAATATTTCAGTGGGAGGCTTTCAGAGAGAAAAGAAAATCTGCCACACATATTTGTCACTGATGTTTTCAGTTGTCTTTTCTTCTAAATAAAAATTGTTTATGTGCACAAATTGCACACATATATAACATCTTTCTATATAAAGAGCAAAAAGAAATTTGAAGAGCACACCAGATTTAATTTGCATCATGTAAAGCAAATAACAATTAGCTGTGTCTCAGTCAGGTTTACAAGTGCTGTATTTTTGTACTTGTCTATCTTGCAGCATTGCATAAGTTCCATATCACTCCTGCAACATCCTGAGGTGCTCTTGGATCAGGGGAGGGTCTACAGCAAGAGACTGGAGATCTGATACCCTGTACCTTCCCTGGACATTCCCTGGACCCCAGCAGCTGACTTGTAGAGAGCCAGGGACCGCTAAACACTGAAACACGGTCATTATGTGCACCATGCAGCAAAATAACATGAGCCCAAAGAATGCACTCTTACATGTGTTTCATTTGCCTTTTTTTTGGTCATATCTCTTTTTATGATAGATTCAGGATTATCTTTGACCACGAAAGTAAATGATTTTGGAAAATTTTTAATTTTTTCTCTGTTCGCTAATACATATTTTTTTTTAATATGCAAAAAGTCAGCACATGCTAAAGAACACACACAGAAAAATTGATGCCTTAAAGATCTAGAAATAAAACAACATGCTTTTGAGACAATACTAATATAGGAACTAATATAAAAGCTAGTCTTTAATTGGAGACCTCCAGGGGTGAGTATGGAAAAATGCCCACCCCACACAGGACAAATACATTTTTAGAAGTTTATCAAATTAGTATAATTGGCAAGAATCCCCAATTTGAAACATAGGTGATGAACTTATTTCCCCTCTTGGTTCAAGTCTCTTCCAGAGCCCCCTTCTGCTAGTTGTTTATGAGAAATTGTCTTGGGATTGCAGCCTTTGGAATGTGTTTTGTCTTTCTGCCTGTGAGGGCAGGAAAGATACTGGAGTTAGTTAGGAACTGAATAAATCTACAGAATTACAAATGTATGAAGAATATATGAAAGCAAAAATCATCATTTTGGCATCACTATCACAGGAATAAATACCCTACCTCAAGCCTTTGTGGTGAAAGTCTGCAAGTGTAAAACTGATCAGTAAAGGTACAATGATATTCAGACTATGGGAGGGGTTAGTGCAGGTATGTAAGCTTTGTTTACAGCAATGCTCTCTTACTCTTTTAACACAAATTTTATAAGTAAACTTGTAAAGTTTGTGTCAAGAGACTGGCAATTTGTTGTGCTTTTTATTTTCTAGCCTCTGGTGCATGATTAAAAACATTTGTCCCCCTCAAGATGCAATTAAATTGGTCTCAAAAATTGCAAAAAAAAAAGAAGAAATGTTAGTGATTGCAAACATCTTCAAGATATGAGCTGGCAAAACATGAAATATTCTACAATACTTCCTTTTCACAGCTGTTATCAGCTGTAATAGTGACTTGTGAAGCCTACCATGTCAGGAGTGACTTGAAGGCCTTTGCATTTATGAATCATCTTTTCTTAAATGGGCCAGACCATCTCCTGTTCAAAGCAACATCTGACTGACATCTCTGTTGGTCATCTAAAAGACAGCTGCCAGCAAACATCATCATCCCACAGGGGCATCTCTTCACTGCAGGGAGCAATGGTAACAGTGACAGGACGGAGGGCACAATCTGTACCTCTTTCTGTATTTTTTAGTGTCTTTCATGTCTTAAAATTCATCAGGACACCTGATAATTTTTATTTCACATATTATTTGTTCATACACATTTTGTTCAGCAATGAAACATCTAAAAGACCTTGAATTAAGATCTGTGCCTTATTCTGTTGCACTGATGTAGCCTGACTTTCCAGTTACACTGGTTTAATGGTACCTTCATGAACGAGTGGTGGTATAGTGGTGTAAATTAGGTGTTTTAAAGGAAAAAGAAGCACAACACTCCCTCTCTAATAGTTTATGTAAGTGCTGGTGAATCCCTGAAAATCAATTAAAACTCAGAGCAATACTTTTGGATACTGTAAATTGCTTGCAAAATAGCTGTGGGTCTCAGTACACCCCATTGGTGTCTTAATTTTATAATAAATCTTGAATATATTCATATGAGTAGCTTGTTGAAGAATTTCAACTAAGGTTGCCACTGCCAAAATTCTGCACCTCCAACTTTACTCGGCCCAAAAGAAAAGACATCCTTTCAGGGTCTTCCAGTAAGAACAGAACTGAGAAACATGATTTATCTGAGAAAAATTCGATAACTATACCTTCAGGATATTTCTTTGGCATAACACAGAATGTAGCTAAAATTAGTTATTCAGTGAGGTTGAACTCAGTTGACAGATAACCTGGCCAGAGGTGAAGTTAATTGTTTAAAAATGGGTCCATGTAATGAAATTTCTGCACACAAAATCTGTGAGTGAAAAAAAAATTGAATATTCCCGGATTGTAGAGTTTTTGACACTGGCTCTAATACAACTCAAAGTAGTTAAAAAAGCTCTACTATGCAAGGATGCTATGGTGTTCTATGTAATATCTCAGGCTTCTGTTCACTTCCTGAGGACAAATGTCTCTTTTGGATCAAAAGGGTAAGGGAGAAAAAACAAACAGAAAAAAGAAAACAGAAAAAAATGAGACAATTATCATGAGGGGAAAATGTACAGCAAATGCACATATATATATGTATATAAATCTCTTCAATTTTTAACAGACATTTTTATTTGCTGCAGAGCTAAGCATACATTGGCATTTGAAATAGAAAACTACAGTATTTTTGGACAGATTTCAACAAGGAAAATTTTATTCTCTGATGGTACTACTGTTTCCCATAACGGCTGCACTTGAAGACAAACATTTTGCTACCCCTTTGAACTAAGGTCGTGATGACCACCTTGTTTCTAGATGGCTTCTGAGAAACAGCTCAGAGCCAAAGAAGCCTAGCATTGCAAATCTAAATGAAAAATAGTTGAGTAAACTAATTCAGCCAAAGACACTGCCAATATTTCTGCTGGTTTTAAAGTTCATGAAAACTTAACCCTCCATATGCTGAATGTGAGCTGTGTGCCCTGGAAGGAATGAAAGCCTTCTGTCTCCTTGACTGCTTGAACAGGCTGAGCTCAAGAAGCAGTAGGTTGAGGGAAGTGATGTTTAGATCACAGCAAGATCGTGCGTCCAGTGCTGGGCTCCATAATGCAAGGAAGAGGTAGCTAAACTGGAGCAAACTCAACAGAGGCTCATAGGAACACATGACTTGTGAGGATAAGCTGAGGGACAGAAGATTGTTCAGCCAGGAGACATGGCTTTGAGGACACCTCACAGCATCCTCCCATAACTATGGTGATGTGATCAAGATGATAGAGCCAGACTTCTTGTAGTTGCACAGCAGGAGAATGAAACAAGGGTCCAGGAAGAATGTAAAGAAAAGCTTTTACTCCATGAGGGCAATCCAGCAGAGAAGCATGATCTCCAGGGAAGTTAAGCAGTCTTTATCCTTGGAGATCAGTAAGACCCAGCTAGATCAAGGCCTGAGCTACTTGACCTGACACCAAAGCTCTTTCCATCTTGATCAGAAGGCTGTACTGGACACCCCCTATGGTCCCTCTTCTGTTTGCCAGATACATAGAACTGATTTTTTTTTTTTTTTTTTCAACTCATCTGTTTATTCTGTTTAAATGGAAATCCCAAGACCTCTTCAGTCTTGGAAAAGGTAAAGACCACTAGGTCCTGTGTTCATTAATGGTGATGTTTATTGGAAGCTCTCCGAGATCCCCCATGTAAAGTGATACCTTAAGACTTTCTAACAGCTTGACAGATACATGGTATTTTTTATCTCTGACTGCTGAAGGCACACAAATCTGAAAATAGTTTGTTCCCCTAAAGAGATATGAAGTTAACTTGGAAGTAAATACATCAGACCCTGCAGTTTAATACAGAGTTTTGGTCTGAAAGCTGAGCTTGAAGCAAATATGTGAATTTCTGAAATGGATACTGTCGGTATTTGTGGGATTTTATGAGGGCATGGTTCCTGGCAGATAGTCTATCTGAATGATCTCCCTTCTCTTTAATCTGAAAGCATGAAACTGATCCTAGAGCATGAAAACCAGCTACCTTCTTCTAAGACACATTGTATGTCTAAGAGGAAGGTGAGGAGGGCTTTCAGGTGGTTTTTTTTTGACATGCATCGGTCCCCAGGATGCATCCACATTTTCAACCATGGCTCCTTGAAAACTGTTGAAATTTAGTACTTAATTGTACCTCTGAAACCTTTTCTTGCAGAGATAAAAGATGTATGTTATTTGCTCTCCGGTGATTTTTTTTATAGCTGTCCATATAAAGCTACTAAAGTCTCGATTTAGAAATTATCAGCACAAATATGGTTCTAGGATAATTCAGCTGCCTGCAATTGCTATTGTTTCCCACACACAGGATCTATAGACAGTGTTCAGCCTAAATAATAAAAAAGCAATTACTACCTAAAGTGTTAGACAGCAAGGAAATGAATTTTTTTAAGGAAAGTAAGATTCAGAGGAACTGGAGTCAAACTTGCTGTTTGTTATCTTTATGTTTCAATTATCTGGCTGTAAATTGAGGGTCACAGCAATATCTGTTTTCCTGTATATTCAGTCTTTGGTCTGACAAGTTTGTCATCTAAATAACAAAGATAAAGATCCTTTAAACATATGCATGTACAAGATATGTGACAAAACGCTATTGCTGGATTGGTAGATGATACTGTGATCATCAATGCAAGTAATCAAATAACATCTGAGTTGAATACTACCATCTAATTCTGCAGCTGGGCTTATTTCTCATAATTGTTTAGTATCACATAGACATGCAACCCATTGGGAGTATGTTTGGAGGTTCAATCTTTAAAACTGCTGCAGTCATGAAAAATTACACATTGAGCAATTTTCTCACTTGCTAGCTGAATGAAACTACTTTTGCTTAGTTGCAGTAATTAAAAAGAAAGAAGATATTTCTGTTGAGGAGTTTGAATAATAAGGTTATTTCCTAATTAATATATGTAAATTGAGAAAGATTTTAAAATTCAGCTACCTATGTACATAGGAAGAACATATAAAAACAGTAGATGAACATTTCATCACCATCATCTTCTTGAAGTAGGAATTTATAAGTTGTTAACTGGTTTATTACAGTTTTTTTAGAGAGAGGATTTTGAACACTCCAGTACAATTTTTTATATTAGATACTTGTCACCAGCAGCCCAGGATTAGACATGCAGATTGAATTTTCAATTAAAATTATTCTGTCTTTCAGAAACATCCTTGTCTGCAGTCAAAAACTATGTATACAAAGGTTTCTCAAGAGTCAGTGATTTTCAATACCAAATCCATCTTTTTGTATAGCTGAAATAAACAGAATTATACCCACGATTATAAAAAAGGCAGTGGAATTTTAAATCCTTTAATTTGATTCTGAGCTCAGAATAAAAAAGTGGTATTAACAGAACTTATTTCCTTTACACCTATCAATTTACTCTTATTTGTGTGCAGAGGAAAAATGCCTATTTTTTTAAAGGAATTTGACGCTCACACAAAGCTTTTAATGACAGCTTCGGAGGCTGAACTTTACATAGCCACAGAGAATGAGCAACAGCTGCATAAAACTTGCAATACTCCCCTCCTAGGATACTGTTGGCACTCAGCCGACAAAAGGAAAAACATTTTCAAAGCCTATGATCAGAAAGTATTTGCTATAAGATACAGGTATCTGAAAGGGAGCCTGGTTCTATGTTCTGTTTAGGACATAAGACACCACTTCTGACAGCTTTTGAAGCTGTAAACAGTCCCAAGGAAGGAGGAGGCAAGTAAGTATCTTCGTGCTATACCTTTGCTCCCTGTATCCATATCTGGTGTTGGTTAGCTCTTTAGGACAAGCACACGTAAAACAATTTCTTATTATGTTGTATTTCAGTATCTTAAAATTCATAAATAAACATTTTATACATGCTAGTCTCTGAAGAGCATCTCACACCCTGTGCATATTAAGAGACTTGAAAACAAAGGCAAAGAGTGATACAGTGACTAGATTGCTCTGAAAATTTTTAAAAAGTATAGGTTTTTTCCTTGCAAAGCAAGATGGTAGGATAACTGAAAATGTTCAAAAAGTATTCCCCGAGACTACTCCAGCTGTGAGTGATTTTTGTTCAGAGGTTATGACTGACTCAGAATAGATGTACCTTCTCAATGTCTGAGCCATTATTCTGGGACTAATTGTGTATGTATCTATATCTACATATAAAAAACCTATACAACATAAATCTACCAGAAGACATTTTAAACATCTTCCCCACCCTTTGTGTAATAATGTAGCTTATGTCTAAAAATACTTCATGACACATTTTGTTTTCAGACAGGATCAAAATGTCAAATCTAGGAACAATTTTAGTACAGATACTATTGTGTCTCTTAAATTAAAATAATGCAAAGGTCTCTGAATAAATTAGCACAGTTGCCATGGAAACATAGTGGGCAAGAAATATTTATAGTTGCTGCAAGCAATAATTTTGCAGTTTAATACTTTAAAATGTCAAGCAACACATAATCTCTAAAACAAAACAATGTTTTTTGTGATTGTGTATATTCACAAATTTCTGTAAGATATATTTTCAGTTCTTGCCTTTAGAAAATAATTAAAAATCATAAACCCTTACAAAAAAAAAATCAAACTTTAATACATCCTGTGGTTGGCAAAAATAATTTTTCAGCTGTAAAAAATAATACCTTAGGCGTGATATTTTATATAAGGGATCATTAGAGTCAACAACTGGGGGTTTTTCAAAGCTAATTAAGTTCAGAATCCTTTTAAGGTCTCTAAGTCTCGCAGTAATTGCAGCTACAATAATTGAACATATCCTTTTCATAAATGCAAGATAGCAAGTATCTGATATTCTTATTAAAACAAGTGTTGCTCCCAATTTGTTAATTGAAGTAGTACTTTATAAGAACATACAGAGGAGCACTGGTAAATTATCTAGGTGTATATTGGTTACTAGAAGTCTGACCGATTTCTTTATACAACCTATATCCATTCTTGGCAAAACCTGGTAATCTTCCCAGGAAAACAACACAATTAGCTTAATTATATTGGTATGTTGGTATAAACATTGAGCTTTACAACAAGGATGGATGAGATCTTTCTTTGTCATTGGGACTGCCCATTCACAACATTTGAAAATGCTGTTTTACAGCTCTGCATTCTCTTAACAGCCATATAGAAAGGTCTCTGCATGGTTGTGAAGCATGCATGGTTGTGAAGTGATGTACAAACACATGGGAGGAATGGAAAAGTGAGTGTTGAGGAGGGAGAAGGCGGCTCAGTGCTATGCTCAAGTGTCCTTAAAAGATGCTCTTAGAAGATGCTAGGAACAGAATCAGTGTTGAAATCTAAGTATGAATAGCAATGTTTCTGGCATTCATCCCCCAGATCTGTCTCACAAATGCTTTGTGACATGCTGTACCCATCCCTGGTGGAATGCTCCCTCTTCTCATCATGCATAGCTTTATTTGATTATAAGTATTTTGCAACACCGGAAGAAAACATCAGTATCCTCAACTATCCAGCTTTCAGAAAGTGTGTGCTGCTCTGAGTCTCAGGAACACAGACAGCTATGATATCTGGTATTTAAGATATGCTACCAGCTATGATAGCTGGCATTTAAGATATGCTACCAGCTATGATAGCTGGCATTTAAGACTTGATGGACCTGACAATCTGAATGAAGGTGCAGCTGGTAGCCACCTAAACAATATAATGAAGTTCAAGGCTCTTTCCTTCCCCTCTCACTACTGGGATTAAGGAAGAAATATTCTCACATACTTTGAAGTAACACGAATGGATGCAAAAATTAAAATATTTCCTTAAATTAAAATTTCAGATCCTAAGTTATATACCACATCAGCACAGTCTATTAGGTGGGAATGTTTTAAACTCAGACTTATTTAAGCATTTGGGGAACTGGTTTACAAGTTCTGCACATCTCTAATAATGGTCACCTATGTTCAAATACAGTTATCTCTAAGGAAATCAGGGAGTCAAGAAGATAGAGAAGAAAACCTACAAAATAAAACCAAATAGGTTTGACTGAATTCCTTGAATGAGAAAAATTCCCTTTTAAAGCTAGAGGGATTCTTCCTGTATAGTTCTTCTATGTGAATAATGTGCAAGAGCAGAATTAGTCTCACTTGTCATAAATTTTATGAAAGAATGGAACTAGTCCAGACATTCATATCTAAAGAGCACTTCAACATTTTCAGAAGTTTACACTTCAGTAACTGGAAAATGCTGTCAATGGTACCAGCAGGTTAGCAAGACAAAGTATTATATACATTATAATTTAATAGACCCATGTGCATTCAAGCAAGGCCACGCCTTTTAAAAGTTCATCCCCTCCCATTCTGCCCTCACTGCAGATCCTGAAGTATTAAGAAAATTATTCAGAAACAGAAGCAAAACTCACAGAACAGCAGGGAAAAGGGCTCAGGTTTTCTCCTCTCAGGAAAACCTCAGAGGGCTGAGGCTTATGATTTTGCAATCACACCCAACAGCAACTGCTGTCTGCTCTGTTTACCAAATTGGAAATGATAATTTCATGATTTATATAACATTCAGTGAGAAAAATAAAGATGATATTTCTGCTTGCATACTGAAAGTGACATGTCTAGGTGTTAAGTTTGTAAATAACAGGAAGCCGTCATGCTAAAAAAATTTGATTTCTTGATGATTAACTATGTGCAGAACATGTTTTCTTATTTTGTCATATTCCTCTTCTCAAAACTTATTGGTTTGTTCTTTCATTTCCCTATTAGGGTATCAGTGGTCTCCCTATATATTTGAATACCTGCCTGTAGGACAACTTGTTTTGCTTTTTCAATTTAAATAATATACTTAACTAAAGTTCTCTGGGAATAAACAGATCTTGTCAGCATGTTGCTAGACTGTTAAATTCTGTTGTTTTATCATAATGAAACACATTGGAATTTTAATCATCACTGCTATACACCATGTTCTTAAAGAATTATTTTGGGGTTGTTTTTGTTTTAATGGATAAAATTATTTTTAATGTGTGTGTAATAGATACCTTAATGTGCTACATGTCAGCACTATATTTGAGATATACAGCCTCACTGGTTATTCAGTGAACTGGGATGTTTTTTATTGCAGCAGTAAAGTGAGAAATAATACTGTGTATTCAAGGAATATCAAAGATATTTTCAAAAAATAAATTGCATATTAAGTAATGTACTGTGAAGGGAAGGATAGAAGAGAAAGTATGTAGCACTGCTTCTGATAGTCCAAAGAATTTGGTTTAGGAAACACTGTCTCATATTTACATGTCAGCCTCCAGCAGGATGCAGCTTGACCTGAGGTTGACTCCAGAGTCACAAGCTAAAAGGAACGGTTATGCAACAGAGAGTGGCTAAAATTAACCATGTGAAACCCCAGAAGACTGGGGTGAGGGTACCCAGAAACCATGTAACTGTAAGGAATAATGTTCCCTTCTTTCACTGAAAGAAAAGACTTGCATTATTTCAGTGTCCATCTTTACTGAGCTTAGAGACTATTGTGTTTCAATTTCTAGGCGTAATTTTCTATTTGCCAGCTCATTTATTGCAAAATACAATACTCTTCCTGTTAGATAGAAGTTGTTTAGTGAATGCCCAGGAGCCGTGCATCAATACTAAAGAGAGAGAGAGGGAGAGGAATAAAAATACATTAAAAATATAGCCCAGCTTTTTCTTTGAAACCTCCAACTTTTATTATTATCTCTATTCTGCTCTAGTATTTCTTCAGCAAGTAGAATTCCTTTATATGAGAGAATACTCAGAAGCTGGTGACCAAACACAGATGGGGGGATGATCAGACCCTTTCTTTCATATTTTTTCCCTTTCTGTGGACCACTGCAAAATTACCTGCAGGTCGAGTAGGGCAGAGTTATTTCATCACTTAGGAAGGGGAAGTTGCTCCCCATAAAAATCATCTTTTTCCAGAATCAAGACTGAAAATTTCCAGTAGCTGGTTTGGAGGCCTGTAGCATCTACTGAGAGACCCTGTAAGTTCTTCCAGGATGACAGAAGGACAGAGATCATCCAAGGTGGCTCCTTTGAAACCTGCACTGCCCAAGCAGTTTAGAAATAATAGAAGTTATTGATTGCCCACCAAAAAGCTCGTTTCTTTGCTGAATAACCGGAGCTTCATGACATGTTTGTGCTGGTGCTACATTCCCACAAGCAGTAGCTATGACTTTTGGATTGAAACCTGTGTTTCCAGTTTTGCCCTCAGAAACTGAGGCATTCAGCTTAGCATGTTACATATTAATATTATGGGCTAATCAGAAAAATCTGAAAGGCAGAAAAATAAAATACTGCAAACAAAAATGGCACTTTGTGTGGTCCAAGGATTATGTTACATGAAAAAAACCACTATGATGTCAGAAAACAGTAGTTCAGATTTATGTTAGAAAATAAGCCTAACTAGCAATAAATATAGGAGAAAGAAAGACCACTCAGTCCACTGTTACTTTTAGATGCCATTGCAGGAAGGAAAACCAACAAGATTTAGCAAAGTTTCTTATGATTACAGACATCATGCCTTACTTTTGGACCCAGATTTCACACCCCAGCTTGGAGACCTGTTCTGAGAGTTCTGGATCTTTGCTGGGAAAGTAAAAAGCCTTATAAAAAGGCCAGATGAGAAAGATCGGCGGAAACATCAGAGCTACCCACTTCCTTATTGTCTTTAATAGCTCTTGGAACACGAGGCTTGTGTTATTTCAGCCAGATCTCCCTTACCTCTCCTTTCCTTCCACCAAAAATGTATCTTCCTTCCTTCCTTCCTTCCTTCCTTCCTTCCTTCCTTCCTTCCTTCCTTCCTTCCTTCCTTCCTTCCTTCCTTCCTTCCTTCCTTCCTTCCTTCCCTCCCTCTCTCCCTCTCTCCCTCTCTCCCTTCTTTCTCCTTCAATTTAATAGAAGTCACAGTTATCAAAGCAAGTCGTTATCTTTTGCACACTTCTCTGCACCAATGACCAGCAAGATCAATGAAAATAAAGTTTAAAATAGTTCACAGCTAGTACAGGTCTCAACTGACAAAATCTGTTATGTAGAAAGATGAGGCCTTCAAATATGGCAGATGCAAAACTCTATAACACAGTAAAGCAGAGCCCCTTAATGGAGCACAGGAAGCAAAAACTGCAGCTACAAATAGTCTATCCCCAACACCCTCATCTGTGGAAACCTTACTGCAGTAAAATTAATGCTGATACTTCACTGCAGTACACAGCTCCTGTGTCGGGTTAGCTTTTCTCCAGAATTCAGGTTACTAGTGACTCAGCTTTAGAAAAACAAACTGTTTTTTGTCTTTGCAACACTTTTGTTTGTGTTGAATGTTCTTATGGGTTGCTGTTGATTTTGATTATAAGAGAAGCACAGATATTTCAGCTGAGTTTAGCTTTTTTGGTTCTCTTTCCCAACCAAAAGGAGAGTAACTATTTTCAGGGTCAGAAATAAGTCTTTTGAACAGTACTAAAACCTATGGAGAGAAGGAAGCAATCCTAAAATGGAAAATGTAATTATTCACAATTCAAATGTTTAACTTTATTTCTGGTTTGTGGTTTTTTGTTTGGTTGGTAGTTTTGGTTTGTCGGGGTTTTTTTGGTTTGCTTGTTTTGTTGGTTTGTTTTTTTTTATTGGATGGTTGGGGTTTTTTTGTTTTGTGGGGGGGAGTTTGTGTGTGTTTTTAAAAATGTTGCTTCTTTCTAAGAAGTCTAAGATATTTGTAATGATCATTGTGTGACAAGACACTTTTAAATCCCGTATCTATAGTCAGAGTTTCAAATCTCTAATATGGTAGATTAGAGGCTTCATATAGACTGTAATGTGAAATAAAAACACTTCCTGGAAAATGAATATGATCCAGGGACATTAATAAGCTGAAATTCAAAGAATTCCTGTCAGCAAGACATTTGGGGCTTGGGAATTATTAATTTAAGGAAGTTCTGACAGCAAATTAATGCTTTGTATATAATATAAAGCAGATCTAAAACTCAAGGAATATGCAAATTATAAAGGCAGATGAGAAGAGTTTCAGCAACATAATTGAAAATACAATTAGAAAATAGGGTTTAACATATAAACAATTTGAGCATATAAAGAATTTCAGCATTTTCTTTTCCTTTTCCCTGAATAGTGACTTTACAGCTAAAACTTCCCAGGCTCTGAATTTTAAGCTTCCAAGCATACCTCAGAAAGAAACAGAAGACTAGTTCAAATGAAATCATGACCAGTTTTTATACTGCAAGGTAACAGATGGTATGAACTTTTTGTTCTAGGTCAATAGCAAACTTATTATACAGCTGTCTGCTAGAAGAGCTAACTAAAATATCATAGATAAAAAGGAAAGCTACTGAGGCCACAAAAGCACACTACCATGCCCAGAAGTACCACCTATAAAGAGAAAACACCAAGAGCTTATTTTCATTGGCTGAGATTCCTATGTCAGTTCTAGAGATAACAAATAAGACTCCACAATATTTTGCAGGAAGGAAAACACTGAGTTGAAGAGTTTTTAGAGATGGATTTTTTGGGGAACTCTGTAATTCACATCACCTTTTTAATTCCTGTTGTTGTCCTTGCTTGGAACATCAAAATGAATACACTCTGGCATTTATGACAGATACTGGGTAACAATTAAGGGCTAATGTGACATGATGTCTGTTGTAATGAGAACCTGACCACAGGGAGGTAGGAAGTCCCGTGCAACCAAGTGTCTGTATCGATATACTTGCACTCAAGCCAGGGTTTTTTCCTCATCTAGTAAAAGGCTGCCTTATATGTTCAATTCAAAGGATGAAATCTAAGAGGTGGAAAATGAAGAAGCATTTTTCAATGGTTTTTCTTATTTAATACGTATTTATGTGAAAAGAAATGTCTGAGTATACCACAGCAAATCCTACACACATTTCCGTTTAGAAAAGGAAAGTCTCAGTGTAGCATCTCATTAAAGATTAATATCAAATAGAAATTATTAGTAAACATTTTGATTTCTTGATCCCTTTAGGAAAACTGTCACAGACTTCTTCAAAGACAAATGTTCAAGCTTATTTCTCTATGAAGTATTTTCTAGATTTTGTGATTATAAAATACTGGTAAGGGTTTATTCAAATAATTTGTTTCTTTTATCTGGGTACAATAGTGTAGTGCTGAAATATGCAGACAGCTTCTGAAAAATATTGCTTTGAAAAAAAAATGTAATTCTTCTTTGAGCTCAGAATGAAAATAGAATATTACTTCACAATAATATAAGATTGTTAGGAAATTTTATAAACCTGCATGCTTAATAGCAAATATTTGATAAAGTGCACTTTCATACTCTATTACAAGAGACGTATTTTTTGACTGGAAATCTGCCTGTTTTATTTTTCAAGCCTTCTTCCACCTTAGTCATGAATTTGCAAGGCAATGAAGCTCAGAGTTTGCAATCTTAACAATTACCAGTTTTAAATGGTTTGGGAAAAAATTGCCACACGATTCAAACAATTTCTTTTTGCTGTATGGCTGATGATATGTCTGTGTGTATATACACGTCTGTGTACGTGGGTGGTGGGTGTGACTGTAGCATTTGAGCTGACAACTTCCCCTATGAAGTTAAAGATGTCTGGCTTTCTTTTAAATTGCTTATGACTTGGCCAAAACAGAAATGTTTGGACTGAAATTTTCCACAGTAGGTTTATGCATCAGACGGAATTTTATTCAAAACATTCAGACAAAATGGATCATCTATTTCAGAGAATGAGATTAGGCAAAGTATGTTGTTTTACCAGTTTTAAAGAACATTAGAGAACAGTGTCTCATAAAAGCTGGAACAGAACCCAGAAGCTGTTAGTTGTGCCATCTCTTTGGCAGCAAGTTCCAGAAAAGCCAGCTGCTGAGTGAATGTCTTTGCTTTCTGATCCATATACAGGAGAGTGGGATATTTTTCTACCACACCAGAACTGATGGTACTGCAGGTTAGTTTTATAAATGCTGCAGTTGTGCCTTGCAATTATGACATTTGAATTGAAATACAAGTTATTGTATTCCTTCTAACTCTAAACTTTCTATAATTCTGTGATAGTCTCTATGCATTCCCAGTAACTTGACTAGGCCCAGGGATTTATTTCTGTTACACATCAGAATGAATTCCTAGAATTTGAAATCAATTAAATTCTCAAGAACAGAAATATTAGTTTACATACATTCTAGGTGCATTCTGCATCTTAGTATTACTCATAGATTTATAAAATCATAGAATGATTTGGGTTGGAAGTGACCTTAAATCTTATGTTGTTCCAGACCCTCTACTGTGGGCAGGGACACCTTCCACTAAACCATGTTGATGAAAGACCCATCCAACCTGACCCTGAACACCTCCAGGGATGAGGCATCCACAGCTTCTCTGGGCAATGTGTTCCAGTGTTTCACCACCCTTACAGTAAAGAATTTCTTCCTAAAATCTAATCTAAACCTACCTTCTTTCAGTTTAAAGCCGTTCTCTCTTCTATTGCTTTATGTCCTTGTAAAAATTACCTCACCACCTTTTTTTTCTTTTCTCTTTTCCCACATTTTTGGACTGAGCCCATTCTCTAATGCATCTCAAAAGTCTCACTAAGTCAAACCCCATATAAAATGGTTTTGGGAGAGAGGCTGCTCATCTTTTAGGGGTGAGACATGATTATTTCCTTTCTGGTGTGTTTGCATCAGTCATCACTAATAAAACTGAAGCTGGCTTCTGGTTGACAAATTTGTACCTAACTCCCAACACAGACACTGAAACTTGACAGAAACAATCTGCAGTACTGCCTCTGTTTGCAGAATGTTGTGTCCTAATTAAACACAAGATCTGAGAAGGGTTTTGTTGATTGAGCAATTCGTCAATTACCAAAAAGTAGGTGCAATTCTGTGTCAGAACATATTCCTTCTTTTAATAGCTCTGCCTCCAGCCAGGTGAGTCAACAGCATCCAGTAAAGCCACACATTTATCATAGAATCCCAGAATGATAAAATAGTTTGGATTGGAAGGGACCTTTAAAGGTCATCTTGTCCAACATCGGTTGCAAAGGGCAGTGACATCTCCAACTAGATCTCAATGCTCAGAGCCCCATCCAGCCTGACCTTGAATGTTTCCAGGAATGGAATATTTGCCACATCTCTGGAAAATCTGTTCTAGTGTTTCACCACCCTTGTAAAAATTTTCTTCCTCATATCTAGTCTAAATTTACCCTCCTTTTGTTAAAAACCATTACCCCTTGTCCTATTGTGACATGCTGTGTTATAAAGTTTATCACCAGATTTCTTATAAGTACTTTTTAATTACTGAATGGCTAAAATAAGGTGTCCCTGGAACCTTCTCTACTCCCAACTGAAGAGCCCCAACTCAGCCATTTCTCAAAGGATAAGTGTTCCATCCTTATTATCATCTTGGAGAACTTCCTCTGGATTTGCTCCAACAGGTCAGTGTCCTTCCTGTGCTGGGGTCACCAGAGTTGGACACAGCACTGCAGGTGGGGTCTCAGAAGGGTAGAGAGGCAGAACCACCTCTCTTGCCCAGCTGTCCACGCTGCTTTTGATGCAGCCCAGGAAAACAAAGTATCTTGGCACATTATGAGGCAGGTGTGATTTTGCTGGGAAGCATTTGAATACCAAGATAATAGGCACTATAAAAGGTTATCAACCAAACTCTCATAATTGATACTTGCAAGTGCCATAGTAAGTCTTCTGGTGTTTACATTTTTATCTTGTATTAAAGGCTGCTTCCTTTGAACTAAAAATATAACTAGTGGCTAATAAAAGAGCATATTAGATTATTCACAGTGTAAATTCCTATGGTACAAATTAACTAAGATGTGTCAGCTGAGGTTCAGACTTGAGTTTAATGTGATAGTGAGGGAATTTGCAGCCGACATCAAAAGTTCTGATAGTATCAAAATAACTGAAAACTCATAAACAAATCTTGTAAATTCTTTTTCTCTATATACAGTTATTTTAAAATTCAGATGAAAAGATAATTAAGATAATATATCTAAATATAGATTATATCTATGACTAGAAGCAGAGCAAGTGATTTATTTTCCTATGTTACTCAGGCTGCTTAATTGGATTCAAACTCTCTTCTATTATATTTTGATATATTCCATATATAGTGTTCTCCCATGGAATTTCTATTCATCAACATTATGAATAGCTTTGTATTTCTTAATAATATTTCTGTTAAAATACAACTTTGGATTTGTGCAGAAAACCTTTATTCAATCAGGTTATTCGTTCAAGTTTGTTTGTACCAGACACACAGCGGACTCCTCACCATCCGTGGAGGAGATCAAGAAACAACTGGACATGGCACTCAGTGCTGTGGTTTAGTTGACATGATGGTGTTCAGTTAAAGGTTGGACTCAATGATCTTAGAGTTTTTTTTCCAACCTAATTGATTCTGTGATTCTGTGAAAGACAAATACTATTGAAATTATTCTAGAGCAGACTACCTATTTACAATAAAGAACACATTGTAACCACCACCTTTCTCACCTCACAGCTGGACATTAATAGAATTTAATAGGCACATAGTACTAGAGAATCCAACCTGTCAAGTGTGAGGGCTGTGCAGGATCTCAGGGTTGTAACGTATGCTGTCGTGATCTTTAATCAGCTACCAGGACTCTGCAAAATCTGAAAACTGAATTATTTTTATTTTTGAGTGGAAGGCAGCAAACTGTGCCACATAGAAATTACAGGCAACATCAGAATAAAGAGAAGACAAATTATGAAGACCACTTCTGTAAAAACCTGTTCCAGAAAAAGAATTTGAGGGCTATGCTTGAGTGAGGTAAAGAAGAGATTAGGTTTTCTGTGTTAGCAGTCATCTGCGTGTACCTATGTCTGCCTCTGGGTACAACTAATTGGAAGATCAGAATTTATTTGGCTTCTTTTGAGATATAGAGCTAGCATTAACCAAATTGTACATGATAAACGCTATAAAAAACTATTTTTTACTCTATTCCAGTGAATACTTCTGAAATTACCTAAAGGTGATAATGCTGACTTAAAAAACACATAAGAGGTGTAGCATAGACAGTTATGACATGGGTTCACCTTAAGAAATTGTTCCAAAATTTCTCACTTAGCAGTGACCCAGGGCTGGGGATAATTTAGCATGAAAGCCTAAGACTCAGAAAAAATTAGGGAATGCAATAAGGTTTCTCTAAACCAATCTACAACCTAACAGTGTCTCACAGACTATAGCATTTTTCCCTAATTAGGTCAGCATCCCACAGCATGAGATGTGCAGTTCTTACCCTGACTCATTGCACTTCAGTGACCCATTTCAAATCAACAGAGAATGTACTCATGCCTTGTATCAGCTAAACAAGTTGGACTGCATTTTCAAACAGTTCATCTTTCTACATTTCATTTTTAGAATGCAAAAAATCTCAGATTTCTCTCTTCTGTTTTACAGTTAACCAGAAATTAGAGACTGAAGAGGTGATTGTGTTACAGCTAAGCCACTATTGAGCTTTTGCCATCTTTTATTCCAGATCCTCAGGTACTCTAAATGTTCTGCCCCAGGTAGCTTGACAGTCTGTCCTGCCATTTTATCCTAGATTTTTCCCAACTCAGAGAGATTTAATTAACTTAATCCAGCAGGTTTTAGTTTGTGAGATAGACCTCTGAGGGGTGGTGAACAAATAAACTTTTCATATAAAAAGTGAGATTATTGCCATAAACTTAAATTTGCTGCATAATAGTCCTTTTTCTTCAATTAAGCAAGCACAAAATTTTATAAACTGAAGTATGTTTTAATTTGGTACCTTAATTAGTACCTTTCTTAACAGTATTTACAGTCTTAAAGTAAGAGAATGTTAAGATAAGTAGTAAAAGGAATAGAAATGGCAACAGTATTTACTACCTCTACTACAATTACTACTGCTACAGCTAATAATATTATATTGGATGTCACTCTTTACTGAATTCAGAGATCAGGATTTGAACTGGAAGTTCTTCATTGATTTCAGAGCTACTTGTGGTTTCTATTAGCTGGGGAGCTGCCCCTGAACTTCACAATCAGCTCCCAGTGCTTCACTCATTGCTCATTAGTGGAATACTTAGCACTGAAGGCAGCAGGATCACTCAGAGGATATAAAAGCTGTGGAGTTTGTCTCTCTCATCATGTTGTCATTGATCACAATAGGCTAAACAATTTTTTGTTGTGCCTTTACCCTTAGACAGGTGCCTGTGACTTGACACCAAGTACTGAACATAAAGTATGTCTGTCGTTTGTTTTTGAAGCCAGGCATAATGCCTACTTCTTGTGTTTTAATAAAGATGGTATGCACACTAAATTAGCCAAATATTTCGTATTAGAACAATAATGTTATCATAATGCTGCATTACAATGCCTTTGATTCTCCTGTCACTCACACAAATGCAGACAGCTAATGAATTAAATAGGATGACATTACCTTATCATAAGTATACCAAAAATTATTCATGCTACATGAACATAAAGTGTCAAGTGTTATCATAAATTTTAGTAATGATGGCAACTTTTCATTGTGTTAAAGCGAAAATGTTTTTATATTGATCTTAGTAAATGCAAGCATGTTACACTTAGACAACTACAAGGTAAGTGTAGAAGAAAGCAAGATGGGAAGAAAAAGAGGTTTTTCTAAAACTGTTGAATAATGTTTTACCTCTCCCACGAATGAGCTGAAGCAAAATTTCTCACTGTGCTTAAACTTAGACCCAATGTGAGACCAGATTCATGATAGGGAATGAAAACATATGGGTTTTAAAAGTTTAAAGATTTTTGACACAATGGACCTTGCATGCAAAGATTTATGATTTTTAAAATTATGCATACTCTCCAGAAATTGAGTGTTAATACAGTGATAGCAATTTTGTGTTGCAGATGAACAGTATGTAGCATTCTGCTTGTCATTCTGAAGTGTTTTCTTCAAGACTTAACTGATGTGAATCTCTGTGTTTAACTCACCTACTTTCTACTGAAGTAATTGAAACAGTGGAAAAAACAGCACAACACTGTGGAAAAAAAAGCCAGGAAAAGTTCCTTTCTCAGGATGTGAGAACTCTGACTCATGACCACAAGTTGTATAATCAAAGTGTCTGGGTCAGAAAACACATCCATGTCAATAATCTCATTGTGAGCTGTCTCAGAAGACTGTGTGTGCTTAAAGCTATAGAAGTTCATGCACAGCAATGTGGGTGACAAGCTGCAGCCTAATCCATGAAGTGTTCTCTGAACGAAGTATAGATTTAGGGAACCGCAAGCAGAAATAAATACTACTGGTTCATTACTCTTACTATTTAAGACAAAATTTAAGCCAATTCAATCAATTTTTGGATAGACTGTACTAACCTTAAAGCTGTGAGTTTAGGCCAGTCTTGGATCCTTATTACACTTGCAGAATGACTGTAACACACAAAGCATGCTGGCCAAGGGATGCAAGTCTTCCTGCAGAACTGGAATGGCACTGGCTCCTTCCCTTCTCCCAGAAAAAAAAGTTTACTGTTCAGCAACCAGCAATTGTGCTCAAGTACAAGAATCTCTATTCCTTCATGCATACTCTTGCTTGTCACTGACCTTGATAAGCTCTTAGCTTCCACAGTACTTTCTAGCAGAGCTTCACGGCTAATTGTGTAGGAAATGCTTTCACTTCTAAGTATTGATTTTCCTACCTTTCTATTTTGCTGAATATTCCTTATTTCTCTATTATGGAAAAAGACAAATTCAAGTTCCTTTGGTACCTTCTCCATCACGACTCATTTTGTCTTTCTTTTTTTTTCTGAATTAAACACTGTTCTTTCAGCCTCTACTGCTACAAGAGCTTTCCCATACCTCTGTTCTTCTCATGATTATATGGCAGAAAGAAAGCTGGTGATCTGAGTGTGTCCCTTGGGGTGATCAGCCCAAGGGATCAGCATTAACTAAGGAGAAGGAATAATGAACTGAGACACAGGGTTGTACGTTTAAAATAAGTTCTATATTTCCATCTCTTTTCTACCTTTTAAAACCCTAGATTTTAAATACAATTGCACTATAATACAACTAAGAAAAGTAATGCGTTTTTAAACTGATAAAGACCCTGCCTAAGGCAACATTGAAGTTCTTGAATTGAATAAGTGCTTTGGGCTATAAAATATTTATTCATGCATTTAACTCAACAAGACATTTTCTAGCGCTTTACAACAGAAACAAAATGAGACAGTCTATTGTGATTACTTCATATGTGGCTTTAAACCTGAACATGGTAAGTGTTAACATTGGTTATTTTTATTAAATTACTAAAAATTCCATATTCAAACAGAGATTAAAAATGCTTCGATTTTAAGCACAAAATAAAACATCAAACTTTCAAATACCTTGTAGGCATATTTGATAAACATGCAAAATATCCCAAATTTCTCTTTGTGTCTAGAATATATTCATCCTTGTCATGGTTTAACCCCAGTCTGCAACTAAGCTCCACACAACCGATCACTCACTTCTCTTTTGTCAGGTTGGGGGATAGAGAGTTGGAAAGATTAACAGTGAGAAAACTTGTGGGTTGAGATAAACACAGTTCAATAGGTAAAGCAAAAGCCACATATGCAAGCAAAGCAAAACAGGGAATTCATTTCCTACTTCCCATGGTTGGGCAGCCATCTACAGGAAAACAGAGCTCCAAGCATACATAATGGTGACTTGGAATGACAAATACCATCACTCTGAGTATTACCTTTTCTCCTCCTTCTTCCCCTAGCTGTAAATGTCAGCTGGAGTTACACCATGGAAAAAAAAGTCAAACTTCATCTGCAAGGCCTAGAGTTATTCCCTAAGAGTTGTAACTTCTTCCATATTGGAAAGACATGCACAGTCTGCAGTGCTTCTTTCCTCTGTTTAAAATGTCACAGTTTAAAATATGGATAATTAAATCCTTTCATCACTCACTTTCTGCTAATTTAATGAGCATGTGGTTAAAAATGGATAATTTTGAAATTTGTCAATTTATCCAGGTCAGTTTCTCCAGACAACTCAGGAACAGCATTTAGATATGACCACCGTCCTTTTGAAGAAGTGGTTCAGCTCTTTCAGAGCTCTTTTTTACTGATTTTCAAAGCTTAGAGTGTCACAGAATTCTATATCACAGAATTTTATCTGTTGCTCTTAAAATAAAACATTTTAAGCCTGCTGAGGTGATCAATCAGCAGCCATGGCCTGAAATCCTAGTTTTATTTGAATAAAATGCTCTCTAATACACATAAAAATGAGCTGTGGGTGCCTAGACACAGATGAAGAATTGTCAAAATATGTCATTAGAGACATTAACGCCATACAATTCTATCTTGGAATTCACATGCTTTCTAGAGATGCACACAGGCTCTTGACCAAGAAAAACACCAGGTTTTTCTTGCAGTTGCATCCATCTCTATCTTTCTTCTGTCTCATGATCAGAGAATTTCAACACTATCAGATCAGCTACCTCTCCAATCTGGTTTTGGGTCCTGATCCCGCGGTGTTAGTGTGACAGCTAATTAACTCTGAAGCTTTCTCTCAAAGTGAGTCAGCTATTTTTTTTCTGAAACAAGTCCACTTGGTTGAGGCTGTGGAGATTATTAATCTCCAACAAAAATTGGGTGGGTTCATGTGTGCATGTACAGCATAGATGGGCAGATAAACTTCCTCTGGCTTTGTGCAGTTTAACATTTGCACTCTTACTGCACTCTAATGATACAACACTTCACCACCACCCCCAAATCTCTGTGCTTCAAGCTGCCACACTGAAGCATTTGAACAGAAGGGAGTAATGGATGTTAACCTCTCTGTCACAATCAGAAAGGTCACAGGGAGTCCCAAGGCAAGGGAGATACAGTGCAGCTGCAATTGTTCAGCTCTAGGCAGAGCCTGTAACAGGAAAGGCATAACTTTCCTGCAACAGTCTGAGAGCCTTCCAGCAGGGCATGCATGCCAGAAATATTGGCCTAGCATCAGAAGTCACTGTTCTCTCTCCTTCTCTCTCTTTTATTTCCCAATTTTGTTAGCTTTTAATGCAAATTTTACATTATGGGTACTACCAGTACTGAAGGTGTTGAATGTCCATTTTGGTTAATCGCTGTTGCTTCCTTCTTTTTTCTATTTTACACTCAGCACAAAACTCCCATGGTGCTTCCTAGTTGCAAAATAATAGATTTACTTAATTTAAAAAATCCCTTTTGGTTTGCTACTAGTTTTTTTGCATGCTACAAAGTTCTCTTTTCTGCTCTCATAATTGTCATTGAATATCAAAGCCCTCTCTGTTCACCTGAGCAAGTATCCATATTGGAACCTACTTTATTAATTTTTTAATGATTTTCTTAACCCAGGAAGACTCTTTTGATGGCTTTTCCAGAAGTGATGACTTATGTAATTTCCTCAAATCTACAGGGCAAATTGTAACAGGGAGTAGAGGCAAACCTTCATATACTTTTTCAAAGGGGTCACAAAATATTATTGTGTATTTTGTCCAACCTATTTTCTATAGGAATTTTAATTTTAGAACAACTTTGTGAAAGTGCTATAATATTGTTTGCTAATCACTCATGATTTATGGTCAGTCTTAATGTGCAAAATTCACATCAATTAATTCTTGCTCAAAGATTTACCTATTTTGAAGCACTAATAAATTCAGCTGAAGATCACTTTTAGGATAATTTTGTGCTATTTATCATTAGTTATCCTTAATGAGCTGTGATACAGAAGCCTCTTTTGAAGCTGAACCTCAATACCTACAAAGACATGTTTTGAAAGAGCTGTCTCCTTTTTTTACAGTGAGAAATATAAGTTCAGGTCTCCTTTTTCAAAGATGAGCTTGATCTGGATTCTAATTGCATTCAAAAATAATTATTTAGAAAAAATCTGAAATACTTTAAAATTCTCTTTGACTATAAACTCTGTGATAGAATTGGTTATTTCTTAGACCAATGTGGTTTTGGACGTTATCTATCTAGTTACAGTGACATTAAAGACCAAGTAATAACAGTTTTATTTTGATAACTTGTGGGTTCTATATATTACTTAGGTATTGATATTGATATAAGACAGACTGAATCTTGCAGGTGCAAATATAACAGTAATAACTGTGGATAGGATTTAGTCAGCTTGGTTTTTTTAATAAGAAACATTAACTTATATGGGATCCATTCATATCTTCTCTTGAAGACTGCAGCTAAATGAACAAAATCATCATCCTTTTTTTTTTTTTATTGGGACATTTGTCTTTAAACTTTCAATTTTCAAAAATTAATTCTTGTTCTCTAAACCCAAACATTTTTAAAATAACAAACAGTTGAAGTGAACAACAAGGAAAGTTTCAGGTGATGTAAAGAGAACTTTAATTCAGGTACTTACAGTGTGAGTTAGTCCCAGAAACGAGCTCTTCTGGATCATACACTGGGGAGAGTGCATTTTTCATTGATAGGTCTGACTCCACACTATCCCACAGACTGATACTAAAACAAGTTAATATATACACACATGTTTAATATCTATTAGTTTTTAAGCATTTTCCCCTGCAGTTACTCTTACAAGGTCAAAAATTCATTCATTTTAGCCCTATAAGGCTCATTTCTATGTGCATTGTCTTCTGTGTTGTTGCATATATAGATGTGAGTCCTGGGAGGACTGCAAGTCCTAGAATAAAATGTATTTCAAGCTGTTAGAAGAAAAAAATCCATTTTTATTCCTCTTTTGTGACTACGAATCTGAGAAACATCTTAAGACAAAATTCTAAGGTCTTTTCATGAAGAGAAATTCTGGTCTGTTATTCTTATCCTGAAAAAGCTGGATGACTTTTCAAAGCCACTTTTTGCAATTGCACCTAGTAGTCATGTAAAATAGTGTTGCATTCATAAATCACTTTTTTTGACTCATATAATGGCTTATTTTAAGTTGCTGAAGGGAATGTCTTGAAGTTCTGTGTAGTTTCTATCAGCCCTCCCTCGAGATAATTGTGGTGTGGGATTTACGCATTAGAGCAGAGGGCAGACTAGAATTTCCATGGAAGATGCTCCCTTTGGTAATGGCACAGCCATTGACAAACACACCACTGCTAGGATTATGGCAAGGGATTCAAATATATCTCAATAAATGTCAGAATGTTGCTGCCTTCTGGTGTCCTTCCTAACATTTAGTCATGTTTCACTTATTTCTTTCTGTGTGGAAAAGGTGGTGTTTTGGTTTTTTTCACCCTCCTCAGAGGGAGTTGTGTCCAGCTAAGGTTATTTGCAAAGCAGATGAAAAAGAGGAATTCTTTATGGAATGTGTCAAGGCTTTGTTTCATTCAACCTGCAATATGTATGTATCTACTCTCTTGTAGATTCATTAGATTATTTTATACTGGAATACATGTCTTGGAAAAAGTACCTAAAAGATGTTCCATATTGCAGCTGAAATCCCTCATATAGTTTATATTTTTCATATTTCTATCATAGCATCATTTCAGAATCCATGATTTAGTCTACTGTTTGTAGTAGGCTGAGTGCAGAGGCTGCACTGACAGATCACTAAAAGTATAATTCCAGCAACTGAAATAAAAGCAAGACTCAAAGTCCAACTGATCAGTGGAAACAGCAGCAAGGAGAGAGTGCTGTGGAAGCAGCCTCTCCTGACAGGAGTGGAATGATAGCCCCCTTTCTCCCAAGGTTTTGGATTTCTGTTCTTACTTTCATTTGACAAAATTATATCATGGCACGATGCAGTGTCTGGGAATAGTAATGCCTCACTGGATTTTTCCTAACTTCTGCTCAGATTTCCTATGTAACAACAGCAACACTGTTGCGTTAATTTCTATGGCCAGTAGTAAAATACAGTGTATAGTGGGAATTATATTTTCAACTGGCTGAGGAAGAGACATTGAAATTACATCAATAGTACTCATAAGGCTGCTATGCTTGGAACATAGACCATTTCATAACACACTTTTAAAGTTATAAAATGATTTAGGAAGGAAAAGAGAGCCAAAGGGCAGAGGGGAGGGAACAGACTGAACAGGATGAACACGTTAGGGGTTAGGCAGAAACTGTAGATATGCACAGACAGTTCTACCAAGGAGAGCCACCCATGGGTGCCCAAAGAGATAAAAGTGTCTATCACCTAATGAAAAGTTGTGTTACTCAAGGTCCCCAATAACTGGAAAAAAGCAGATATTGTTTCCATCCAAAGAACAGCCAGAAGGAAATAGGAAAGTGTGAAATAGAGATGTGTGGGCCTCACCTCAGTCCCTGATCAGGAAACATGTCCTCTTGGAATTAATTTCCAAGAAACAAAAAAAATCAAATCAGTCACTGTTGGTTTAGTAGGGCAAAAGGTACTTGACCCTACTGCTTATTTTTTATCTGAAGAAAAAACCAAATATATGCCTGAGAGGAAAGTGGGTTAATGCACCCTGAGTCTGAGCAATGCTTTGGAAACTGGCTTCCAGGCATTTCTTAGTTGGAGACAGAGGAGTTGTGGGCTGTAGAAATGGACTGTTTCACTGTTTGAAAATCAGCTGTACTGCCAACCTGCCAAGCTCATTGTGCAGTAATCAATAGCTTGATGTTCATTTGGCAGAGGTACAGAGCTATCCTAGGGTCAATACTGGAGCTGGTATTATTCAATATCTTCATCAGCAGCCTGGATGATGTGACATAATACACTCTCAGCAAATTTATGGATGATGGTACATCAAGGAGAAAATGGATTGAAATGCCAAATGGCAGGATTTTGATTCAGCAGGACCACAGGAAAATACAAAAATGGACCAGATGTAGCCTCATGGTGTTCAATATGAAAAGTAAAAATATCTCAGCCCTAAGAAAAATAACTGTAAATCTTCACAGGCTGGGTACTGACTGACTGAGTAGCAAACCTGTAGAAGACAACCTGAGCAGTCAGAGTGGATGCCAGTTTGAATAACAGCCAATATTTTGCTCTCATTTCAGATAAGACAAACCTCACAAACCAGTTTAGATGAAACTCAGAGAAACATTAACGAGAATATTGCCAGTGGATCAAAGAAAATTTGTGTAGTTGTTATTTCCCTTTTTGTAACTAGTGAGTTCACACCTGAAATTCATCTTCTTTTGGGCCATTTCAGGAATGACACTGAGAAAACAAGAGCGTCCAGTAGATTACTGTCAAGATAGTCAAGAACCTCAAGCAAAACTCAGGAACTGTCATGATTGTTGATAAATGTGTAGTTTGACATAATGTTGATACAGCATATACTGGTTTCATTATCTCATGTTTACAACGTATATTTGAAGATTTTTTTAAATTACTGACCTGAATTTCAGGGATGACCATTCTCAGAGTCAGAGATTTTTACACAGAAATTGAAAAGGTATGACCTCTCATGCCTTTCCCAGACTATCCCAGCTGGAGAGCAATTGTTTTCAAAGATAATGTGAATAGAGTTCTTCACTCCTGAAAAAGTTTTAAGGTGTCAAGAATCTCATATAGGGAGTTTTCAAGGTGTTTTGTATCTTTATTTTTCACTGCACACAGATAAGATGTCTTTTTAAAGTAATCATTGATTTTTGTGCAGTTACAAATGATACCTTTAGTGCTTGTCTTAATTTAGCCTTTTTCTGGATCTGTAGGTGTGATTTTTCATCTATAATGATGTGCTACAAGGATATGCAGATGACTGCTTCCAGAAAACAATGTAATAAAGTGCCTGACATTACAGCTAGTGCCTTCAATTCAGTGCAATTCCTAAGCATGAAGTTGCATCAACAAAAGAGTGACCTGGTTTAGCTTAAAAAGCAAGTCTAGCTGTACAGAGTTCTTTGAAAAATCTGGGTCTTATTTTTACCATATGGATAGCGTATATAAAAGAAAATACCATAGTCATGCTGAGAGTGGCCTATTTTGCAGTGTGCCTGGATACTGGAACTGCTCAGCAGGGCCACTTAGATACTGTGATTCTCTTCTCAGCAAAGTGAATGATCTTGGCATAGGATGTGTAGATGATAACTGCAGGCTCTGTATTCATGGCTGCAGTATTTGGACCACCAATTGTGTTGCTGCCAGAGCGGGCACCAAATTTAGCTCTAAGTGGTCTGCAAGCCAAGGTAGGACTTGCTGCATATCTTGCACGTAGCTCTATGTATTCATTCTTCCCTTGACTGTTGGTCATTATGTATTCAGTTGCTATGATGAACATAGTGCTCTTCACTTCTTGTCTGAACATCTTGTTCTCTCTATAAGGTTCCAGACCTGTTGGGAAATCAGCCAGAGATGCTGAAGCTCTCCCCTTTGGAATTTAATGTGCTGTGTTATGCAGCACATTGTGTGCATCTGTGCAGGCTGAAGGCACCCCACTTGGGACTTTGGTGCTTTAAAGGCTTATAAAAATAGGGTGGCTGATTTTTCCTTCACAAGTCATGACAACAATGTGGCAGTGTAATCTCAGGGAGGTGATTTCTCACTCCTACAGAAGCCTGATGTAATACCCAACATACTGTATTGATGAGTCTGATAATACTTTAGTGTGTAACCTGGTGCCAGGGAGTTAAAAATTTACTGTGCCTCTTCACCTGGAGGTGTGTTTGGTGCTGTTCTCCTTGATTACTTGGACACAATCTTGCCGTGGCTGTCTGTGAGATACTTGTCCATATGTGTGAAAAATTGTGCTGATAATTCTGCAGTAATTTGCTTCTGGTTAATTTTAAGATAAATTAAGATAAATGAGGGGAAAAAATCCCATCAATGATTCTGGCAAAGAAGGTACCTCAAAAATCGGAAAGACAAATAATCATTCAAATGGTCCAAAACCAGATCTTCCAAACAATTAGAAATACATATATTAGTTCCTTGGTTTTGATGTTGTCCTCCATGTACTCTAAAAATACAGAAGAAATGACATGAAGTGTGGATGAGAGGAAGTAGCATAGATTAGTATTTAAACTACAATATAATGATTTTAAAGAGAACTAAAAGATTCTCAAACAATGGGGACCAGCTGATTGAGTTGCCCTGTATTGCTTTGAAAATGTAGTTAAAAATTGACAAGCACTTAGGAGCATAATTCTGAGAAAGGAAGAGACATTTAAGCTGTTTAAGCTGTTTCTTTCAGGTTCTTAAATAATAAAACACAAAATTTATTTTTAAAAATATGCTATTCCTGAACCTCAATACAATAATGAAATCTACCCGCTGATTTTGTTTTTACACTACTCAAAATCTTAATCAAATAAAGAAGGAATAGGAGATCTTTTACTTAAGGAGATTAGACCTTTAATTCATCCGTAATGTATAATTTGCTCTGTTGGAAATTAGTGCTAGTAAAGTTGGTACTATCGGGACATTGGTCATTCAATTTCAAAGTGGACAAGAACTGACTTGGAACATGGTCATAAAGCAAATAGCATTTTAATATACCCTATAAATGTATATGTAATTGTCTAGGATTACACAGGTTTTGTGGCAGGAACCTCTGATAGGGATGTCACCGTACTTATACTAGGTTTTATGTGTCTCACAATTTAGAACTACTAAATATTTTCCACAGTGACAGGATACAACTCCCCAGCTTTGGCAGGCAGTTCTTGTCTCACCACCAGTCCCATGGAATGCAGAGGCTGTATCCCACGCCATGGGGAGACCTATTTCATGACAGGTCATTCATGTCAGGTCATGTTATCCAAATTTCCTATAAAAGACAGAAAAGAGGGACAAAAGAACCTGTTTTTCCCTAACATTCTTTTAGATTAAAATTCAAGTGTTCATGAGCTATAATCTAAAAAACTATTGTCTTCAGTTTAGGAAAAAACTCCAAAGGTCAATTTAGTTGGCTTTTCCCATGTATTTTCTGTGAGATACATTCAATATGGCCTCATTTACAATTCCTGGTCTCCTGCCCATCTGCCTTGTATGTATGCCCACATGCATGTTTGCTCCTTTGTTCTCTTTTGGGGTGAGCCACAGGCACCTTGTGAGGTAAAATCTGCCTGCCGTTCTGGGGATAATTTTCTGCTGTGATTTCTTGCAACCAGAGATACAGGTAAGACTGCAGCTTGCTATCCCAGTAGGTTTTTTCCCCTCGGTCTCTCCCACACATCCTCCAGCCATACCATGGGATGTACAATAGAGACCTGCTGGCCATGCTACTGAAGAAAGGAGATATTGTGAGGGCCTGCTGTGCTCTGGGTGGATATGGTTCAATGTAGGGCATGTGGACAGATTAAGACCTTTCAAAGACAGGAATATTAGAAAATCTGAAATGCTGGATACAAAGATCAAACTATTAGTCAACAGTGCAACTCTGAAAGAGAAATATAGCATTCAGTTAGAAGAGCTTTTTTCCCATCCATGGAAATTTTGTCACTAGCATCATAATTACAAAAATGAGCTCAATATAGCTACTGAAATCATGAAGGATTAAGTGAAATGGTATGTTTCTGTAGGCAATAATTACAATTATTGTAGATCTAACTTCAGGGGTTATGATCTTGTCATGTACTCAGAATCACTTTAGCTGTCTACTGGGAGTTGGAACCTCAAGTAAAAAGTCAATACAGCTCTAATTCTGTAATTGTAGCTGAACATCTTTCCTCAGCATCACTACTGAGCATTGATTATCAGTGAGGCTTTAAGCATTGGTAGAGTTTTCCTAATCATATGGTTACTATTTATTCCTGGACAATTTGTGAAAAAGTGAACTGGATTCTTAGAAATCAGGTTCACTAGTATAGATTAATTTAAAGGAAGTGTTCATATGTATAGTCTTGCGGCTGGAATAGCAGCTCCAAAATAGCAGTCATGAAAAATTCTAAAGGGATGAGTGATTTACCCCACTGAACAAGAAAAAGGCACAAAAGGTGGAAATATTTTTTGTAAGGATAAAAGGAGACAGTGTGGCAGAGTGTAGGGATCAGAGCTGGAGATGGAGGTGAGAGCCATGACCATTGTAGAAAGGATATTGTGCAGAATTTCAAAAGGAAGGACATAGAGTAAGAACCTGATGCAGAATAAAGCATGGAACTACAGAAAAAAAAAAAAAAAAAAGAAAATTTTTGTTCTACAGAAATATTGCAGCAGTCAATTAAGGCTTGAATATATGTAGGTCAATACGCAAAATAAAACACTGAGAAAGAAGGAAGGCCAGCTTGGGAAATGAAAAGAAAAGTAAAGGGAAGCAAGAGCTGAATTCGTAAGAGATGTGTAAATTTGTGAGGATGGAAGTGAAAGCATGAACGTGAAGGGAAATGAACAATGAGGATTAATATTTACTTTGCAGTCTAGTCTTAGTGATTGATTAAAGGAAGGGAAAATACTGAAAAATATATAGAGATATGTCTTCTGAAGTTCAATTTTAGAGTTTCTATTTTAGTGATTTCTAAAAGTTAGAACGGTAATCTGAGGCAAGACAATAACATGAATCCTGATTAAACACAAAGCAATGACAGAAGTCAAGTTGAAAAAAGACAGTGGCTGAATACAAAACTCATCATTTTCTGAGCTCCCCCTTCCTCTGCTTTGCATATGCAAGTTACAAAACTTGTGCTAACAGCAAGCCCAGGTAATTTGAGGTTGTTGGTTTATCTATGAATCTAGGGTATTGGATCAGAAATCAAGATTTATATATATATATATATATATATATATATATATATACACACAAAATCTGTTTATTTATTTCTAACTAACCAAGAAATAGCATGGCATCATTGCAGAAGATGACTTTGGCAACTAGCCAGATTTAGATTGTGTTAATGCAACTTCTGAAAGTGATTGTCATAAATAGGGAGAGATCATATTAGGAGAGAGCAAGAAATAAAGGAAGAAAAGGCCAAATTCTTTCTGCTGCTGCTGCTCCAGGTGCTGAAGAGAGACAAGGCAGATCTGCAATGGATGTCCCCCCCAGCTGCTCTGAGGTTGTTATTGCCCTATTTTATTTCAGGGATGAGTTTAAGTGGACATGGACTGTGAATAGAGTGCCTTGGGAAACCTTAAAAAGTGGAAACATACAAATTAAAATGATTATAATTTTTGCCATTGAAATAAAAATTATAAGGGTGTGTCCCACCGTCCGAAAATGTCTTCTGACAAATGACTCATGACCACCTACAGCAGATAGAAAGTCTATTCCTTGTTAGGGAATGCTATGGACTTGGTCCCTGCCAGTACCTATTTCTGGTTCATAACTTCTTCAAAAGGCAAAATGAAGACACTTAAAAATCCTGATACTTCTCTACCACAGCCATTCAGGTAAGACTGAGAGACAGATCAGGACAAATGGTTGCTTTTTCAGGGGGAGTAGATAGAAATATCTGTGTTTTTACATCAATACTTTGGTAGTGATGAGAGAAAACTACTGATTTGCCTTGGGCATATGACATAAACCAAAATTATTTGGGAGGGATACTTTCACAGCACAAACTCCTCAGAGCACAGAGCATTTGAAAGGCTGTGTTTTCATTGACATTCCATTAGTGCCAACAGAAGCTGTACTTGTAACTCCCTGTGTAATTTGAGAAACTTCAATAAAAACTGTAAAGAACCTGTCGCCTTCCTGACTTTTCAGAAATCTTTTATGCAACTCAGATTTTACTTCACAATTTCAGCTGCTGCTTTTTCTTTTTTGCTAAAAATCTATGCAGTTATTTTACTGTAAACAAAATTGAAAAGGCCAATTTTCTTCTGACTAAGCTTGATTAACTTTTTGTCTCTACCCTAGTAAAATTGATTTCCTGTACAGAAAGATTTAACAAATTATATTAATTTAAATACACTCAAAGCCATGATGTTTATTAACGATACAGCAAATGTGCCTCTCAGCTTGCAAGATGTAACTACTTAATCTTGCAGTGCTCTGCTGGACTGCATGCCAAAAGCAAATACATGCTCCATGAATTCTATAAAATTTGTAATAGCTACTTCCCATTACTCATTATGACTGTAGCTAATGTCAAAACAGAAGTTTAGAGGCAATTTTATGGAGATGCAGAAATCGTGGTGAGAAGTTGGTATGAGCTACAGCCTGTGCCTAGCAGGTAACAGCACCATTGACAGGAGCAAGGGGATAATCATGGGCTGGTAGAGGTTTCAGCTGGGGACCTCTTCCGTCCCAGAATTTCTCTCTTCTTTCCAAATCTCTGGGAGAAAATGGATCCAGGCTTTTCTTACCCTTTGCAGATGTTTGAAATAGTGAGAATTGCTGAAAGGGGGGATATGTCTGAGTGAAGCAAGGAGGGATGGACCTTTTACTTGTGCCAGAGCATCAATCTTCATGACTTGGAGAAGAAGTTGTTGGTGTCTGAGCTGAAGAGCTGAAAGATGGGAAAGATGCTTTTATTTTAAAATGGTATTGCACACTTTCCATTTGTAGCCACGAAACACCAAATATCATCAAACTAATGTTTATGCCTTAGTACTATTAGACGCTTGACATTGCCATCCTGGAGAAAATATTTTGGATTACATAGTAAATTTTTGGTTATTTAAGGCCTTGAACAATTTCACTGTATGTGTTTTTTTGGGGGGTGGAGGGAGCCTTTTTCTTTTTGAAAGGATGGTTAGGGCTTCAAAAGTGAATTCTGAACTGCATGTACATTAAGTGGTTAAAGAGATTACAGGTTCTCATGCAGAGGAAAGATTACCTGACTAGGAGGGAAAAAAAAACCAAGCAAACAACAAAAAACTATATATAATGGAAATTTCTATTAATGCTCAGCCAAAGCAGGACCAATGACTATAACTTGACCCAGTGATACTTCCATTTGTTCTCTCATTTTAGTAGGATTCAGTCTAATGGGATTTCCATACTGCCTAGTTGTGAGGTCAAAACTATAAGCTTCCCTTTATCTGTGAAAACTGGCATTTTTCATTTTCTTTTTGAAATAGTGGTTTGAAGCTATATTGTATGTAATAAAGGCCTTCTGTATTGTTTTCCAGAGATAGCCAGAGCCCACTACCCTAGGGAGTGACCTCTATGTTTACTTCTGAAAGTATTTTGTTATCCTGAAATACAACTTGGTGTGTAGGAATGTCAGTTTCTGTTACAACTGAGTCAGAATGTTGACAGTTTCACACTTCTACTGTTTCTGCTTGCTATTGCTGCTAAAATAAAATATTAAAAAGTAGGTGAGATGTCATAAGTTTCACACTCAGAGAAGGTTGGACAAAGCCTTGTCTCTGGGTTTGTAAATGCTCACACAGAACCATCAACATATCTTGAATGCTTCCATTGCAGAGGCTTTGCTTCTGGTCTGACAAAGTCAGAAACTGAATCATGTTGTGCATGAACATTTTGCACTCAGTGAAAATACAGGCAGTTCACCAAAATCAGGAGTGACTGGGATTTTATTGATTAAGGAAGATTAGTTGTTTAAGGCAGAGCTGTGCAATACACGCCTGGAGGTAAGTACTGCTACAGGTTAACCATGCTTAGGTGAGAGCTGGTGAGTGAAAGGATTTCCTGTTAAGTAAATGGCCTTTCAGGAAACATTTGGATGAGAGCAACGAGATCCTGTGGAACCTCTACAATCCACTTGGTTCTAGGAGTTGAGAAGCAATCCTGAATACAGCTGTAATATTTTTTATGTAATGCAGAAATTTAGATCAGCTCAATAACTTCAATTATGACTATTTAAATTTTATCGGTGGCCAGAGCCCCTGGTTACAGATCACAGCTGCAGTGGGATAAAATGATAGAAGCTAGGGCTCATTTTACGTAGATGAAACATAGGGTATCAAAGTGGGCAGGTTGACTAACAACCTTCTTTCCTAGAGCACTAAATGCTCTGCTCTGGCCTTCAGACCCTGGTTCTGAGGCAGCTCTACTACTGCTTCCAGTGGAGAGGTCAAGTTGGAAGTAACAATCTTCTATTTAATGAAAGCAAAAGGCAGGATCTGTCTAAGTAGAGTATTGATGAGTGTAGAATTGAAAATACATATTCATCTGCATCCAACATGGAAAGTTTGCAATGTCAGAATTCCTTGAATTCCCACTTGCCGTCCCAAGCCTTTCTGTCCTCACTTGCTGGCATGAAAAATTCTCTTTCTTTCCAACACAAAGACATCATAAGCTTTATCTTATGCCATTATACACAAAACTGTGACAGAATATACCTATTTCATGATACAGCTGCCCATTCCAACCTCAGGAACTCAGGACATGATACTGAATGAATATAATCATACCACACAATGCTTTTCATGATACTTTTAGCTTTTTCTTATCTGTGAAGTTCTTAGATTTTAATTATATGATTATTTTATTTTTCTTCTTTATGAGAAAAAATAGATAATCAAGAACAATATTCTTTAAAGAATAGGAACCTGTAATAAGGCTTATGATTCAAATAATTTATATATACATAACTGTCACTAAAAGAATACTCGTGGAAAAAAAAAAAAAGCTAATTTGATTTCACAGCCCACAGCTTCTATTCAGTATACATACATACTTATATATTAATACATATATATATATTCCATACTATAGGGACACATTGAATTTAGCCAAGATCAAGAGCTAAAATGGAAAGAAATGAAAGCTAGGAAAAGGAAAAAAGGAAATAAAGAGGAACTTCACGTGCGATATTTCAACGACTTTCCCAATTTTATTTGTGCAAGCTTTTGCTTCCAAATTGCAGATTTGATGCATTCAGTGATGAGAGAAGAGAGTAGTAGTTTGCATATGAAGAAAAAGATTAAAAAATTCATCCGTATGTGAAACCAATTTGTATGCTCCTATCCATACTCTATGGAAAAGGGCATTTTGATGAATCTATGCATGAAGCTGCTGCCATTTGGCAAATGTAGAGAAAGGTTAAAACTTAAGTCTAAACTGTTTCTACAGACATCAGTCTGGTACTCAAAAACTGATACTTATCTCTAAATGTACACTCTAACTTACTCAATAAAATGAAGACTCTGCCATTTCTGATCATATTAAGGGTTTATTCTGCAGCAGTATTGTTTGTGTCAACTATCAAGAATACTGCAGTTGTTTATCTCAGTATTAATTACCTGCCCAACTATTAGCATTGTAGTTTGTGAGAAAAAAAAACCCCAAATAATGTTTTGATTCCAGTGTTCCACCAGAATATAATTTTTTGACTTTACAGGTGAGGCAGTTCAGGAAATTCTGTGATAGCAATAGGTTATTAACCCCATTTCAGTTTTAAAAATTGGCATTCTTTCACTCAGCCTTCTGCCTCTGGAAGCAGCAGCTGAACAGATCCAGAAGGTTCATAGAAGTAGAAAAAGGTGAGGCTGAGGCATATTTTCATAATATACAAATATTTATTTGTGGGAACAGTCTAGGGAGAAGGAATTCTGATTCCACACGGAAGCTGTGGTCCTGTGGCAAAGATGTATGCACAGATATAGGATGGCCATATGCTCCTTTTTAAGCAGGGATCATAAACCTCAGAGCCTATATATCCTGGTTGGTTGTTGCAGTTGGATCTGCTGGAAGAGTAGCTGTTCTGGCTCTGTGCATATGCAAGGAGGAACCATGCATTCTTGGACAGTATTCTTGCCTAACTTTGCAGCAGCTGCTAAAACAAAGTCTGTGTGGTGTCCTTTGAGAATACATACCCTGGAAAAATGTCACCTAGTTTTGAAGAAGTGCATCAAAAAAGACATTTGCAAAAATGAAGACAGGTATTATTTTAGGTCTTTGTTTTTAAATGTTTTTAATATGAAAGAGCTATTTTCAGAGCATTTGTAAAGACTTTATACTATACCTCTAAGAGGTAAACTGTAAAATCAAAGTACTTCCAAGGTTTCAGCTCTAGAAAACTATATTTAAACAAAGAATTTGTGAAGGGGCTTGAGTGAGCTGACTCTGTTGGTTAGATCTCTCCTTAGCAGATTGTTAACCAAGTCATATGCAGTCAAAATTGCACAGGGATGGAGAATAAATTCCCATATGAGATACTCCATTTTATATTCATGTGCACAACTGGTATTTGCACAGTACTCTGTTCATTTAAATTTTAAAACCATATTGTAAATTCTATCATTAATATTAAACCTGGTGTTAATATTAATGATCTACTACTTTCTAAAAGTACTGCATCAAAAGCAGTCCAGCAATAGCCCCTTAAAACTTCCACCACTTTAAAAGAGGAAATGATGTGAGGGTTTCAAATACAAAATGGCTCTCATTTTAAACCTAAATTATGAGTTTCTGTATGCAAACAAAGTGCAGTGTTATTGACGGACAACCAACAACTCAGAATTTGTTAGGGTTTGAAGATTTTCAATAATAATAAATATTAACTACATAATAGAAATTGAAAATATTGTAATTATTTTATAAAAGGACTAAACATTTCATTTTGGGATGCTGTAACAATGGCTCTTTCCTGAGCCTGGGTCTTTAAACTTATGAAATATTTTATATTCCTCATGATAAAATTGCTAAATTTGGTGATGTAATGCTCCATGAAAAGATCCTATTATACATTAAGCTATATTAATTACTCTGTATATTGTTGACATGCCTACATGGAGAACTTCACCTCTTCTGAACTCCAAAGAGGCTATCTTGCACACGCACATGCGCACACATCTCTCTAGTTTTGTTTAACACTTTCAGTGCTTCCTCTAATTTTCACTGCTAAATTTGTCCTTGGAGATCTGGATAGTCAGAGAGTAAATTGTTTTTCAACACATACTGATAAATGTTTTCCTGCTGTGAGCCCTACCTATCAGTCTTCTGGTCAGTGGAAGTTGTATAAGAAAATTTAATGGGAAGACACTTCATGTATTCTATATTGTCAAGTTCACTTTCATTTAATGGGATTTTGATAAAGGTAACCCTTGAAAATCCCTGAGAAAAATGACAGATACAATTGCTTTCAGATTTACTTTTCAGATTTAAGTCAGAAACTTCTGGTGTTGTGATACATCAGCTCTCCTTTTTAGATCAATAAAGAGAAAATTTTCTTGATATTATACTACATTATAAGCATTGTTAAGACAGATTTAGTTGAAAATAAATATCTGTAAGATATACAGGAATACAAGTAGAAAATTATAGAGAGAAACATGACCTTGGCTGTACAAAACAAGCAAACATGAATTTATATGAAATGCACAAGGATGGTTCTTCTGTGATCATAAGAGACACAGTACATTACAAAATAGGAAATGGATAATTAATTTTTCATTAAGGAGATAGAAATGCTGAATTTTACATCAGTCTTTTTCTTTTCAGTTAAAGCACAGACTTAAAAATTATTATAAGCATGCAGTTAGTAGTCAACTGTGCAGGGCCAGGAGTTGGACTTGATGATCCTGATGGGTCCCTTCCAACTCAGCATATTCCATGATTCTGTGATCCTACAGCTAAATAACAGAAACAACTAATTAGAAATTAAGAATTTAATTCTGTAAAATGTTTTCCAGGTCTTTGATTTTTTAAAATATGGGAATGGAGTAGAAGATTTTGAATTATTTAATGGAATGGGAGAGAGAGTCAACTGACTCTTCTATAACCCCAATTTTTTCTAACCTAGAATATGCTTACCAAGTTATTTAAGATATGAAATCCCCAAAACAGCTCTTCAGGGGAATAAGTTGCTTTTCAAATTAGGAGAGATAACTGAATCTAGTCTACAAGAGTTAGAAACTAAAATGTTTGTTATTAATGAACCGTGTAAAATTTCTGTACTTTAAATAAGTCTACTAAACTTCAAAAAAATCTACAAATTATTGCTCTTCAAAAAAATCTATTTCTTCTGAGTTCAAACTGAATACTCTTTTGAAGATATAGTCTTACACATTTGTCACATATTGACATATATTTCACAAAGTCCTAAATTTCTCTAGTAAATTACTAGACAAGCTTCCTTTAAATAATAGTTTAGCTTTACCTAGAAAAGCTCTACCTAAGATCATAAAAGAGAGGCCATTAGAATATTGTACTAAATGTCTTTAAACTATAATTCAACTATACAGTATGGGAGTAACAATGACAAGGATTTTTCCAATGTAATATATTTTTGCACTTATTTACATAAAATATCAATATTTATATTCACTGATGGAACAACAAGATGACTTGGTTTTCTAAATAAAGATGGTACATATCAGTTTGACAGACACAGCTGAGACAGCTGAGTTTGTTTCTAAAAAAGTATTCATTTTGTACTTTTTTTATAGAATACTGACAAGGGAATTGCTAATGAAGATAAAAATGATAAGGGTGGGATGTGTAACAGACATGTGGCTCTGTAGAAACTAGAAAGAGATATAAAGCACTGTCTTGCTTTCCAGTATTATGCTGAACATTTTAGTGTTAATATTTTAAAAGAAATGAGATGTACAATGTGCTGTAAGAAAAAAAATATATGGGGTGGGGGGTGGGGTGTTATTTCTGCAAGTTACAAACTGCATCAGAGATTTTTCTAATTTGTGTGTTGTAATTAGAATAGAATGTTGTAATTAGACCTGATCTTGCAAGGGCTTCAAGAAAGTTTTTGCAAAACCCTTTGATATACCAGTGAAAGCTATCTTTTAATTTCCTTCATCAAACCATTACTGTCAATCACTAAATATTCATTATTTTATTTTTATGAAGTCTTTTTTTTTTAACCAAATCAACAAATATTTTAAAATGTTTGCATTTTCTTCTGTTGATGTAATTTAAACTGTTAAATGTATTGCAGAAATATAGTGGAGAATTGCATGGTGGTTTCTTCACTTATATGGATTAAAGGTTTCTTAAGTGTGAAAAAAACAGTAGGAATTTTCTCTGTCAAGGATCAGTTACCTCATTTGTGCAGGTCTAAATCCAGGCACGTTAAGTCTTTCATTTGCTTATATAGGATTCCTAGTAAACAACAATTAAGTTGCAAAAATTTTATGTTTCCACCCGTGAGAACTTCAGCATACAATTTTGCTTGGGTTCATTAAGTAATGAGTAGAGAAAAAGAATGACCTTTGTGACACTTCATGAAGTTTCATGTCATGTTGTATTACCTCACCCAGTCTGCATGGGTCAGTCATGATTCAAGCAATTTGACATTCTTTGATAGAACTTGACACTGTCACCACACTCTAATGAGTCACGTAAGTAATTAGAAAACAGACTTGCACAGTTCCAGAAGATTGTAACTATTTATTTCATGTCTATGTATTTGTTTAGTAAGTGTCAAAGGATACAGAAGTTGAAAACAATAATGAATACACCAATTCACCTTATTTGAATTGGTTCTGTACATTAAATTATGCACATGACAACATCAACAGCCTTCAGTCAGCAGCAGGGAGAAAAGATTCCGTATCATGTCCTAATTGGCTATTAAATTATAATTTCAAATGCTCCCGTGTGACTTCCATGCCAAAGTTAATAAAAATTTAGACCACTCAACTCTTAAATACTCCTGAAAATTTATCCATGGTCTTCAAATAGCAACTTTTTTTTTCACAAGATGGGATTTTTTTTCTTCTATTTATTTCAAAGGGCAATAAATCAATAATTTCAATAATTTAAAATAAGATCTCTTTTAAATGATCTGCTTCAGTTGAATTACAGCTCAGAGGTTGCAGGATGACAGTCTATCACTTCTTCTGCTTTACATCAGAAGAGATAATCTTAATTACAATTCCAGTCCTAATGTCTCAAATCAAAGGGGTAGAAGTGCTGTCATTCAGGCAAGTAAGAGTTTCAGCCTGTCAATCTGTGAACTCTGCCAAGACTGCATTTCTATTTTTTTCATATGCCATGTTCTTTATGTAACCAATTCTTTACTAGTTTGAATGTGTGCAAACTAATTACAAAGTTGAGGTACCAGTAGAAAAGTAAAATACCATTGCTGACAATTTTGTCCTAAATAACATTGCCCACACTTTTTTTTCTGTGGATGTAAAACTGTGCAGGGTCAAAACTTCCATTCTCTTCCTAAGCAAGGTTTTACATCTGTGACAAATGCTCCATATATTCTTTAGGACTAGATCTTTCTTTTGCCTCACCATTGAAAATCTCTTTCAGGAACATTACATCATAGAAGCAAAGGGAGTTTTAACTCAGCTTTTTTGTTTGTTGTTCTAGAACCAAACAGACACAGAACAGCCACTTTATTCAGTAGCGATTTGATTATTTTTAAATGCACTGATTGACCTCTAAATTGTAGGGACAGTTCTGTGTGTGTATGAATGTGTGCAAGATGGGACAAGGCGACATGGCCTCAAGCAGCACATGGGGGATTTAGATTGAATATTTGGAAAATTTCTTCACTGAAAGAGTGGCATTGGAAAAGGCTGTCCAGGGAAGTGATGGAGTCATCATTTGTGGAGATAGATAAAAAATGTGTAGATGTGGGGCAATGGGGGACATGGTTTTGTGGTGGACTTGGCAGTGGTGGACTTGGATTCAATAATCTTAGAGGTCTGTTCCAGTCTGTGATTCTATAACTCTCTTATTGTAACAAAAAAGCACTCTTTCATTTACAATTAATAGTTATAGTTATTAACACATCAGCAATTTATTATGGACACTTACTTATTTCTATAAATTTTTAATAAAAACTAACATTTAGTGTGTTCTCTCAGAAAATGGATTAAAATAATTCAAGTATTATCTTAATTTAAAGGGAACAAAAATTCCTAGCTCTGATGTTATCTTCACATATTTATCAAGAATTCACACTTTTTAAAGAACATGTAGTTACAGCAATTCCATTTTTCCAAGCCATGTAATGGTGATTAAGATTTAATTACCTACCTTGGGTACTAATACTCTAATGTTTGAACTGTATTTCTTCCATTCTTTAACAAGTGCACATAATTGGAGCCACACTCTTTTCCATGTTCATGAGTATTAGTATCCTTTTTTCTCTCTGAATCTTGGTACTGACGTGTTAAGAGGTCTTCTTGTTTGATTTTCTTACCATGGTGCTCCACTTCCCCACCACACACCCCATTAGTTTAAAGCTAAAATCCATTTTGGACCAACGCTCTTATAGGAAGAATTGATCTCAGGCACTGTTTATGCCTATCTATCTTCATAGCCCACATATATTAGACACTAAGTTAAATAATTTAAGGTACAACAATCATAGATTGGAGACAGAAACTGGCACTTTCTAACTAATGACCCGGTGGTCTAAGAAGCATAAGAGGTTTTGGGAAGGAGGTAGGGAGGGAGGCTGTGATACAGCTTCCTCTGCTGCCAAACAACTGCGTCTGTTCCTGGTTTCCATAGAAGATCCCTGAAACCTGGAGCTATATGTGCATCTACCTCAGTGTCCATGACATTGAAAAAACTGAGGAAAAGGATTAAAGAGTCCCTATTTATAGAAACTTATGCTTTTCTTCCTGAAAAACCAAGTAGATTACGGCTGATGAAGAAGATCTCTTTGACTGAATACATGTTTTTAACATGGATACTCACATTTGTATTGATAATTAGCTCAGAAAGCACAGAAAATGTGGTGTCACAATACAGACTGACACTTATTAGGTAATGGGCAGTCCTTGAAAGACAGGAGACATGTTGCCACAAAGATAGACATATAAGGCAGGGAATACTTTGGGAAGATCATCTGCCAGCCACATAGAAAGGAAATAAACTTGATAAATCTCAACTTTGCCAAGAGAAAAGGAAATAAGTTGGGGGTTGTGTCTCAGCATCCTTTCTTTATGAATTATCACTATGTTAGACACTGATGAAACGCCTAAGTGTGTAACTGTATTTACTAATCAAACTACCAGCTTGTTTCTTCTCTGTATTTCAGTAGTTGTCTTCTGCATAGGGAGATTTTTGAATATATTTTAGAAATACTTTATGCAGAGGTACACTTTTTCAGCAGTTTAAATTATTAAGAGAAAGCTTTCAGTATCCCTTTGAAATGCTTGCAGCCTTGCATGAGTTATTGGTGCTCTGTGCTGTAGTTTCTGCTTCATCTTACTTTGTCTTTACTTGCACCTGAGTTTATTTACTTTTAATAGTATTGTGAAGTTTTCACTCAAAATGCAAATATTTCACTGTCATAGAATGAACAAAAATATTGCCTTTTTTTCTGTTTTTTCTTTTATCTCTGTGACTCAAAAATTTGGGCATAGTAATTCCAGAAAATTTCCTCCAACAAGCCTGCATTGACTTCCTGTTCTCTAATAAGAAATACTGAGTGATAAAACATAATCTTCCTTGACTTTTGTTTTTTCTGGTGAGTTTTAATTCTCATTTAAAATAAGTATTTTTCAACTAGTCTAATTTTCATATAAAGATTCTGGTTTCTTAATCGAATACCTTCATATGAATAAATAGCTTTCTAAAAATTTGAAATTTACTTACATTTTTAAAACATTTTTGAGTTTTCTCTATTGTTAATTTGGGGCTTTAAATCGCCATAAAATATACTGTTGAAAGTGCAGCATGAATTTTTAAATGTGAAGTGGTTAACGTTGTCAGGAGGAGGCATAACTAGAGCTGACACATACTGAGGATTTCCAGTTAACTTCATTCCCTTCCTTCACATGCCTGTGATCTTAATTGCACTTCAAGAAGATTTTCAAAACATGGAAATACTTTTGAACCCGGGGATTTGAAAACTTTGATATTTAATTCTCTCCCACTTCTTGCTGCTCTACTGAAAGATGGAATATTTGAGAGAGAAGATGATGATCCTGTGTCATTGCACATTTCCCTATGTTTCAATTAAAGAATAGTGAGTTCAGTGTTCTGGAGGTTCAGTTTCAGCAGCCTGCATGTTTGCTATGAGACTGCTGCAGAAACCTGGGGAAAATTACCATGTGTCTCCCAAAAATGACAGAATGGGAAATGTAAGAAATGAGCTATAATGAATTTATTACTGCAATATGATTTTTACTGGTAATGCTAACAATGCATTTAGGTATTTAGAGCACATATTCTTCAATCTAAATTAAAAGCACCTATATAGATTGATTGTTATGCCCTATCTGCACTGAATGCCTGAGGCTCTTTTCCTGCACCACACATTTTTGGCTAAACTGTAGCTCAGACTATAAGGGTAAAACAAGACAAGTTATTCTGGCAGTACAAAAAACTTGTTCCTTGAAAGAAATTCTTCAGGGGAAGCATCCCTGGCACAGAACACATTAATTGCTTTGACAGTTATCAGAGAGCAATTGGAAAAATCCACAGGCAGCATGTTACTTACTCTTACTAATAGCTGCCCTGGTGACCATTTTTATTGAGTATTAGACTGAACGAGGAGTCTGGGGATCCCAGACTCCAGGTACTTGCAATTTCAGATTAGTCAGGACTGCACAGTGTGGCACAGAAAGGTAAATCCCAGAAACAAAAATGACAGCTTCTCTAGAGTTGCCAGCACACTTGCTCATAGGTTCTTTACTTTTTATTTCTTTTTTATTATTTCTTCGTCTAATGCTGTGTTTCCCTGGGGCACATTACTCCTGTCTCAGATGAAACATGCCATGCAGCTTGCTCAATTTCAGCTTAGGGCCTTTCCACTGGTATACAGAGAACAAACACCCTCATGCTTTTTCTCATCCCTTCCAGAAAATAGGATTAACAATCTCAATTCAAGACACATATCATCTGAGAAAATGTAGTGAGAAGAAAGAAAAAAGGTGCAGATGATATAGATTAATCTTACAAGCTGTGGATCACCTAAATGAATCCTCTCAACCAATCGATGTTCACTATACTAATGATGACTGCAGGAAAACTCATACTCTTCCCAATGTCCTGAGTGCTAAATAACTACTAAATTCTGTGTGAGAATTCAACCAAAAGACATGCGCCAAATGCTTTCCTAAACAAGGTAATAAATGGGAATGGTTTGCAGGGACCTCACTGATGACTTCACCAAAGGAAGGGACATGGTCACTTTCTCTTCCTTGGAGTGTGGGGGTTGAAGAGGGTTATCCTGGTGTACGGCTACAGATGGGAATACTTGCCAGGCAATAAAAACCAGGCCTCCAATTCTGTACCAAACATAATCACACTCTGCTACCATGCCAAAGGAATAAATTTTTAGATAACAATTTTTTCTCAGCTTTGTCTAATGCATGTTATATTGCAACACTTAATGAATGCTTTTTCTGAGGCCTTCCTGTATTTCTCATCCTGCTTCCTTCCCTTTTTGTAATATTGTGTAATTCCAGCTTTGATAAGTGCTTCACTGGCTGCAGGTTTCTTGCAGCTTCAACCTTTTCTTTGGTAGCACTTCCACAAGTATTTAAACAAAAGAAAGTGTTCTATCACCAGAATCTTTCTGAAGCATATTTACTTTTCTTGATTTCCTTGAGACAGGACTACCTACACCAGTGTAGAATAGTAGTGGGATGTGTTTATTGTACAGCTTTATTTTAATCTGGAATGAAGCATGTTCTAGCTGCAGAATCAGAACTGCCTTGTAAGTTGCCCTGATGCTCTGTGAGACCTGGGGCCTTTAAAAGGAGCAGGTGTGGATCCACCTATGCCTTAATAGGAGTGCTTGGAGATTTTTCATTATAGGGGTGGGAATATCATCAACTGGTTTTAGACTCTAGTTTGGAGAAGCAGTAGAGGCATCTAGATAGAGTTAAGCTTGATGGAAGTGAAGCTGTAAGTATGTATGAATGGTTAACAATCAATTTGTACAGAATTGTAGAGATGCAGAGGTACAAGTCCCACATATTGTGTGGAGTAAGGCTATAAAAGGCATGCTAGTGGGTAACTGAGAAAGTAGGATACATTAATATAGGGCTGGACAAGTCCTCTCAAAGGAATTACCCTGAATGATAAGGATCTACTGGTTGAGTTCACAGCTCCCCTCCAAATAATTGATTGAAGAAAAGCAGGGAGATTTCTACAT